>CM062819.1:1575465934-1576665934 GCA_031772625.1 Pinus tabuliformis | reverse complement strand
ATATAAAGATCTATTTTGCAAGTCCAACGGAAACTTTGTTACGCTCCTTTCCATTTTCCTTTTCTTTGACTTTAATAATATTCCTTTGATAGTTCTTTACTATTCCTTTACTTTGGCCTTGCTTACAATTATAATATTCCTTTTGATACATCTATGACGAAGCCCATGCCTTTATTCCTACCTTTTCTTATATATTTGAATTAACATTTTCCCAAGTGGTGGCTCTAAGTCTCGTAAACCGTTCCACACCTTTGCACTGATTTTTATTAATTTCTTAAAAAAATATTACATTGATATATCTATCGAGCAGTGTTAGTAAAATGACCAGTGACTTTTAGGAAATAGTACAAAAGAGCAACAACCCAACTATTAACACTGATATTTTTCAAGGAGTAAATTTAATGGGTGATGTTGATAACAACAAAAATAATACTTAGCTTAGTTGATTTTCCAACCCATCAAAATAACCATAAGTACTGGAATAACAAATTTAACAATCTAACAATAACTAATATATTTAAAAGTGTATGATAGTATCTAGATAAAGGGCTACTACTGATTGCAAAATCCAAAAGACAGGAACCAAATCAGAGATGAACTTATTCGTCCAAGATGATCATCGGGTAATTTGTAGAGGAGTTTGCATTAGCCATGTTGAGGGGTGGAACATTGATAACAACTTTTTTCATTCCGATGAGCATTGGAACAAATATCTGAATCTGAGACTATGTAGCGCTCCACTCTATTTAGTCTAACCACTATATCATTCATATCATAACAGGTGTCCCTCATGACCCTCTTCAACTCCTCCTGACTAGAAAAGAGTTTGTAATTATCAACTTGTTTGTCTTGAAGCACCATATTAAGAAGAGTCTCCATCTGTCAGTGTGTTGATATAGAATGCAAGAAATACAGTCTTCTCTTTCTCAACTTTCCTGGGTCTGACACCCATTTGGTGTTGCCATTGCAAATTTCTGTGTCTGAGTGATACATCTAGTCCCCAAACTCCTTTGCTTCCAGAGTGAGTATCTTCTTTCTCACTTCCATAGGAGCAGAATCAAAGAAATTTGCAACTGACTCCCACCTAAACAACCAACGATGTCTGGAAGAAGACACCCTTGGAGCACCTCCCCTGCCACTGTGCAATCTTTGGTGAGGGGCCATATGAACTTGAAATTTGTAAACGACCTAGACAACGAACGTTTGGAATGATTGACTTAAGTGACCACAACAACCAACCGGAGAATGAGACACTTCTGAGACACAATAGTCCAATTAAAGGGTGACAAACAAATTGAATTTACCCACTACTACCACGGACCACAAGTCATAAAAAAACCTTTGAAGGAGTGGTTTCTGACCAGAAGAGACACAAACATTGTTACCGACCAAAACCGTAGGCTGACACACTTCACTAGAAACAATTAAGGCTTGAGCAAACTATATGTCACCTTGAAATATCATAAATGACCCATGGAATGTGAGAATGGTGGACGATTTTAAAACCAAATGGAAAAATATCCGTTATACCATACTCCACACACTAGTACATGACAATTAAACGAAATCCCAGAGGGGTTGAGCGACTGAGGAGTTGTCGATGGAAGGACAACAACCAGTTCAAAGGAGGGTCTAGACCCTGTATTGTGCAAGAACAACACGAAAAACATTGGCTAGCTATATGAAACCACCTATGGCGCGCGGGTAAACTTCTGACCTTAGAATGATTGAGTATGGAGTACATTGACAACCAACATTGGAACATGAATTGGCCTAATCCTCTCAAATTTTTGCATAAAAAAAGAGTATGGACAAAATTCCCTTAATAGTAAAACAAGAAGCTGAGAGATTAATACGTAAACGAAGACCTTGCACCAAAATTTTTCCAAAGACAATGACAACTCTTGTTCGCCACCTTGAAACGCTATATATATATATATATATATATATGGAGAGAGAGAGATGCGAACAAAATCTAATGTTTACCTAATAAGAGCCCTACTCTCTGCAATTTCTAGGACAATTGCCAAGTGTGTTGCTTCCCCTAGGACTCCGCCATCCCAAGACAATGTATCATGGTGAGGTCATAAATGAACCTTCTCCGAATGTCAGAAATATTCCTTTCAGTATCCAATCCATCATAGGATAGCGTATCCATGCTTGAAATGACAACGCAAATGGAATGCACGAAACCCTTGGCAAGTTCAATAACTCAAACTCCCATTCTCGTGCATTTAATTTGAAGGGACCTCAAAAATATGCTATCGTAACTCTAAACGATGGTATGCCACACATGTCCCATGTTAGGCCAAGTGGAGGGCAAGGCTTGTTCTCCAAAGGCCGCCTCCACCTTCGCCATACAAACACTTCACATGCCACTCATTACCTCGTCCAAAACCCTGCTGCCAGACATTTTTGGTGTTCTATGGTCAGTAAGACACCCCCATTGGGGAACCTTGTTTTAGTTCAATTTTTATCCTATTCAACCAATTGTTTCAGTTCCTCTATATGGTCATAACATGTCCACTCCGACCACTCCAAATCCAATGATACATGTCTCTCACAACTTCCCCAATTGGCTAAACAATCAATTGCCTTATTGCCTTCCCTCCTCGTGTGCATGGGGATAACATAGTCAAAAGTGATCAATAAATCTCTGATATTATTTACCACCTCCTGGAGATGCCAACTACGAATAAGTTTCTCTAGCAGATGACCTAATAATAGTTTGTTCACAATATTGACCAAGTCCCCATGAATCTGTATTAGTCGTATCCCTTTCCTAACTGCTATTTGCAAACCTTTCTCTAATGCCCAAAATTCTGCCAGATTATTTGTAGCCTCCCTACAAGAAATGCAAAGACATGGACGAGATTCTATTTATCATCCAGGAAAATCCCTCCAATACCTGCTTCACGCCCATAATTCCGCTAGATTATTTTTAGCCCCCTACAAGAAATGCAAAGACATGGATGAGATTCCATTTATCATCCAAAAAAATCCCTCCAATACAGCGTCACCTAAATTACCATTTGAAGCCCCATCGAAACTCAATGCGAAAAAAGAATGTGAAAGAAGTTAAAAAAACCTATCCCCATAAAGTCCTCTATTTTGAACCTTCCATAAAGTAATGACTTTGTTTGCTTCAATATTTAATTTTTTTTTTTAAATAAATCCCTCATTTTCATGCATTGTCGAGCTCCCGATTCCAAAGAGAAGTAAAAAGTTTATTCTTAAATATCAAGGTAAGTCAACATTTTCTTAATGACTTTGTTTGCTTTAATATTTTATTTTATTTATTTATTTATTTATTTTTTATTAAATAAGCCCCTCATTTTCATGCATCGTTGCTCCCGATTCAGGAGGGAATAGTAACAAGTTTATCCTTAAATAAATATCAAGGTAAGTCGACATTTTCCTTCAAATACTCTCATACTAGAGTATTTGACGTCAAAGGCCCACGTTACTTTGTGATAACTTTGGTAATAGTAAAGTTTATTTATTTATTTGACAAATTAGTTATATCGGCTGTATTCAATGAATTCAAAGCACCGATCTTAAAATTTAATTGCTTTAAAAAGATTGATTTAGATTAACAAAAATACCGCTTTTATATATATAACTTTAAAAATGATAAATTATTATTATAATATAAATTTAAATTATCACCTATGTTAATTCATTATAATATAAAATTATTAGTACACATTGTTTATATTAAAGATTATAAATTCACAATGCAATAGGTAAAGGTTTCAACATGTTATATTTCTTATTTTAATGTCATTATACAGAAGGGTAGAAATGATCATATGGTTGACTTATTATTGTTACAATATAGCTATTCATAATAATAATATAAAATTATTAGTACATATGGTTTATAATATTATAAAATTAGCTATTATTTATTAGAAATTAGAAATTTATCATAGGTGAAGGTTTTACTATGTTATAATTTTCATTTTAATGATATTATAGAGAAAGGTAGAAATTATCATATGGTTGATTTATTATTGTCTTAATTTATAACGTATGTTATTAGTACACGATATTATAACATACATGATATTTATGTTATTAATACACCATAATAAAATAATTAGAGATATTATAAATTAAAATGTGTTATAATATAAAATTATTAATAATATATTTTAAAGATATTATAAATTTAAAATGTGTTAGCATACAGTTTTGAATATGTTATAATTTTATTTCAATGTTTTATTATATTAATATAATGGTCAATCAATTGCAAAATTGATATGTTTATTTGCTTAATATTTTTTTCATTTTGTGTAATTTTATTTCAATGTTAATATATTAATATAATGGTCAATCAATTGCAAAATTGATATGTTTATTTGCTTAACATTTTTCTCATTTTGTGTGTCTTATTTGTGTGTAATAATAATATCTGTGTGTAAATAATAATAAAATATATGTCAAAATTTATTATTAAGTTTGGAATTAATTTTTTTGTTATTATTATTATTAATATAAAATAATTAATTTATAAATTTAGTGCTGTAAATTTAAATAATGATATTTTTTATTGTTCAATTTTTTTTCTTCTGTATAACATGTATGTGGATGGATAATAACAATGAGATTTGTATAACATAGAATTATCTTAACCATTTGAAAATACCGCCATCTTATTAATTAAACTATGGGTCAATAACAAAAGCAATTTTAGATGTATAAACTAAATTAGAGTCAATAATGAAATCAATTTTAGATGAAAATGATGACATATCAAACTTAAATTCCTTAAAAAACATAATAACTCATAATTATCAATTAAAAAAATTGGAGCAGAGCTCTTGGACACTTCACCAAACATCTATAATAATAAGGATGCATTAATATATTCCTCAAGGGATAAATATTTACTATTCATTAGTAATTGGCATGTTCTTGAGATATAATGAACGTGTGTATAAATACACATACAAGATGATAAGGCTCGACATTTAATTACTTATGAGAATAAGTACAAACAAGTCTACTTGGTGCTAAGGGTCGCCCAACGAGGAAATTGACCCAAAACCACAAATTTAAAGTCTTGAGGTTACATATGCTAAACTTAATTAGTATGTCTTTCAAGATCATATACATGAGTGAGCATGATTTGCAAAATGACACATGATATCCAAAATTTTTAGCTTGGAGCCACATTTTTTTTTTTCAGCTTGGAACCACTATGCATAACTAGTCTTACTTATAAGGGATACAAGGCCACATATATGATGACCAACTAACAGAATGAAAAGAGATGACTGGACCTCACAACCAAAATGTGAAGAGTCACGAGCCTCGAGCAGTGATCTTGACCACACACAACAGGAACATCCTCAACACCCCCTGAAGCCTTAATGTTGACGTTGCCTCAACAACAACTAATGAGCAACCTCCACGAATTTCCATCTTGCCACCATGGTTTCACCTTTCCTTTTAGCCAGTTGGCAACACATAATGTCCTACTGTCAAGAGTGACCAAGTTTTCAACAACTCCAAGGTACCCAAAGATGCCCCCCCTAAGAAACACTCCTGGTTGACAAGCTAACACGCTGGTATTACCTAACCACACTCCAAAATGTCAATCCAACCCGCCAACATTATAGACCATGCCCTTGATTAAGCCATAATAGAGAGAATTGACAAACATAGCAGCCGTGAACTAGTCTCCTCCATAATTGAGCTTAGCGATGATGATTAAGCACCGTGAATACCCCCCAACATGATAATTCCACTAAGAGGCCAGAAACCCCAGGTATGAAAGGCAAGTCAGAGGGCCGAGGTGGAGCCCTTGTTCATCCATAAGAATTCTCTAGGTTGCAAATTGCCTCATGTATAGTGTATAGCAAGTACCAATCTCCGTGTGAATTAAACAAGGATAATTCTACATGAAGTTGTCATCCCTGACTTCTAGTGAATTTCCAAGATGAGTGACATTACACTGAGAAGACATCATAACTCGAGCCAAAACCCAAAACACAAGATTTTTCTCCATGAAGTCAGAAGAATGCATGTATTCCTTGCATGCTAGAGCGTTAAACCCACTTAAGTCTCCCAGAGCTCGAATGACCTTATAATTATGATGGTCCATAATGAAACAAGCTCAGAGGTATTGTCTTGCATCTTATGTGGATGCTCCAACCATGAGAGGTTTTATGGGAGCGTACCACTGAGTTTGTGTTGACATATATCCTCCTAGATGTAGAGGCCAACCGTCACTGGCAATCATATCAATTCGATATCCTAACATTTGCACCTGTGGTGGGGGTATGTCCTTGATATATTAATAAGTAGATTACATAATAATTGTTTAATTACTATTATGACATAATATTTATTATTACATTATGATAATAATGTTGAAATATGTATCTAGGTTTGGTCTTCATAATGACATATGTAATCAAGATTTTATGTATTTGATGTAAAGAGAAAATAATTTTATTATTATTATTCTTGAGGCATGGGTTTCATGCTAAAGGAAAATTATTCTTAGGTCAAGCTCCCATTGAGTGCTTCCAAGGCTTGTCATTTAGTTTATAAGTCAATTGAGTGATTGTCATGTATTGAAGAACATTTTGGGCATGTTACATACTGTAAGGAAAATTTATTTGAGTCAAAAATAGAGTTAAAGACCCTCCAAGACCTTGTCAAACAAGAAGAAACAAGTCGGTCTACATGAAGGGAAAAGTCGCCCTAAAGATAGAAATTTGTATTCCTCAAAAGCCTATATATAAGAAGGAACTCGATCTCATTTGGACACACTCTCAAGCAAGTTCGATTTCCTTAAGATAGAAGTTGGAAAAGGAAAAAAAATAAGAAGAAGAGGAAGATCGAAGTTTTTGGGCCTCTCTCTCTCTTGTGTTAGGGTTTTGTTGTTGCTACTACAACACCCTCCAATTTTTTTTCCTACACCCAATCAGAGCCTACCTTGATCTTGTATAATGTCATTGCAAACATGAACACTTATTGCATGTCTTTTCTCTAAGTGTTTTGGCCAATTTGCAAGAAAGTCAAAGTGTCGTCTTTTCGTATGTTAAGTGTAGCATGATACATACACAAGATTGTTTTGGTGGTTTCAAGGGGTAATATTTGTGTAAATGAGTTGGTCTTACCATTTAAAAATGTGTCACACTCATTTACAAAGTTTTAAGCACTGTCGCACAAGTGTTGTCACAATCGTTGTAAAGTGTATCTTTCGTGTCACACTTGTTGTCGCAAATTTGTCGCACTGAGGGAAGTTTGTTGTTCATGTGTTCTGGATGATATATGTCGTGTTGTCAAGTGTTTTAAGTGTGTGATCAGAATCAATTCTTGTCACTGTCACATCAATCTCATGACTCCTACACTTAGTAAAATTCAAAGAACTTTCCAACCAAGCAGCTTAGTCTCATCCGACACTCCTGAACTGCGCATTGCACAGTATCATCCCTTAAGCAACAACCCTGCCTCTTGGAACTGTGCAATGCATAGTTCCTTCCTCCTAGGAATGTGCACTATGCAGTCTCAGTGCTCAAGCCCGACCCTGAGCACTAAAACTACACAATCCTTCCCTCTAGCTAGGCCTAAAATGCGCATTGCGCAGTCTCAGTCGTTAAGCCTAGCCCTTGAGCTCCTGAACTATGCAATCATCTAGCCTCCTTGTCCTTCCAGCAATGTGTAGTGGGAAAATTTAGTCATAAAGCCCTCAACCTAGCTCCTTGATCTCCCCAACTGTGCAATCATCATGCTCAGTCCATCTTGAACTGCGTATTGCACAATCTCAAGGCTCAAGCCTAACCCATTATTTCCTAAGCTGTGTAATTGTGGAGTTATTGAGCCTCTCCCTCAACCTGCCACCTCTCTCCGGCTTAGTCAGTGAATCATCGTGAAACATCTTAGACTAGGGGTTTATCGAACTCATGTAGTCTTTTCAAGAGTAAATTGCAGATGCATGAAATCTATCATGCTATGACATGATGATGAAGAAGGAGATGGAAAATGAGAACATGCTAGAATACACCTCTGTAGTTGGAGATGCAAGTTGATCAATTAAGAGAATGCAAAGGGACATCATTTTGTGACTGCAACTCAAGACATGATAGCACTACAGACTTCTCATGCCTAAGCCATTTGGAGGTGGATGGAAGATCATTCTCAAGAAGACATATAGCAAGAAGCAACAAGAATGACTTCACATTTCCATGTCATCATGCAGTCCATGTAATCAATGTCATGTCATGTCATGTAATGAGTCATCATATACCACATCTTTTTTGTGGATTATGTCAATTCTTATTCAAAAATCTATTGTAAAGTGGAAGTCCAAAGGACATGTACAAAATATGAAGAGTCATAGGGAAATCAAACAATCATAAGGGTAGTTAAAGAGTCATAAGGGAGGTGAAGGATCACCTCATTGGTTATATATACACCCTCATTGTACACGTGTCGGCTTGTATGGGCCTAACCCAGGTTCAAAGGTGATTTAGCCAAGAAAATCCTGGTACTACTGGCCCTTTTGGCAACAGTTCATGGAGCGCGGACTAAGGTATCACACGAAGTAGTATGGGAGGGTGCTAGAACTAGGTTTCCGCACCCTTGGGATGTCTGATGGGCTTCTGGAGGTCCGTGGTCTAACCCGTCGCTATGCGCACTTGCGATCCCTTCGCAACCTGCGGTGCTGCTTCTGCGCAGCCCTAGTCGGGGCGCAACCCGTATAATACCCAAGTTCCTTGCTATTTAATCTGTGATTATCTGATTACTTAACTTGTTCATGTAAGACTAATGATTATTACAACATATTCATCAATCATATCAGTGTGCATGATAAATAAACCAATATAAACGTAAAGAAGGCAAGGTACAACAAATACACAGAAATAAGAATCAACTTCTCTTTATTAATCTTCAATCCCGATTACAGACTCGACACCGCCCTGTGCACTCAGTTGTAGGGGTCCACGCACTCATTTGTGGACTCTACTAGGCCTCTGTGCACTCAGCTGCAGAGCCTCTTCCTACCACTATGATCCAAGACACTTAGAATCCTACTCTAAGCTCGAACCATTCACATTCTTCTCTCTTAGCTACTTCTCCCTTTACAACTTGGAGCCTCGCTTTATTTATACAATCCCATGGTCCGCAGACCACGGGTAGGCCGACATGACTTTACATTACATTACATTACTTTAGGGTGGACATCCTTATGACTTGACCTCTACTTCGCGCTCCGCGCCCGCAATTCGCGGAGTCTTACAAAACCTTTGACCAAGAATTGGGCTTTGAGCCCCAAAACATGCTGTGGGGGGATTCCATGCCCAACAGGCCCCCAACATAATCGTCGTGACTCGTCCCGAGTCACTCTGATGGTGCAGCGATCTTGGCACGAAGCCCCTCCAACTGTTCCCGTACTGCCTGGAGGTTTGTGGCGCATTGTTCTATGGTTTTCTGGACTTGTTGCATGCTTGATTTTGAATCATTCGTGTCTAAATTGTGTCCTTTATTTGGTACCGGCTTCTGGTGCATGTGTTTATAGTCCTGCGCGCTTGTCCGGCTCCTAGGGTTGTGAAGACTGTGCTGCGGCCAATTAGTCAGAGAGTCGACCCACCCATGTCGAGTTTCAAGCGGTTGTCGTTTACTTTGCCTGGGAAGGGTTCTCCATTGAGTTTGACTAGCTGGACCACGCCTCCGTCTGTAACCTCCTTTACCGCATATGGTCCCAGCTAGTGCATTCTGAATTTTCCTGGAAATTTTTCAAACTTGCTGTCGTACAGTAGCACTAAGTCATTTACCTTGAATTTTCCCAGAAATTTTTCAAACTTGCTGTCATACAGTAGAACTAAGTCTGTCTTCCAGAGCTTCGCGGTCCATCATGCCTGTGAGCGCTGCTATTCACAGACTAGGTATGATATATTCCATCGGCATGACTGCTTCCATACCATAGACCAATCGGAAGGGTGTTTGTCCCGTCAATTTCTTGCACGTTGTCCTGTACGCCCATAACAAAGCAGGTACGCATAGGTACCAGTTGTTCCACTGCACGTTACATACTTTGGTCAATGCAGTTTCCAGTATTTTATTGAATGCCTTTACTATTCCATTGGCCTGTGGGCGGTACGGTGTACTTTTCTAATGCTACACCTAGAACTCTTCTGTGAGCACGTTGATGGTTTCATTCAAGAAATGTGTTTCACAATCGCTCATTAAGATTTCCGGACAACCAAATCGTGTCAACGCGTTTTTGAACAAAAACTTTGTAGCTGTAGCGGCCATGCAGTCCTTGACTGGCTACACTTCCACTCATCGTGTCAGGGACTCCGTCCCGGTGATGATGTAGCATGCACCTGTCTTTCCCTGAGGTTTGATCGGGCCCACAAAGTCGATCACCCATTTCTCAAATGGTTGCAGTGTCATTTGGGGATTTAATGGCATCTCATCCGTTCGTGATGGTATTCCCGTTCTTTGACATATATCACAAACCTTACAGTGCACTTTCGAATCCTGGTGCAGGGTCGGCCACCATAACCCTGCGCGAAGAATCTTCTGTGCAGTCGCATGTCCTGCATAGTGTCCTCCTGTAGTGCCCCCATGTGCTTCTGCGAGGATCTGACCTCGTTCAAATTCAAGTACGTATCTTCGCAATATCTCATCATTGCCCATCTTGTAGAGGTGCCCCGCGATGACATAAAAGTTTGCCGTGCGCACCACTAATTCCTTCTTCTATTGGATTGAGTACTCCTTCGGTGCAATCCATGTTGTTAGAAAATGGATTATATCTTTTAAGTGTTCGTCCGCGACACGTACTGCAAAGAGTTGTGCATCAAGTTATCCCTCCTCCAAATTTGTTGGTTCCTCGCCCGTCTCAATTCGTGACAAGTGGTCTGGTCCTATGTTTAAGCGTCCTAGTTTGACTATAACCTCAAAATCATATTCTTGAAATTGTAAAATCGATCTGCATATTCACCCCCCCAACACAGGCTTGTTCACTAGGTATTTCAATGCGGAATAGTCGGTATACATCTTGAAATGTCCTCCAAGTAAATAGTGTCAGTATTTTTAGAGCGCATACACCATTGCTAACCCCTCACGCTCGGTGGTAGAGTAGTTCTTTTCTGCTTTGGACAATCTTCGACTTGCAAACGCGATCGGGTGATCTACACCCTTCGTGCCTTCCTATGTGAGTACAGCTCCCAATGCGATACACGACACATCAACATGTACATGAAATTCCACATCTCATTTCGGGAATACCAAGATTGGCGCGAAGGACAGTTTCCCTTTCAGGACATCCAAACTCCTCATGTAATCACCATTACAGCAATATGTAACATCTTTTTTCAATAACTTTTCCATCGGCGCGGTTTTTCGGGCATAACTTTTGATGAACTTCCTATAGTATCCAGTGTTTCCCAAGGTAGCGCGCAGTTGTTTAACACTTCGTGGTGCTTCCAAATTAAGGATAACGACAATCTTCGCAGGGTCCACCATCAATCCTTGTTTGCAGACCACATGTCCCAGCAAGTTTCCAAAGGGAACGAGGAATGTGCACTTCTTTAAGTTCAACACAATCTGGTGTCGGCGGCAAGTATCCAACATCAAACGTAAGCTCGCTACGTGGTGCTTAACTAATCCAAAAACAGTCCAATCATCGAGATATACCTCCAAAAACTTGTGGATGTATTCTTTGAATGCGAATACCACGATGCGCGAAAATATAGTTGGTGTGTTCTTCAGTCTAAATAACATTACGGTGTATTGAAAGCATCCCCATTTTGTTGCAATGGTCATCTTGCTCCTATCTTCTGGCATGATCTTGATCTGATGGTATCTTGAGAAACCATCCGTGAATGAGTATGCTTCCTGACCGCCAACATTCTCTAGTACTTCATCTGTGAATGGTGTTGGGAATGGATCATGTACACATGCATTGTTTAGCTTCGTGAGGTCTACGCATATTCTTATTTCACCCTTATGTTTTCTCTTGTACTACCATAGGACTCACCTAATCGGATTCTTCCACTGGTTCAATAATTCCAGCTGTGAGAATTTTGTGTAATTCGTCGCGGATCTTTTCTTTATACTTTGGATTCAAGCGGTAAGGCCGCTGCTTAACTGGCTTCACGTCGGGTTTCAGGGTGATCTTCATCATCCCTAAATCGCCAACGATCCCTTTTAAGTCCATAATTTTGGTCGGGAACAAGTCTTGGTATTCACAGAGTAACTCAACGACCTTATCGACTGTGGGACCGTCCCAATAGTCCCCAAGTGTTGCGTACTTTGGTTCTGCCTCCGTTCCAATGTTGACCTGCTTCGTCTTTAGTAGCGCGATGATGTTGGGGTCTTCAAGTGATGGTTCGTGAATCTCATGAGAGCCTTCCGTTTACGAAATGTTAATGTTCCATGGGTCCTCATCATACTCCTCAACATTCATGTTATAACACTCCAGTGCGCTGCTTAACTGTGTCGCCTATTCTCGCTGAAGTACGCCCATTAGATACTGTGGTATTTTGAAGATAATGACTTTTACTACTTGTAGCACATTGTCAACAATATTTGACCAATGATCTTCAAATGTGAACGTTAACAAGAATCCCTCATGCAAGAAATCCCATTCGCTTGTACCATGGTGGAGCTCCGTCTCCGTACCAATTCATGGGTATGACATCCAGGGTATGGTAGAATAAATGTACCCATTCAGGCTCTGGCTCTTCCCCATAGATCTTGGTCCATTTTGCAAGGTGCGTGCGTGGATCATCTCATCTGTCATATTTGTCTACTAGTTGTATTTGTGGTTTTCCAAAATGTAGGCGCATCATCCTTCTGCATCGTGCCAATCCTCAAAATTTCCTTGATGCGTACCCCACCATTGTGCGGGTGTTGCGTGCAGTGCCCACTTCAGTGCATCGAACCGCTGCTGTTCTGGTACTGCGCTTTCAAATTTGCTCAGAAATTCATCTACCACTGACAATCCATCATATGTTGGTAGCTCCCTTGCCTCTATTGTCACGCAACAAAATGACCCGATCATCATGTTGCAGTTCAGCGTTGTTACTTCGTGCAGCCAATTCTACCATCGCTCTATCTCTTCATCTGAATCCGAAGTGCAGGATCTTTCGCGCTCCCACGAAATCCTTCCATCTGCAGTTGGATTCACCCAATCCCCTCCCCGCGTAGCTATCTTGTAGACACAATCGAGATCATCATCACTATCATCACCGTGCAACGGTTTAGTGTATCGCGCTCCTTCAGCTAGATCTAGTGGTACTACCACGCGTAGTGACTTTTTCTCAAATATCATTTTGCGCTTTTTCAGATTTATGACTCCATTCATATTGGTGGCCTAGTCTATTCCTAGTAGCATGGGATAGGGATTACTATCATCGACAATCTCTATCACTTCAAAATCCGCCTGTGCGCTCGCACCTTCAATGTCAACTGTTACCCCTTGCAATCTTCCCATGGGCAGAATCTTCTGTTGGTTCACCATTTGTAACTGAATAGGGGACCATTGTAATGCAGGTCTGCCCATGTTTTCCCATGTTTGCTTTGGTAGTATGTTCGCGTCCGAACCTAGATATAGGATTACATGATCCATTTCATACTCACCTATTTGCGCAGTCAACCTCATTTCCCTCCTTGTGTGCAATGCATGCTTCCCAAGTTTCCAGACCACGTGCAGTTATCCTGACCTTGTGAATCTAGTGATAAGTTCCTGTAGTCCTTTGACTACCTTGCTGTCACGCAGTAGTTTCATGCATGTCTCTAGAAAGGTAGTGAGCATTGAAGGATCCATCCTTGGTTCTAGTTGATCCTTACTACCTGAAGTGGAGGCCTCTGTGAAGCTCTTCTTAGCTTCCATGAATGTCTCCTTCGTGTGCTCTAAATCAAACTCAAGTTCCTTTGTAGGAGCCTTGCTAACCCACGCACTTTCTTCTGGTTGCTTTCCTTCATCATCTCTCGTGGCCATACCACTCCTGAGCATCATGTTTACATTTGGGTCTTCTTCGCGTGGTTCATACCTCATCATTTGTAAATTCTGAGTCGGAGGGGGTTGGATACCCACTTTTCATGCATCCTCACTATCAGCAAACGGAAATATTCTGGCTTATGATAAAACTGAGTATAGTACCGACATGATATTCTTGTCGGGTTTGCACAATCATGGGCATAGTGCCCTGGCCCTTCGCAATTGTAACAAATTATTTGTCTGTGACCCCTTCCTGGTCCCATTCCACCTCGACCTCAACTACGCCCCTGAAACCCAGCTTGCGCCATCCCCGCATTTGGGTCGAGGGCTCGTGTTTCGGTTTGCACCCTGTAGGCAGGAGTATGATCCATCATTAGTTCATAGCTTCAACAGGTGCATTCATCATGGCCTACCGACCTGTAGAAATTACAAAACAACTGCTGGGACATATGTGTATACTTCTGCAACAGATGACAAGTGTCTGTAGTGCGTTTTCCTCCTATTTGGCAGATCGCACAGCATAATGCAGACATCATGCTCGGCCTTGCCTGCGCCTTTGGTCTTAGCAACATTGGCTCTCCTCCTGCCAAGTAATTCACGAATATTGGACAGTGGTCCTTGTCATGTCCTTGGCCTTTGCATTTTATGCACCATACTTCCTCACGCACCTCCGACCGAGTTGTTCTGTCCTGTTTCAGACTTTGCATTTCTAGACACAAATTTTGCAGTTGCACGTGGATTTGTTGGACTCCCAACCCAAGGTCTTGTATAGGGGTCTCATGCAATCTCATTTCCATCTCCAATGCTTCGGCCTGGGTGGAAAGTTTTTGCTGTGATAGCACCATCCTTAAGTGTGGCGTAAATGAGGCCACAAATCATGCACGATGTTGTGCATCTGTCAATGTCATATTGGCTTCGCAGATTGTGCACTTTAGCCTTTGGTCCAGATCCCAGGGGGTCTTGCCTGGGAGCATCGCGATCTCCTTAAACCCGATGATTGATTGTGTTTCTGATTTTGGCCTGCTAAATTCCCTGTTCAGCGTGGCTTGGATCTATGCGATTCCTACATTCGGGTGGTCATTAGAATGCTTGATATACCATGTTAAGGCGTGATCCCGCAACGCGCTCACCAACGTAGCCTTTTTAATATTATCATCCACGACGCCCTGTGTGTTAGGCCCCTATACTACTAGTGTAACCCCTTATTGTTATTAGTACAACCCCCTTATTATATTGTTGTACCCATGTAGTCCCCATATTGTTACTATTGTGCCCCATAGAAGACCACGATTGTTATTATTATGTCCTTACATTATTATTGTTATGTCGGCTCTGATTATATTATGACCCCTTAGACTCCTATATATAGAAAGGAGGTATTTTCATTTGTATCATCCAAAAATTGTTCTTTTGTGTAATGTAAAGGAGGTTTCCCCCTCGAAGAGGCTGAATTCTAAGGCGTTCAACTATCTTTTCTATCTTTTTGTGAGCTGGTTTCATAACACTGTGCTTTCCACACTACTCTGACCACGAACCATAATTGGTCCGGATCTTCATTCCCTACTCCTCTGAACACTGGTAGTTTGATCGCACTCGCCATACTGAACTGTGGTGGTGGCGGAGGTGGAGTGGGTGGAGACAGAGGTGAGGGGGGTGAAGCGGGTGGCGGTGTGGGTGGAGGTGGTAAACGCGGAATTCATTGTCTTATCAAATTGATAGCGCTTCTTGGAGAAACCTTCGTGAGATCTTCCTCACTCTCCCGCAAGGGTGAAATTAAGGGACTGGTTTCTAGCTCTTCGCTACTTCTGCTTCTATAGATCTTCCCACTTCGTGTAGTCCCAAACATTAATTTATTTGCAAAACCCGCTTTTCACACAATAGCATCTTAATCCAAGTGTTCAAGGATTTAATATACTTACCTCGCAGTCCCTTGAGAAAACGTCGCTCCGACTCACTGTAGCTGATAGTTGTTTCTACCGCGAACTCAGTGATGAATCCTCCTATTATCCGGTCCAGCCAAAGGTCCACAACTCACACTATCTTATCTTCTGATGCTTCTAGTTTGCACACTAATTCCGGAGTCCACACTATTGGTTTGTCAAGCCTACACCTTCCCAGGTTGTTCGCTAACTTCGCGATCCACTCATACAACTCAGAAGGAAAGGATGCAAAGAAAATTTCGTGGATTTCTGTATACAAGTAGTGCTCCAACCACTGTTCCTTAGATACTCACGGATTTCTATTCTCCTATGTCGCGAACTTGTGAATCTTCTTGTCCAACGACTCTTCAATTTCTTTCTTTGTTGGATTCTAGTGGCACGACATTAGGCATCCTTTATGCAGATCCCGGTCCTGGCAACGGAACCATTTGTTGGCTTGTATGGGCCTGACCCAGGATCAGAGGTGATTTAGCCAAGCAAATCCTAGTACTACTGGCCCTTTTGACAACAGTATGCGGAGTGTGGATTGAGGTCTCACTTGAAGTAGTATGGGAGGGTGCTATAACCAAGTTTCCATACCCTTGGGATGTTTGATGGGCTTCTGGAGGTCCGCGGTTTGACCCGTCGCTATGCGCACTTTCGATCCCTTCGCAACCTGTGGTGCTGCTTCTACGCAACCCTAGTTGGGGCGCAACCCGTAAAATACCCAAGTTCCTTGCAATTTTAATCTGTGATTATCTGATTACTTAACTTTTTCCTTTATGACTAATGATTATTACAACATATTCATCAATCATATCAGTGCTTGCGGTAAATAAACCAATATAAAAGTAAAGAAGGCAAGGTAAAACAAATACACAGAAATAAGAATCAACTTCTCTTTATTAATCTTCAATCCTGATTACAGACTCGGCACCACCCTGCGCACTCAGCTACAGGGGTCCGTGCACTCAACTATGGACTCTACTAGGCCTCTGCGCACTCAGTTGCAGAGCCTCTTCCTACCACTACGACCCAAGACACTTAGAATCCTACTCTAAGCTTGAACCATTCACATTCTTCTCTCTTAGCTACTTTTCCCTTTACAACTTAGAGCCTCGCTCTATTTATACAATCCCATGGTCCACAGACCATGGGTAGGCCGACATGACTTTACATTACATTACTTTAGGGCAGACAACCCGATGACTTGACCTCTACTTCGCACACTGTGCTCGCAATTCGTGGAGTCTTACAAAACCTTTGACCAAAACTTGGGCTTTGAGCCCCAAAACATGCTGTGGGGGGATTCCATGCCCAACAACAAGCGAATGAATTTTCACCTTGGCTCCTCCCATAAGGAATTAGATAGACAAGCTAGTTCTTTGGGAGCAAGTAGTGGCTCCAAGGCTCCACTATTGGAGCTAGTGGTGTTTGTTGTATAGATGTGCCTTGGGATGTCTATTTAATATATGAATCTTGATGGCCAACATGTTCTTCATGTATGTATTATTAATATTTGTAAGGATGTTATGTGAATGTTTATTATTCATGTTTGTTTCACTTCTACTAAAGTAGTTGAACTATTTCAGTTATTTTAGTGCTTACCATATTGAGGATGTTCTATAACGGTTGCAATGACTGTCACATCTTTGTGGACTATTTTTTTGGTTTTTAGACAGGTCTCTCTTGTGTGTGTGTTTCTACCAGAGTGGTACTACTACCTCTCTCTTAAAGGCTCACCTTCTTTTCTCCTATACAATAGAAGAACCTCGATACACCTACAACTGAACACTCATTGGGCACACTCACTTGCTTTTCGATGGCACATATGCATTCATCTCTATTTTTGATGGTTGGGGCCAAGTAAAACGTTGTGAGGTCTAATTGGGACCATATATTGGGGATACCCCCTTGAATGTTCTCACCACCCTTGAAGAGTTAGAAGCGACTACAGAGAACACAAAAAAATCATAGCAACCTCCATCTTCTAACACTGGTGATGGAGACGACATTGTACTCTTAGATGACACTTTTGGTAGGTGAGGCGGTTACGAAGAAGAGGAGGAAAATCCCTCATATTCTAAAGAAGCGGACGAGCACATAGATGAAGACATAGCAGACCAAGTTCTGGATTTAATGACTTAGGGTTCACTTTCTATACCAGGTTTTTTACATAAGATGTTGAGGCACCTAGAGAACCTTCTAACAAAGTATGCCCCTTGTTAGCGCTTGAAATTTCACCTCAGGCTGAGAAAGGTAAACATCAAGGCTACATCAAACCATTTAGCCTCGTAGCTAGCCCTACGGAGCAGGAGAAGGCTCTCTCCGGTCAATCTCGGCAGATCTTCAATGGGATGAGATGACCAACAAGGTAACACTGATATTAGGCTAGTAAACTGATTAAAAAGTTGATTTGGGGTTTTTTGGGTTTTTGGTGGCAAATTGAGGAGATGGCAATTTTGGGTGCGGGGATTGGACACAGTTTCTACAGGGGGTTCCTTGGGGCGAGGTAGGAGACAGTGTTGATGCCTTTAACTGAGGTGGATGGTCAGGAAAGAAAGATGAAGAGCTAAAGAGAGCAAACAATCACTTTGAATTCTCTTTAGACAGTAGAAAACATTGAAATTAAACAAACTTAAAAGCAGAGCATGGCAGGCATGAATTCTTACTTTAACACTTCATTTGTTTAATGTGTAGAAGTAAAAGAAAGGAAATGAATCACATAACAAGCTTACAAGTACATTGAGAAGCACACCATCAACACATGAGTCCACAAGAATCCCAAAGAGGATGCAAAACCCTGGTCTTCCTTAGCCAAAAATTGCAGAGATACAATGAATAATACAATGATAGCTTCTCCCTCAAGAGTCCAACCTTTCAACCCTTGAAAATGATTAAGAAAATACATAATATAGGCAAGCCAACCTCTTCCCTTGCCTCTAGGGGTCGAGCTCATCCTTCTAGGAGCTGTTTCAACTAATTCTAAACTGAGCACTAAAATCTAGGTAGTCAAAACAACTTGCCTCTATAAGCTAGGAAACCAATTCATTCATTTAATATTTACCCTTTTCATGAATGAATCTTCTAGAAGTGTTAAACAAGAGTAAAAGTGTCTTAGAGTTACAAAAATTATATCAAAGATAATCATCTTCAACCCCAAAAATTCAAACTGAGTCAAATCTGCATTTTCTGGGCTGTACAGTGCAATCTGGCAAAAAACTGCCTGATAGGTCGTGCCCCCTTGCCTGACGGGTCACGCCCCTTTGGAGCTCTGTTTGAGGCACTTGCAGGTGGCCAAATTGATCAAGAGTGGGCTTGTTGGAAAGTTCTGTGAGTCTACTTTCCAACCCAACTGGAATTTTTGAATTTGGAGTTCATTTGCCCTGTCAAAAACCAATTCTCCCAAGACAGCTTTCTGCAGTTCAAAAAAGTGGCAGAAAGTCAAATTTTTCATGTATTTTGACCTTCTGGAGGCCCAAAACTCCATAAAAACTCAAGTCCATCCATAGGCATATGTAATTTTGCATGAAAAATCTAGAAATGCTGAGTTTTTTCAAAAAGGAGTTGCCATGACAAAGGGTCTCACCGGGGGTGAGACCCGTTGAGGAGCCAAAACCTGTAAATTTCCAAAAATTGCCAAAATTACCCAAAATTTTCAGAATTTTTTGGGATTTGGGCTGTGGCTAGGCTAATGAGTGCCATGATCCTTGAGTGAAGCCTCAGCCAAGATACGGAGGGGATTTGGCTTCTTTCTCCGTTTTTGAGCCTCGGTCAACCTCCTTTGAAACACTTTCATTTTGGCTTTGCATACATGCATTCTTGCCCAGTAATGGTTTTTCATGTTCCTCAGCAACTTTTTATCTTGGTTGGCCTTAGCCAACAGCCTCTCCAAGTGTGCGTTCTCCTGAATGAGCATAGACTCTCGGTTAGCAGGCAATGGGTCACCGGGTCTTCTACGGTTCAAGGTTCAGTCACTACGAATCCTCCATAACTCATCAAGTGCTTTCTCCTCCTCCAACTGTTTGTTGTGCTGCTCAAGGTAGGTGATGGTCCATTGTGCACCCTCTAGTCTCCTCTGTACCTCAACCTCTGACACTGATGCTTGGTCATCACTCTGCTCATATGTTTTGGTTTCTGACATGTTTGAGGAGCAGAGTGGACAAAATGTACTGCTGTTTCTGCTTGTAAAAGTGCTCAACTCTATGCTGTTTCAAGGGGACAATGACATGAGGGAAATGTTAGGGGAGGGACCTCTTGCACAAGGAATTGGGAATATATGAATAATAGGGAATTTATGGAATACATTTCAAACAAATATTTGCATATATACAGGCATACATGTACATAACAAGGATATAGGGAATCATTTACAAAATCACTGCATATAGGAATACATGTATAAACAATGAACATAAGGGAATACATGTATGTAACAAGGGGACATTTGGAAACTTATTTACAAAACCTTTCACATATTCGCCAAGAAATTTTTATGTTTATAACATGCATATGGTGAAGCAAGAGTAGGGTTTGAGTTTTTGATGCTTTAGGAGTGGGAAAGGGTTTGCAATTATTTACAACATAGCATGGGGAAAATAGATATGAATGCAAATATGAGTAAAAAGGGAAGGAGGGAAACAATTTACCAAGGGGAATACCTTGAAACAACACAAAACCTAGCACATTTACACATTAACAATGCAACCATATAGTGTCTTTTCACTTGCATGATTTGAGGTTAAAACACAAGCATGAGGGCTTACATTCATAACCAACCACCAAAATGATGTGTAAAGAGCCTACCTTGAACAAATTTAACAACTTGTGGTTCCTTGGCAGCTCACTGGCAAAGTTCTGTGGAGAAATCCCCAACGGGTTGTGCGCCCCTGACGGGTCGCGCGCCTTTCAGGAGGCTTTTGGAGGCCTTCCTAGTGTCAGAATCTAGTGAAGGATAGCTCGTTGGAAAGGTCATTGAGTCTACTTTCCAACCCAACTGGAATTTTTGAATTTGGAGTTGATTTGACCTGTCAAAAATCAAATCTCCCAAGACTGGTCAAAAAGTGCCAAATCTGCCAAGACTGGTCAACTTTTGAATGCCTTCCTCAACCCCAAATTGAGCTCATGATAGCTCATTGGAAAGCTATTTGTGTCTAGTTATCATTTTACCCATCAAGAAAATCATTTGACCAACCAAGCTAGGAGAAATCTTGATTTTCCCAAGGTCACTTCAGAGGTGTCTTTGATTCTCCTGAGGCAACGATATTCTTGACATTTCTCTCAAACCATGACACCTGTGTAAAAAGTGAAGGAGGTTTTTCTTCCTTGGCATGTTTTGAGAAAAAACCTATCTCATTTTTGAAAAATTCATCTTTGATTGCTCTGAAACATTGTTTGAGTGAAACTTATCCCGATGTGTGGAACAAGGGATTTTGTCGAAATGGAGCGAAATGAAGGGGATAGGGGGCTTCTAAATTCTTGGGGAAATTTTTGGAAGTAGGGAGGGATGTTAGGAAGTAGGGGAAAGTGGAATCTCAAAGATTGAGTGAGGGGAAGGGGTCCAAAAGGGAAAAACACAGGCCCAACCTAGAAAATTGCCAGGTTGTAGCTAGAAACTAGGGTTTGTGCAAAAATGAGGAATTTAGCGGATCTAAGGGATGGGGAGTGTTTTATAAGGTACTTTAAGGATAGGGGAAGGTGTATGAACATCAGGAAACAAGTTTTGCCGATGATTTGACCGTCCAAGAGAAATTGGCTTCAAAACCCTAGGAGAGGGAAATGACCTTGCCTAGGCACAACTGAAGCATGAACAAGATGTAAAATGACTCATTAGACACTGACATGATAATGACAACCCTATGAATGATGATAGACTCAGCTGAATGATGACATGGACTGACATTTGGGCAAACCCTAGATCTAATGCCTAGTGACCAAATTTTGCTTGAAGACTCACTGAAATGACAAAATTTGACCTTGACACTCTGAGAACACTTTGTAAGAGCATATTTGATCACTGTAGGAAATCTGGAAAGACTGACACTAACACCCCTGACAAAGCAGTCAAAGCGAAGGACCATTTGGACAAATTCTACCTACAACTGCAAATTCTTGAGGTACGTTACGATGATGTTGCTTGTATACTTTTCCCTTGTACCTTAGATGGTAGAGAAGTTGTATGGTAGCATAGTCTCCCTCTGAAATCAATCCAAAATTGGAAGGGTTTAAAAATTTGTTCCTTGAAAATTTCTCTGATGACAAAACCCTAGCCATGTTATTAAAAGAACTCAAAAATATGAAGATGGAGTAGAAAGAGAAAGTTAAATATTTTAATTAGAGGTTCGATCGCATATTGAACTGATTTCCTATGGATATGAAACCTCATGACTCCATCACTATTTATTATTACACTTCTGCCTTCTCGAAAAGCATAGCGTAATTCGTTAAGAGAATCGTGAAAGGAACTTTGGTCGAAAATTAGGAAGAGGCCATTGCAGTTGAAAAGGACTTGTGCACAATTGGAGTCATCGTTGATGATGAACTATAAAAAGAATCCAAGGACATGGGTAAAGGGTCTCATGCATCCTCAAGTAAGGCCAAGAATAAATAAGTTATTGATCTTGAGAGCTTGACCCGAACCATCAAGTCTCTATCCAACAAGTTGGCAGAGTTAAAACAGAGGTCAAGCGATACCACCGTCAGCAACAAGCCCCTAAAATTAAACTTCTTGAGAAGGGCTGCCAACTCCAATAGTAGTAGTAATCAACCAACCAATTTTTCACAAATATCGAATGTCGTGTTGAATGTTGAAAGCCTGGGCATGGACCAATATTGTTATTTTCATCAATAATATCATTAAGAAAAGACATGCCTGTAATGGAATCACAAGATGAATGATCTGGCTGTGCATATCATTGCCACTGTACATTCAGATGAGCAGAATAAGCCAACAAAATAGAAGGAATAATTTGATGTGACTGAAGGAACTATGAGTGTTGGAGACAGAGTGAATGCTTTCAATTGTGTATTCGCAGTTGAAAAGAAAAATGTCGAAGAACTGCCACTGAGTGAGGACCCAACTCAAAATCAAAATAGTCGATATAAGTTGAGAAGTCAAGGGTTGGTTTCTGAACAAGAGTTGACAAGGAAAAAATTGAAAGAGCACTTGTTAAGGAAGATCACACCGCTTGTCAACTCAACACAGAAAACTCAGAACAAGTATGGAAATACTAATACAATGAAAAATATTTTTGCCAATGGTAAAAGCAAGTCCATCATGCCAGAGGTATAAGATAGAGTCACTCCTCCAAACACTTCGACAATGTCCATTGCACTTGATTATAACATAGTCGAAGACATGAAGAAATCTCACGCTAATATCTCACTCTTCACACTTACCAAGATCACAAGCTAGCAGGAACTGCTTGTTCGAGCTCTTGAACAATATTCCTCAGGTAATAATGCTTCTTCGCAGAAGGGATATGGTAAGTCTTCTCGTCCCCTGGAGTTTGTTCTTAATCAATTAACACTAGAAGAAAATACACTCTTCCCTTATTGATATTTAAAATTCCTAAATACAATGTACACAGTTTCTTAGTTGATTCTGATGCATCTGTAAATGTAATGCCATTATCCGTAGTTAAGAAAATCAATGCGAAATGGGATAAGACAGATGCACAAATCTTTCAACTGGAAAAGACTCTTGTCTATTCTATTGGTTAAATTAGAAATGTGCTTATTCGCCTATTATTTGATCAACGAGTTCACCAGTGTATAAACATAGTAATTGTGGACATCTCGGAAGCATACAATGTATTACTGAGTAGGGACTGGTCCAACAAATTACAAGGGTATTTTGCTACCGACTGGTCACATCTATGGCTTCCATATAAGGGCAGGAATAACCAAATCTAGGTAGACTCAAAACCTTACATGAAGCACACTCTCAAACACGTCGAGGGAAATAATGAACTAGTTGATTTCACATATATGATATTTGGTAATTGCTTCTTGGAGACTGAACTAGTGTGCTATCATGCTCAACCTTCCCTAGTCCCACCAGACAAACTGTTGGAACTCCTTCCTAGTCCAACTAGCTTAAATGACCTATGTACAGTAAATAGTAGTAGTGTTAGTGTAAGACATAGTTCTTGTACATATGATGTTTGGATTTTTTTTGAAACTTTCAAGACATAGGAGGGATCTGGAGTTGGTTGTGTTTGAGTAGACCCACAATAGAGGAAACACTTGATCTAAAGTTGCATGGAATTTGAGTGTAATAACAACAACACGGAATATGAAGCACTCATCCTAGGCTTATTTAAGGCCATTGAACTCAATGTTGGAGTTCTTAAAGCAGTAGGTGACTCTAAGATCATCGTACGACATGTATGAAATACTATACACTGTGTGTCACCAAATTTGAAAAGTTATCAACAAGAGGTATGGTGTTTAATTTCTCAATTCCAAGCTTCTTACATTGCATATGTTCCTAGAATGTGTAGCGCAATTGCAGATGCATTAAGAAATGATGCTCCTAAGCTGCCACTGCTTACAGATGATTTTTTTATTAAAATTATTTATAAACCATTCGCCCATGATAATATCACTAATTTACATGTTTTTATGATGACCAACAAATACTGAATTTTATGGTGAAAGCTAATGTATTCAAAGATGCAACTATTGACAGAGGCAATCGTGATCAAGAGTTGCAAGATGCATCTTAGGAAAGCAAGGAGAATCCCATGGCGAAGGGCATGGTATCATTAGAAAATATGTATGAGTTGCATAATCACTTTAGAGGACTAGTCAATGCCAAAACCCACAGTTCAACGTTGTCGCAGGAGCATATCAATCTTGGAATAGAAAATGATCCGAAGTTTATTAATCTTGGTACTCGCTGCACACCACAAGAGCAATAAGATTTCATCCGCTTATTCAAGCAGTACTGAGATGTTTTTGCGTGGACATATGATGAGATCAAAACTTATGACACATGAATAATCCAACATGTTATCCTAATAAAGGAAGAGGCCAAGCCTTTTCAGTAGAAGTTGCAAAAGGTACATCCAACACTTGAGCCCATGATTTATAAGGAGTTGAGGAAGATGCTGGATGATCGGATCATCTACAAAGTGTAACATTCAACATGGGTGTCAAATATGGTCCCGGTAAGGAGGAAGTATGGGGAAATACACTTGTGCGTGGATTTCCAAGATCTTAACCACACCTTAGACATGGAAAATTACCCTATGCCATCAATGGATCAGATATTACATACAATATTGGAGTCGGAAATGTTTTCTTTGCTTGATGGATATTTTGGATACAACTAGGTTTTGGTCTCAGAGCCTGACAGACTTAAGACTACCCTTTGTATGAAGTGGGGCACATTTGCATTTAGAGAATTCCATTTAAGCTAGTTAATGTTGATGCGACATTTCAATGTGCAATGGACATCACATTTTGTGGACTAATCAGTCAAAGCATAGTGGTGTATCTTGACAATGTCACAATTTATTCAAAGAAGAGGTCCGACCACTTATGCCACTTCAAGAAAATCTTCGAGTGGTGTCAAAAATACAAGATATCTCTTAATCCCAAGAAGATAATTTTTGTATTGTCCGAGGGAAACCTCTTAGGACATATCATAGAGATGAGTGGGATTAAATTGGACCTTGAAAGGGTTAGATCTAATATGCAGGTTCCCTTCCTAGTGAAAAAGAAAGCTATGCAGTCCTTCTTGGGGAATATAAACTTTCTCCGCAAATTCATCTCTGATTACACTCAAATTGTGAAACCTATGTAGGAGATGGTACAAAAGGATGCAATTAACAAGTGGGAAAAAAGGGAAAAGGATTCATTTTCTCATATTAAGCAAGCTATTGCAGAAGCACCAACCTTATAAAACCCAAATTTCAACAAAGATTTTCTACTCTACACCTTTGCTTCTGATACTTCTCTTGTAATTGTGCTTACATAAAAGGATGACAAGAAAAATGAGTGATCGATATCTTTAATGAGTGTTAGACTACAAGGACCTGAACTTAACTATCTCACCATTGATAAATAGGCATACACAATCTATAAGGGGGTAAAGCACTTCAGGCCCTATCTTGTGAAAAGTCATTGTATTATTTTTTTCCGCACCTAGCAGTCAAATCATTGTTTGTACAACAAGAGTTGGGAGAGAGAAGAGTGAATTGGATGACTGGCTTGCAAGAGTATGATTTAGAATTCAAGATAGTTCATTCTATTAAGGGATATGGTAATTTTTTTATGTAGTAGAAGCGGTGAACGCAAAAGAAGATGATCCATCTGGGTGGGAGTAGGAAACCGACATGTACAATGTTGAGCAAGCTACGCCCACTATGTTGGGTCCCTATAATACTAGTAACTACCCGATTGCTATTGTAGTTCATCCCTTATTAATATTGTTGTGACCCTATTATCCCCATATTGTTATTACTGTGCCCCATAGAATCCCTCTATTGTTATTTTTGTGGCTTTATATTATTATTGTTAGGTCGACTGGGTTATATTGTGACTCCTTAGACTCCTATATATAGAACATAGGTTTTGTCATTTGAATCATCCAAGAATTGTTCATTTATGTAATGTAAAGGAGGTTGCCCCCTCAAAGAGGCTAAATTCTAAGGCCTTGATCAATCTTTTCTATCTTTTCTTGAGCTGGTTTCATAACATTTGGTATCAAAGCTTTGGATTCTAGGGTTTCGTTGCTCCAAACAGGTCATCGTGGAATTTTCGCTCTAACGTTTTTTCTGCGACGTTTCAGAAGTTGCAAAAAAAACCCATTTGAGAAGAAATCACGTTGAACCTGCGATCCAAATTTCAGATCTTTTCGTGCTATATTTGCGGAGATATGATCTGAGGAGGTTGGTATTTTTGCAGACTCCTGAATTAAATTCCAAACAGGTGACCTGGGGAAAATCGTCATAAGTTTCTCTTTGGGGATCAGATTGAAATTTCGTAAGAAGGTACAGAAAGAGGACGGACTGTAGTTTCTTGTATGCATTTTCAGATCCAAAGGTAGAAACAGTGACGCGTGGCACGTCGTGCAAGTTCGCTCTACTGAACTAGTCTATAATCAAGTCACTGTGGGAGATTTCGCATAACTCTTCATTGGAGAATCCAATTTGGGTCAGAATTGTGGCATTGGAAAGAGGACACAGAGGGCTACTGCAGGTCACAAATTTAGAACTAGATGATCGGAAAGTACAGAGATACATCAGAGACAATATCGAGCTCCTACAAAGTGAAAAAAGGTGTGTAGATTTTCTTAAATTTTTGCTTAAGCTTGGTTTGAAAATTTATTTTGAAGGAATTCAAAGGGCATAGTGGAGCATTATTATTGGTAACTAATGCCCTGAGGAAAGAAAATGCAAACACCTAGTAAGGAACCTGAAAGCTCTAGCATGACTCATGAAGAAGAGGAAGAAATGCTACATGATATATCAAAAGTACAAGAACAAGTGCAACAAATGTCACTGTCACAAAAGCTAACAGAAGCTAAGATAAATGGTGTGGAAGCTAAGATGAATGGCATGGAAGCTAAGATGGACAACTTGAAGATAGATTTGTGCAAAAATTTGAAGACAGACATGGCAGATTTGAAGACAGATTTGACAAATTTTCTACAAGAAATACTTACCAATGGTGAAAAGGTAGTAAATGAAACCCATGATGTGAACAAAAGAAATGTTAATCATGATTTCTTAGACTCTAATGTGGGATCGAAAACCCACCATATTCCAAAAATCGATATGAGGAAGTTTGATGGCAAGGATCTCGCAACATGGATATTACAAATGGAGCAATTGTTCGATCTCAATAATGTGCAAAATACACAAAAGGTACGTATTGCAACTTTATATTTGGAACCAAATCAGTTTGTATGGTATCAATGGCTTTGCTCTTGTAAACAAATTATCACTTGGGCAATTTTTACGGAAGAATTGATAGCACATTATGAGGATACAAAAAGCAACACTTTTTTTAGCCAATTGATAAGTCTCAAACAAAAGGGTTCAATAATGGAGCAGATTGAGGAGTTCCAAAAATTGAACATAAGGGCAAAAGATATTCCAGAGGAGCATAGGATTGATGTCTTCATAGGAACTTTAAAAGATAATATCCAACATGATGTTCGCCTTTGGGAACTTGATTCATTAGAGAAGGCATTCAGGTTAGCAAGAAAAATGGAAAGCAAAATTATGGCAACCAGGAAGCATACCACTCACAACTATAAAGATGGAAGTGTGGTTGCTCCTAGTCTTCCACAACCTGTAAGGTTGACACCACAACAATTGGAAGAAAAAAGAGAAAAAGGGCTTTGTTACAGTTGTGATAGAAAATACACTAAAGGTCATAAGTGTGTTGAGAAGAAATTATTCTACATAGATTGTGAAGAGGAAGAAGAAAAGGAGCAAGAAAGGTCAAAAGAAGAGGATATACTCCAGGAACAAAGCCTAGATAAAGAAGAAATGAATCCGACCATATGTTGTAATGCATTGGCGGGAATTACCACTCCTCAAACCATCAAGATAGAAGGGAAAATCAAGACGAAAAAGGTACTAGTGTTGATTGATTCAGGAAGTACCCACAATTTTATTCATTGTAAGGTAGCAAAAGAATTGAATTGCTTCTTATACCCAGCACCAGAGTGTCAAGTGATGGTTGCAAATGGAGGAACAATAAATTGCTCTGGAAAGTGCCATAATATCAAGTTATCGATGGGAGAATATGTATTGACTAGCCCAATGCTTTCCATTCCAATGGGAGGTGCTGATGTTGTACTAGGAGTACAATGGCTACAATCCCTGGGTACAATAGCTTTCAATTTTCAAGAACTCTTCATGAAATTTTCCGTGGAAGGAAAGGAATTTGAATTAAGGGGTATTGCGGGGAAACTAGGAAAGATAATTAGCTCTAATGATATGGCAAAGCTTCTAAAAAAGGAACAAAGGGGTGTAATTGCACAATTATGTTCGCTAGATGTTTCCACATTGCAATCATCTATTTCTCCAGATCTTCAAAAAGTCTTGGACAATCATTCCAAGGTATTTGAGACTCCCAAAGGTCTCCCACCTATTAGCGATCATGATCATGCTATTCATTTGATTCCAGGAAGTGTTCCTCCAAACATCAGGCCGTACAGATATCTCTATGCCCAAAAGACTGAAATTGAACTTATGGTTGCAGAAATGCTAGAGGTTGGTATAATTCAACCGAGTCAAAGTTCTTTCTCTACTTCAGTAGTATTAGTAGATGGATCATGGCACATGTGTTCGGATTATAGGGAGCTCAACAAGCTCACTATTAAAGATAAGTTTCCCATTCCCGTCATTGATGAATTACTGGATGAATTGCATGGATCAATTTACTTCACCAAGTTGGATCTTCATTCAGGATATCATCAAATCAGAATGAAGACTGAAGACATTCCGAAAACAACATTTAGAACTCATGAGGGTCATTATGAATTTTTGGTCATGCCTTTTGGCCTTACCAATGCACCTTCAACATTTCAAGGTTTGATGAATTCCATTTTCAAACCATTCCTTAGAAAATTTGTGTTAGTATTTTTTGATGATATACTAATCTACAACAAGTCTTGGAAGGATCATGTTGAACATGTTGATAGGGTGCTACAAATATTGGAGGAGAAACAATTATATGCAAAAAGATCCAAATGTTTCTTTGGAGTACAAGAGGTGGAATATCTGGGTCATATTGTATCTCATGAAGGAGTTGAGGTAGACCCTAGCAAAATTGAAGCCATTAAGGAATGGAAAATCCCCACATCCATACAGCATCTGTAAGGATTTCTCGGGTTGACAAGGAATTATCGCAAGTTTGTTAAGAATTATGGGAGAATAGCAACACCTCTAACAACATTATTGAAGAAAGATGCATTTTCATCGACTCCAGAAGCAACAAAGGCCTTCGAACATCTTAAGGAGGCAATGTGCCAAGCATCGGTCTTAGCTACACCGGACTTCACAAAAACCATTGTGGAATGCGATGCTTCAGGAAATGGAATTGGTGCTATTTTAATGCAAGATGAAAGACCAATTTCTTTTGAAAGTTGTCCAATCAAGGGAAAGTTTTTATACAAAGCTATTTATGAGAAGGAAATGTTGGCAATACTCCATGCACTTAAGAAATGGCGACCCTACCTAATGGGAAGACACTTCAAGGTAAAAACGGATCATGATAGCCTTAAATACTTTTTAGAACAAAGATTATCCTCTGAAGAGCAACAAAATTGGGTCACAAAGATGTTGGGTTATGACTTTGAAATCATCTACAAAAAAGGGAAGCAAAATGTGGTGGCAGATGCACTCTCAAGAAAGGATGAGGATGTGGAAGCATTGTTGTGCGCCATTTCTATTATCCAACCAGATTGGATAAACGAAGCAAGGGAGGAATGGAAGAATGACGAAGAAGTATGGGCACTTATTCGAAAGTTACAACAAGATTCCAGTACGTCTGATACATTTAGCTGGGAAAATGATTCTTTATGGTACAAAGATTGCTTATACCTCTGTAAGAATTCCCAACTAAAACAAAAGATTCTTATGGAATTGCACACTTCTCCCTGAGGAGGGCACTCTGGATTTTTAAAAACTTACCACAGGGTTAAGAAGGAATTTTTTTGGTATGGCCTTAAATCGGATATTAAAAAATTTGTGGCAAAATTTTTGGTTTTCCAACAAAATAAAGTTGAAACAATTAAGACACCGGGTCTATTACAACCTTTATCCATTCCAAGCCAACTTTGGGAGGAGGTTTCAATGGATTTTATCACAGGTTTACCCAAGTCTGAGGGAAAGAGTGTCATCATGGTGGTAATTGACAGACTTACCAAGTATGCACACTTTTGTGCATTATCACATCCATTTAAAGCTAGTATGGTTTCTATTGCATTTATGGAAACAATTCAAAAGCTACATGGAAACCCAAATATTATTGTAAGTGACAGAGATCCCATTTTCACTCGAAATTTTTGGACATAATTATTTTCTTGTCTTGGTACTCAGTTAGCTCATAGCTCATCTTATCATCCTCAATCTGATGGGCGAACTGAGATAGTAAACAAATGTTTGGAAGGATATCTTCGTTGCTTTGTATCTGATAAACAGACACAATGGGTCAAATGGTTGCCTCTGGCTGAATGGTGGTATAACACTTCCTTCCATACAACAACAAAAATGACCCCATTTATGGCACTTTATGGATATCAGACACCATCCATCACATCATATTTAAGAGAAAATTCTAAGGTTCAAGCAGTGGAACATCACATCAAACATCAACAACAAGTCCTCCAACTCTTAAAGGATAACCTCGTGTTGGCACAGAATAGAATGGAACAACAGGCAGATCAACATCGCAACGAAATAAGTTTAGATGTAGGTGATTGGGTATTCCTACGACTACAACCATATAAGCAAATGTCCCTCAAGCAAGCTAAGAAGGATAATAAATTATCACCAAAGTATTATGGTCCGTACAAGGTGTTGCAAAAGATTGGTACTATGGCATACAAATTGGAGCTTCCTGCAGCTTCTCGATTGCACCAGTTTTCCATGTTTCATGTTTAAAGAAGGTTATAGGCGACAAGCTCCCAGTTCAAACAATATTGCCAGAACTTGACGAGGAAAGAAAAATTATATTGGAACCGGAAGCAGTCACAGAAACAAGAACTCGACAGCTACGAAATCGATCAGTTTCAGAGTATCTTATCAAGTGGAAGAACTTATCCGCTGAAGATTCCACATGGGAGGATGAGAATTTTATACAGAAGCATCCATAACTACTCAAGTGTTGAGGACAACACTTTTTTTGAAGGAGAGGGGCATGTTGGGTCCCTATAATACTAGTAATTACCCCATTACTATTATAGTTGCATCCCTTATTAATATTGGTGTGCCCCTATTATCCCCATATTGTTATTACTGTGCCCCATAGAATCCCTCTATTGTTATTTTTGTGGATTTATATTATTATTGTTAGGTCGGCTGGGTTATATTGTGACTCCTTAGACTCCTATATATAGAAAGGAGGTTTTGTCATTTGAATCATCCAAGAATTGTTCATTTATGTAATGTAAAGGAGGTCGCCCCCTCGAAGAGGCTAAATTCTAAGGCATTGATCTATCTTTTCTTGAGCTGGTTTCATAACACACTACTATCTCAAACTCTTGGTACACAGACATGTGCCAGTATCTTGAGCATGGAAATTTTCCCTCTCACTTATCCGCACGACAAAAGAGGGCAGTTAGATTGAAAGAATTATCTTACCAGTTAGTGCATTGGGTGCTTTTTATAAATCACCATAATGGAGTATTAGTCAAGTTCTTGGAAGCACATGATTAAGATAAAGTGCTGCATGATCTCCATGATGGACCAGCCAGAGGACACTTTGCGGGAGACACTAAAATGCACAAATTTACGTGGGTCGGTTTTTATTGGCCCACATTATTCAAATATGCCCATGCATATGCCTGCAAGTGCCCAGTCTGTCAGAAGTGTGTTGGTCGAGGAAAGTATTCAGCTGCCTTGTTACAACCTATCGTTGTTAAATAACCATTTCAACTATGGGGCCTGGATGTCATCAGTGAGATTTTTCCACACTCATCGAAGCAACACCGCTATATCCTCACTGCCACAAATTACTTTACGCGGTGGATAGAAGTAGTTCCACTCAAGCAAGTGAATGATTAGGAAGTCATCAACTTCCTCAAACGTAATATCATTTCTAGGTTTGGCAATCCGACTTCACTTTTTGTTGACATTGCAATGTACTTTTTATTGTTAATATTATATGATTTTTCATTGGAAAATGGTATTGTATTGAAACATTATGCTAATTACTATCTGCAGGGAAATGGTCTTGCTAAGTCTGCCAATAAGAACTTTTTTCTGCATCATTGAGAAGATTGTTTTCTATGAACAGAGGAACTGGCACTCCGCTTTGGTGAATGCCCTATGGGCTGACCAAGTCACACTCTGAATACGTCTCCCTACTTCATTGTGTATGGAAGAGAAGCCATCCTACCCCTAAACATCCATTTTCCTGCCCTTAAACTTTCACAAGAGTCCCAGGGTAAGCCATTCTTATTGGTTCAGAGTAGGATAGACACCCTTTGCAAGCTGTAGGAAGAAAGAAAAAAAGATTTTTTTTTTTTTTTTCTCTCTTCATCAGAATCGTATCAAGAGGTGGTTTGACAAGAAGTTTGCAAGGAAAAATGAATTCAATGTGGGTGACCTAGTCTTGAAGTGGGACAAAGCCCATGAGGACAAAGGAAAACATACTAAGTTCCAATCCCTGTGGATCATACCGTTCACTGTGCATGAGAAGTTTGGCCAACACACATATCATCTTCAATATTTAGATAAGAAGATTGACTCTCTTCCTATTAATGGCCAAGAATCAATATTTTCAATTATGGTCTAGGGTTGTGCCCTTCCCTATATACATAGTTGTTTTATTGTTTCTTTGTTTGTTTGGTGTTGCGTTTTGTTTTAATTCATGTCAATAAGTGCCATGTGAATGTCATTTATAGCTTCTTTGCGTGTGGCTGAGTTGAAGAGATTATTGTGACACTACAACATTTGGCTAACCTCCGATCCTCCTTTGTTTTGGTTACGTATTTTGGTTGATGATGTTTCGACGGAAAATACGATCCTTCCGCAAGAAGAGTTTTATGTTGAACCATGATACCTATGTCTATTATGGAACCCTTATGATCGTACTCAATTATTTATGTTTTAATTTTTTCACACTTATCTAATCAAGTAGAAGAGGAAAAGGGAAAAATTTAAACGAGAAAGCCTAAATCAAAGGTCTTTATATGCTTCTATGAAGGAACAAACTCTCCTACTCTCAATAAGTTGGGATCCCTCTTCCACCCATGAAATGAATAAGTGCCTATGCACAGTCCTATATAAATATATAAATAAAGGTGAAAGAAGAGAAAGGATTCCTACGTAGAGAGGTGAAGCAAGCAGCTCCATCGGGGTACTATCCAAGCTCGTTGGTAGCGGAGAAATGTTTGTGTTCCTATAGTGACTCTGCCGAGGTACTGTCCAGGCCTATTGGCATCAGAGCAACAATAGAGATGAAAAACCATACTCTGAAAATCTAAATCTCGCAAACTATACTACCCTTTCCTGATTCGAAACATTGCGATATTGTTGATATTATGTCTATGTTCAACCGAGAAGGGATAGAAGGGACTATGTTTATTTGTGGGGTAAGTGGGGAAACCTAAGTGATAGGCATGATGAATCAATACTCCCTGAGGAACTAGACCCTACATAAAGTATTCAACTTAGACAGAGAAGCTGAAATTATACTAGTGTGTCGCCAAGTGTTTTCGCTGCTATAAAAACCTCCAAAATTTTGGCCTACACCCAAATATCGAAGCTTAGCTTGATCTTGTATATTGTCATCACAAACATTAAGAATTATCGCATTTATTTTCTCTAAGTGTTTTGGTCCCATTTGCAAGAAATGTTGGGTGTGTGTTATATTATTTCCACGATTATCCCCAGGCGCAAAGCCAGGGGGTTAGAGGGGGGAAGACCAACCCCCCCCCCCCCTTCGTTGAGTCAGACACACCAGGGGGGGTCACAGGAGGGGTTTGACAGGGGGGTTTGCAGGGGTGTGGTAGCCCCCTACACGGGGTCCAGGGCAGTGCTCCGAGAACTTTTATTTGGACCTTATATTAGGTGGGCAGTCCTACCTATGGTTTTGTGCATGGATTTCGCACATGGTTTTGGGCATGATGGTTTTCTGCCCATGGTATTTTGTAGATCCGGTCAAGGGAACTATAGTTATGTTCTAATCTAGGGTTAATGGATTGGGGCTTATGGATTTTTCCCCATGTATATATATGTATTGTAACAGTGAAAGGAATGTGATGAAAAATCAATCTGGTAGTCGCAGTTTTGGTATCCAGGGGAAAATATTTGTGTCTATCTGTTTTATATTTTATGCTCTCGCCATTGTTTATTTTCTGTTTTTGAGAATTCATTTGCTGGTAATTTATGTACATGGTTAAGACCTACATTTGGTATCAGAGTTGTTTCGTCTTCAAGGGGACACCTTTACTGCTGAGGGGTTTTGCTTGGGCATGTGGTAGACCCTGTTCAGTGGGAGATATACATGATCGATTCTTGCGGTGAAATAATATGTCTAGTAGTGGAAAGATAGAGATCGAGAAATTTAATGCTTAGAGTCTTGAGTTGTGGAAACTCAAGATGGAGGATCTGCAAGTGGATAATGATCAGTGGATCACGATAGATCTATGTACTAAACCAACATAAATGTATGATTAAGACTAGAAGAAGTTGGATCAGAAAGAAAAGAGAATAATACAGTCATGTATCTCAGATTCATTATTGTTGAATGTATCAGAGGAAGCTTCAATGAAGGCTTTGTGGGACAAGTTAGGGACTTTGTATCAATATAAGTCTCTGGTGAATAAATTGTTCCTACAGAAAAAAAATGTATAACTTCAGGATGAAGGATGGGGACTCGGTGATAGGGAATATGGACGCCTTTAATACCGTGATAAGATATTTGTTATCTGTTGATATTAAAATTTCAAATGAAGATAAGTGCATCAGTTTGTTGTGTTCTCTACCAGATTTGTGGGATAGTCTGGTTGTTGCAATATGCAGTAATACAACTACCTTGCAGTTTGATGAAATAGTCTCATCCTTGCTGTCGGAGGAGATGGGATGAAGAAATATGGAGGGACAGAATGGTGATGCCTTGTATGTACAAGGACAGTCGCAAAACATAAACAATAATAAGTTCTCAAGTGGGAGATTTAAATCTCCAGGAAAACTTGTAAAGGTGTGTTAGAAATGTGGAGAGGAAGGGAACTTCAAAAAGGATTGTAGATCTAAAGCTCCTGAGAAAGGAAAGGGATCTGATAATGCTCCTTCTGTAGAGGTGAAAACCACCTCAGATGAAGGTGGGGATGTGTACTTGGCTTCTTCTTCAAGTACACATGTCGATCATGAGGCATGGTTGTTTGACTTAGGTGCATCCTTTCACTTCACTCCCCATAGGGAGTGGTTCTACGAGTATGAGAAATATGGTGGTGTTGATGTCTTCTTAGGGGATGACAGGAAGGATAGAATCGTCGAATGCGGAAAAGTCAATCTGAAGTTTCAAGGTGGAAGGATTAGAACACTTCCAGTTGTTCTGCATATTCCTACATTAGCCAGAAATCTGATTTCTGTAAGCAAGCTAGATGATGCAGGTGTAAAAACAGTGTTCGAGAAAGATACAAGCAAGATGGTTCGGGGAGAAATGGTATTGATGTGGGGAGTTCAAATTGGAACTCTGTAAAAGCTTCAAGATAGCACTGTTATTGATGGGTGCAACAGTTCTGTGGTTCCTAAAAGTGGAGCAGAAAATCTAGTGGTCTAGGGAGAAAATACCTTGCTATGGCATCAAAGGCTTGGACATATTGGAGAGAAGGTCCTTCGAATACTTCATGGTAAAGGTATGACTAATAGCTCTCTATGTTTTGAATTATATGAAAATTGTGTATATGGGAAGCAGAATAGAGTGAGTTTCCCCTCTGGTGGTAAGAGGGTGAAATAAATATTAGAGCTCGTGCACAATGATTTGTTTGGACCTGTGAAGGTTCCATCACTGGGTAAGTATGTGTACTGTGTATCATTTATAGACAACTTATCCAGGAATACATGGATATATTTCCTCAGGAAGAAACCTAAAGTCTTTAACAAGTTTAAAGAATTTAAGGCTTTGGTGGAAAACCAGACAGAGAAGAAGATAAAGGTGCTGAGGACAAATAATGGTGGAGAGTTCTACAAGAAGGAATTTGAAGAGTTATGTAAAAAGTGTGGTATAGTAGGACAAAAGACTACTCCATATACACCTCAGAAAAATGAAGTTGTAGAAAGAATGAACAATATGTTGAAGGAAAAGGCAAGAAGCATGCTTAGTGGTGTTGGGCAGGGAAAATTTTAAGAAACCCCCCTAAATTTATAAATATAATAAATGGGTGAATCTCCATGGTATATAGGAAAAATGGAAGGCGATTTTATCAATAATATAATATGTATATATAATTTTTTGGCAAATCTCTCAACAGGCATGGCGAATATTTTACTCAATTATAAAATCTTGTAAGATCTTGGCCAGTCTTTCACTAAATAATAAAACTTTGTAAAGTCCTAGTGAATCTTAGCATAGGCTACATGCTGGTTTAATTCCCCCATTTAAATAGGCTACATTCCAGGTGAATACCATGGGTCAATACCATGTGCCATTTTGGTGAATACCATGGGTCGATACCATGTGCCATTTTTATTTTTATTAATTCTAATATTAGGGTTAATAATGGTTTTTTGCGTGGTATTAATAACAATCTAGTCCATGGTATTTGTCCCATAGTATTTTGGCCATAGGTTTCACCTAAATATAACCCATTTTTGAGTGTTCGTAAATATAAGGTGACTTATGGAGTAAATATAAAAAAATGTTTTATTTGTTTACCATACCTCCCGTTTATTTATATTTTTATTAATTTACCATACCTCTTTTACAAATATGGTATTTGGCCCATAGGATTCACTTAAATAAAACCTCTTTCTTGAGCCTTCATAAATAGAAGGAGGGTTATGGACTAAATATAAAAAGAGGTTTTATTTATTTACGATAAGTCTAGTTTATTTATATTTTTATTTATTTACCATACCTTTTGAGTAAGTATAAAAAGACATTTTATTTATTTACCATACCTCCACTTTACCTATATTTTTATTTGTTTACACCCTTACATGTATATAAAATGACTTATGGAGTAAATATAAAAAATGTTTTATTTATTTACCATACCTCTCATTTATTTATATTTTTATTAATTTACCATACCTTTTTTATAAATATGGTATTTGGCCCATAGGATTCACTTAAATAAAACCTATTCTTGAAAATGGGCGAATGGATTCACTTAAATAAAACCTATTCTTGAAAATGGGCGAATGGAAGGTTGTAAGTCCTAATTTCAAGGGTTAAATTTACCTTTTTTACCCTCTCCCTTAAAATAAGGTGTGCTATTTGAGGTGATTTTTAAAAATGTACTATGATACAAAATATTCGCCCACTAAAAATTAAAACCCCTTAATTTCGCCAAAGGGCGAACATTCGCCCCTAAAATTATCCTTGGTGTTGGGTTAGGTCATGAATTCTAGGCAGAAGTGGTCGAGACTGCATGTTACTTGGTCAATAGATTACCTTCATTAGCATTGGAGATAAGTCTTCACAATAGGTACGGAATGGTAAGAAACCCCCTCTTTCACATCTGAGGTTATTTGGTTATGATGCATATGTACATGTTCCAAAGGATAAAAGAACCAAGTTGGAAAGTAAATATGAAAGGTGCATCTTTATTGGGTATAAGGATGGTTTGAAAGGTTATAAGCTTTGGAACCAAGAAACAAGGAAGGTTGTGTGGTGTTTAGAGAGGTGAAAGATGTTATTAAACAAGAATTCCTACCAAATGAACTTGAGAAGATAGAATTTTAGCTAAAGGAGGAAGAAGCAGACTTTATAACAGAAGAGGAATCAAAAGATGAAGAGCCAAAATATCCAGCTGTGAGAAGATTAGTTTGAGAAAGAAGGTAGCCAAAAAGGTATAGTCCATCTTCTTTTTGTTCAAATTTTTCTTTATCTATTACTGATGATGATCTGAAAACTGTGATGGAGGCAGTAGATTCAGAGGATGAAAAATATGGAAAGAGGCCATGGTTGATGAAATGGCATCTTTGGACAAAAATGAGGCTCGGGATCTGGTGGAGTTTCTGGCTAGAAGGAAACCCATTGGAAGAAAATGGGTGTTTAAGAAGAGATGAATGCATAAGACAAGGTGGAGAAATACAAATCTCGATTGGTAGAAAACAATTATTCCCACGTGTCGGGAATTGGTTTTGGTGATATTTTTTCTCGAGTATCCAAGGTAGCTTCTATTAGATTACTTTTATCTATTCTTGTTTCTTTTGATTTTGAGGTGGAACAGATGGATGTGAAGACAAAATTTCTTCATGGGGATCTGGAAGAAGAGATCTACATGAAGCAAGCTGAAGGCTTTGCGGCGAAGGGTAAGAAAAAACTGGTATGCATGTTAAAAAGGTCTCTGTATGGGTTAAAACAGTCACCAAGAATGTGGTATCAAAAATTTGATACATTTATACGGGGACTTGGCTTCACCAGAAGAAAAGCATATCACTGTGTGTATTTTAAATTAATTGGTGGTCATGTTATTTATTTGGTCTTGTATGTGGATGATATGTTGCTGATTGGAAATAACAAAAAAATTATCTAGGATTTGAAGACCGAATTGTCCTCAAAATTCGACATGAAAAATCCTGGTGCTGCAAACTATATTTTGGGAATGGAAATTAAATGAGATCGGGCAAAGAGGAAGCTCTGGTTAAACCATAGGAAGTATGTTGAGACAATATTGTAGAGGTTTAATATGCAAGATAGTAAACCGATGAAGGTTCCTATTCTTGTAGGTGTAAAGTTATATGTTGAACAATGTCCTAAGACACAAGAAGAGGAAGAGGACATGTCTCGTGTTCCATACACAAGTGCAGTCGGTAGCCTGATGTATGCCATGGTCTGTTCTAGACCAGACATTGTACATGCAGTGGGAGTATTGAGCATGTTTATGTCAAAACTAGGGAAGGATCATTGGACAACAGTGAAGCAGGTCTTTAGGTATTTGAGTGGCACTAGTGATTATGGTCTGTGCTACCAAGGAAGACCAGGATTGGATAGAGTTTTGAACATCCATGGCTTTGTTGATGCAGACTGGGCTGGAGATCTGGATTAGAGAAGATCTACAAGTGGTTATGTGTTTAACCTATTTGGAGGTGCAATCAGTTGGATTAGTAAGAGACAGTTTATAGTGGCACTTTCAACTACAAAGGCAGAATACATAGTAGCCACTCATTCAAGAAAGGAAGAAATTTGGTTCATTAGAGGAAATTTCAACCTAAAAGTGTCTTCCTAAGGAAAAATAATAAAATAATAGCTAAAATAATAAAATAAGAGTTATGAATTTTGAAGGGAAAGGAAGAAAACTACTCTTTTTACTTGTATATTTGACTTATCTCCTTATACGTTTACTCAAATTTCAAGTGTAGACACTCATTGGATGCATAATTTAAATTCCACATCCAACAAGTACACATTATGCATACTTTTGAGAATACCCACATTGATAAAAAGTGAAGATACATTAAAAAAGCGTGTTGAGCACACTTTTTTAATGTATATTCAATTTTTGTCAATGCGCGCCTTCTAAAAAGTATGCATAATAGGTACTCATTAGATGTTTAATTTAATTTCACATCCAACAAGTTTCTACACTTGAAATTTGAGTAAACCTATAAGAAGATAAGCCAAAAATACAATTAAAAAAAAGTAGTGTTTCTTCTTTTCCTTCCAAATTATTTATGTGTACCTCTTTTTAGATTTAAAGGATTTTGATTGGCTTACATATTATGAGATAGAAATTACGTGAAAATTTCATGTTCACTTTTAGGCTGAAATTTCCTCTAATGGTAGAGATTGTGTTCAAGTATGGGGTTAGTACAACGAGCTATAATGATAGACCATAACCACCAAAGTGCAATTTTCTTGGCAAAGAACCCTGCCTATCATTAAAATACAAAGCATATTGATGTTTAGTATCAATTTGTAAGGGATATGGTTGAGGACAAAAAGGTGTTGCTCGTAAAGGTTGACACTTTGAAGAATACTGTAGATGCATTGACAAAGTCTGTGAGCACTTAGAAGTTCTCTCGGTGTAGAAAAACAATGGGCATTGCAGGGCTCGACCAATGACTAAAATCTCACGTGGAAAGAAAACAACAAGTTGGACAATGTTTTCCGCCCCCCCTCGTTGCGTCGGGCACAATTGGTGGGTCACAGGGGGGTGACAATGCCTTGGGAAATGTTTTTTGGACCCTATATTAGGTGGGAAAACCTACCTATGGTTTTGTGCATGGATTTCACACATGGTTTTGGGCATGATGGTTTTCTACTGATGGTATTTTGTAGATCTAGTCAAGGGAACTATGGTTATATTCTAATCCAGGGTTAATGGATTGAGGTTTATGGATGCTTCTGCATGTATATATATGTATTGTAACATTGAAAGGAATATAATGAAAAATTAACCTGATGGTCCCAGTTTTGGGATCTAGGGAAAAATCTCTGTGTATATCTATTTTATGTTTTATTCTCTCACCATTGCTTATTTTATGTTTTTAAGAATTCGTTTGCAGGTAATTTTTGTACAGGGTTAAAACCTACAAGAAAATCAAAGTGTCGTCTTTTCGCATGTTAAGTGTAGCACAATGTACAAAAGCTTGTTTTGGTGGTTTCAAGGGGTAATCTTTATGTAAATGAGTTGGTCTTACCATGTAAACATGTGTCACACACATTTCCAAATTTTTAAGCATTGTCACATAAGTGTCGTCATGGTCATCAAAAAGTGTATCTTTGGCGTCACACTCGTCGTCACAAATTTGTCGCACTGAGGGAAGTTTGTTGTTCATGTGTTCTATATGATATTTGTTGTGTCATCAAGTGTTCTAAGTGTGTGATCACAATCAAGTTTTGTCACTATCACATCAGCCTTAGGACTCCCACACTTAGTCAAATTCAGAAAAATTCTCAACCAAGCAACTTAGCCTCATCCAACCCTCCTTAACTATGCATTGTTCAGTCTCAGCCCTCAAGCAACTACCCTACCTCTTGGAACTATGAAATGCATAGTTCCTTCTTCCCATAACTATGCACTGTGCAACCTCAGTGCTCAAGCCCTACCCTTGAGCTCCAAAACAGCACAATATTTCCTTCCAGTCAGGCCTAAACTGGGCATTGCATAGTCTTAGTCCTCGAGCCCAGTCCATGAGCTCCTGAATGATGCAATTGCAAAATCACCTGGCCTCCTTGTCCTCCCAGCACTGTGCAATGGGAAACTTCAGTCATTAAGCACTCATCTTGTCTCCTTGAGCTCCCTAATTGCACAATCATCATGCTCAGTCCATCCCGAATTGTTCAATTCATAGTCTCAAGGCTCAAGCCTGACCCCTGACTACTTGAGGTTCGCAATTGCACAATTATTGAGCCTCTCCCTCAACCTGCCACCTGGTTCCAGCTCAGTTAGTGGATCATAATGCAACATCTTAGACTAGGGATTTATCAGATTGATGTCGAATTGTCATGAGTGAATTGCAGATGCAGGAACTATATCATGATATGACACGATGATGTAGAAGGATATGGCGAAGGAGAACATGCTAGAAGACACCTTTCTAGCTGGGGATGAAAGTTGATCAATTAGGAGAATAATAAGGGATATTAGTTTGCGACCGCAACTCAAGACCTAATAACACTAAAGACTCCTCATCCCTAAGCCATTTGGAGGTGGATATAATATCATGCTCAAGAAGACACATAGCAAGAAGTAACAAGAATGACTTGAAATTGCCATGTCAGCAGTGTCATGTCATGAGTCATCATATACCACATTATTTTTGTGGATTATGTAAATTCTTATTTGAAAATGTATTGTAAAGTATAATTCCAAAGGACATGTACAAAATATGAACAGTCATAGGGAAGTCAAACAATCATGAGGGTAGTCAAAGAGTCACAAGGGAGGTGAAGGATCTCTGTAACAACCCCAGGTTAAAAGTTTATGTAATAAAGTTAATAAAGGAAAAATAAGACCACGGTTAAGGGACACTTATTCCAAGTTTAATGTTGGGAAAATATCCTAGTGGGCATCACTTGATGTGTTTATGGCTAAGGGGAAATTGTAAAAGGAAATGGCTAAGGATTTAAAAAGGCCAAAAGGTATTTTTAGCATTTTATTTAGGAAAACACCAACATGCACATACCATGCATGTCGAAACTAGCTAGGAAATCATACATGCAACTTGTTACCTGCAAGAATTCCTACTGAAGCTGCTTGATCCAACTTTTCCTTTGATTTCCTTGTCCTTCTTTTGATTTTCTTGTACTTCATTTTCTTACTTTCTTTCCTTCTCCTCTTGGCGCTCTTATCCTCTCTGAGACTAATTCCAAAACTGATTCCATTATTTTCCTTCATTTTCCTCCTCACATGAAACCTGTGTGATCTAGATTTAATCAGGAATGCATCAAATTACAGATATAACCATAAATACAGAGAGGCAGCAAAAATAACACTTCATTTCATTAATATCAAATATTGAAACATGCTTACAAACAGAATGGAAATAAGACTAGCTTGGGCAATGGCAGCTTATCTTTAAGAAGAGATGTGGCGACTACATGCCTCTGAATTGAGTTGCAATGAGGCTCAAGGACCTTTTTATTATTGAACAATAAGATAAAACCCTAAACAACTAAAACCCTAACTCGAGGAGATGTAGCACCAAGAGTTTATGGGCCCGTTGGGGTTAGTTGGGTAGCCAACTTCCTGAGGTCATAACTTGGTCATATTATCTCCGTTTGATGCATATGATACCTCATTGGAAAGATCTCTCTGAGGAATACAACTACTAACATGATTTCCATAGAAATATCCAAATATTTCTATGGAAATTGTGTCAGAAAATTTAGTCCTCAGAGATATCTTTCCAACGAGGTATCATATGCGTCAAATGAAGATAATATGACCAAGTTACGACCCTGAAAAGTTGGCTTCCCAACTATCCCCAGCGGGGCCCATAAAGTATTGGTGTTACATATCCTTGGGTTAGGGTTTTGGTTGTTTAGGGCTTTCTCATATTTTTCAATAATAAAAAGGCCCTTGAGCCTCATTGTAACTCAATTATGGTTATATCTATAATTCGTTCTTTTCCTGTTTAAATTTGGATCAGTGGTATCAGAGTGGTATGCTATTTCTCTGTTTTTCTTTGCATGTCCCCAACGAGGTCGGGATATAAGGAGTTATGCCTCGATCTGGTTGAACCTTTGCAACATTAGCCTCAGAAATCCTGATGATGTCCATGGGGGAAGAAAAGAAAGATGAGGGAGTAGTAGATCCTATCAAAATATTACTCGAGGAGGCCCTCGAGAAACAAAGGAACGCGATGATGGATAACTTTTCCCAGATCCTTCAACGGCTGCCCACCGACGGTGCATCCACATCCAGCAACCACTCTGGAGGCTCCACACCTTTTAAGGTGCAAGTAAACTTTGACATTCCCATATTTGATGGCCAAATAGATGCAGACACCATAGGTAAATGGTTAAATCTACTAGAAGGATATTTTTCTATTCATGATTTTTCCAGCCAGGAAAAGCTTACTTTTTCTCTTCTCAAAGCCGCCCCCCACTTCAAGGACTGGTGGGAAACCTACTGTGATTATAAGGATGAAAATATGACCTCATTGTTTTCAGTCGCTCCCACTTGGAATTTGTTTCGAGATGCCAATAAGGAGTAGTTTTACCATGTCGGGAACTATGAGGACAAATACATAAAGTGGACCACGCTGCACTAAGGAAGGGACCAAGATGTGTTGGAGTTTACCAATGTTTTTGATAGCCTTCACATGAAGTTGGGTAACAAGGATTATGAGAAACATTTGGTACTCAAGCACCGCAACTTCCTACACAGATACATCCAGGACGAGATGGAGTTCCTGGACATCTCCTTGCTCGGCACGGCGTACCGATAAACCATCAAGATCGAGCAAAAGTTTAAACAGAAGAAGTGAGACTTCGGATCTGTGAATCCGAAAGTAAGGGAAAGGTGCCCCCAAATTGTAGAACAAAGGACAAAGCCAAGGTGGGATGGCCCAGGACAACTCGCCAAAGCCACAAGGAAAGGACAACACTACATAGCAGAAGAAGACATGGGAAAGTGGCGTGAGTTCCACAAGAGCTCCACTCACAACACAAGTGAGTGTTAGGCTAAGCATTCACTAGCGGCCGAGCCAAAGGCTTCAGAATCAGATGCATGTTCTGACTCTGAGTCAGAACACAAAAAGGGGAATGAAAAAGGGAACCTGATTATTGATGCGGAGCCCAACACCACTGCTGCCACCACAAAGATACAGAAGGAAGAACCTGAAGATCCAGAGGAGGAGGAGTGTCTCTTCCACTCCCAAATGTGAGTAAAGCGTTCCCCGCTATAATTCGTTGTCGACAACAGGATCCAAAAGAACCTCATTGTAGCAGAGGTCATAAAGCAGCTGGGCTTACCGACCAAAACACACCCACAACCATACACCATCAGGTGGCTTCACCAAGGACGAGATCTTCGCGTGAGCCAATAGTTTCGCCTTCCATATAACATCAAGTCCTTCACAGATGAGATATGTGACGTTTCTCCTCTTGATGTTTGTGATGTATTATTAGGCCAACCATATTTATGGAAACGACATGCTGTGTATGAGTCAAGGCCTCACGTTGTTATTGTTACCTTGGGAAATAAGTTTTACAGGATACTTGAGGTAGCACCGCCTACCGCCACCTCTCTGTTTACTGCAAAACAATATAATAAGCTCATTTCCAAAACTAGGAATCTTTTTTCTTTATGATATGCCCTAAAGGAATGAAGAAGATGGTGGCCACAACCTCCAGACAGGGCCCATTCACATGAAAAAAACATATGGACAAGGTCGTGGAGGAGTACAAGGAAACCTTCACCTCCCCCGCAGGGGTGCTTCTACACTGTCAAGTCAAGCACTCCATCGATATGACCCCAGGTGCGTCATTGCCCAATGGACCAATATGTCAGCGCTCCGTTTCAGTGAATGATGAAATCAAGAGGCAAATTCAGGAGCTACCACAGAAAGGTCACATCTGGCCGAGTTCATCACCCTGTGGGAGCACTCTCGTGTTGGTATAGAAGAAGGATGGGAATTGGAGACTTTATATTAACTATCGGGCACTGAAAAAGATCACTGTCCAAAATAGGTACTCGATCCCATGGATTGATGACCTTCTGGACCAAATCAAGGGGGAAAAATATTTCAGAAAGATCGACTTGAAGTCCAAATATCACCAGGTACCAATCGAACCCTCCAATGTGTGGAAGACTGCCTTCAAAGCCAAGGAGGGCCTTTTCAAATGGTTGGTTATGCCTTTCGAGTTGACGAATGCTCCTGCAACCTTCATGAGGATGATGGGTGACATATTGTGGCCATTTACCAACTCATTTGTAGTGGTATACTTGGATGACATCCTGATCTTCAGCTAGAGTTGGGAAAAGCACCTCCACCACATCCGACAGGTTCTCCAAACACTGCAGCAACACAAGTTGTGTGCCAATTTGGAGAAATGAACTTTTGGCATGACTTAGGTTCAATATTTGGGATACATTATTGATGAATGGGGGTGCATGTGGATCAAACCAAGATCCAAGTCATTTGGGATTGGCCAACGCAAACCACTCTGACAGAGCTCCACAACTTTTTGGGTCTTGCCAATTTCTACTGCAAGTTCATGTTGGTGTTCTATCATATCACTTCGCCCTTGAGTCAAGTCACCAGGGGAGGAGCGAAAGAAAAATTCTTTTGGTCTAAATCTCAACAAAAGGCATTCAACAATGTAAACTATGAAACGGGAACTGATACTGTTACCCGTTTCGTAGAGATAGCTAAAAAGTGACCTGATTTTGAAAATGGGTGATGCAGAACGCACATGTTTTTTCTAGAGCATAGTTTTTGGCACTTTAGTTTTTTTTATGTACATCACGTTTTAGAATGGTAGTGATTTTCATGCTGATTTTAAAAAGTGAGCATTCTGCATCACACTCCTTTCTTAAAAGCCCTGTTTTTTGGCTTTAAATTTTTTAATGTATAAAATGTAAATAATTATTTAGTAAATTTGATAATTTTTGAAGTGGTCGTTTTCTTCACATTTCCTTGTTTTTTATTATAATTTAAATTTTTTTTTTCGTGAGGTTTTTACTGTTTTGCATTTTTAAATTAGAAGGTCGATATTTAGACTTTTCGATATTCTACATATTTATACATCCTTAATTAATTTTTCAATCGACATGAAATAATTGTTTCTAAAAAACAATATTTTTTAACAATGGACATAAAAATAACCATTTTTAACATAAATATAACTAAAAAACTACACGTTTTGATAATTTTTTGTTAGAATTGACATGTCAAAATCACAATTTTTATACGATAATTTTAACTAAAAATGGTTAAATAATAGTTTTTTCTATGAATTTCATGTCAAAAAAATAATAAAAATCACTTTTTTTTTTCAAAAAATAATGATTAACTTAAAAATCAATGCAAAAATCACATATTACCAATATTGAACGTATAACAACCATAATTGAGTGTTTATTCTTCTCATAAAATGTCAAAGTCAAAACATTGCAAAGCTTGATTTACAAGCATAACTTAAATTTAATCAACAATGTCACGTAATCCAAACTCTTCGTCCTCTAGAGTTTCATCATTGTCCTCTTCCACAATATTTTCTGTTTCATTTTGCTCATTTTGCTCTTCTAATGGGTCTTTGATGTCTGCGAAACTCCCAATGTATGTCTTTCCAAACATTCCATGTAATGGTGGTTGGGGTTCCTTTGCCTTTTTTGCCACACATGATTCACAAGGCGGGGGCGCGGGCTACCCGGGTGGCGCGGCCGAGGCAGGCGCCACCCGGGCGGCCCGCGCCCCCGCTCGACAGGCAGCAGGGCGATTACCAGAATCGCCTTGCCGCTTGTCAAGCCGGGGCGGGGGCCGCCCGGGTGGCGCGGAAGAGGCAGGGTGGGTGAGGGCGCCCCGGGGGGGGGGAGGGTGGGTCAGGGCGCCCGGGCAGGGGGGCGGGCGGGTCAGGGCACCGAGCGGGTGAGGTGGGTGAGGCCGCCGGGCGAGCGGGCAGCCGGGTGAGGGCGCCGGGGCGGGCGGGCGGGGGCGCCCGGGCGGGTGAGGCGGGTGAGGGCGTCGGGCGGGGCGGGTGAGGCGGGTGAGGGCGTCGGGCGGGCGAGCGAGGGCGCTTGGGCAGGTGAGGGCGCGGGGCGGGCAGGTGAGGCGGGTGAGGGTGCCGGGCGGGCGGGGGCGCCCGGGAGGGTGAGGCGGGTGAGGGTGTCGGGCGTGCAAGGGCGCCGGACGGGCGGGCAGACGAGGGCGCCTGGGGGGGCAAGGCGGGTGAGGGTGCCAGGCGGGCGGGCGGGTGAGGGCTACCCGGGCGATTGCCGGAATCGCCTTGCCGCCTGCCGGGGAGGGGGGTGCGGCCGAGGCAGGGTGGGTGAGGGTGGCCAGGGGGGCCGGCGGGTCAGGGCGCCCGAGCGGGGGGGCGGGCGGGTCAGGGCACCTGGCGGGCAAGCGGGTGAGGGCGCCGGGCGGGCGGGTAAGGGCGTCGGGGCGGGCGGGCGAGGCTGGTGAGGGCGCCGGGCGGGCGGGTGTGGCGAGTAACGACGGCGGGCGGGCGAGGGTGGGTGAGGGCGGGCGGGCGAGGGCGCCGGGCAGGCGAGGGCGGGCGGGCGGGCGAGGGCACACGGGCGGGTGAGGGTGCCGGGCGGGCGGGCGAGGGCAGGTGAGGAGGGTGAGGGCGCCGAGCGGGCGGGCGGGCGAGGGCGCCTGGGCGAGTGAGGTGGGTGAGGGTGCCGGGCGGGCAGGCGGGTGAGGGCGCCCGGGCGATTCCCGGAATCGCCCAGGCGCCCTCACCCGCCCGCCCGCCCGTGCCCTCGCCCCCCCGGCGCCCTCACCCACCTCACCCGCCCGTGCCCTCGCCTGCCCGGCGGGTGCGGCGGGTGAGGGCGCCGGGCGGGCGGGCGGGTGAGGGCGCCGGGCGGGCGGGCGGGGGAGGGCGCCCTCACCTCCCCCGCCCGCCCGCCCTCCCCCGCCCGCCCGCCCGGCGCCCTCACCCGCCCGCCCGCCCGGCGCCCTCGCCCGCCCGGCGCCCTCACCCGCCTCACCCGCCGGGCGTGCGAGGGCACGGGCGGGCGCCCTCACCCGCCCGCCCGCCCATGCCCTTGTCCGCCCGGCGCCCTCACTTGCCTCACCCGCCGGGAATCGCCCGGGCGCCCTCACCCGCCCACACGCCCGTGCCCTCGTCCGCCCGGCGCCCTCACCCGCCTCACCCGCCCGGCGGGCGGGTAGGTGAGGCGCCGGGCGGGCGAGGGCGCCGGGCGGGCGGGCGGGCGAGGGCGCTCGGGCGATTCTGGGAATCGCCCTACGGCCCGAGCGATTCCCGGAATCGCCCGGGCGCCCTCACCCGCCCGCCCGCCCGTGCCCTCGTCCGCCCGGCGCCCTCACCCGCCTCACCCGCCCGGCGGGCGGGCGGGTGAGGGCGCCAGGCGGGCGAGGGCGCCGGGCCGGCGGGCGGGTGAGGGCGCCAGGCGGGCGAGGGCGCCGGGCCGGCGGGCGGGTGAGGGCGCCCGAGCGATTCCCGGAATCGCTCGGGCGCCCTCACTCGCCCGCCTGCCTGCGCCCTCGCCCCCCCTGGCGCCCTCACACGCCTCACCCGCCCGTGCCCTCGCCCGCCCGGCGGGTGAGGCGGGTGAGGGCGCCGGGCGGGCGAGGGCGCCGGGCGGGCGGGCGGGTGAGGGTGACGGGCGGGCGAGGGCGCCGGGCGGGCGGGCGGGTAAGGGCGCCCGGGCGATTCTCGGAATCGCCCGGGCGCCCTCACCTGCCCGTCCGCCCGGCGCCCTCACCCGCCTCACCCGCCGGGCGGGCGAGGGCACGGGCAGGTGAGGCGGGCGAGGGCGCCGGGCGGGCGAGGGCACGGGCGGGCGGGCGGGTGAGGGCGTCGGGCGGGCGAGGGCGCCGGGCGGGTGAGGGCGCCCGGGCGATTCCCGGAATCGCCCTGGCGCCCTCACCGGCCCGTCTACGCGGCGTCCTCACCCGCCTCACCCGCCGGGCGAGCGAGGGCACAGGTGGGTGAGGCGGGTGAGGGCGCCGGGCGGGCGAGGGCACGGGCGGGCGGGCGGGTGAGGGCGACCGGGCGATTCCCCGGAATCGCCCGGTCGCCCTCACCCCCCCGCCCGCTGGGCGGGTGAGGCGGGTGAGGGCGCCAGGCGGACGAGGGCACGGGCGGGCGGGCGGGTGAGGGCGCCCGGGCGATTCCCGGAATCACCCGAGCGCCTTCACCCACCCGCCTGCCCGTGCCCTCGTCCGTCCGGCGCCCTCACCAGCCCGGCGGGCGGTCGGGCGAGGGCGGCGGGCGGGCGGGCGAGGGCGGCGGGCGGGCGAGGGCGGCGGGCGGGCGGGCGGGTGAGGGCGCCCGCGCGACTCCCGGAATCGCCCGGGCGCCCTCACCGGCCCGCCCGCCCGCCGCCCTCACCTGCCTCACCCGCCGGGCGGGCGAGGGCACGGGAGGGCGGGCGGGTGAGGGCGCCCGGGCGATTCCGGGAATCGCCCGGGTGGCAAGGCGATTCCAGGAATCGCTTGGGCGCCCTCACCCGCCCGCACGCCGGGCGGGCGCCCGGGCGATTCCCGCCTCACCCGCCCGCCCGTGAGGGCGCCGGTCGGGCGGGCGGGTGAGGACGCCCGGGCGATTCCAGGAATCGCCTTGCCCCCTGGGCGATTCCGGGAATCGCCTGGGCGGCAGGGCGATTCCGGGAATCGCCCGGGCGCCGTCACCCGCCTGCCCTCCCGGCGCCCTCGCCCGCCCGGCGGGTGAGGGCGCCGGGCGGGCGGGCGGGTGAGGTGGGTGAGGGTGCCGGGCGGGCGGGCGAGGGCGCCCGGGCGGGTGAGGCGGGTGAGGGCGCCGGGCGGATGAGGTGGGTGAGGGTGCCGGGCGGGCGGGCGAGGGCGCCCGGGCGGGTGAGGCGAGTGAGGGCGCCGTGCGGGCGGGCGGGTGAGGGTGCCGGGCGGGCGAGGGCGCCGGGCGAGCGGGCGGGTGAGGGCGCCCGGGCGATTCCCGGAATCGCCCTCACCCGCCCGCCCGCCCCTACCCTCGCCCGCCCGGCGCCCTCACCCGCCTCACCAGCCCGGCGGGCGGGCGGGTGAGGGCGCCGGGCGGGCGGGCGGGTGAGTGCGCCCGGGCGATTCCCGGAATCGCCCTCAACCGCCCGGGTGCCCTCACCCGCCCGCCCGACGCCCTCACCCGCCTCACCCGCCCGGGCGCCTTCACCCGCCCGCCCTCCCGACGCCCTCGCCCGCCCGCCCGACACCCTCACCCGGCTCACCCACCTGGGCGCCTTTGCCCGCCCGGCGCAGGGCGATTCCGGGAATCGCTCGGGTGCCCTCACCCGCCCGCCTGGCCGCGCCCTCGCCCGTCCGGCACCCTCACCCGCCTCACTCGCCCGGGCGCCCTCGCCCGCCCAACGCCCTCGCCTGCCCGCCCGGCTCCCTCGCCCGCCCGACCGCCCTCTCCCGCTCGCCTGCCCGGCGCCCTCACCCACATCACCCGCCCTGGCACGCTCGCCCGCCCACCCGCCCGGCGCGCTCGCCCACCCGCCCAGGCGCCCTCACCCGCTCGCCCGGGCGATTCCCGGAATCGCCCTGTCGCCTGCCGGGAGGGGCCGCGGGCTGCTCTGGTGGCGCGACCGAGGCAAGCGCCACCCGGGCAGCCCGCGCCCGACAGTCAGCAGGGCGATTCCCGGAATCGCCCTGCCGCCTGCCTGGCGGGGGCGCAGGTCGCCCGGGTCGCACCGCTGCACGGCGGAGCCAAGCATCACCCGGGCAGCCCGCGCCCCCACCCGGAAGGCGGCAGGGCGATTCCCGGAATCGCCCTGCCGCCTGCCGGGCGGCTCGCTCCGCCCCCCGACAGGCGACAGGGCGATTCCAGGAATCGCCTTGCCGCTTGCCAGGCGGGTGCGCGACCGAGGCAGGGTGGGTCAGGGCGCCCAGGCTGGTAGGCGGGTGAGGGCACGCGGGGGGGGGGAGGGCGGGTGAGGGTACCCGGGCCTGGCGGGCGGGTGAGGGTGCCCGGGCCGGGCGGGCAGGCGGGTGAAGGTGGGTGAGGGCGCCGGGGCCAGGTGGGGGGCGGTTGTGGGCGCCCGGGCTGGTGGGAGGGGGGGTTGAGAGGGTTGGGGCGCGGGCGGTTGTGTGGGCGCCCGGGCGGGGGGGGGGTTGGCAGGGTGCCCGGGCCGGGTGGGTCGGCGGGTGAGGGTGGGTGAGGGCACTAGGGCCGGGGGGTGGGTGAGGGCACCGGGGCCGGGTGGGGGGTCAGTTCTGGGGGCGGGTGAGGGCGCCCGGGCCAGGGGAGGGGGGCGTTGAGAGGGTTTGGGCACGGGGGGTTGTGTGGGCGCCCGGGCGGGGAGGGTTGCAAGGCGCCCCAGCCGGCGGGGGGGGGTTGGGAGGGTTGGGGGGGCGGGGGTTGAGAGGGCGCCCGGGCCGGGCAGGGGGAAAGGTGAGGGCGCTCGGGCAGGCGTTGGGTTGGGTTTGTAGGGATTAAAGGGGCCAGGGGTGTGGGTTGTGGGTGAAGGTAGTAAGGGTGTCGAGAGGGGGGTTAGAGGTAGGGGACGAGTCGCGCTGTGGCGCCCACCCTAGCATGTTATGGTTGAAAACATGTTAAATTTATACTTAGGAAAGAAAAATGATATTCTACCAAAAACATTAATGTGTTTTTTTTCCTCATAAACAACTTTGTTTGACACATAAAAATTTGGTTTTATTAGCATTTTTTAAAAATGTTGAAAATTGACCCTAAAAAAAATAAATCATTATTCCAGTATCATCACTTTCATTTTGAAGCTATATTTTGCACGAAAATTTCATAGTAAAGTTCTTAATTACTGCCATTTTTAAAACATGTTCAAAATTAACGCCTAAAAAATAAAAAACATCGTTCTAGTATACACACTTTTCGTTTTTAGCACTGTTTTTGATGTTTTTTTGGGGTTTTTTGGCTAGAGTTCCCGTTTTGAGTTTATAGTTCCCGTTTCATAGTTTACATTGTTATTCTCAGAGTTGAAACATCACCTCTTCTCTGCACCAGTGTTCACATTACCAGACTTGCAACAACCATTTGAGATCGAGGCATATGCCTTTGACTATGCTATTGGGGTAATCCTTACTCAAAAAGGGAATCCAGTGGCATATCACAGTGAGACACTTTCAGACACAGTCCGGAATTATCCTACTTATGACAAAGAGATGTATTCAATTGTGCAGGCCTGCTGGAAATGGAAGCATTACATTTTGGGGAAGGAAATGGTCATCCACACAGACCACCAACCCCTTCAGTTCATATAGACGTAAGGGAAGTTACATAATGATCGCCATCAGAAGTGGTCCACATACCTGCAACTGTTCCATCTGAATATCAAGTACAAGTAGGGCATCACCAATAATGTTGCAGACTGCCTCAACTGACCACCGATCATGGTGTTAAGCACCGCACTCAACTCTTGTGGGCACGAGACTTCTGATTGGCCACTTCTCTAAAAAAGCGACCCAAAATTCGGCCACATATACCCTATGCTCTTGGAGGGTCAGCAAGTTCCTGCTCTTGGAGGGTTAGCAAGTTCCAGATTTTCACCTCCATGATGCTTTGTTATGCCACCTGGGACACCTTTGTGTTCCTTCAAGAGAGTGTGCCAAGATGATTTGACAAGCACACTACAGTCGGACCGCTGAGCATTTCGGAGTAAAAAAATTGGTGGAAGTACTACAGAAGTACTTCTATCGGTCGAATCTTCAACAGGATATCAGGAAGTACATCAGATCCTACACTACCTGGACCATTGCCAAATGTCCATCAAGAAGCAAGGCCTCTATACTACATTGCCTACCCCTAGTTGACCTTGGGAATCCATCTCCATGGATCATATGTCAGGCCTTCCTTCTACTAAGCATGGCAACGACTGTGTTTTTGTGGTCTCCGACAAATTCTTAAAGATGGACATTATGGCGACCTGAAAGAAGAATATCACAGAAAAAGCCACCGCTATACTCTTCTTTGAACGAGTGTGGGTACAATTTGGGATCCCACAGTCTATCACCTCAGATTGGGATAGTAGGTTCCTCAGTACATTTTGGTCCAGTCTCTGGTCGATGCTAGACACCAATCTCACTAAGTCCATAACTTTCCATCCCCAAACTAGTGGCTAGACTGAGGTCGTCAATAGGATGATCATACACATTCTACACATGTACAACTCAAAGCATTAACACACATGGGATGAGATCCTCCCCTATGTCTAACACATCTATAACTGAGCTCTCCATAGCTCAACTGGCCACAACCCTTTTCAAGTGGGCTTGGGATTCCAACCACTATGTTCCATTGATGTGGCCATACCATTTGCAATGGCTCATGTAGATTTAGCACATGTCCAGTCCGAAGACGAGAAGGAAAATAACTTCATTGAGCACATTCAACACATCTGGAATCAGGTCCATGACATATTCGACAAATCCAATGCTAAGTACAAGTAGCAAAATCATCAACATAGGGTGCCACAAAAGTTCTAGGCGGGCGACAAAGCTTGGTTACATTTGCAGAAGAAGCGCCTCGCTGGGCCCCGCCGCAAGATTCGATCGCTTCGATATGGACTATACACCATCACCAAGGATGTGGGAGATAATTATTTTGAGGTCAACATTCCCCCATTCCTTGGCCTGCACCCAGTGTTCAATGTGGATCGCCTTTGGCCATACTTTCCATCATTACTGGACACATCCAACATTGCAAAACAACTCACACCAACAGAGTTAAATCTAGACTGCATGGAACAAGCTGCAACTAATTGGCTCATGGACACGTAGATCAAGAACACTCGCCAATAGAAGATCTAGTTGTATCGAGTTTTCAAAGCTGGCCAACTCCTGCACCAAGGCAAATGGCTCACCAGGGACCAAGTTCAGAAAAAGTTTCCTCATCTCATGGAGGAACTCAACGCAATGGAGACCATTGCTTCCTAAGGGGGGAGGACTGATCTAGGTGGATATTGGTGGCCACCCGCCTATTCCACTTGGACCCTCACCATTGTTCTTTCAGTTTCCTTAATTGTAGCACAATTTATTAATTTGGCAGCTTTTTGGGTCCCGAACTTCTAGAGCTGTTTCGAGGCCCTAAATGATGTTTGTTTGGAAAAATGCCTATTGAAACTGCCAGAGGAATATTTCCAAAAAAACTTCGTCTAGGGCCTCAAAATGGCTTTGGAAGTTCATGACCCGAAAAAATACCAAAAATAGTAAATTGTGCTACAATTAAGGAAACTGAAAAAAAACTGAAGGAACAATGGTGAGTGTCCAAGTGGAATAAGCGGGTGGCCACCAATATCCACCTGGATCACTGTGATATTTCACCTTCCTTCTCTCCTAATTTCTATTATTTTCATAAATAAAATGCCAATTAATGCCTCATGTCTCTCCAAAGCCTTTGCCATTTCTTTTGCCAATTTCCATAGCCATTAATTAATCACAAGTGATCCCCATCATTATGTTTTTTCCAAACATTATGCTTGGAATACATGTCTCATGACCCTGGTGATTATTTTGCCTTTATTAACTTTAATGGAGTTTTTCACTAGGGCTGTTACACCTTGCCATTTCTGGATAGGCATGGTGTGATGGGACTTTTCTTGGTTTGAGCTTTGGATTTTCAGAAGATTTTGGATCTGGGTGATGTGGTCTTAGGAAAATTCCCAAAGGCCTAGGAATCCCTTGACCGGTAATGGAGGGATACACAGTAAATCCAGAGGGTGGAGACGGGAAAATTTCTCAAGGTATTGGAGAAGAAACTCTGAGGCATCCAAGATCGGTTTGGTTTTGTGATCTCAACACCAGTTTAGGTGAGGTCATGGTATGGTGAGGGTGTAGGTAGTTTAACCTCTGGATTCCCTTGATTTTTCATGAATCAGTTTATCCAATGAGATCCCACATTCATGCTTGGAATATCGCACATGGGTGATTGGCCGAAAGAAATATTTGGTTCAACCAATCTATGGTCGGGTGGTACGTGGAAGTCCCGAATTGGGTTGGATTTTGCCTATGTCTAGTAAGAGCTAAGTTTCTCTTGCTTTTGATGAGTAAATCTACTTGTTATTATGTGGCTTAATGGTTGTTTTCTCATTGTTATTAAATATCTCGTTATATGCTAGTTATAAGCATGGTTATATGATAGTTCTTAGACATGGCTCTTTCCATGTTTTTACTTGTAATTGAATTAATAATTAATTCAAGATCTAATTGATGTTAGGACAACTAATGTGAGAAGGCAATGACCCTTATTGTTAAAATTCAGATAAAGTTTTAGTCCCTTACGTTCAGACTTGCATTCATGACCTGCAGGTTGCATATTTACCAATTGTTTGACAGAATGCCAGCCATGATTAGACCAAGGTAGGTCGAGCCTTTGATCAAGTTTGTTTTCAAAAACATTGTCTTCATGTCTGTTATGAGTTCTGATTTTTTCATAGAAATTTGGGCAGAGGCTAAGCCCCAGCCTTGGAAAATCGCCTTAAATCTTGTAGTCGCTAGAATAGCACTAGCAGAAAAATTTTATGGTCGCACTTAGGAAGGCTCATGAGAGCGACTAGATGTTCTCATTCGCTCGGAGGCCTTTGAAAGGGAGTGACTCGGGCTCCAAGTCAAGAAAAAGGAGAGTTATCTCAGGGGTTGGACACTTTGAGAGGTTGGGTTGTTCTTGGAGGTCATGTAGCACCTGAGAGATGTAGTAAGGTCTTAAGTTATTGACTTCATTTCCTTAAGGTCATATAGGAGGTTGAGTCTTATCATAGTAGCTCCTCAACTCATTTTAGACGGGAAAGCCAGTGAAAGTGGGTAAATATGAGAGGAAGTGTGTTACAATTGCCTCATTGGTTATATATACCCCCTCATTGTACAAACAACATACCTTTCACCTTGGATCCTTCGACAAGGCATCAAAGAGATAAGCTAGTTCTTTTGGGGAGAAAGTAGTGGCTCCAACGCTCCACTATTTGAGCTAGTGGTGTTCGTTGTATACATGTGTCTTGGGACTTTTACTTAATATATGAAGCCTGATGGCCAACACTTTATTCATGCATGGATTATGAATGTAGAAATTTCTCTATAGATCAACTAGCTCTGATACGATGTAGAGATTCTGCACATTCTCTACAACTCTTGCTCTGAGACCATATAGAAAATCTGACTATAGATTAACCTGATAATGCAATATACTAAAGCAAAATACTATAACCTACTTCTACTATCAATTTGCAGAAGCTTAACATTGAGCAAGATCGAGCTGAACACATATAACCAGAAGAATAAGAATCAATGCACATGAAACACAAAAAATACTCAGGGGAAAGCCTTAGCTAAAAACCCCACTATTTGTATTATCATCCAAGGTGGAAATACATCAGAATTATACAAAGCCTTAGCTCTCACAGCTAGCTAGCTCTTAGTACAATCCTCCTGGATGCTCACAGGCAATCAAAGCTTCTCAAAAGCCTTCTCCTTTGCCCTCCAAGCTCCTATTTCCTTGCGCAGTTACCTCTGGGATGATCACCTTCACCCAGTGTAACACTGCTCTCACACACTGTCAGAACTGCACAATCCTCAAGGAACCTTATTCCTTCTGCATGCATGAGTTTCCTTTATAGGAGAAAACATGCAACTGATAGTACACTATCCTTGACATTTAGCTCAACTGGGTCTTTCTCGGAATAGACATGCATGAGTTTCTGATGAGGGAATCTTTAGTTAGCTGGAGTACACTGGTTGAGTGCATGCATGCATCAACTGACTGATAACTCACAATTAGTTCCTCAAACATTTTGGAACTAATTTAACTGGAATTAACTCAGTATACTGAGCTAACTAATTACAACTCAAATATAACTCAATCTTATCTCCTTAGTTTAAGGCTTATCTCCTTAATTTAAGGGATAACTGTTGCATGACTTCAGAAAGACTTCTAACTTGAATTTCTCCAACTAATTAATCCATAATAAATTAATTAATTATTTCCAAGCAGCTGGTGAGACTAAATTCGAATTTAATTCAAAATTTTAATTCAAGGACAAATTAAAATTGGAATTTCTCGATTCTATTTTTATCATTTCTTGTTGCTATTTTCAACAAAGAATATTTGTAAGACTATTTTTTGAATGTTTATGATTCATGTTTATTTCACATGTACTAAATTAGTTGAAATATTTCAATTATTTTAGTGCTTATCATATTGAGAATGTGTTGTAACAATTGCATTGACCATCACATCTTTGTGGAATATTCTGTTGGATGTTAGACAAATCTCTCTTGTATATGTGTGTTTCTACCAGAGTGGTACTACTATATCTCTCTTATAGGCTCACCTTCTTTCCTCTCCGCAATAGAAGAACCTCAACACACCTACAACCGAACACTCACCAGGCACACACACTTGCTTTTTGAAGGCACATATGTATTCGTGTCTCTTGTTGGCAGTTAGAGCCAATTAAAACCTTTAAGAAAATGGTAACTGGGTCGTACTATGGATGGGGATCCTATCCAAAATGGTGTGAGGTCTAACTGGGACCACATATCGGGGATACCACCTTGAATGTTGACAAGTCCAACATTGTCAACAAGTTTCTATAGTTGCTCGGAAATTCAAAGTGCTAGATGGTTAATGGGGTGGAAGTTGTAGAAGAATCTACCTGGTCATAGTTCCAAAAGAAACTATTGGGTTGAAGTCCCAGAAGAAACCGCTGGGTTTAATTTCCATAAGAAACTATTAAGTTGAAATTGAAAAATAATCTGTTGGGTCGAAGTTGCAGAAGAAATTGCTGGGTCAAAGTTGCAGAAGAAACTACTGGGGTCAAAGTTGTTGAAGAAGTTACAGGGGTCAAAGTTGATGGAAGGAGAAATCATCAAAGAGGAAAGGTATGACTTGGTCTTGGAGAGGTCTTGGTCGAGGGTCATAGGCCTTGGAATTCGTTAATTGAAGTTCTATAAGAAGAGAAAAATTATTTTGGGTTTTCCTCTTAGTTGGAGACATTTTGACCCTTGATGATCACCTATATCTTGTGTCTTTTTGTCTTATATTTATTTATGGTTTGGTAGTTGTTTGATGAAAAGAATACTAAACATAATCAATAAAAAGAATAAGCTAATTAAGTTAAGAAAAACTACATCACAAGTAGTTATCAAAGTAAGAGAAATCACCTAACTTGTTTCCCCTAGATTTCTCAACATGGTATCAAAGCTAAGGTGACTACATCAAGGAAATGAAGCTTAAAGAAGGATACTCAAGGGCCAAAGCACAAGAAGATCACCCAGGAAACATCAAGATCATCAATCATCAATCATCAAGAAGGACTAGCCCTCTCATAATCTTGAAGAAAGTAATTAAGAGCATCAAAGAAGCCCTTAAAATCATAGCTCATTCAAAGAAGGTTTATTCAATTGAAGAATTCTTGGAAAGTTTACAATCTTCATCATAAAGGAAATAAGACCTCAAGGACTCAAAATCCATAGAAAGACCCTACATTTTAAGTACCTTAGGAATTCCATCACATTCTACACTATCATCTGAAGAAGCAAGAAGAGGTGTTGTCGTCATCATCAAGGAATCAAGGTGATCTCCCTTTCTTTGAGCCAAGGATCACTTTTGAAGGAAGTCATCTTCATCAAGAAGACATATTTTATTATCAAAATCAATAAGGAATCAAGTTGAAGATATTTTCATCAAGGAGTATCTTCACAAGTAAGTATCTTTATATATTTGTTTGAATCGATTAAAATGACTTCATTTTGGAGGGAGAGCAACTATTTGGTTGGGTCATCAAACTTCCTTGCATGGAGGAAGAGGAAATATTTTATCCTCATAGAAAATGAATTCATTGGACATGTTAAAGGTTCAACCAACAAAATTCCAAGGGAAGAAGCTCAAGCTCTATACAAGTATATGAAAGGGGAGATCAGGGCTCAAAGGATCCTTATAGATTCCATCAAGGATCACCTCATACCTTATGTCGCAAAGTTGGAGACATCAAAAGAAATCTACAATAAGTTAGCAGAATTGTTGTCCGTAAGCATCGCTGGAGAAGTCATATCTTTAAGAACTGAGCTATACAAGATGAAGATATCAAAGGAAAAAGGAATAACCTAACACTTTATGAGGATATCAGAAATACGAGACCAACTAAAAGAGTTGGGGGAAATAATGTTTGATAAAGAGATGACCACAATTGTGCTCAATGCACTACCTAATTAAAGGGGAAACTTCATATCAAGCATCTATGGAAAGAAGGAAGCAAACCCATTCAATGAACTCTGATCATTATGTAAGATTGAAGAAACTAGGTTAAAAGCAAAGAGCGATGTGGGACTAGGTGAACAATTTCAAGCATTTGCTGCCATGGCTAAGAGAAAAGGAAGGTTTGTGAAATCTGGTTCTAAGAAAAAGAAGAAGGATATGTCGAAGATCCAATGCCATGACTATTAGCAATATGGGCATTACAAAAGAGATTGTTTGAAATACAATAAGGAAAACAATAGGAAAGAAAGAAATGAAGCTCATATCACCGAAGAAGTGGAAGAACCTAATGAGAAGAGGTCCAAAGGGATAGATATTCACTATTAGGGTTTATCCAATGCATAACAAAGAGAAATAGGAGGTGAAGGGACCTCCACCATGGAAGTCAATATGAGAATAATTATGACTAGATGCATCTTAGTAAAATATGACATCATATTAGAAGCATATAGTTGAAGCGAGACTCATGACATCTTTAGAGAAACTTGAAAGAATAGTTGAAGTAGAGTCTACATGGATGTAGCAGCCATCATACAGAGGAAGTAGCTCTTGGTAACATCATTGAAAACATATATAGTGCATATGGTTCAAAGAAAGTAATCTATCATGATAGAATTAATTCATCATACATCATCATCATGAGAAAGGAGCTTATGTCGAATCTAGATCCTCCTTTGGAATCTTCATTCAAAGGTTCACCTCTACTTGGAAGAAGCAAGTGTCTCGCTGATCATTCCACGTTGTGTGGGGAACATTTTTTAGAAGGATGATGGTATGTTGGAAGGAAAGTGCAGCAGATCAAGATAATTGAAGTACTTTCAATCAAGGAAAGGTAGCTGTCGAAGAAATTCTAGATGACCAAAAGAAGAAAAGAGGTATGTATGCGTGTATTTTATAGAAAGCATTAAGTCATGTCATCATATAGTTATAGAAATCATGATTGAATATGAGCATGATGGAAAAAAAAGAATCTCTTCTTGATACATAAACGTATACACCTTAAACTAGTTCACATATTGATAAGATGAAGTCAACATAATATGTCCTCATATGGAATATGAGGTGGTTGACAAGATGAAGGAACTATGTTCCTGGGGTACAATATGTGAGGAAACGAAGAAGGATTCTTGGAATAGCTACAACTATGGTCACATAAGATAAGAAATCAACATTCGATGACTAGAGGAATCTGGTATGACATTTCCATGAAGAAGGTATGAAGACCTTGATAAAGTCTAAAAAGGAAGAAGACCCTTGACATTGGAAATATTGGAGAAATGTTTATGAAAGAGCAAGATGTTGATGTTTCATGGAGCAAATGTCAAGATGAAAGGTCATCATAAAAGGAAACATGACTTGGAAGAGGCAATTGCATGAAGAAAAGCCAGATGTGGACTGTAAGATCACTTTCTGATGAAGAGAAGGATGACATGACTGATATGGTTCATGAAGGAAAGTGATGTATGTCTGATTCCCTGTGAAATATGAAGGCTCCATAATGAAGAAAATGAAATTCATGACATCAAAATAAGGATTCCCACAAGAAACTGATAGTACCATGACATCAACCAAAGTGCATAAAGTTACTGGAAGCAAGTACCTATGTTAAGAGGGAGCTTGGATCAACTTTCCTATTATAGGAATGGGTATATCTTCCCTAGTTGAGAGGAGAGATAGACACATCATTCTGGTATTCACTTCACGATGAAAGAATGGAGGATTGGTAAGAATCTGGTATTTGATACTCTTTGAGGATGTGGTAGGGAATTCAAGATAAGAGTAGTTGAAGAGGATTGATATTATTTGAGGATTGGGAATCTAAGATAAGAATAGTCCTGCAAGGACATACATTGTGAACACCCAGGTGGGTTATATGCCTTGAGAGACAATTATGATGTGTCTATGAGTCATTAGTCTCGCCAACATTGTTCTCTAATATTGTGGAGAGATATAGCTATTAGTCAAGGCCTTTCTATGTGAAAATGCTGGTTGGAATGATGCAAAGAGATGACTTACCGATCTAAATCTTCTTATGACAATTATTCAGATTGAGAATGTCCAAGTACCTTGTATGGATTATGAATACCTCCCTAGTTAAGAGGGAGTGTTGAAATATGTCACTAGGTTTGGTCTTCATAATGACATATGTAATCATGATTTTATGTATTTGATGTAAAGAGAAAATAAATTTATTATTATTATTCTTCAGGCATGGCTTTCATGCTCAAGGGAAATTTATTTTTAGGTCAAGCACCCATTGAGTGCTTCTAGGGATTGCTATTTAATGTACAAGTCAATTGAGTCATTGTTGTTTATTAAAGACCCTTTTGGGCATGTTACATATTGTTAATAAAATTTATTTGAGTCAAAAATAGAGTCAAAGACCCTCTAAGACCTCGTCAAACAAGTAGCAACAAGTCGACCGACATGAAGGAACAAGTTAGCCTAAAATAGTAATTCATACCCCTCAAAATCCTATCTATACGAAGGAATTCAACCTCATTCAGACACATTCTCAAGCAGGTTCAATTTCCTTAAGATAAAAGCTGGAAAAGGACAAAAAATAAGAAGAAGAGGAAGATCGAAGTTTTTGGGCCTCTCTCTCTCTCTCTCTCTCTCTCTCTCTCTGTTAGGGTTTCTATAGTTGTTGGGAAAGTCAAAGTGATGGATGGTTACTGCTTTTGAAGTTGCAGAAGAATATGTTGGGTTAAATTTCCAGAAGAAACTACTGGGTCGAAGTCCTAAAAGAAACCACTAGGTCGAAGTTCTAGAAGAAACTGTTGGGTCGAAATTGCAAAAGAATGTGCTGGGTCGAAGTTCCAAAAGAAACTGCTGGGTCAATGTTCTAGAATAAACTACTGGGTTGAAGTTCCAGAAGAAACTGTTGGGGTCGAAGTTGATGGAAGGAACACTCATCAAAGAGGAAAGGTTTGACTTGGTTTGGAGGGGTATTGGTCAAGGGTCATAGGTATTGGAATTCATCAACTGAATTTCTATAAGAAGAGAATAATTCTTGTGGGTTTTCCTCTCAGTTGGAGAGGTTTTGGCCTTGGATAATCGCCTATAGCTCGTGTCCTCTTGTATTATTGTTCTTTATGGTTTGGTAACTGTTTGATGAAAATGACAATAACATAATCAAGAAAAGTAGAAGTTAACTAAGTTAAGAAAAACTACATCACAAGCAGTTATCAAAGTAAGAGAAATCACCTAACTTGTTGCCCCTAGATTTCTCAACAAATAAATCCAATATGCCTTTTATAAGTCTCCTCTACTTAAAAATGATTTGTCCTCAAAGCATAGGTAAAGAAAACTTCTTCCAATAAATGAACCATCTACGTCTAACTTTCACTTAGTTGATAAGATTAGGGACACTAGGTGATATGATGTTGTAAGTCTTGAACAATGTTAGTGCATTGAAAAATTATCAATCCATCCAAGGTCGATTCTTTATAGAACTCTTTGATGATAATGTTTTAGATTTAATTTTATTTTTTGTTGACTTGAAGGCACATAGATGTTCGAATGGTTTGATATGTATGTACAATTTTGATGTTGATACATTGATTGTTGTGTGAGTATCTTTTCTATAATTATGGTACCAATGTTGTAGCCTAATAAGTTTTTATTTTATTTATTCCTAGAGAAAAAAACCATAAATTTTTATTAACGTAATATAAAAATTACATTTTGTAGACACATAGTGTGTATGCATATAGGTCTAGACATAACATGGCAAAACAAAAAGTGAGCCGACAATAACATAAAGGTCCATATAATTTCAAAGAACCATAAAGGAGAAAATGGCAAATAAGGATAATAAGGTTATGACTGACAAGAGCTAATATTTTCTTCTTTGTTTTTCAATTTTTTGTACTTGTTGCCAACTAGTTGGATTTGTTTCAACTAGGACCAAAGCCAATCCTTGTCCCACATGAGGGACTTCTTTGTCAGAATTGGATCTATCGAAGACATGAGCTCTTTTTGAGCCCCCGGTTCCATCTAGTGTCAGAGAGTCCACAAGATCTTGTTCTTTCTGTTGGACAAAGCCAAAGTTTGGTTGCACCTTAACGACCCCATCTTGAATGACTCCTTGATGAGATATGTCATTCATTTGTTCTTGTTCAAGAAGACTTTCTTTTTTGTCATCTCCTTCATCCTCATATGGATATTTCTCTATGAACTGCCAACTTTTTGGTCTATTTGACTGCCTCTTCTTCTTCTTGGGATTCCTCTTTTCCCGAGGGCATGCTTACTGTAAATGTCTTGTCTGAAAACATACATGACATATAAATGCCATGTTCTCATATTCTATAACTTGATACCAATGTAAGTTTTGTTTTTTTATATTTATATGATATGAAATACATTTGTTGAGATCAATCTCCACACCTATTCTAGTGAAAGTGAAAATACCATTTTTTATTCTTTCCAAATCCAATTTTTAAAATTTACCTAGAATGCTTCCTTTATCTTCAAGGACTTTGTGGTGCTAAAATGTTAGGGGGGTATTTGGGAGCCTCACCCAAACATGCATGGTAGTGACCACCATAGTGTTGGTATCGAACTCATGGAACCAAGGCATGATGAATAGCCTGACTCTACCCGAAAACCTAGGCCATGCATTAAGAGCATAATCCAGATCCTTTTGTGTTTCAAACTGAACTATACAAAATCCCTTTGAGTGTATAAATATTTCAAAGTTCGGAGTCCAAGAGGAAACAATCCATTGAATTAACACTTTTGGTTTAGGCCATAAGCTATTAAATTTGCAAATCACTGCTTTAGATTGTAAACAGAGAAGAGGGAATTTACCTCAGGGAGGTTTACTTCCATGGAAGGAGCTTTTTCCATTTGTTCAGCAATATAAGGTCCCATAATATTTTGGACATGTTTTGCTGAATCTTTGAACATGTTTTTCTAAATCAGAAAAATTCTTTTGGACCGCATCCTTAAAAGTGACAGGAATCCCATTAATTTTTTTTTTTCTCCAAGAGCACCTCCATAGAGTCTTTTGTTCAGAATGATGGTTGAATATTTAGAATTATTAAAGTCTTGGAGTTGGAAGGAGTATGGTAAAAACTTCCCTTCAAACTGTAGGCCTTGAAAACGATAAGATATGCCCCACTTAGCTTCAATGGTCTGATTAGGTGAGCATATAGTGGTAGAACGTTTTACCTGGAAGATATTTATTTCCCCTCTGATATTCCTAATTAAAATTTGAAATGTGTATCTATGTTCCTTCACTGGCAGAATGGGAGGAAGGGCGCCACCAGAGGCCTATGGTTCATATTTGGCCAAGGGAAAGACTAATTGAAACCCAAAAAACATTAGGAAGGAGGGGATATAGTGTAAACCAAGAAGACGTAAAAACTGGAGTGAAATGTAGACTTGTGTAAAGGAAGAGGAAAAATACTATAGCTATTTAGCTTCAACAACACTGCTAACAAGATGAGGCCTCTAGAAGAGTCGACTACAGATCCCTGGAAGAATCTTTTGCAGTCATAACCAAATATGGAGTGGATTTGCTAAGAAGGGTCATCCACTAAAAGAAGCCCACCATATTCTCTAACTTCCTTAAGGATTTTGAGGTGAAATGTGCACTGTTTCTCCCCACAAAAGAGTCAAAAATGAAAAATTCCTTCACTGATAATTGAAGGGGATTCAATTAGGCTTGGACCAAAATTGTTGTAGGCTCCATAACTGCTAACTTGCTTGGCAACGACATCTAGCACTAGACAATGTTGTGATGAAACCCTAAGCACATGCACCATCTCTCCCCCAATCACCTATCAACTTTATTGTTAATGTCTTGATTCTCAAATTTCTTATCTTTTAACTTTCCGTTGTAGCCTAATAAGTTGATCCTTATTAATCTTTAAATTAAACTATTTATGATATAATTGAATTACTTGGTACATATTTGATATTTTTGTATTTGTTGGCATGTCAAAGACTTTGTTAGTGGTGATTGATGGGATTTCAACCATAAAAAAACTATGGATGTTAACTTGTCATCATATTGCTTTTTGAATTCAATTTTTGGATGTTCTTCTATTAATAAAATTTCATGAAAATTGACATTCATATTTTAGTTTTGATCCTTTTTATTGAGGTCACTTTATCTTTAACTTCAATTTCTAAAAACTTTCTTGATATGGATGTCCCTTTGTCTACTATTAGGATTTATATATCTTTAAGTTTTCTTTTTTTCACTTTCTTAACCAAGGTTTGACTATAGTTCTTCAAATGATCAATTTCCTTGTCTTTATCTAACAAGAGTTTCTTGTTTTTTCTCTTTACATATTGCTTCCCTCAAGACTCTTCATCCCACTGAATTATGACCTCTTGTGAAATCAATACTTGATTCTTTCATTGTAAGTCATATTTTTCTTTCTCTAATGATTGTAGTTTTTTTTGAGGTCTCTAGTCATGTTGACATGATTGACAAATTATATATTATTTGGATTTTCCTCTTTTAATCATTTGATTTGTTTAAAAAACATATGATTAAGTTTCCTTAGGTAAAAATTTTCTTCATCATCTTTTAATAACTTCTTTTTGAGATCATGGTTCTTCTGTTCTAGTTTATAATTTTGTATGACTTTGTATCTTTTGACTTCTTGATTTGTGCATATATACATTTTTTTAATTTGTAAGCCTGGCATGACTACATCTTCATCATGTCCAATATATCACCCTGATCATGGTGGGGAATTGAACTAGTGACTTCACATAGAGGAGTTCCTTAAGAAAGCAACTGACCACAGTCTATCCAAGACCCCGTCGATGATTTGTGCATATAATTTTTTACTATGATATTTTAGGCAATATATTTCTTCATCTTTTTCTAATAAGTTATTGTTGAATTTTATTTTACGAACTTGAGCTGCTGATTGATTGCATTGTTTCTCATATTTTAATTCCTTGAATTCTTCCTTTAACTCTCAATTACGATTTTTTGGTAAGAATTATCTTTTTTTATTAAACCATTAAAATATTTTTCCATATCAATTGAGAATTGTGGTTTTTTATTGTTATATTCACATTTCATTACTTTATCCACTAATTTTTTTATTCGTAAATTTGCAATTTCATGTATTTTGTGTAACATTTGACAGTTACGACATCCTTGCTCTTAATATATTTATTATAAACTATTAAAATCTCTAAATTGCTTTGTGTTTGTTGTTATTATTATTTTTTTATCAAGTAAGAGTAGTACCTTATATTAAACTTAACCAAATGTACATATTTTACAAAGGGCCACACCCGGTTTGTGAGAATTTAATAGTCTGCAAGGCAGGCCAATCCAAACCCAACACCCAAAACCAAGAATAACCCGGGAAGAACTTCCTAGCAGTCATTTAGCAGACTGTCAGAGCTGCTGCACAAAAAAACCTAAACAAACTTGGATGGCAAGTCCTAGAATCGTCATAGGACCCTAAGCCAAACAAAACCAATCTAATCAGACCCGAAGGAGTTAAAAGCAAAATAATCCGAAATAATTTTCGGATCCGCCAAAAGTGCACAAACAATCCCCACTGTAGATCCAAAAACTGAGATCCAACGGTCATCAAGAATATCGGAAGGACAAGAAGCACGAGAGTTAGCCACCCAATAAGGGCAGTTTTCTCTCTCCTCGCCCCGCGACGTGTCACTTAAAGAATGGAATCAGAGCCAAACACGGAAAAACCGGAAACCATGCGACCTCCATCCGATATACCGCCAGTGGTTTCAGAGTGTTAGACGTGCGGGAAAACCTACATTCCTTTTTGCCACGTGTAGTCCCATGATTTCTTGCCGTGGTCAGTCCTGGAGCCAATCCCGTTGCAACACTAGTCGAACAAAAAACTAATAAACGAACCCGAAAGAAATTAAAAGCTTTTTCTGGGTCCAGACAAAACAAACCAACAATCACCACCATTGATCCAAAACCTAAGATCCAACAGTCATCAGGAATATTGCAAGGACGAGAAGCGTGAGAGCTAACCGCCCGATGAGGGCGGTTTTCTCTTTCTTCGCCCTGTGACAGAGTGGAATCGAAGATCACCAAGGAAAAACTGTAAACCGTTCAGACCCCGCCCGATATACCGCTTGTGGTTTTGGTGCGTTTGACTCGCGGGAAGACCGACACTTCCTTTCACCATGTTTCGTTCCTTGATTCCATCCAATAGGCTTTCCATGAGCCAATCCCACTCCCCTGGAATCTTCTTCAGCCACCACCTTCGCCGAATGAAACTGGTTACTCCATCCTGTGAAGCTGTCCGAGTCACGCCTTGCGTCATTAAATCATGAGGAGCCCGGACTGTAGAATCCATCACCCTCCCTCTGGTCTTCATGATCTCTATGTTCCAGCCTGTTGTTCCATAGGTCCATATCCTGGATAGCTTGACAGAGACAGTCTCCCCGCAGTTTACCTGGGGGAAGTGAATCCCTAGCATATCTAGAATCCTTGTCCCTGTTTGTGACTCCCTCATTCGCCAGAAGATACGTTAACATGTTAGCCTTCCTTTTCACATGAACAAAACTGATGGTTTTAAGGTTTCACAGGTGAGGTTGGATATGGTAAAAAACTTGCAGGAGCTTCCAATGTTTCGACACTTTATCTGGAGAGGTTCCATTGCTGATTTTATTAGTCGCTCTAATAATTAATTCCGAATCCACTTCAATTATGACATTGTGTGAGCTTGAAAGCACCAGGAGTTCCAAGCATTACTCGAGTGCCATGAGCTCCGCCATGTTGTTTGTGGGCTTCCCCAAGTGACCATGGAAGATCATCTGAATTTGACCCTATTCGTCTCTTATGGTACCCCCAAAGCCCGCTAATCCTGGGTTACCCTTGGTTGCTCCATCAATATTCACTTTTAAGAAGCCATTGGGAGGAGGTTTCGATATGGAGGCACACTTATTTGTGAGGCTTCCTGTCTTCATATTTCCTAAAGGAACGATACTCTAGAGACCCAAGTGAAGTAAAATTCTCATCTCATGAGGCAGGGGAGGATCTTTAGGGAGAGATTTCAACAAGCCTCTTACTGTGTCTTTGATCTGCCTTAGAATTTTCTCCATTATATGTTGAGGCATGCTTGTTTTGTTTTTGAAGATACGATTGTTTCGTTCTTTCCACACATTCCAGATGACAAAACCTGGAACCAGAATCCAAGCTTTGTTCACGATCTCATTCCCTGAGAAATTCTTTCTCCAGTTCTTTAGCGTGTTGGATATGCTTAGCCTGTCCCTATCGGTTTGTCTAAAAATAGCAGCCACCCAGTCCCACACTATTGAAGTGAAAGGACATAGGTTGAGAAGGTGTTCACTCATCTCCTCATGAGCACCACAAAGGTAACACCTGGAAGGGCCAATGAAGCCTTTCTTGAGGAGATTCTCCCAAGTTAAGATCTTCTTTTGATGCACTAGCCAAATGAAGAGCTTTATTTTCATCCAATGTTGACTTTGCCAAAGTTTCTTCCAGATCTGATCATTGTTCACAAAGTTAAATCTTGTGACTTCCTGTTTGGCCTATTTGAGGTTAAAGTTGCCTTCAATATTCTTTCCCCATCTTAATTGATCCGGTGAGGATGAGACAAGAATCCTTCTGTGCTCGAGCTCCTAGATGAGGGCTTCTGCTTTGGTTTTTAGCTGTTTTTCGTCACTATATCCTAGCTCCTTCCATTCCCTCCATTTTCCATTACTCCTTCCCTGATTCCAGAAGTCCTTTACCAGAACCATACCCTTGCTGTCAATGTCATTTTTGAGATCTGAAAATTCATCCTTGTATAGATTGGGTTCCTGTTGCCATTTTTCCTCCCAAAAACAAGCAAGATCCCCTACCCAAATTTCCCAAAAACAATGTTGCTATACAATGTTTTTATTCTTCCAGGCAAGGTTCCAAATATGGGATCCCATGATATGCCCTAACATTCTAATATGATCCTTTTCCTGCCAGTGCTTGGCATATTTTTTCTTCCAAAGCTTAGCCCAGGGGGAATTCGGTTCCTTGATCTATCTCACCAAAGCTTGGCTCCCGAGACTTTGCTGAGGGTCTCAGGATCATGAAGCCCAAAACGACCATGGTTTTTGGGTTTACAAATTTTGTCCCAGGTGACTAAAGCCCACTTCTTTTTCTCTTCCCCTCTGCCCCACAAAAAATCCCTTTGAATGTTTCTTATTATTTGCTTAATACCTTGAGGAGCAGGAAGAGCTGAAAACATAAAAATGGGAATGGCCTACAGGACCGCCTATGTGAGCACAAGGCGTCTTGCCAGATTTAGTGATCTGCATGTCCATTTTTTGATCTTGTCTTGAAGTTTATTTAAAATGGGCTCCCACACTCTCTTGCTTAGCGGTTTGTCAGTAAGAGGAATGCCAAGACATCTGGAAGGTAGATGTTCTCTTTGAAATCCAAGAATTTTGGTAATATTTCTCTGAATAGCAATATGAGTATTAAAGAAAATAACTTTGGACTTGTTAAGGCTTACCTCAGTGCCTGTTGCCATAGCAAAGTTGTTTAGGATATTTTTGATTGCTCTGGCCTCCCTGACAGTGGGTATGCCCTGCAACATAGTATCATCTACAAATTGTTGATGAGTGTTGGCCTCTCCATCTGCAGTAAGTTTGATACCCTGAATTCTCCCTTCAGCCTTTGCCCTCTTAATTTCTCTACCTAGCCCTTCCATCACGAGGATGAAGAGGAATGGTGAAAGCGGATCTCCTTGTCTGAGCCTCTGGAGGGAGTGAAGGTCCTTGAGGGAGCTCCATTAAGCAGTATGGAAAAACTGGTTGAGGTAACTGATGCCATGACCCATCTTATCCAGTTCTGATCAAAACCATAGGCTTTTAGAATTGCTCTTATGTAAGCCCAACTCAATTTTTCATAGGATTTCGCGAGGTCCAACTGAATGATCATGCCAACATGTTTGTTATTTTTGAGAGAGTGTACCACCTCATGAGCTTGGATGATATTGTTGAGGATTTGCCTTCCCTCCACATAGCCTGTTTGCTCCTCTGAAATGAGAGAGGGAAGAAGTGGTTTGAGTCGATTGGCTATTACTTTGGAGATAATTTTGTACACCACATTACATAAGGTTATGGGTCTAAAACCATCCGACGTCATGGCATTTTCCTGCTATGGAATCAGAGCTATGAAGGATGCATTCAGAGCCTTTAGTACCTTTTTGGATCTTCTTGAGTCTTCCACCACTTCGAGGATATCATTTTTTACAGTATCCCAACAGGCCTTGAAGAAGTCTACATTGAATCCATTAGGGCCTGGTGCTTTTCCACTCTGCATTTCATTAATCACTTCACTGACCTCCTCTTCCGAAACTGGCCTGTTGAGATTGTGGTTGTCCTCTCTGGTAACCAGCTGAGGGATATATTGAGTGAAATGTTTAATGAACCTAGATCTGTCCTCCGGAGGCTCCTTTGAAATATTGCAGAAGTGCTGAACAAGGACCGATTCTATATCACTGTGAGGCTCAATGCCTTGAGAATCCTTGATCTTCGTGATTCTGTTGTGTGCCCTGAGAGCTATGGTGGTTTTGTGAAAGAATTTTGTGTTTCTTTCTCCCTCTTTGATCCATTGTATTCTTGATTTCTGCCTCCAGAAAATTTCTTCTTGTAAGCATTGATTCTCCCATTCTTCCCGCAGAGAGTTAGTTAATTTTTGCCTCTCTTTGGTGAAGCCCTCTGTGATGATGATTTGATTAATCTCTTGGAGCTTCAGTTCAATTTCTCTCTTGGCTTTGAAGATATCTCCAAATTCATTTTTGTTCCAAACTTTAAGACGAGATTTTATATGTTTAAGTTTCTGTTGGAGCATGTACATTTTTGAACCTTGAATATTCAACTCCTCTCTCCACCATGTCTCAACGTTATTAGTGAAATTAGGATGTGAGAGCCAGGCATTTTCAAACCTGAAAGGTTTGTTTCTCGGAGTACCCATAAAGGTGGCTTCTAGCTATACAAGCTAATGATCAGATCCTCCAAAGGGAAGAATGGAGGTTGTCATGGCAAGTCCTGAGAGAAAGAGGTCCTCTGAAATCATGAATCTGTCAAGTTTTAAAGCAACTTGATGGGCCCCTCCCCTTTTGTTGTTCCAGGTGAATGTTCCATTTATTGTTTTAGTATCCACCAACCTCATGTTCCTAATGAAGTTCTGGAAGGCCATAGAGTCTTTGCCTAGCTATCTAGTGCCTCCTTTTTTTTTTTTCCGAAAGAGATCTTATCATATTGAAATCCCCTGCAACAATCCAAGGCAGAGTGGAATGTCTCTCTCTAAGTTCCTCCAGGGAAGTGAGAAGCTTGAGCTTATCTGCTAGCTTTTGAGGTCCATAAACATTCGTAATCATGTATATCTCCTTGTCCCCTACAGGTTGACATATCAGGGAGAGGTAGTTCTTGGTTGCTTCAGCATCCAGAATTCTCAATTTTTGTGGGTCCCACAAAGTGAGAATCCTCCCCGCCGAGTGATCTACCTTGACCTCTAAATACTCATATTTGCATAACCACTTATTATGAATATCTATTATCTTTTCCATCGAACATTTTGTCTCTTGAATAAAAACCATGTTTGGTTTTTCTTATTCCATTCTGTTACTAGGATTTCTTTGTTTCCTCCTATGACCTATTCCTCTAATATTCCAAGTTGTGAAATTCATTAAGAAAGATTAGTAAAGGAATAGCTGGTGAGGTCTTTCATCTTACCTGATTTGATCAACAGTTTTCCACATTCGTTCAACAGTTCATTCTACCTCTTTCTTCCTCTTTTCCTACTTGAGCTCTTTGGAGATTGTGCCTAAGGATTCTCCATCATCTTGACCCCACTTGGCTCCTGGCTTTCATGATTTCTTTTGACTCCTGCTCCCTGCGCTTGTGACCTCCAGAGAAAGAGCTGTTGTACTCTATCATAGTCCTCTTTTGGTAGGGAGTCCACCCCTATTATTTTGCCTTGTTCCAGAAATTTCTCTAGATCTAGATTTTCCCTATCCAGAATCTCTCGTAATTCATGGTCCTTTGTTCCTGATTCACTTGGAGTCATCTCCTAGTCCCTATTGATATCCATTAGGCTTGGTGGATCATCCTTTTGCTGGTTGTTTACCACGATATCCTCCATATCAACTACTCTATCCTGTTCTTTTGTTACATTCTCCATGTTCTAGATTGTCTCCGTGTTCCCCTCTTCCTCCTCCAAGATCTTGAAGCTATTTTGTCTTATGTGTTTGTCCTCATTTGCCTTCTTGTGTGGACACTTTCCTCCTTTTCCTTTACTCCCAACCTCGGTGAAACCCTCGTGGTCTCTCTCGCTAGTGGGTTTTTGATTATCTTCCCTGTTGATAGTAGGGCAGTCTCTAAATAGATGCCCATGTTCATGGCATTTGCGGCATTTGAATGGTATGTGCTCATAGTCCACTGTCTGCACCCATTCTTCATCATATACTTCTAAAATGGTTGCTTCCGAAAGGGCTCCAGATAGATGCATTTCCACACATATTCGGGTAAAGGAGGTGTATCTCCCTCTTAGAGTTGCCTCTGAGATTTTCATAAAATGTCTCAGCTTGTTACCTATGGTTTTCAAAGATTCTGACAACCAGTAATCTAGAGGAAGGGAGTACAGTCTGATCCAAACCAGTACTGAAGTGAATGTTTCACGTTCCAGGACAAAGTTCATCATCCATGGCCACATGTAGAGTCTTGCCACAACATAGAAATATGGCCCCCCTTCAAACACTTTGTCTTTGTCTTCGAGGCTTGCAAACACTACAGTGAAAAAACCCTTAGAACCCAGAGTATTCCCACCTTTAGCTTCCAGTGGCCCCTTATCCAGACATGTAAAGCCCTTTCTGTCGGCCATAGCCCCATGAACTTGCATATGATTGCATGCTCCGTCATATGATCTCTATGAGCTTGCATCGTTGGGTCGCTCAATACGACTCGAGGAATAATGCCTGACTTGGGCTTGCAGACTCCCGAAGTTTTCTTGGAAGCCGGTGTTTCACTACTGCCTCCACTCTCTTTTTCTTTTCTCGTTTCCTATTGATCCCCTTCCTGATCCCGATCTCCGCTTCTCCCAGATGTCTCTTGACCTCTGGTTTCTGAAATCTTGTCCATTGGTTTTTGTGAAATGTTTCTTTCCCACGTTTTGACTTCCTCCTATGACTGCCTAGCTGTAGGAGGGAGTAGCACTCCCCCCTGCCCTCCCCGCCATGATACCCTGAATCCAAAACCCTACCTTCAACTCCAACCCTAGCTTCTCCAAGACTCAGTCTCCCCAGCCTTGATAAATTGTCACCCCAGGTCTATCAGAAAACTTCGCATAGACATGCAACCATTATTATTATTATTATTTTCAATTTATTTTGAGTCCCTCATAAAAATATCCTAAATGTTAAATGTTAAATATTCTTTATAATAATGATTATATAAAACATTATAATCCCACAATTAACATGTTTCAATTATTTTATTTTTCATTTTTAATATCAAATCTTAAATGTTCTTCATAATTATGAATATATAAGACATTATGTTTCAATGATTTTTCAATTTTAAAAATTATAATGTTTTATAACTCTTTAATAATCACCTTCAACATTACCTTTTTTAATCTATATTTTAATATCTACTTTTATAACCTTTTAATATTTCCATCTTTTATTAACATTTTTACATTATTCATTTTTATATAATTATTTATAATACTTATTCTTCATGCTCTTACTTATATATATCTCCTATACATTTACTTATATATATATAAATAAATGCCTTTTATATCTATCTATATATATATATATAAATAAATGCCTAAATTATAAATTACCGAAATCATAAATTTTGATTTTTCCATCTCCTTAATTTTGAGTTTTTTCTTTTTCTTTACCATAACTTTCCTTTAATCATTGACAACTTGGAAATTTTATCTTTTAAATTATGTTTTATTACGTGTAAATGGTAATTAATTTTACTTATAAAAACTATAGTTTGTTTTTTTATTGGTATACTTTAAAAGATATCTGAATTTTATTTATTTATTTAAATTATATTTTCTTACCATCTATGTGACAATTAACTTTATATATATATAAAATCTTTGTTTGAGTTAAGTTACATTTCTTCATATGCACTTTAAACTAAATACTTCGAACTTTTTTTATTTTTCTGATTTTTTTTCTTAGATCAAAGATTTTTATCATCTACTAAAAAGTAAATATTTATAAAAGTTTAGTTTTGCTTTTTTTTTTACAAATTAATAAAACTAAAAAAATATACTTTATCATAGACAAAATACAAAAACTTATCTAACACTAATTAAAGTGAACCTCTTGGTCACTTCACTTGAATATCTATTATAACAGGGATGAATCTATATATTTTTAAATAATTAATAATAATAATAATTATTAATTATTAATTGTCATATTCTTGAGATACAATGAGTGTGCATATAAGTATAATTAGGGGATAATATGTCATGTGCAAAGGAACTTTTTATCATTACTATTATTACATTTTGAGTAGATCTAATAGTTAAAAACATGTATTTCCTACTATAAAGTCAGTTCAAATCATATCTAAAAATAGATAAACTTTCATAGTCTTTCACAAATAAATTATTACTTGGAAGTGTTTGACTTAGCAGTGACCTCTTAAAATTAGATTTTACATATCCAGAATAGTTCTAGTTCTATTCTGAAACTATGGCTTATCTTGCTTGCTAATCTACACTGAGTTCTACCAAAAACTGTTTAAACTTTGCAGAAACACCTAGATACACTTAGATATTTCTCGTATTTAGAGTACAGGGGTAGAATTAGATTTTACATATCTAGGATAGTTCTAGTTCTATTCTGAATATATGGCTTATCGTGCTTGCTAACCTACACGGAATTCTACCAAGAACGTTGCAGAAAATACCTAGATATTTCTCATATTTACAGTACAGGGGCAGAATTTTAAAAATATTTACAATTATTTTGATGTTGAAGGCCCTACCCCCTAATTATCCTCGTTCTATCTTGCTACTCTGTCCTTTGGCTTCAACTCTTGAGCTAGAGCTTCTTCAAGTTTCTTCATTGGAGGTTCCTTGTTAGAGTCCAATTGCTCCTGTTGGAAGTTTGACAACAAATTATGTAAATATGAGTAATAATTGTATTAGTTACTACTAGTTAGTTTTATACCGAAACAACATTAATGTAACGGAGGAGGCTTGTATAAAACTAGTGAATGCCCGAGAAATGTAAGTGTGGAGAATCATTATTGAATTAATAGAGATTCCAATCCCTTGCCCCGTGGATGTTTCCTTAACACTTTGTCAAGGTTTTACCACGTAAATCCTGTGTGTTTGGTTTCAGTTTTCAAGTCAGTTATGAATCTTTCTTGGTCTATGTGTAACTAAATCTTTGTTTCTTTCCTCATTTCCCCAATTATCACAACAATTGGTATCGGAGCGTTAGTTGAGTTTTTTGAAGAGCTGAGAGTTGTGAACGACGGGGTTGTAAGTGCTCTGCGTGATGAGGAGGAGTCTAGAATGGGAGACTAGTGTACACCTGCGTGAGTAGAGCGTCCATCTGCGTGCATGAAGGAGGCCCTGTATTGTTGTTGCCTGTTACGTGCTGCCAGAGCAGCCTGCCGCAATTGTGAAGGCTCTGTGTGTGTGAAGGAGAGCAGTTGCCAAACCCGCTGTGAAGGTATTGCTGTCTCTCGCAGAGTAAGGAGGACCGCCAGAATGCTACGTGTATTGTTGTCCATCTGCGTGAGGAGGTCAGCGTCCATACGCTGTTGTGCAACCAGTTGGAAAGGGTTTCGGCCTGCGTGAAGGAGCAGGAGATGCTTGGTATATGCTGTCCAAGGCGTGAAGATCTGCGTGAGATATTCTCTGCTTGAGACCCTGTATTGTCCGGCTGCGTGAAGAGGCAGAGACCTCTGCGATTTGTGTGAAGCCTTTGCTGCGTGATGCGGGCTGTCCATTCTGCGTGAAGCCTCTATAGAGCTGCGTGGGCTGCGCGTGCAGGAGTGACCTATTTGTGTGCAGAGCCAGAGCCACGTGAAGAGGGTGTTGGGGGTGTTGGATTTGTTGCTGCCTGAACCCCATCAAGCTGCTGTTGCCTGTTGAACCTGGGTATTTATCAAAGTTTCCAGAACTTTTTTATTTTCAGTAGAAATCTTTTTTGAAACAAAAACAGCAGATTGAAATCAAAATCAAGTTTTTTTTTAAGGGGTGGATTTTATACAAATATTGGAGGAAAGAACTTCAAGAAAATAAAATAAGAAAATATTGGAGGAAAGAACTTCAAGAAAATAAAATCTTTGTTTGTTTTCACAAAAACAAAGGGTTTGAAATAAAAGAAAGGGTTTCTTTGTTTGTTTTCACAAATTAAAAACAAAGGGGTTTGCAAGAAAGAAAGGGTTTGGGGTTTACAAAAAAAATAATTGCTGGAAGATTATTTTTTGGAAAAAAAAATATAAACCTTAGTTGAAAGACTGAAACCCTAGGAGAAGAACAAAATGGCCAAGATGTCGAATGCAAAATTCGAGGTGGAGAAATTCACCAGAAAGAGCAATTTTGCTCTTTGGAAACTGAAGGTTAGGGACCTGTTTGTGCAACAAGGGTTGCACAAGGCATTGGATGGGGCAACTAAGAAACCTGCAACCATGACTGATTCGGACTGGGAGGACTTGGATGCCTGATCTCTCAGTACCATCAGGTTATGCCTGGTTTTTCCCATAACCATCAGGTTATGGGAAAAACTGGAAAAACTCTATATGACAAAGTTGTTAACCAATAGAATTTATCTGAAAAGACAGTTGTACAATCTTCGAATGAGAGATGGTTCAAAAGTTGCAAAACATTTGAATGTTTTTTAATACACTTATATGTCAATTAACAGATATGGAAGTTAAAATTCAGGAAGAAGATAAAGCCATAACCTTGTTGTGTTCTCTACCTAAATCATGGGATCACTTCGTAACTTCAATCAACTTGAACACTGCTGATTCTTTGAAGTTTGAATCAGTCATGGGAGCTCTCTTGTCTGAAGAAGTATGAAGGAAATCCAGTACTGAAACAGTTGCATCAGAAGCCATGGTAGCTAGAGGACACTCAAAGGAAAGAGGAGAAAAACCAAGGGGGTCTTCCAGATCTAAATCGAAGGGAAAGAAGTGTAAGGAAAAATGTTGGAACTGCAATAAAATTGGACACTTGAAGAAAGACTGTTGGAAACGAAAAGAATCCGATAACCTGAAGAAGGAAGCAAATCAGGGCGATTCATGTATGCTAGACGAAGTTTTATCTGCGGAAAAATTATGTATGATAGATGAAACTTCACCTGAATGTAATGTCTCTCAGGGTTTAGAAAGCTGGCTGTTAGACTCTGGTGCTTCTCATCACATGTATCCACACAGAAATTGGTTTACTTCGTATGAAAATATAAATGGTAGTTCTCTGTTTATGGGTAATAATGTGTCATGTGAGACTGTTGGGATGGGGAATATCATGATTAAGATGTATGATAACACAGTGAGAACATTAACTAGTGTTAGACATGTACCTGATTTGAAAAAAACTTGATCTCTTTGGGAGTGTTGGATTCAGATGGTTATAAGTTTATAGGTCAGGATGGCGTCTTGAAAGTCTTTAAAGGAGCCCTAGTGTTATGAAAGCAGAAAAGGTTAGAAATCTTTACAAGTTAAAAGGAAGTGCTCAAGTCAGTGAAGCAGTGGTTGCGTCAGAAAAGGAAAAAGCAGGTACTCGACTATGGCATCATCGATTAGGTCATATGAGCGAGAAAGGTCTTCAGATACTGATGAAACGTAAATCTCTTCCTGATCTGAAATCCTTGAAGTTAGATTTTTGTAAACATTGTGTGCATGGAAAATAGTGTAAACAGAGATTTAAAGTTGGAAATCATAATAGTAAAGATATTTTAGACTATATTCATTCTAATTTGTGGGGACCATCCCTTGTTGTATCATATGGAGGTGCTCTATATTTTTTTAAATTTTATTGATGATTTCTCCTGTAAAGTTTGGATCTATATGCTAAAAAGGAAAGCTGATGTATTCAATGTCTTTAAACAATTTAAAGCAGTGGTAGAGAAAAGAACAGGCAAATCAATTAAATGTTTAAGAACTGACAATGGTAGTGAATTCACTTCAATAGAATTTGAACAATACTGTAAGGATGAGGGAATTATTAGACACAAAACTGTTGTTTATACTCTTCAGCAAAATAGTGTTGTTGAACGTATGAATTGGACTCTTATGGAAAGAGCCAGAAGCATGATCAGCAATGCTAACTTGCAAAAGGAGTTGTGGGCAAAAGCAATATCTACTGCTTGTTATTTAGTTAACAGATCACCTTCAGTAGCAATAAATTGTAAAATTCCTAAAGAAGTTTGGACAGGCCAGTCTTGTGATTATTCACATTTGAGGATATTTGGTTGTGATGCTTATTCTCTTATTCCTAAAAATCAGCATTCAAAATTAGATCCAAAATCGAAATGTTATGTCTTTGTTGGGTATGACTATGCAGTGAAAGGATACAGGTTGTGGGATCCTACATTGTGAAAGATTGTCATTAGTAGAGATGTAACATTTGATGAACCTTCTCTTTTAAAATCAAATGTTGAAAGAATTGAACAGGAATAGGTATCGCCAAATCAACAAGTTCAGTTGGAGGCTAGACCTTTCGGTGACAGTCAAAAGGAAGGAGAAACTTCTGGAGAAAAATGTGTTGAAGATACAAATGAAGCTGTTGAAGTTTCAGAACCAGTTCAAGTTTCTGAACCAGTTCAGCAACCAGTCACTCTAAGAAGGTTTACAAGGGAAAGAAAAACTCCCAAAAGTTATGAAGATTATGCTTCATCTTTTGCTTTGATTACTGAAGATGGGGAACCTTCTTGTTATTAGGAAGTAGTAGATGATACAGATAGCGAAAAATGGAAAACAACTATGAAAGAAGAAATGGATTCCTTAGCCAAGAACAATACCTGGGATCTTGTAGAGCTTCCTGAAGGGAGAAGTGTTGTTGGATGCAAGTGGGTCTTCAAACTGAAACGGAAAGTTGATGGAAGTATCGAAAGGTATAAGGTGAGACTGGTAGCAAAAGGGTATTCTCAGGTTGAAGGTATAGACTTTCATGAGATTTTTTCTCCAGTTGTAAAACTTGTTTCTATTCGTACTGTGTTGGCACTAACTGCGTTACTTAATCTTGAGTTAGAACAATTACATGTTAAAACAACTTTTCTACATGGTGATTTGAATGAAGAGATATATATGGAACAACCAGAAGGTTTTGTACAAGGTCGCAACAGAAGATTAGTTTGCAAGCTCAGGAAATCATTGTATGGTCTGAGGCAGTCTCCTAGACAATGGTACAAGAAGTTTGATTCCTTCATGGTGAGCCAAAACTTTATAAGAAGTGAGTTTGATTCCTTCAATGGCATATTCATTATCTTAGCTTTGTATGTTGACGATATGCTTATTGCAAGCAAAAGCATGGAAGAGATCAATAGGTTAAAGGCTCAGCTCTCTAGGACGTTTGATATGAAGGATCTTGGAGTAGCAAAACATATCTTTGGCATGGAGATACACAGAGACAGGAAAAATGGTAAGCTTTGGTTATCACAACAAAAGTATGTGGAGAAAGTACTTGAAAAGTTCTCTATGAACAATGTGAAACCTGTTAATGTTCCACTAGCTTCGCATTTTAAGCTTTCTTCGGTTTTGAGTCCTAGAACTGATGAAGAAAAGCAGTGTATGTCTCATGTACCATATGTAAATGCTGTAGGCAACTTAATGTATGCGATGGTATCTACAAGACCTGACATTTCACATGCAGTTGGAGTTGTCAATAGGTTCATGGCAAATCCAGGTGAAGAACATTGGCGAGCGGTGAAATGGGTGCTTCGATATCTAAGAGGCACAAGTGACCATTGCATCATCTTTAGTGGTAGTGAAGGATCAGTCTGCGGATATGTAGATGTTGATTATGCAGGTGATTTGGACAAAAGAAGATCTACTACAGGTTATGTCTTTACTCTTGCAGGTGGAGCAATTAGTTGGATGTCAAAGCTTCAAGAAACAGTTGCATTGTCCACTACTGAAGCAGAATATATAGCTGCTTCAGATGCCAGTAAAGAAGCAATCTGGTTAAATGGTTTGCTTGATGAGATTGGAAGAACACAGGAGAAAGTGAATGTACTTTGTGATAGTCTAAGTGCTATTCACTTGGCTACAAACCCTGCTTATCACAGTAGAACCAAGCACATTGATGTATGGTATCATTTTCTGAGACATGTGGTCGATGACGGAAAAGTAGCTCTTCAAAAGGTCCATACGCGAGAGAATTGTGCAGACATATTCACAAAACCAGTTACAATAGAGAAGCTGCGATGATGTTTAGCTTCTCTTGGCTTACAGAAAAGATGATGAATGTGCATGGGCAAGGGATTAGGAAAATTGTTGTCAAGGTGGAGTTTGTTGGAAGTTTGACAACGAATTATGTAAATATGAGTAATAATTGTATTAGTTACTACTAGTTAGTTTTATACCGAAACAACAGTTATGTAACGGAGGAGGCTTGTATAAAACTAGTGAATGCCCGAGAAATGTAAGTGTGGAGAATCATTGTTGAATTAATAGAGATTCCAATCCCTTGCCCCGTGGATGTTTCCTTGACACATTGTCAAAGTTTTACCACGTAGATCCTGTGTTTTTTATTTGTGTGTTTGGTTTCAATTTTCAAGTCAGTTATGAATCTTTCTTGGTCTATGTGTAACTAAATCTTTGTTTCTTTTCTCATTTCCCCAATTATCACAACTTTCCTTTGGCGTTTCTGTGTATTTCATCCTTAAGCTTGTTTAATCTTATTGTCATGACAACCATCTATGCTTCAATGATTGCTTGTCTTTGGTCTATCTTAAGCTGCAACGGATCATATTTCTTATCGAACAATTCCCGGTGGGCCATCATTTCCTTGTCAACCAGGCCAACCCTTTCTTGCATGACCTGCAACATATTTTCCACTGCCTAGGAGAGCGTATCCAACAACTAATTCATAAGTTTTCCTGCGGTTGATCGCGCTGGCTTGAATCACTAGTTGCCATTGCCACACCTTGATTCCACATAACTCTTCGTGGGGGTCTTTGATCTTTTGCTTCCCCGCTTCTCTAAAATAGATACGCTGCAAGCGTTCAATGTCCTCCCATTTATAGAAATCCTGCTAGAATGAAAGCCAATGTCCTCCAATTTATAGAAAACCCGGTAGAATGAAAGCCATGGAAAAAATTAGCCCCGTGGACAATAGACAAGGAGATTTGTTGCAAAGTCCTCTCAGATCATTTTGGTTGTGTAGCAGATCATATTCATTAATTCAAAAGGATTTCGATTTGTGTAGAAGGAATCAACCATTAAATGAAACCGATGTTGAGAGGCGAAAATCTTCAATGTACACAACATGCACTCCTACATGGCAATTCCTATTTCATCGACTATAGAATAGTTAATGCCGCCTAACATGCAGGCATTTAACTATCCCCTTTCAGTGAAAGCACGCTCATCGAGATAGCATCATCGACTGAAAAAAAAAATAGTTAAATGCCTACATATCAGGCGGCATTAACTATTCTATAGTCGATGAAATAGGAATCGCCCTCCTTACATCCACCACGCCATGTCTCAGGAGCGGACATTCCGGAGCCACTTGCAATACCAAACTCTATCAAGCATCAAGGGCATCTAAATGACTTCGGCATTTGGGCCCACGGCCCCCAATCTCCGAAAATTGGAGAATTGGTAGTGTCACCAAAGCTTTCTCCACTTTGGAAGACAACTGCACACCATTGGATATATTTTGTTCTAACATTTTCTGTAAGAACCCCGATCTTTATTCCATCTATTTTTTTCTAAAGCGTGGCCTCCTATATGTTGTAATTTGATGGCAGGATTATTGTTTTGACTGTTCATGGCAGGAGTGCGAATGTTATTGCTTCTTGCACTTGCAAGGCTCCTTGATCCATCGAGGCACCACTATCAAAATAAGCTTAGCAACCAGGTAAGCATGCTGTCAAGCGATTTCATATAAGTGCATTTAGGGTTTATTAAATAGGACATAATCATAATCTCAGTAAGCATGAGTTGGGCTTTGGAAAACGGATCAGGATATAGTCAGAAATACAGAGTCGTCTTGAGAATTCTCCAGAGCTACAGAGAGTTCCCCTGAACCGTTAAATATAGATCTTAAAGAGATGTTAATCCATCTTGAAAATCCTGTATACTTCCTTGGCTCCTTTGGTCATGCCGCAAGCCCCAAAATTTCATACTTTCTTCATTTTGACAGTGTCCTTGCAATGGGATTAAATATTAGTTGCATTCCCTGAGAATATGTTTCCTATTGGGTGATTTGTAAACTGCAGGGTTTTGAGGTGGTTTTGCCTGACCATGCAACCATGGAGCACATAGTTGTGCCAGCTATTGGGGCACTGCAAAGTAAAGACATTGAAGGAGCCAGGATTCTGTTGAGAATTGCATTACAGATTCTTTTGGTTAGGGCTGTGAGTATGGTGGTCCTTGCATCCTATGATGTGCGCTACCTTTTAGCTCCAGATTATCCACTTCTTAAAAAATGTATTGACCCCATTGATACTCTTGCAAGGGCCACTATAAAATGGTCTCATTCTGTAACGAACATACTCTTGCAAGGGCCACTGTAAAATGGTCTCATTCTGTAAGGAACATTATATAATTATCTACACCTAAAATGGTCACCTGAGTTAATTTGATTTATTCGTCTCTTCTATTCCACAGTTGACCTGCGTTTTCCGATTGAATGGTTATGAATTAAGCACACTCCGCTTTCGGATCTGGATAGATCCAACAGAATCTTTACTCATGTAACAAATTTTGGCTATGAATTAATACTCTCTGCTTTCAAATCACCCAATATGAGACTAAGGAATCTTTACAGACGTGACGAATTTTGGCTATGAATTAAACTATCCACTTTCAAATCCGGACCCGTCCAAAATAAATCTGTACTCGTACACAATTTTTTGGATATGAATTAATTCTCTCCGCTTACAAATCCGGACCGATCAGAGGAGCATGAAACATGGAAACAAACCAGTGTCCTTGTAATAGTAAGACATAACATTCACAAGCCAACCAAACCAAAGAGACCATACCTACTAATCTATGCAGTAAAGTATCCTAAATAATGTGGAGAGAGACTCGGAAATAATCAGGTATGAATAATTGAGCACTGATTGATGAAACTCTGGAATTATATGGGCATCTCAGAGATCAGTATCGGTATCGGAGCCTGAATTCTGGGGCGTGTTGCATTGTGATGTTCTGGGCCGTTCTCTTCCTTTTCTGCATATTGGTGACTGCGTGGCAATAAGTATCGAACCAAGATTCTTGACACACTCAACGAGCACTGCAAGAACTGAGAATTGACACGCAGTACTCTATCGACACGAATATGGCTGAGTACTTAGGACAGATGCTTCTCTTGCTTCGTTGTCTTTTTTTCTGGTTAAAATCTCTGGTCAAAACTGAGCTGAAATTTTAATTTAGCTGTATCAAGTTCAATTCAGTTGCCTCTGACACTAATATGATGCATGTTCACTCAGAGGAGATTCAAAGACTGTGTTTGTACAAATTAGTCCCTATGAAAATGAAAATGAAATGACATGGGAGAAACTCTGTGCTCGCTGAATTTTGCCAGTATAGTTTGAGTTTTTAAGTATAAGTTTTGTGTTTGTTTATTTTAATTTGAAAAACTTTGTCAGTCTACCACAACACCATTGGATAGAATAATTACCAGATAAATAATGATTGAAATGTCAAAATGTTGTGCATCCTGCAAAATGATCTATCGAACCACATTAAGCATTTAAAAAAATTGGCCTACATATATCATATGCACAAGCCTTCCCATGGGAGAAATGGAAATAGATTTCAGTGTTTGTTTTTAGGGAGGATATTTACAGGGAATGGAGGGGTTGTTTAATTGGGTAGTAATGTTTGAAGATATGCTGCTTTACTTTATAAGTCATCAGTGTATTTAAGAGATTAGAGATTATACTGATACAAGGAAATCACTCTGATTTAGTTTATGGTGGGCAAAATATGGATGACTACAATGCTTTGCTTAAATGGCTGGAAGATTGTCAAAAGGGTTCTGGATCTATGTTTGATCCTAAATTTTATGTTCAGTTAACATCTCTTAGAGATGCTTAATTGAATTTTGATTTTGCAAGTAGCATTCCTAGCATTCCAAATATCCCAATACCTGGTATGGATCGAACCTTTTTTTACCTTCTTTCAAAATATTTTGAATCACTCGGTGCTGTTAACACAGGAATCAATTGACAATATAGTTCTTACTCTGGAAGACGTTGCTGGAGAATTTTCCAAGTTCTTGCACATGTAACATTTTTTCCAGTATTATATCCAAAGCAGGATCTTGTAACCCTTCCTCCTGCCCAGCATGAGATAGGGACTAGGTGATTAGATGATGGAAACATAGAAGGGGAATAGGGTAGTTAATGATGCAAACTAATTGAAACCTATTTGCTGCCCAATGCTGCCCCTGCCAACTGTTTTTAAAAATTGAATGGCAGCAGTTGTTGGAGCCATTCACCAAGAGAAAGTAAACTTCAAATTCGTGGATTCCATTGAGTCATGTTAATGAGTTATGTACTCATTTGGTTAATAGTATGATGTTTTTGGACTCTTGAGTCTAGAGGCCATTTAGAAGCTCAATTGTTTATGTATTTTCACTCAGAAGTTCAACTATATGTAATCCCAAAACTTATATCATGATTCCATTTTAATATTTTCACCTTTTACCATGCACAAGCAAACTTTGAACATTTAGTGTCTAATGGTTTAGATTTACATTGTTACATGAATCTATTTTTTTAATTTAAATTTGAGTATTTTAGGTATTATTTTGTGGACCAGTTCTTCAACCCAGTTTCTTGCCCAGTTCTGGCTCACTTTGTGATTTTGGGAATCCAGTTCCAGTTCAGTTGCAGTTCTGACTACTATGTTCAATGCTCAGATGTAAATATCAAGGAAAATAATTCTAGCAGTTAGAAATGTCAGTCACTTATCACGAATCTGCGATATAGCTTCCCATTTATAAATGGTTGGCACCACCAAATGGTGAAACAACAGATTTAGTCAAGTGACACATATAGGTGACTGAATTCATTAGAAGGGAGCATATTGACTTTTCATTTTTCATGGAACAGAGAGTTGTCATGGACAATGGATATTAACATTGTTTCTCGCTCAATTAAATTATCCAACTTGGCACCTTCATTTCAAATCCTCCCGGTGCTTGTAATATGCAAAATATCCATTATTAAACTGCCCAACATACTCTACTACATAGGACCACCCGATGCATATCTGTCTTCCAATCAGAATTCTGAATATATAATTTCATGGGTAGTTAAAAAATTTGATGGATCTGTTGTGGGAAGCATGACAGCCTATAAAAATGTATACTAATATTTGCCACCCAAAAGGTCATAAGACTTTCTTCCCCATTTGACCCCAGTGCACAACATCCTCACTATTACTCCAGAGCATCCCATTTCCTATAATCATCATATTATCACAGTTATAAAATATTTTATCTATTCCGAAGAATTCCCATTTAACCAAGAACATAGTGAAATTTACAACAGTTTGAACTTTGTACTGAGCCCTCTCACTTCTGTTAACGAGAAATTGTGCGAGATAACTATATATATTATCAGAATTACAGTACTATTTATCTCACCGGAGACCTGTAAAATATGAGAATTTAACAACATTCTAGACAAAGGGAGAGTAGGGTGCAGTACTGAGTATACTGAAAGTTTACAATTGAAGAAACCACGAAGCAGTTAGAAGCATCTAACAGTCTGGCATCTCAGGTGTCTGTCAACTCAAATGCTTTGCTTTTTAGAGTTGAGGAAGGTGATAACTGTTATCAATATTCAAGCCTTAGGAAGCAACTGATGAGGTCACATTGCAACTGGTTGAGACCCTCATGAAAGATCCCGAAGGTTACGAGTGGTCAAGTCAGATGCTTTCCTCTCTTATATTGCCAAAGCTTCTATCATTGAAAAAACCACATCCCGCATTTTGGTAAATGCTGTACTACAGACAGGTAAAGTGCATCAAAGGGCAACTGTGGATGCACTTTTGTTCCCACTGATAGAATTATTAAAGAATGCTTACATGCATATCACGCGTCTTCTTTCTTCCAAAAATTGCCATTTGAAGATCACCAGCAGTGTTCTGTTGTATGTTTTCCCTGTCATCAATGCCAAATATCCCAGTACCTGGTATGGACCGAACCTGTTTTTACCTTCTTTCAGAATATTTTGAATCACCAGGTGCTGTTAACACAAGAAGCAATTGACAATATAGTTCTTGCTCTGGAGGACGTTGCCAGAGAATTTTTCAAGTTCTTGCCTATATAACAATTTTTCCAGTATTATATCCAAAGCAGGATCTTGTAACCGTTCCTCCTGCCCACCTTGAGATAGGGATTAGGTGATTCGAAGATGGAAACATAGAAGGGGAATAGGGTAGTTAATGATGCCAATTAATTGAAAGCTATATGCTGCCCAATGCTGCCCCTGCCAACTGTTTTTAGAAATTGAATGACAACAGCTGTTGGAGCTATTCACCAAGTAAACTTCAAATTCGTGGATTCCATTGAGTCATGTTAATGAGTTATGTACTCATTTGGTTAATAGTATGATGTTTTTGGACTCTTGAGTCTAGAGGCCATTTAGAAGCTGAATTGTTTATGTATTTTAATCCCAAAACTTATATCATGATTCCATTTTAATATATTCACCTCTTACCATGCATAAGCAAACTTTGAACATTTAGTGTCTAATGGTTTAGATTTACATTGTTACATGAATTTATTTTTTAAATTTAAATTTGAGTATTTTAGGTATTATTTTGTGGACCAGTTCTTCAACTTAGTTTTTTCCCAGATCTAGCCCACTTTTTGATTTTGGGAATCCAGTCCCAGTTCTGACTACTATGTTCAGTGCTCAGATGTACATATCAAGGAAAATAATTCTAGCAGTTAGAAAAAATGTCAGTTACTTATCACGAATCTGCAATATAGCTTCCCATTTATAAATGGTTGGCACCACCACATTGTGAAACAACAGATTTAGTCAAGTGACACATATAAGTGACTGAATTCATTAGAAGGGAGCATACTGACTTTTCATTTTTCATGGAACAGAGAGTTGTCATCGACAATGGATCTTAACATTGTTTCTCGCTCAGTTGAATTATCCAACTTGGCACCTTCATTTCAAATCCTCCCGGTGCTTGTAATATGCAAAATATCCATTATAAACTGCCTAACATACTCCACTGCATAGGACCACCCGATGCATGTCTGTCTTCCAATCAGAATTCTGAATATTTAATTTTATGGTTAGTTGAAAAATTTGATGGCTCTTTTGTGGGAAGCATGACAACCTATAAAAATGTATATTAATATTTTCCACCCAAAAAGTCATAAGACTTTCTTCACCATTTGAACCCAGTGCACATCATCCTCACTATTACTCCAGAGCATCCCATTTCTTATAGTCATCATATTATCACAATTATAAAATATCTTATCCATTCCGAAGAATTCCCATTTAACCAAGAACATAGTGAAATATGCAACAATTTGAACTTTGCACTGAGCCCTCTCACTTCTGTTAACGAGAAATTGTGCGAGATAATTATATACCTATCATACTCTACTAAATAGGACCACCCGATGCATATCTATCTTCCAATCAGAACTTTGAATATATAATTTTATGGTTAGTTAAAAAATTTGATGGCTCTTTTGTGGGAAGCATGACAGCCTATAAAAAAGTATACTAATATTTTCCACCCAAAAGGTCATAAGACTTTCTTCACCATTTGACCCCGCTGTACATCATCCTCACTATTACTCCAGAGCATCCCATTTCTTATAATCATCATATTATCACAATTAAAAAATATCTTATCCATTTCAAAGAATTTCCATTTAACCAGGAACATAGTGAAATGTACAACGGTTTAACTTTGTACCGAGCCCTCTCACTTCTGTTAACGACTTCTGTTAACAAGAAATTGTGCGTGATATCTATATATATATATATCATACTCTACTACATAGGACCACCCAATGCATATCTGTCTTCCCATCAGAGTTCTGAATATATAATTTTATGGTTAGTTAAAAAATTTGATGGCTCTTTTGTGAGAAGCATGACACGCTATAAAAATGTATCCTAATATTTTCCACCCAAAATGATCCAGGTGGATCTCCAGGCACCAGGGCATAAAAAAGGCTCAAAATTCAAAGTGGCAGAAAGTCGATTAACTTGACATCAGATTGAAGTGCTCATTGCCCTGATTCCAACAATGTGAACGACACTCCAATCCGAGTCTGTATGAAGAAGATAGAAGCAGTGAAAGTTTGGGGTTGACTTACCCATGTGGCAGGCTTAAGGAGGGCGCAATTTTGCAAGAATCCGGCCAGTTTTCCGGGCGAAATTGTGGGTCCGTTAATTTGTCTAATATCCTTAAGGTTCTAGAAAATTTCTAAGTTTGGTGGAACCGATATATATATATATATATATATATATATATATATATATATATATATTTATATGGGGTGGGCAGCGATGACCCCACCACCCCTGGAACCACCATACAACAAATTGTGTTTAAATAGTGGGGTAGGCGGCCATGACCCCGCCGCCTTTGGTACCCACCGGAACCAACACATGTATTTATGGTGGGGGCTTGGGCTGTCAACCCCGCCGCCCCTCCACCTCACCTTTGATATGGAGCTGCTGATGGAAATGGGGGCGCGGGCCACTAAAACAGCAGACCCGCCACCCAGAATTAAAAACCAACAAAAATGTTATGTTAAAGTTGCAGGGGCGGGATTTAATCCCTCGACCCCTCCTCAACTATTTGACGTGTTTAGCCAATGTGCCCAACGACCTACCTTGTTTTATCCACCCACCAAACCTTATATCAACCATTTTTGCACAATGCGTCGGAGAGGAGAGCGTGCACGTATTTCGAGGCAGATGAATTGCAGGTGGCGGCACTGTGAGCAGTGCTATGACAGGGGGTGGAACCTTGCCTGAGCACATTTCTCAGGGGGTCATTTTTGGTCCATTGTTAGAATTGGGCAAGTTTTATATCGATTTTTCACTTCTTGGCGACAGGACCTCAATGGTGATGCCGGTTTCTGCAACAAAACTCTCCATTTTTCATCCATTTTCCAGATTGGAGGTATAAGACTCCTTTTTGTAAATGTTGATTGTACTCTTATTTCTCATGCCACTTAATGAATGAAGACCTCCCCATTGATTAAGCAGGGCTCGGAGAAGTGTCCAAATTGGAGGAACTTCGTTATCAAGTCTTTTGTCGTCTTTCATGCTTTTATGTTTTTTTCCTCTTCTCTCATGTGCACATTAAATTTCTGTGGTTAAGTTGCAATTTATTCATGTAATTCTTTAGTACATCTAGAAGCAAAATATCTTAGATCAAGTGGTATTGGAGCAGGACTTTGTAGATGTGAATTGCATGTTTGTATGCTAACAAGAAACAAGCTCTAAAGAGGCAAAGGGAAGCTAAAGTCTTTCGATCTCGAAGCGGGGCGTGCACATCAAAGGAGAAACATGGTAGATGAAGAGGCTTGTTATGAAGAGGAGCAACTATTGCAAAACCTTCTATACAATGGCATAAAAGGTCGATCAATTGCTTTCAATGCTGGAGAAAGCAGAAGAGAGAAATCCAGAAGAACAAGGTTCAGTGCATGGAAATGGTGGAGAAGAACCCCCTCCTTCTCCTTCCACGAGTGAAAGTTATTATTCCTCTCATCACCATCATCATAGAAATTCAGAGGATGCATCTAAGAAACCTTTCTTTAAATTAGATGTCAAATTTGATCTTCCCATGTATAACGGTGAAAGTAATGCATAAAAGCTTAATAACTAGATTAGGCAGATTGAAATCTATTGCAAGATTTAGCAGATCGAAGAGGACGAGGCAAAGATTCAACTCGCCTCTCTTCGGCTGAGTGGCACCGCTCTCATTTGGTGGGAGAGCAAATTGCGAAGCAGTAAGAGTGTGGGTAATCTTCTTTCCTCATGGCCCAATTTTATTTCTGCACTAAAGGAACAATTTTATCCTTCGGGTTATAAGCAAAAAGCCTTAATGGACTGGCAATACTTAAGGCAAGGCAGAGGTTAGGATGTTCAAAACTTTAACGAGGAGTTTAGAAAACAAGCACTTAATTTGGGCATTGCACTTGACTCACTTGAAGTAGTAACTAAGTGTATTGGATCATTACATAGTTACATTAGACATTCATTATTATTGTTTGAACCAACTACTATTGACTCGGCCAGTGTAAAGGCCATTCATCTTGAGAACAGGGGCAAAAATGAAAGAGATGATCATTCCAAGAAACCACCTTTCAAAGCTCCAAATGGCAAACCCAAAGTGAAAGGAAAGGAAAAGGAGAAGAGGACGAAATTAACCAAGAAAGACGAAGGAGAGAGGCCTTATTGCACTCACTGCAAAAAGAAAGGTCATGACGATGATTGTTGGAAATTATACTCGGAAAAGAGACCAAAGAAGTATGGAGGAAAAGGCAAGCAGAAGACAGTGGCAACTGTGCAGCAAGACCTTTGATCCGATTCTGGAGATGAAGCATTGATCACGACAACAGGAATAAAAGGTACTCTTACACCTCATGTTAATTTTGAATCACATGAAGGCACTAGTTCAATAGATGAGTCTCTTCCTAATGAATGAAAGAGAATTGAGTTATTTCATATTAGAGTTGTCATAAGTCATACAAAAGTGGAAACTCTATTTGATACCGGATCCCAAGCAAATTTAATTTCAGAGTCCTTGGTGAAGAAGCTAGGCTTAGAAACCAAACCACGTCCAAAACCTTACCTGCTTGGATGGATACATGATAAAGGAAAATTGAACGTAACAAAGTAGTGCAAGGTTAAATTTGTGATCGCTTCTAAGTTAGTGGATGAGGTAGAACTTGATGTGATACCATTGGATATCTGTGGCATGGTGTTAGGGAGTCCATATTTATATGATAGAAAAGCAGTGTTCTTCCATCATGAAAACAAATAGCAAATCACAAAAGATGGGGTAGAATATATTGTAAGAGCTCATCAAACTAAAATCAATGCCAGCCTTGTAAGTGCAGGGCAAATGAAGAGGTTGGTGAATTCCAGTAAGGGTTGCGTGCTTATGGTTGTAAGGGGGAAAGACACAGAATTATCCAATGCTTTCCATGGTTGTGATCATGTGCATAAAAAGGAATTAAGTGAATTAATTTCTAATTATGATGAGATGTTTCAGGAACCAAGGGGATTACCTCCGAAGAGGGAAATCCAACATGAGATCCATTTGCAGCATGACGCTCCTTTACCAAATATTGGCATGTACAAGATGTCGACTATTGAGATGGAGGAGATCAAAAAGCAGGTGCAAGAACTATTGAACCAAGGGGTCATCAGACCGAGCACTTCTCCGTGCGGCTCACCGATTGTCTTAGTGTCAAAGAAAGATGGCACATGGAGGATGTGCGTGGATTACCGAGCACTAAACAAAATCACAGTGAAAAATTGTTACCCTCTCCCGCGCATTGATGATTTACTAGATCAATTAAAGAATGCTATCTATTTCACCAAATTGGATTTGTGTAGTGGTTATCACTAGGTCCGAATTACAGAGCAAGATGTGTGGAAAACTGCCTTCAAGACCAAACAGGGGTTGTTCGAATGGATGGTGATGCCATTCAGACTTTGCAACGCTCCAACCACTTTCATGAGGGTCATGAGTGCTCTCTTTAGGCCTTTCATTGATGAATTTTTTCTTGTATATCTAGATGATATTCTTGTCTTTAGTAAAAATTGGAATGAACATGTATGCCATGTAAAGAAAGTGCTTGATGTATTGAAAAAAGAAAAAACTTTATGTAAAATTGTCAAAGTGTGAGTTTGGGAAAACCTCTTTGGTTTACCTAGGTCATATTGTTGGTCATGGTTAATTAAAAATTGATCCTTCTAAAGTTGAAGCAATTGTAAATTGGCCTAAGCTTACTAGTGTAATCGAGGTTCGTGGCTTTTTTAGGTGCAATACAGGATTGGAGGAGATTTATTGCCAATTTCTCTATTATTGCAACACCTCTACACACACTGACAAGTGTAAAGCAAGTCTTTCAATGGGGAGGAAAGCAGCAGAAGTCCTTCGAAGCATTGAAAGAAAAGATCAGCACCGCACCGGTCTTGGCCTTACCAGATCTCCAACAACCATTTGAGATCGAGACAGACGCCAGCGGATATGCCATGGGAGTTGTACTGATGCAACAAAAGAAGTCGATATGTTACCATTCAGAGAAATTCTCTCAGGCTGTGATAAACTATCCCACTTATGACAAAGAGTTATATGCCTTGGTCCAGAGTGTGAAAAAGTGGAAACACTACCTGATCGGCAAGGAGACCATCATCCATATGGATCATCAACCCTTGCAATATCTTCAGTCACAAACCAAGTTGCAGCAAGCTTGTCATTTCAGGTGGATGGCTTTTCTTCAGCAATTTCATCTAGTAATAAAGTATAAGAAGGGCACTAGCAACAAAGTGGCCGATATGCTATCTCGCCCTCTTATTTCTGCTTCTATTATTTTGCATAATGCTTCGTTATCTTTTGAAAGTTATGCTGAACAATATGCTAACGATGATGACTATAAGGAGATTTATGCAAAACTAACCCATGGTTCACAGGTGGACAATTATCACTTGCAGGGGAAACTGTTGTATCACCTGGGTAGATTGTGCATACCCACAGGGGAAAGGGTACATGTAATCCGGGCGGCCCACACCTCCCTTGTGTCTGGTCATTTTGGTGTCGTAAAAACCTTGTGTCATGCACAAAGATTTTGCTTTTGGCCTCATATGAAGAACATTGTGACTCGCTATGTAAAGGGATGTGTGATGTGTTCTGTTTCAAAGCCCTCTAATAGAAAACTAGGGCTCTACACACCACTCCTTATTTCGAGTCATCCATGGGAAAGTGTGTTGATGGATTTTGTAGGAGGTTTTCCTTTGTCTAGAAAAGGTCACAACTATTTGTATGTCGTCATTGACCGTTTTAGTAAGATGTGTATTTTAATGCCTTGTAAAAAGCAGATCACTGCAGAGTAGACTGCTTATCTTTTGTTTCATCATGTTTGGGCCCATTTTGGGTTGCCCACATCAATTGTGTCAGATTGGGACTCTTGCTTTCTCAGAGAGTTTTGGACCAGCATGTGGAAGATGATGGGCATCAAGTTGAAAAGAAGCACGACATTTCATCCATAGGCTGATGGACAGACAGAGGTTGTCAACAACACCGTGGTATACTTGTTGCGAGGCTATTGTGAAAAACATTCTAAGTTGTGGGATGATCATCTTCCATATGTGCAACATTCTTACAATCGAGAAGTGCACTCATCTACGCATCATTCACCATTTGGGACATGTTTTGGTTACCTTCACAAAGATCCTTTTGATATATTTTTTGGAAGGGAAGATGACTCCAGTGGACGTGATGACAGGGACAAAGCGTAGCGGTTCATTCAACGGATCCAGTTGATTCACCAAGCAGTAATGAGCAGTTGGAGAAAAGTCAAGCCTGGTACAAAGCTCGACATGACAAACATCGAGTCGACCATCAATTTCAAGTGGGCAACAAAGTGTGGTTCCATATCAGCAAGGACAGAATGAAGGGAGAAGGGAAGAAGTTGCAACCAATATGATATGGTCCATTTACCATCTTGGAGAAGATTGGAGACAACGCATTTCGTCTCGATTTGTCGACATATATGCAAATGTACTCCATAGTGAATGTGGAAAACTTAAAGCTTTATGAGCCACCATTGATTATGGACATCGAAGAGGTGGGATCAGTTCCTACAGTTGATGAATTTGCACGAGAGTACCTCGATGAGTTGCAGATATCATCCTTGACAAAAGGACCAGGACTTCACAACGGGGAGATGTGGAATACCTTTGAGTTGGTTTCAAAGGGATGCACCCTAGCAAGGCAAAATGGTTGGAAAAAGAAAGGGTGAGGGAACAATTCCCTCACTTTCCAATTGACTGATAAAGCTTTTGGCAGTCCAAAAGCTCCTCAATGGGGAGGATTGATCTAGAGGGATCTCTAGACACCAGGGCATGAAAAAAGATCAAAATTCAAAGTGACAGTAAATTGATTAACTTGACATTAGATCGAAGTGCTCGTTGCCCTGATTCCAACAGTGTGAACGAAACTCCAATCCGAGTCCGTATGAAGAAGATAGAAGCAGTCAAAGTTTGGGGTTGACTTACCCATGTGGCAGGCTTAAGGAGGGTGCAATTTGGCAAGAATCTGACACCAAAATCCGGCCAGTTTTGCAGGCGAAATTGTGGGTCGCTTAATTTGTGTAATATCCCTAAGGTCCTAGAAAATTTCTAAGTTTGGTGGAATCGTTATATATATATAAATATGGGGCAGGAGACCATGACCCCACCGCCCCCAAAACCACCATACAACAAATTGCGTTTAAATAGGGGCGGGCGGTCATGACCCCGCCGCCCCTGGTACCCACCAAAACCAACACATGTATTTATGGTGGGGGCGCGGGTTGTCAACCCTGTCGCCCCTCCACCTCACCTTTGATACGGAGCTGCCGACGAAAATGGGGGCGTGGGCCACCAAAATAGCGGACCCACTGCCCAGAATTAAAAACCAACAAAAATGTTATGTAAAAATTGGAGGGGCAGGATTTGATCCCCGGGCCCCTCCTCAACTATTTGACGTGTTTAGCCAATGCACCCAACGACCTTCCTTGTTTTATCTGCCCACCAAACCTTATATCAAGCATTTTTTCACAATGCGCCGAAGAGGAGAGCGTGCACGTATTTCGATGCAGATGAATTGCAGGTAGCGGAACTGTGACAGGGGGCAGAACCTTTGCCTGAGCACATTTTCCAGGGGGTCATTTTTGGTCCAGTGTCAGAATTGGGCAAGTCTTATATTGATTTTGCACCTCTCGGCGACAGGAACTCATTGGTGATGCCAATTTTTGCAATAGAGCTCTCCATTTTTCGGCCATTTTCCAGATTGGAGGTATAAGACTCCTTTTTGTAAATGTTGATTGTACTCTTATTTCTCATGCCACTTAATGAATGAAGGGCTCCCCATTGATTGAGCAGGGCCCGGAGGCGTGTCCAAATTGGATGAACTCCGTTATCAAGTCTCTTGTCTTCTTTCATGCTTTTATGTGTTTCTCCTCTTCTCTCATGTGCAAATTAAATTTCTATGGTTAAGCTGCAATTTATTCATGTAATTCTTTAATACATCTAGAAGCAAAAGATCTTGGATCACAAAAGGTCATAAGACTTTCTTCACCATTTGACCTCAGTGCACATCATCTTCACTATTCCTCCATAGCGTCCCATTTATTATAATCATCATATTATCACAATTATAAAATATCTTATCCATTCCGAAGAATTCCCATTTAACCAAGAACATAGTGAAATATACAACAATTTGAACTTTGTATCGAACCCTCTCACTTCTGTTAACGAGAAATTGTGTGATATATATATATATATATATATATATATATATATATATATTATCAGAATTACAGTACTATTTATCTCAATGGAGGCCTGTAAAATATGAGAATCTAACAACATTCTAGACAAAGGGAGAGTAGGGTGCAATACTGAGTATACTGAAAGTTTACAATTGAAGGAACCACGAAGGAGTTAGAAGCATGTAATAGTGTGACATCTCAGGTGTTTGTTAACTCAAATGCTTTTCTTTCGAGGAATATATCCCATCAGTGATCTAACACACCCTTTTGTATATTTAGTAGCTCACCATCTCCTTGTCATAGATAGTTAAAAGAAAACCATACAAAACCATCACTTGCACAAAACAATGTGGGGTAGACATGATACTAAGGGACTAATATGGATCACTGAGGTGACCTTGCCCACTGCATCTTTATTTAGAATCACTTTCTCTTGGATGAATAGGCTGGATTTAACCATTTCCTGGCAAGATGCTGGTCAAGGTTTCAGGTATAAGTTCTATGTTTTGTTTACTTTAATTTGCAAAACCTTGTTAGTCCACCACAATACCTACCATTGGAGAGAATAATCAACACATGAATTATGATTGAAAATTCAAAATGTTGTGCATCTTGGAAAATTCTCTTGAACCACATTAAGCATTAACATCTTAGCTTCAAGATCTTTCAAAAGGATTGGTGCCTCTAATGAGCTGGTTAGGAATATATTCCATTTTCTTTAGTTGCATTGAAATTGCTAGTGTCAACTTTTGCAATCAAACTATGAACAACTTGCTTGATTTTCAGAATCAAGCATGCAAGGCCATTGACCCAACCTAGACCTGACTCAGTAAGCATTGCAAAAATTTACAATCCTTTTTGTGTATGTAAATGCTTTTGACAAACATGTTTCCAGTCTACTAGTGTGTCAGAAATTCCAAAATTGTACTGTTACCCTTCCCTTGTCCCTGTAGGTCGTTCAAATTCAGAAAAAACTGTAGCTTAATCAAATTCAGAAACAATTGTTAAATTGGAATATTTTTCCCCATGCTATTGATTGAAGGACAAGTGTTGATAATTCTTGCAGCTCAACAGATTTGTTTTAGGAGCCAGACGAGGACCAAAACTAAATCTCTTTGTATCGAAAAGAAGAGAAATTTGCATGGCAATTGTTGCTTCAGGTTGTAAGTAGCCTCATTCATTTTGGATCCCTGTTTTAGTACAACTAACACAACCAAATCATTCAACAACTGCGCTTTGGCTGATCTAGCCCCAATTCATGAGTGAGTTTCGTGAAGAGTCTATGTCATCACTTGTAATGTACTTAATATCTATAGGGAAATTTCTGTCCATCACATAATAAATGTTACAAACCCAAAGATAATCTGATAATGTATGTTCATGTGTTACAAATATTGCGATATGTAGTGAGTTTCTCAATATCACTTTGCATGTTGTGACATGTAGTGAGTTTCTCAATATGATTTCCTTGTATGGCCACATTTGCTTCCAACTTTTAATTCTTGACTAAATGAGCTTCAAGTTGTGAACATATTATATTATTAAGATTGGAGATTAATACCTGTAAATCTTGGAGTTGGCATGAAATCCTTCAGTAGGTTTGGAAAATATCTACAATTTTACAAGGAGCACAATAGTTGGTGCTACAATGACCCTTAATGCTTGAGGAATTATCAAAACCGAAGTCAACACCAATCAAAGGCTACCCACTAAACTAGGAGTAATCTAAGCCACTAACCACTACATAGAGTAAATTAGACCCAAAACTACATGTTCCATTGAAGTTGGAAGGCAAATTGAAAGAAGTTATTGCAAGGATAATAGAGAAATGATTCCAAAGGAAGACAAAAAGAACCATAAAAATCCCACCCATGCTAGGTGAATCCATGCCATCAATATGCAATACTTTCCTCCTTACAAGCTAGGTGGTATGAGTAAAGGGTATGGACAGAGAGGATGTAATTAAAGACTATCTTATTTGGATTAATGTGTTGTATCGCTTGTCATTTATTTAAAAATCCATGCTATTTCTAATGTTTGGATTGAAAAAAAATGGGAGATAGACGAGGGAAGTGTCCTCCCCACTAAACCACTGATTTTTACTCAACACACCTTAATTGAATAATATTCCTTTTTTTTCTATGGAGTTTGTTGAATTAGTTAAATATCTAAGGACCTAGAAGAGCTCAATGGAGTTGAAAATCCTTAGAATCCCTTGAAATTTAATGATCAATTTGGAGAAACTTGAGTTTTGAAAAGAGGACATATTTCTCACATGCAGAATTACGATTCAAGAAATATTATAAGGTTTCAAATCTCTGTTGATATGCAAATGTTCAATCCTTGATATAAGGACAACGCTTCTAATTGGTTGTTAGTGGATTCACCTAAAACCTAATCATAGGTTAATTCCATTTTCCCTCAAGGCCGTAAACAACACCTCCACCACCCTCACTTACCACCCTATTGTGGAAGCGTGATTGCATAGATACCAATATTTATTTATTAGTTAATGGGATCACAAGGGACATAAAGTGGAGGGTGGGCTACTACATGTAAGTGGCATTCAATGCTTATGTTTGAAGGTGGTAAGCACAAAAAGATGTTATTCTCTCTTCATAGTTTTTTACTTCAAGCCAAAACTAAAATATATCCTTTTTATTAATACTTTATTATTTTTTTAAATTCTACACATTAGCTCCACATTGAGCACAAAATTACACTTGTAGAAAGCACATTCTAGCTTAAAAAGAACAAACTAATTTTGTAAAGTAGCTAGACTAGTTAAAGTGAAAGTCAATGCAATATTCAATGGTTCTTTTCCTATGTGGTGTCTAAGTCATACTATGTTAAAGCAAATGAATTGAAATTGAAAATGTTCCTTTCTAATTGAATCCCCAAACAAGTAACAATAAGAGAAGAACAAATATGTTTATCTATTTTTTATGTGACTTAAGACTTGGTTGAAGAAATGGATACTTGATTTCTTTGAACTTAATTGATTCACAATTTGAGTTGGTGTAGATTTTCTAGATATTTCAGTTTAAGAGATTGAAAAGAAAATCTAAAATAAGCATAAACATACTACAAGTAGCTAGTGAGTAATAATCAAAAGAGGAGGTTTGTACGCAAGTTTAATCTTCACTTTGTCTACCTACAAAGAAAAACAAAGCTTCCTCTATCAAACGATGTTAAAATGAAACTAATCCAATAAGGAAACAAAGGAGCATAACGTTTAGAAATCCAACAAACAACAAATATATCCCAATGTTATTGGTAGTAATGAGAGATCTCCTACATTGGCAATTGTTGGTAATCTCTTGTTAGGTAAATTGAATGACGATTTTTGTTGGGCTAGCACAACAACAAGGTAGATTGCTAACGATTGCACTGCCCATTTTGATGGATATGTTGAGATACTTAAAGATGATGACAAATCATGATCTAGATTTTAAGGGGGAAATTAGCATTTTGCATTAATAACATAAGGAGTGGTCTATTTATCTATGGGTTTTTGAATAAAACTTCTAGCTTTCAAGCACAAGAATAAATGTAAAGGCTTTGGCTTGCTTTGTAGTTATTGGTATCAATATTTTTGTTGTTGTTAGTATTATCAATTGATTAAGTTAGTGGCCATTAGTTTAGAGCTTGTCAGTTGTCAGGGTTTCGATGGGTATTGTTGATATTGTTTAGAGTTGCAATTTGAGTTCTGTAAGATGTTATGTTGTAATCATGAGATATATAGTGACTGATATTAATATAATCACAGTCCTATTTTATTTTTTATGGTGTATTATGTGTATGGAGATGCCTTCATTTATTTATGATACATTTTATATGTTCCATATGGTTTGATGCTTAGAGTTTAGTTGCAAATGATTTGCTCTGAATGAGTAGATTTCTTTATATTTGTTAGAATTGACATAGAATGAAAACTATGTTAAGTAGATGGTGAGCAGTATGAATGGAACATGTCAATATTGCCTTATCATATTTCTTGATCGCTAAATCCCCCTTATATTATGGAAAACATTTGGTTAGATATTCCTTGTAACATGGGTTGGAACATGGCACAGTAGACTACAACAATCCTTTTATTGGACACCTTTGCAAAGTTTGCTTTCAAATCAAGCAAACAAATAATTATATTGTTAACACTTTATCACAATGAGTGTGAGATCTAGACAACATGGTGACTATAGTGACAAAAAAATATGTGGAAGATGGGTGGTTTAAGCAAATTTATCTATTTGTAGGCCAACAACTATAGATTAACTAAGAAAAGTTACTACATGTTAATCATGATACTTATGAAGCATTCTCAAACACTTTTCTGGTAGATTTATATGAATGGATGCATAGATTAGGAGAACATCTATGGTAAATTTTGAAATAGATGAAGGGATTTAAGTAGAATACTAAGAATTGAATCACTGTACAAAGGTTAGATCATGAAGTTATGAAAGTTGTAGAGTTTTGGTTGAAAAACACACTTGAAAACATTTTATAGTTCATGGCTAAACTCTCCGAGTCATTCTTAAGTGATGAACAAAAGTTTTTGAGAGGACTTTGTGGAAACTAGTCAAGGAGATTCTAGTTTTATTGAATATATTTATGTTGGAGGAATATTATATCCCTTTTACCTCACTTGTGAATGTAGTTTAAAAACCCACTTGGGGGAAAATTAAGATGATTATAGCAATGAAGGCATTACTAAATATTGTAGGTACCATGGAGGACATGTAAGCTAATATAAGAAAGGGGATAACTCTAAAAAGAGAATTTGTGACTCATCAATGATTGTTAGCGATGAAGAAATACATTGAGGAAATAATGACAGTGGTCCAAAGAGAGATCAATGAAAGAGGATGTATCTAGGAAAGGTTGTGTGAGTTAGCAAAGGAAGTGTGGAGATGAATTAGTTGGTGGATAGGGGATTTTGGTTTGTTAAGGAGAGAGAAACATAATAAGAAGGAATTGTGGAGGAGAGACATCTTAGGAGTGGAATGAAAAAATGAGAACCAAGGTGTGAAAGGTAGAAACATGAATTCAAATGGATGATTGAAGAGTAGTGATTCAAAGAGCAATAATGGAAGACAATTCTAAAAAAAAATAGAGGGAGGTGTAGAGAAAGAGAGTTGTGGACTGAGGATGCACTTGAAGATATCTCTCATCCATTCAAGATGGAAGAAGATATTCGAGAATATATGGTGCAAATAGAACAAGAAATGACTAAATTGGACTACCCACCAACCCTCATATAAATGCAACTAGTAAGGGTAAACCCCATATTAAAATCTAATTAAGTTTATACAAATAATGGTTTAAAGAATATTATCAATAGTCTAAGTTAGTTTATACAAATAATGGTTTAAATAATAGTATCAAGAGTTAAGTATTCCTTATATGGAGTAGTAATCAATTAGTTGTGGGAGGAAATCTAGTTCCAATACAATTGTGAATTCCAATATACTTCATAATAGTTTAGGAAAATGGATAAGTTGACTAGGAGCTAAGTGTTTTAGTTTGAATGTTAATCATCAAGGTAATCCTATATTACTATCTAAGACCCCAGGTAAGGGTGAGTATGATGCAAAATAACTCGGGATCATGTTGAACTTAATATGGAAAGCTAAGGACATAACGAGCAATGATGATATGTTGATATAATTTCAAATCATCTTGAGAAGAAGATTCCTTTAGTGGTACATGAACTTTGTTTAAGTTCTAAATAGGAGCACAACAAAAAAAATGGTAGAGATATAAAATAGATTCATCATATATTTCTAGAAGAATATGTAGAGTGTGCTAAATATACAAATAATACAAGAGAAATAATGATAATAATCAAATACACAACACTGTAATTTTCAGTTATAACGCAGTGTATTGTCTATTTATTTTTCTAAGTGGACAATATTGTGCCATTTTCTCTTGTAGGTATTCGAGGTTGAATAAAATCTTAGGTAGCATTCACTACAACATCTCTGCCTCATTTTTGAATTCTCCTTGTAAGACGCTGAGACCTATGGCTCTTCTAATCGATGTAATTTTCATCTCTTTGACACCTTGCTAGATCCTTATTTAATACAAAAATATTTGTTTCTATTAAAAAAAATCAATTACATAATAATAAAAATAAACCATGTACATCATGATTTACCATGGAAAATCCGAATTTGGGAAAAACCAATCAACGATAGATCTATTATTATCTTCTGGATTAAACACAACCATGCTTTGCTTTAAAACCAAGCAAGCTGACCAACATCCTGGCTCAACCAAGTGAGTCCTTTGCTCAACTTAGGCACATTAGAATGGAGAATATCCAAGCCTTTAAAAACCTTCAGCACATATAATCCATGGGCTCTAATACCATGGACCACCATAACCATGTGCCCGAAACCACTAGTATAGACCTAACAACTTTGACTCTTTTATCGAGTCAAGTTTAACTTAAAATTTCCCACTTTAAACTTGATTGGGGAAATTCACATGCTTTTCTGCCATATCACCTAAGTCTAGTCTAAGACTTTATTGGCAAGGGTACACATGTCTAACCAGGTCTTATAACCATATGCCCATATATGTAATTTACAAATTTAATCTCTAAAGTAATTTATTTTTTTGGTTATTTCTATCCAAAACTTTTGCGACCATTCTCTTTCTTTTGCACACCTACTCACACCAGGTACTCTCCTCCCTAGGTATCACTTTTGTGGTTGTATCTCATAGCGTTGGAACTTTCTTTATTTTCAACCAAACTTCACATATGCAACCGTCACCTCTTTTTATAGGCCATTGTTATACGCAATCTATGACTGCGGACAAAAGTGTCTTCCCTAGGCTTGGTTGATTGATCTAAAACAACAAAAATCAAAGGGAGCATCGTCTTCCTAAAAGTAATTGAATGATGGGTGGAAGCCTACCTATAATCTATCGTAATCTTCACTCCTTCCTTGATTTGTATGATCCAATCCTAGCTACGATAGCTATAATTAGAACCTGCACAATCAAAAAAGACAAGGCAAATATCTACGACCTCTATGTAAAGTAATCCAATCACTTCATTTAATAGATCAACATGGTATTGAAATAAATGAAATCATAACATCATATATAGGAAAATAATCTACTCTTTGTACTAATAGAAATGGAGAGAGTTATAACAAAAAATAGGAGTTGATCTTGTAGAAGAGATCCCCAAGTTGACTTTTCCTTTCCTTGCCACAAAGTATGCCTCTATGTCACCCTAATGCATGGAATAATGACTCTCAAAGCAACAACATGAGGGTAGAATCAATCTCCAAAATCCAACCCCTTGCCCATGGATGGTTGTAAATATATAGATGAGGGAGGTAGTTCATGAATTCTTATCCATTTACCAATCTAGGCTTGAGATCCACTTGAGATGGGAGGATGAGCTCAAGGGATAAGAGGTGAAAAATTCAAGGTAGGATAGGATATAATTCAAGACACTTATCTAAGGTAAATGGTTGCAACGATCTCAGAAAGCTTTTGGAAGAGGAAGCTTCATGATTCTTTTTGTTTTTCCCAAATTTCTATAATTAACGCACCCCCAAGATTGAGCAACCTGCTAGTGATCAACACAAGTGCAGAGAAGTTCAACCTGGTTGTCAACTATGGTACTTAAAGGGCCAAGGTGCGTTGGGCCTTAAAATCTTGGAAACTTAGTAGTCAAGAGAAGAAACTCAGGGATTCAACAGAGTCATGCTTAGGGATTTGTGTAGGGATGATGACAATATGTTGAAGGATGTGAATTGATTCGTTTAAAGGCCTATTGACTAGGTGCAACACAATGGCCTATGACATATTTCCCCTTAAAGCGCAAAGTCATAAATAACAATGGATGACTGAAGTGCTTTACCTTGTGGCAAGTCAGGATCAAGAACAACTGACGAGAGTATCATCTGTTACAATACATTTATATCATGATAAATTTGTTGAGGGTGGCATACCCATGCTCAAAACATAAGCTAAAATTACATCTACAATGACCAAAACACATGTCCATAGATTACTGATGGTGGACCCATGACTGGATGAATGTCCATATGATCATAGCCATTATACATTGTGATCTTGTATTACTCCTAAAATCACAACCTAGATGGATGAAACTATATTTGGGGTCTTCTATCTCATTCACATGAAAAACCAATGTATGAGTCTAATCATGTGAATTAATGAGCTGAAGTCGAACATGCTAGACACCATCTGATCACTGACCAATGATGTAAGCCGTTAACATACACAAGAGAAACCATCAATGATTTTAATGCCTCTTAGGGTACTCTAGTACAATCTGTATGGTGTGAATGAATGAGTTGATGTCGAACACCACATAGAATCTTTCAGTCGAAGGCCAATGATGTAAACATGTCACTGAGAGTGGGGAAACTTTCCATTGATGTATGCAAGCACCAAGGTATCAAAGGGGTGTTTCTAAGTCAACTTCCTGGATAATGAACTAATGTCGACAAGAAGCGACCCGTTGCAAGAGGGCCTTGTTGTATCCCCCATCAAAAACACGAAACATGTATGATTATTTGAGACATAATGACCAAAATGATGTTGATTCAGAATTGGATTAGGAGCGATAGATGTGGAATGAAGGTTTAAGAGTATTGTAGTAGATATTGACTGAATGTCTTCTCTTGAACACGATGATGAAACTGAAATGGAGTTGGTAGCATTGACCCAAAACCAAAACGGAAGCTTTGAAAAGGTATGATAAACCAAAAGACAAGCAGATTTCCCAAGCCAACAACCACGGAGATGAAGCGAAAGAGTGTCATGTTCAAGAGTGACTTGTTGCCATTAAAAAGTGGAGTATCCTGTTTTCCCAATTTCCCCAACCATTATTGGTCAGTACCTCTTTATTTTTAACAAGCTTGAGGATACCATATGCTTCATTTGTAAGTTCATCCTTCGAATGAATTCATCTGAGAATATTTAATGAGCTCAAAGGAGTGGTTTGGTCCCGTCATGTTCGATGATTCCCTCGTTGTTTTATGTTTTAACGAGTCCAACAAAGGTGAAAACTCAACATATTTTTCATGTTAAGAGAGTTTGAAAAAGAGGTGAAAAAGAAAACTCCAAAGGTTCCTTTTCGTAGATAGTCTCTTGAGCCCAAAAACGCAGAAAAATTACTTAGGAGAACTTTTTAGCCATGTTCGACTAAGGTATTAGTTTTTCGTAAGTAGTCTATCTCAGTTCGGAAAAGGGTTAAACTTATATTGAATAAACATCTTTTCATTTTCTTTAACGAGTTCGAAAAGAGAAGTGCTCGACAATATTTTCATATTTTCGAAGTCTGAAAAGAGCTGAAAGATAACTCCAAGGATGTTCATTTTTCGTAATTTTACAGAGATTGAAAAAATGATAAAATTTTACTCTTGGTCAAAATGATCTTATTCCATTCAAAAATGAAAAAATTTGTTAAACAACTATCGACCTGCTCAAAACACCATCAAATGGATTAAAAATACCTGTTTCATGATAAAATTGAACTGTAACTAGGTCAAAACATTAAATACGAATAAAATAATGGAGAAATGACCATAAATATCTAAAATGACAATTCATTTTTACCATTTCACATTCCCCATTTGACATTGGAGCTCTGGGTACTTTTTACCCTTGATTTTCTACAACTGATTATGTTCAATCCTGAGGATCATTTTAGGTGCCGTCACTTCTAGGTAGGTGCTAAGACCTTTCTCTTATTTTTATGATGGCATTTTGTAGTTTCGTGCACATTTTTTGGATTTTTGGAGGCCCCAGGGCACAAATATTGCACCTCTGGATCAACACACCTCTAGAAGATCGAAAGGTGTGTTGATACTAGAGACTTAATGCTGGAGGGGGCGCTGCAACACACTGTCCTCCGTCAGGGAGGTGTGTTGGGCGCAAAACCCAAAATTTTCCCACTAGTTTCTCTCAAAATTTGTCAAGTTTTTCTGCATGAAATTGATCCTAATGAGCCTCTTTGTGATGTTTCAGGAATTCATTGCTACAAAATGTATCTAATATGGAGGGAAAGAGAACATGAAGAACAAGATATGAATGCATCAAATGATCCTGCTACCATCCAAGCACTAAGAAATTGTGGATTGCTAAAATTCTTTTGGCTTCCTAGAATGAGGCAAAAAATGGAATTACTTGAATATATTGTATGTGCATGGGATGTTAAAGCGCATGCATATAGGCCAGGAGCACATCTACTCTAGATAAAGATAGAAGACATATATTTCTTGACAGGTCTGTTAAAAATAACAACAAGAAATTCCAATTTAATTTGTCGTTGAATTAGATTGTGAATTAAAATTGAATTCTATTCTCATAGCAACTTGTAAATAGTTAATAAAGTTTGACTTAATTGGCTTAGGAATTTCGAGTTGGAAGTATATTTGGAGTCATAAGTGTGATCCCTCAATTTTAGGGGTCCAGGTTGAGTTCTTTGGAGTTGTAATTAAATAACTTAGTTCAACTGAGTTATAGTCAATTAAACTAGTTCTAATTGTTGGAGGAACTAGTAGAGGTTTAGTAGTGAGTTAGTGCACCAGTGCATCCTCAGTGCCACACCAGTTAACTGAATATTCACTCACAAATAATTCATGCATGTCAGTTCAGAGGAAGACCCAGTTGAGACTAGAGTGCAGGGACAATGTACTATTAGTTGTATGATTTTCCGATTTGTACAGATCACACATACAATCAGTTGCAGACCTAAGTTTGGATTGCCCAGTTTTGGAAGAAGGATTTCCCAATTAAATATGGGATGATCCTATTAGGAATTGCGCAAGGAAATAGTGACGTGGTAGGCAACAGAATTGGCTAAGTGTTGGCTAGAGCGGGCTTGTGAGGCAGAGAGTTTTTTTTTTCGAAAGAAAAATCGTAATTTTATTAATGAAAACAAAATTACATGTTGTAGATGCGAGACACATTCATTAGCAAGTTAAAGACTGCTGATCAGATGTTCAGAGAAAGCAAAAAATATTGTACAGATGGGGAGAAAGGTCATGCTTTTCTCCCTTTTTTCTTCTCAACCTTTCGCCACTCCCCTTGAGTCGGCATCAAAGATACAAGTGCAAGCGAAGTGGCAGCCACAGGTTGAAGGTTGTCCTTATCAGAATCAGAATTGTCTAATGTATGTAGTCTCTTTGAGTCACTGGTATCCATTGTATCTGATATTTTTGTTGGTTGTGATTCCATCGGATCTTGTGGATTTGTTACCTGTACTTCTGGGTCTTTTTCCATCTGATTGTTTTCATTGGATATGGATGTTCCACATCAGCTTCCTCCTCCTCATCTGACAATTGTGGGGGAAATTTCCATCCCTTGAATTGCTTCCCTATTTTTTTCTTTCTTCGGGTATCTTTTTTGGCTTTGGGGCACGTATTTTGTAGGTGTCCTGTTTGCCGGCAGATTCTGCATCTAAATGCTATATTTTCATAATCTAGTATCTGTGTCTAGCACCTCTATTTGTGTTTCAATTGTATGTAGTCAGGTAGCCCTTTGCTGAGATCTATCTCCACACAGATTCGTGCGAAAGTGAAAAATCTTTCCTTAATTCTTTGTGAGTCTGTTTTAATGTATCTCCTAATGGTGTTTCCAATACCTGCAAGGACTTGTTGGTTCCAAAGATTGTTGGGTGTGGAGCATGATTATCTTCTGTATTCAAAGGTTTCAGCCATATGGATACCCCAGGAAGACTATACACCCCTCGACGTGGGGGGGATTTGTCCCCCTCATGGGGGCTAATCCCTCTCGGCTGGGGGGTCCGGGGGCCAGTGGTCCCCTAGCGGGGGTTCAGGGGCAACGCCCCCAAAGCTAAAAATAGATATAAAATTGCCTTGTAAAAGTATAGTAATTTCTAGTAAATCTAGGCCATTCATTAGGTGGATGATCTAACGGTAGAAATTATATTTAATTTAGGGTTTTTTACCCTAGAAGGCAACCCCTCGCTATATATGAGGGAATTGTATTGCGTCTATGTATATCTATATTCGGAGTGAGGAAAAGGGAGGAGATTGAGAGCGAAGAGGGAGTTACAGCGGATCTGCTGTAGGTTGTATCTCTTCAGTTTGCTGGATAATATAATAAAAGAAGGACTGGTTGTTTCTTTGTGGACGTAGCCCAAACTGGGTGAACCACGTATATCCGTGTCTCTCTTGTTTTATGCGTTTTCTGTGTTTATATTTATGCAATATTTTATGTGTTCCATTGCTCTATAATATATAATTTTCTAACAACTGGTATCAGAGCCAAAGGCCTCTTTGGCTGATAAAATCGCAGGAGAGAAGGGTTCTTGGTTCGAGTGGGAGCAATGGCAGAAGATGGTAGGTTTAGGGTCGAAAAATTCAATGGCCAAAACTACTAGCTGTGGAAGATGCAGATGGAAGATTATCTGTATCAGAGAGATTTGTACCTACCATTGAGCGAAAAGACAAAGAAGCCGATGAGTATGACAGACACATAATGGGATATTCTCGACAAAAAGGCACTTGGAACAATACGGCTGTGCCTAGCGGTGTCGGTAGCGTTTAATATTTCAAAGGAAATGACAACAGAGGGTTTAATGTTGGCATTGGCCAAACTATATGAAAAACCCTCGGCCTCAAATAAAGTATTTATTATGAAGCGTTTATTTAATGTGAAGATGTCAGAAGGTGGATTTGTTGCAGACCATTTAAATGATTTTAATACAGTTACAAGTCAGTTAAGTTCTTGAGGGGTAAATTTTGATGATGAAATTAGGGCTCTGTTATTTCTGTGCTCATTGCCAGAAAGTTGGAATGGCTTAGTTATGGCCATTAGTAACTCTGTCTTTGGATCTAGTACTTTAAAGTTTGATTATGTTGTCGGTGCAATCCTTAGTGAGGAAATGCGATGAAAAAGTTCCGGTGAGACATCAGGTAATGCTTTGACTGCAGAGACTATGGGAAGAAAAATGGAAAGAGGAAAGAGCCCAGGATATCGCAGTAAGTCAAGAAAAGATAGATCCAAGTCTAGATTGGGGATAGTGTGCTGGAAATGCGGGAAGAAAGGATACCTGAAGAAATATTACAAGTCTCGGAAGGGAAAAGAAGGAGACACGCAACAAGCAACTAATCATGAAGCAAATGTAACAGGTGATGTGTTGCAAGATGCTTTGTTTTTTTCATTAGAAAATATTATTGATGCCTGGGTGGTAGATTCAGGGGCCTCATTCCATGCCACACCTGATAAGAAACATTTTCGTGATTATGTTCAAGGAGATTTTGGACAAGTTCGATTGGGTGGTGATAAACCCTGTAAAATCGTTGGAATGGGTACAGTTTTCATAAAACAACAAAATGGAAATCAATGGCTATTGAAGGAGGTAAGGCATGTTCCAGATCTGAAGAAAAATCTAATTTCAATAGGGCAGTTAGGAGGTGAAGGTTGTGTAAGTAATTTCACAGATAAAACCTGGAAGGTCACTAAAGGATCCTTGGTAATAGCGAAAGGAGGAAAGGTTGGTACATTGTATTTATGCAATGGTATTTCTAATTCTGTTAATGCTTTAACCTCTACAAGAGAAGATACGACATTGTGGCATCATAGGCTCAGGCACATGAGTGAGAAGGGGATGCAAATTCTTCACTCAAGAAATTTGTTACTAGGTTTGAAGCATGTTGATTTAAAATTCTGTGAAAATCGTGTTTATGGAAAACAGAAGAGAGTCAGATTCCTTAGAGTTGGGAAAGAAAAGTAGAGCGAAAAATTAGAGCTTGTGCATACAGATGTATGGGGACCTGCTCAGGTATCATCTCTTGGTGGCTCTCGTTATTATGTTACTTTTATTGATGATGCAACCAGAAAAACCCGGATTTATTGTATTTGAAATAAATTTGATGTATTTGATACTTTCAAGAAATGGAAAGCTTTGGTTGAAAATGAGACAGGGAAAAGGTTGAAGTGTCTCAGATTAGATAATGGAGGTGAATATTGCAGCAAAGAGTTTGATAGGTACTGTTCAGAGAATGGAATTCGCAGAGAGAAGACAGTTCCAAGAACACCACAAGAAAATGGTGTGTCAGAAAGGATGAACAAGACAATCATGGAGCATGCAAGGTGCATGAGATTGCATGCATGATTGCCTTTACAATTTTGGGCAGATGCTGTAGACGCTGTTGTTTATCTAATAAACAGAGGGCCTTCAAGTTCCTTGGATGGTGGTATTCCAGAGGAGGCATGGACAAGTAAAAAGGTAAACTACTCATTTTTAATGACTTTTGGTTGTGAAGCCTTTGTCCACATTAATAAAGAAAATAGAACAAAGCTTGAAGCAAAATCAAAGAAATGTACCTTTATTGGATATGGTGTTAATGATTTTGGTTATCGCTTATATGATTATGAAAATCACAAAATCATTAGGAGCAGAGATGTAATATTCAATGAAAAGGTCTTGTATAAGAATCAGTTGCTGGAAAAGAAACAGGAAAAAGAAAACAGAGAATACACAGTGCTTGACGATATCACAGGAAAAGTGATGTTTCCTGAAAATCATAATGATCAATAGCTAGAACAACAACCACAACAACGACAAGCACCTCAAACACCTGAAAGTGGTGTTAGAATATCTACCAGGATAAATAGACCCCTTGAACGATACTCTCTTTCATTATATTATGTATTGTTGATTGATTCTGGTGAACCAGAATGTTATGAAGAAGCAGTGTAGGTAGAAACTAGGAAGAAGTGGGAGCAAGCCATGAAAGAAGAGATGGATTCCTTAGCACATAACCATACTTGGGACTTAGTCAGGTTGCCTGCAGGTAAAAAAACATTGCAGAATAAATGGGTTTACAAGTTGAATGAAGAAGATGGAGGTAGAAAAAGGTATAAAGCTAGACTTGTGGTGAAAGGGTTTGCATAGAAAAAGGGTATAGACTTTGATGAGATATTTTCTCCTGTTGTGAAAATGACTTCAATCAGAACTATTCTAAGTCTAGTAGCTGCTGAAGATTTACATCTTGAGCAGTTAGATGTAAAGACAACCTTTCTCCATGGGGATTTGGAGGAAGAGATATATATGAAGCAGCCACAAGGATATGAGGTAAAAGGGAAGGAGAAATAGTGTGCAGGTTGAAGAAGAGCTTGTATGGTTTAAAACAGGCTCCAATGTAGTAGTATCTAAAATTTGACATGTTTATGTCTGAACAAGGTTATACTAGATGTCACTTTGACCATTTTGTTTATCTCAAAAGGCAAAATGATGGCAGCGATATTATATTGTTATTGTGTGTAGATGACATGCTTGTTGCAGGTTCTAACATGCAGGAAATAAATGTGCTCAAAAGGAAATTGGAAAACTCATTTGCAATGAAGGATTTGGGTGCTGCAAAACAAATCCTTGGTATGAGAATAACTAGAGACAGGAAGAATCGCAAATTAACATTGTCTAAAAGTGAGTACATAGAAAAGGTGTTAAAAAGGTTTAATATGCAAAATGCAAAACCAATTGGTATACCTTTGGCTAGCCATTTCAAGTTAAGTAAGGACTCAGGAAGAAATGGATCATATGTCTAAACTTCCATATGTATCAGTAGTTGGAAGCTTAATGTATGCAATGGTCTGCACAAGGCCTGATATTGCACATGGGAGTTGTAAGCAGGTACATGAATAATCCAGGAAAAGAACATTGGATGGCGGTGAAGTGGATTCTCAGGTATTTGAGAGGTACCACAAATCAAGCATTATGCTTTGGTGGTTCAAACATTGCTCTATAGGGATATGTTGATGCAGATATTTCAGGTGACAGAGATAACAGGAGGAGCACTACAAGATATGTATTTACTGTAGGTGGAACAACTACCAGTTGGGTTTCAAAAATCCAAAGTGTTGTTGCACTTTCAACAATAGAAGCAGAGTATGTCGCTGCTACAGAGGCTAGTAAAGAAATGATTTGGTTACAAAGGTTTCTGGATGAATTGGGTAAAAATCTGGAGTTGGGAAGGTTATATAGTGATAGATAAAGTGCCATACATCTCGCAAAGAACTACATTTCATTCCAAGACTAAACATATACAACTCAAGTACCATTTCATACGGTCAGCATTGGAAGATGGACAGTTGAAGCTGGAAAAGATACACACTAGCCAGAATCCTGCAGATATGTTAACAAAAGTTGTAACTAGGGAGAAACTGAGAATCTTCTCAGTTTCAATTGGTCTTCATGTATGATGAAGAAGATGAGAAACAACTAGGTTGAAAGTGGAGTCATTGTCTAGCAAATGAAGCAGCGGTGGAGTTGCTATAATCAGTCTCCAAGTGGGAGATTGTTGGGTGTGGAGCCTGATTATCTTCTGTATTCAAAAGTTTCAGCCGGATGTATACCCTAGGAAGACTGTACACCCCTCCACGTGGGGGGGAATTGTCCCCCCACGGGGGTCCGGGGGGGCTAATCCCCCCCGGCTGGGGGGTCTGGGGGCTAGTGGTCCCTTGGCAGGAATTCGTGGGCAGCGCCCTCGAAGCTAAAAATAGATGTAAAATTGCCTTGTAAAAGTATAGTAATTTCTAGTCAATCTGGGTCGTTCATTAGGCAGATGATCTGACGGTAGAAGTTATGTTTAATTTAGGGTTTTTTGCCCTAGAAGGCAACCCCTCACTATATATGAGGGAATTGTATTGTGTCTATGTATATCTGTATTCGGAGTGAGGAAAAGGGAGGAGATTGAGAGCGAAGAGGGAGTTACAGTGGATCTACTGTAGGTTGTATCTCTTCAGTTTGCTGGATAATATAATAAAAGGACTGGCTGTTTCTCCATGGACGTAGCCCAAACTGGGTGAACCACGTATATCTGTGTCTCTCTTGTTTTATGCATTTTCTGTGTTTATATTTCTGCAATATTTTATGTGTTCCATTGCTCTGTTATATATAGTTTTCTAACAAAGATGTAATGGGAGATTGTGTAAATGGACCCATAAAGGCATCCTGGATACAACCATAGTATTTGCTTCAAATTCTAGAAATCATGGTGTGATGAAGAGGCCCATGGATCCCTAGAACCATGGTCCTTCCTATAATATAATGTTGGGTCCCTATAATACTAGTGATTCCCCCATTACTATTGTAGTTGTATCCCTTATTAATATTGTTGTGCTGCTATTGTCTCCATAGATTCCCTCTATTGTTATTTTTGTGCCTTTATATTATTATTGTTAGGTCGGCTTGGTTATATTGTGACCCCTTAGACTCCTATATATAGAAAGGAGGTTTTTTCATTTGAAGCATCCAAGAATCATTCATTTGTAATGTAAAGGAGGTTTCCCCCTCGAAGAGGCTGAATTCTAAGGCGTTGATCTATCTTTTCTATCTTTTTGTGAGCTGGTTTCATAACATTTGGTATTAGAGCTTTGGATTCTAGGGTTTCACTGCTCCAAACAAGTCATCGTGGAATTTGTGCTATTATTTTTTTTATTTTTATTTTTTAATTTATTTTAATTAATTAATTAATTTATTTTTTCCTGCGACATTTCAGATGCTAAAAAACAAACCTATTTGGGCTGAAATCATTCTAAACCTCGGGTCCGAATTTCAGAGCTTTTTTCACTATATTTTCGGAGATATGATATGAGGAAGTTGGCCTTTTTGCAGACTCCCGAATTACATTCCAAACAGGTGACCTGGGGAAAATTTTCATAACTTTTGTTTTGAGCATCGGATTGAAATTTCATAAGAAGTTACACAAAGAGGACAAATTGTAGTTTCTATGTATATGTTTTAGATCCGAAGGTCAAAACAGTGACACGTGGAACTTCATACAAGTTCGCTCTTCTGAAAAGGTATATAATCCGGTCATCTTGGGAGATTGTGCATAACTCTTTCTTGGAGAATCTAAATTTGATCAGACTCATGGCATTGGACATAGGACACAGAGGGCTACTACAGGTCGCAATTTCAGAACTGGATGATTCGAAATTACAGAGATATATCAGATTCAATATCGAGGTCCTAAAAAGTGAAAAAAGGTGTGTAATTTTTTAAATTTTGCATAAGATTGGTTTGAAAAATTAGTTTGAAGGAATTCAAAGGGAATAGTGAAGAATTATTAGCATTAATTAATGCCCTGAAGAAAGAAAATGGAAACACCTAGTAAGCAACCTGAAATCTCTAGCATGACTCGTGAAGAAGAGGAAGAAATGCAACATGATATATCAAAATTACAAGACCAAGTACAACAAATTCCACTCTCATTAAAGGTAAATGAAGCCAAGATGAATGGTGTGGAAGTTAAGATGAATGGGATGGATGCTAAAATGGAAGCTAAGATGAATGACATGGACAATAAGATGGAAGAATTGAAGATAAATTTGAAGAAGTTGCTACAAGAAATGGTCACTAATGGTGAAATGGTAGTAAAGGAAACTCATGATGAGAACGAAAGAAATGTTAATAATGATTTTATAGACTCTAATGTTGGATTGAAGACCCACCATATTCCAAAAATCAAGGAGGAAGTTTGATAGCAAGGATCCTGCAACATGGATACTACAGATGGAACAATTTTTCGATCTCCATAATGTGGAAAACACACAAAAGGTACATATTGCAACTTTATATTTGGAACCAAATCAATTTGTATGGTATCGATGGATTTGCTCTCGTAAACAAATTGTCACTAGGGCAATTTTTACGGAAGAAATGACATCACATTATGAGGATACAAAAAGTAACACCTTTTTTAGCCAATTGATAAGTCTCAAACAAAAGGGTTCAATAATGGAGCCCATTGAGGACTTCCAAAAATTGAACATAAGGGTAAAAGATATTCCAGAGGAGCATAGGATTGATGTGTTCATAGGGAATTTAAAGGATAATATCCAACATGAAGTTCACCTTTGGGAACCTGATTAATTGGCGAAGGCATTCAGGTTAGCAAATAAAATGGAAAGGAAAATTATGGCAACCAGGAAGCCTACCACTCACAACTATAAAGATGGAAGTGTTGTTGCCCCTAGCCTTCCACAACCTATAAGTTTGACACAACAACAATTGGAAGAAAAAAGAGCAAAAGGGCTTTGTTACAGTTGTGATAGAAAATACACTAAAGGTCATAAGAGTGTTGAGAATAAATTATTCTAAAAGTCATAAGAGTGCTGAGAAGAAGACTGAAGACATTCCGAGAACAACATTTAAAACTCATGAGGGTCATTATGAATTTTTGGTCATACCTTTTGGCCTTACCAATGCACCTTCTACATTTCAAGGTTTGATGAATTCCATTTTCAAACCCTTCCTTAGAAAATTTGTGTTCTTATTTTTTGATGATATACTAATCTACAGCAAGTCTTGGAAGGATCATGTTGAACATGTTGACAGGGTGCTACAACTATTGGAGGAGAAACAATTATATGCAAAGAGCTCCAATTGTTTCTTTCTAGTACAAGAGGTGGAATATCTGGGTCATATTGTATCTCATGAAGGTGTTAAGGTAGACCCTAGCAAAATTAAAGCCATTAAGGAATGGAAAATCCCCACATCCATAAGGAATCTACAAGGATTTCTTGGGTTGACATGGTATTATCCCAAGTTTTTTAAGAATTATGGGAGAATAGCAACACCTCTAACAACATTATTGAAGAAAGATGCATTTTCATGGACTCCAGAAGCAACAAAGGCCTTCGAACATCTTAAAGAGGTAATGTGCCAAGCACTGGTCTTAGCTACACCGGACTTCACAAAAACCTTTATTGTGGAATGTGATGCTTTAGGAAATGGAATTGGTGGTGTTTTAATGCAAGATGAAAGACCCATTGCTTTCGAAAGTCGTCCAATCAAGGGAAAGTATTCACACAAAGCTATTTACGAGAAGTAAATGTTGGCAATACTACATGCACTTAAGAAATGGCGACCCTACCTAATGGGACGACACTTCAAGGTAAAAATGGATCATGATAGAACAAAGATTATCCTCTAAAGAGAAACAAAAATGGGTCACAAAGATGTTGGGTTATGACTTTGAAATAATCTACAAAAAAGGGAAGCAAAATGTTGTGGCAGATGCGCTCTCAAGAAAGGATGAGGATGTGGAAGCATTGTTATGCGTTATTTCTATTATCCAACCAGATTGGATAAACGAAGCAAGGTATGAATGGAAGAATGACAAAGAAGTGTGGGAACTTATTCGAAAGTTACAACAAGATTCCAATACATTTGACACATTTAGCTGGAAAAATGATTTGTTATGGTACAAAGATTGCTTATACCTCTGTAAGAATTCCCAACTCAAACAAAATATTATTATGGAATTGCACACTTCTCTCTTAGGAGGGCACTCAGGATTTTTAAAAACTTACCACAGGGTTAAGAAGGAATTTTTTTGGGATGACCTTAAATCGAATATTTAAAAGTTTGTGGTAGAATATTTGGTTTGCCACCAAAATAAAGTTGAAACAATTAAGATCCCAGGTCTATTACAACCTTTATCCATTCCAAGCCAACATTGGGACGAGGTTTCAATGGATTTTATCATAGGTTTACCCAAGTCTGAAGGAAAAAGTGTCATCATGGTAGTAGTTGACAGACTTACCAAGTATGCACACTTTTTTGCATTATCACATCCATTTAAAGCCAATACAGTTTCTATTGCGTTTATGTAAACAACTTAAAAGCTACATGGAAACCCAAAGATTATTGTAAGTGACAGAGATCCCATTTTCACTAGAAATTTTTGGACATAATTATTTTCTTCTCTTGGTACTCAGTTAGCTCATAGATCATCTTATCATTCTCAATCTGATGGGCAAACTGAGATAGTAAACAAATGTTTGGAAGGATATATTTGTTGCTTTGTATCTGATAAATAGACACAATGGGTCAAATGGTTGCCTCTAGTTGAATGGTGGTATAACACTTCCTTCCATACTGCAGCAAAAATGACCCCATTTATGGCACTTTATGGATATCAGCCACCATCCATCACATCATATTTAAGAGAAAATTCTAAGGTTCAAGCAGTGGAACATCACATCGAGCATCAACAACAAGTTCTCCAACTGTTAAAGGATAACCTCGTGTTGGCGCAGAATAAAATGAAACAACAGGCAGATCAACATCGCACCGAAATAAGTTTTGATGTAGGTGACTGGGTATTCCTACGGCTACAACCATATAAACAAATGTCCCTCAAGCAAGCTAAGAAGGATAATAAATTATCCCCAAAGTATTATGGTTCGTACAAGGTGTTGCAAAAGATTGGTACTATGGCATACAAATTGGAGCTTCCTGCAGCTTCTTGAGTACACCCAGTTTTCCATGTTTCATGTTTAAAGAAGGTTATAGGCGACAAGCTCCCAATTCAAACAATATTGCCAGAACTTGACGAGGAAGGAAAAATTATATTGGAACCGGAAGAAATCACAGAAACAAGAACTCGATAGCTACTAAATTGATGAATTTTGGAGTATCTCATCAAGTGGAAGAACTTATCCGCTGAAGGTTTCACATAGGAGGATGAGAATTTTATACAGAAACATCTAGAACTACTCAAGCGTTGAGGACAACACTTTTTTGAAGGAGAGGGGCATGTTAGGTCCCTATAAATTTAGTGATTCCCCCATTACTATTGTAGTTGTATCACTTATTAATATTGTTGTGCCCCTATTGTCCCTATATAGTTATTACTATGCCAATAGAATCCCTCTATTGTTTTTTTTTCTAGGTTAAGACTAAACTAAGTACCCACGGGGAATTGAACCAGTGACCTATCGCAAGGAGTGCCTTAACAGCGCACCCATTCACCGTCAATCCAAAGCCCCGTGGGCAGAATCCCTCTATTGTTATTTTTGTGCCTTTATATTATTACTTTTAGGTCGGCTTGGTTATATTGTGACCCCTTAGACTCCTATATATAGAAATGAGGTTTTTTCATTTGAAGCATCCAAGAATTGTTCATTTGTAATGTAAAGGAGGTTTCCCCCTCGAAGAGGCTAAATTCTAAGGTGTTGATCTATCTTCTCTATCTTTTTGTGAGCTGGTTTCATATATAATGTCTTTGGTCTCTATTGAAGGGAAATTTACAATGAAGAAACCCTTGGAACAGAGATGAATTTCACAGTGTGTAGTCCAGTTTGTGAAAATCCAATGGAAGAGCTCGACAGGTTTTGGCCAAAAACAGTTGAATCTACAAATATTAACTTGTTTTTAAAAATATTACAATGTTCATCTGTTTCTTGTATATCTATGTTTAATTCTGGGGTGTAATTCAATTGCTCCACAATATATGGGTTAGATTCAGCTCCAGCTTGCTTTGGTGTCACTGTAGGAGTATTTTTCCCTTGGAGGATGTTCTTGAAGGAAAGCCCTGCATTTTTGTGCTTCTGTTGTGTTTCTATATTTTTTGTTGAACTGCTCTCTATGCTGCCTCCTGTTTGTTTTGATTTACTATAGTCTGCTGCTGTGCCACCTCTCAGTCTCATATTGAGTATTATTATAGATGCAGATATAATATTATAGTCCATGAGAGGTCTGGTGTCCTGGAGAGCTCTGCTCCCATATATCAGATGTTGAGATCCGACAGGATATCCAATATGGTGGAAAATGCTATTCTTCAAATGTAAAACAGAGTCTGTTGCAAGAACCCAAACCAAGATAGATATCCCCAAAGGGGTTTTAATAAAAAATTGATATCGCTGAGGGCTTACCAGGGGTTCTACTTCCCTCTGGAGGTTTCTAGACCGTGCTCTAGGTGTCTCCACAGATAGTCCATATAGTGAGACTCGTCGTTGCTTGTCCATCCACTTGTTCATGAATCGCTGGACTATTGAGCAATGTTGGTAGCCGATGGTTGCAGAGGGTTCAGGGAAATAATCGTCGGATGTGCTTCCTTGGCTGCCAGATGTTGAGGGTGCAGAGGGGTATGAGGCAGCACCGTTGGGCCTGAATGAAGATCTAGCCTGTGTTGTCAGGAACATCACCCAAAAATCCATGGCGACAGACAAAACACATATTGTGTTGAGCTAGCTAGGGAAGTATGCAATATGATTGGTAAATGTGCTTGCAGGGCATCTCCTTGGCTTTGTCATTGACCTCGAACTGATCCTTGCAGACAAGGCAATGCGAATTGTTAACTAGATGCCGAGTATTGATCTTGATTGTGGGCATTGCATCCATGGCTGCACTTGGGGTAGGAGGAGGGCCACATCTATCATTATGAGACAACTGTTCTAATCTAGAGCCCATGAAATAATTCCCAAAGTTTGCAGGCAAGGCCCTGGGTTCTTTTCCTATATCGCCACCCAAATTTAACTCCATGTGGCCCTTAGCTCCCATCAGGCCCAGTCTGAGAATCAGAAGGGGACTGTATAACATTTGGTCATGGACATGGTCATGGCCTTCATTGATTCCTCGGTTGTTCAGCTGGCTGAGCAAGGCAGCCATGAGGTTATCCCCAGAAGGCGTCTCTCTATCCTCCATTAAGAAGCCCTCAAAGGGGTTTGTTCGAGAGATCAAAACACCTCACTTGCTTCCTGTATAAACCCTCTGCCATAGGTGGGACAAAGGGTAGGATCTCTAGCCGATAATCTTGACATACAATTGCATGCATGGTACTAGTAGGGAGAACTACTTATAGAACCCATCTTGATAAACCTTGAAAATTCAGAGAGGCGACCTCACACCTGCCTCGGCTCATTCTGTTTCTTCCATCCTGGGGGTGCTGGAAGCTCGACAGAAACAACTTCAACGGAGTTTGGCTGTGCTTCCATCTTAGTTTCCTTCTCAGTATGCTGCTTCTCCTTCTCGGCTGGGCTTGTCATGTTGCGAGCACAGATCACAGAAGCTCCCAAAACCCTTCGTTTCTTTTCGCTCCTTTATTCACTGACCACCGTGAGGTAGAGAGTTGATCATACTTGTGTAGGGATTATTCTAGTGAGAACAAGCATTGCATTTTCTTCTCAGGTTTTTGATTAATGCAATACAGATAGTAGGGGTTTTGAGCAGTTGCTTTCCCAAGAGAAATATTGTGTTATGTGTGATTGATATTCTTCCTCTTGCTGATTATTGTTTTCATCGATCATTATTGGTTTCCGTTGTTGAAAGTAGAGTAGATTCTTGTCTTGTGTTTTATAAAATTACATGAGCTGTTGAATCTACAGAAAAATCTACAAGGTCTATCTAGAAGAGATGCCCACACTCTTTCACAAGTATGAGGAAGGGAGGATAAACAATCAAGAACTATGTCGCTACTCATTGCAGGCCTCGAGCCCAATTGACCAAAGATGGGAAAATTAACATAAAATATGTGGTCCAACTGCTCTAAAGCAAAGGAGACCAAGATTGCTCCATAGCCAAAATTATTTAGTTTCCCACATTTTATACATTCTAGAGTGATGGAGTGTTGGTCAACATGAAAGAACAGTTAACTAAAGAAAAATGTGGGAAACTAAATAATTTTGGCTATGGAGCAATCTTGGTCTCCTTTGCTTTAGAGAGGATTCCATTACTATGGCCTCAACATATCTCACTCGAGCCCATTGATGCAAGAGTTCCATGGATGAGGAGGTGGATAGATCTCATGTCCCGCCATGCAGGTCCATCATCCATGAGATTCACATCGGTTTTCTTCAGATGGTTGCACATGCATTTTATTCTGGTAGATGTTTATCCATATGCAAGGGTGGATTTCCACAGAGACCCAGAGCTCATGCTTCCTGAGGGAGAGAAATGGGGTTCTATAGGTAAGATATTTTGACCATTTTTTATTTTGAGTTTTACACTTTTTTTGTGTTTTTGATGTTTTCGAGACTAAACTGTCGATTTGTACACGCAAATATTAGACTTGTTCAACCCGTGGGTGACTCATATCTTCAACGAGTGGGATACCCACAACTGACACCAACACCAGTACATGTTGCTGCAATAGGATGAGAATTACTACAAGATATCAACATAATAGATACCCTCACAGAGATAGATCGTCATATGGAGGGGTTGACACATGGCATAGCTGAGACCACGATCGACCAACTTCCTATACAATTACGACATATTGTTGGAGTGTTAGGGTGTATCGATCAACTACTGCACAAGATAACTCGTGCAGTGGCATGTTATCATGAGAATTATGATTAGTCTTCTAGGAGGCATATCTATATTTGCATGTATCTTTTTGGATATGATAGACCATGTAGGCATGTGTGTCTCAGGCACAAATTTTGTAAAACCAAAGATTTATATATAACTATCTTCAGTGTTTCCTATGTTTCTATTATTTCTTTCAACTAATGTGATGTGTATTGAAATTATTTACATGTGTCGCAAATGTCTATCTAAAACATGATTAGCCAATGCATCTGTCAATGTATTTAGATTTCTAGAAATGTGTTGATATTGGATGTAATGAAAGTGTCTTTCTAGAAGGAGAACCCTTAATAACATGCGAAGAATAGTTGAAATTATAGCTGAGTAGATATTAGTCAATTGTAGTACTACAAGATGTGAGCCTAATCTGATGACTATATGATGGATACCATGTGAAATAACATCAGATTCTAGTTCGAACATTGCGCTATACTCAACAATGTTATTGGTAGAGCGATTGAGACAAATACCTTGTAAACTCACTAACTTGCCATTTAGAGTGAATATGGCCCACGCTGCAGAAGATAGGTTCTAAGTACTATGACTGGCACCATCAACATAACCAACAAACGGTTCCAAGGATGTCGACATATGCAAACCATTTTTAAACGAGATTAACGAAAATCGAAGGAAATTCTGAAGGAATACATTGCAAACACACTAAACACAACTATATACAACATGTACACAATGTACTACACAAAATCAAGCATAGAAAATTTTGAGGTACAACCCATTTCTAGGTTGTGCCAGTGGAACTCCATCAAAATCTACTAGCTCATAGGTCCATTTTGTAAGAAAACATTCAGAAATATATGGACTTAGCCACATTGGCTCAAACTTTTCTGATCCTACTTTATCAGACTCTTGATTGTAAATAAGAACAAGGTCTCCTTCTAAGAAGACGCGAGGCTTGACACTCTTTTCATACTGCGCCTTGATACGTCTCTTATGAGCTTCATTAGTTAAAGTGACATCACATTGCGTCTCATCTAAGCACGTGAGATGTAAAAGGCGCCCTCTTTTGCAGAAGTGGCAGGAAGAAGTTCTATAGCTAGTTTCAATGATGAAATCTCACATTTTATCGGAAGGATAGCTTCCAGACCATAAACTGATTGAAATGATGCAAATCTTGTAGTAGTACTAACAGAGGTTTGGTACGTCCACAAGGCAGCAAAAATAAGAAAATTCTAGTCCGATTTATGGACCTATATCATACGTTAAAGCATAGTTTTAAGAACCTTATTGATAGCCTCAACTTGTCCATTCACCTATGGATAGTAGGGAGTGGAAATTTCATGGGAAAGTCCCAACTTGGTAGTCAATTTGGTCATCATATGATTCCAGAAATTCTTTCTGTGATCCATAACTATGGCTTGTGGAACACCAAACCATGCGATGACATGGTTGAAAAAGAAATATGTAGCTATTTCACTGGTATTGTTAAATGTAGGCATTGCTTTGGTCCATTTGGTAAAGTAACCAACCACTACAATGATATAGCCATGCCCGCCAGCTGAGTGAGGGTTGCATGTCATGAAATCGATACCCATTTTGCAAAAGGACCTACAATGATAACATGATGCATAGGTGCGGGTGGAGCATGGGTCTTATGATAAAAAATCTAGCATGAATGACACTTTTAGATAATGAGAATACAATAGCGAAAAATAGTAGGCAAAAAGTAACCAGCACGTAGGATCTTTTGTGCAGTAGCATAACCATATAAATGAACGCCACATGGCCTCGAGTGGAATTCATTAAGGACTTTCTCGACCTCCTCATGAGTGAGGCACCTCTTGAAAACCGTATCGATACCATAGCGATAGAGGGTGTCGCCAATGATTATATAATCTTTGGCTTGATATCAAATACATCACTGCTCGGAGTGAGAGGCATTAGACCAGAAAGTTTGGGTTTGGAGATATACAAGGATGTATCCATACCAAGGGTCATATGATGAAATCAGAAACAATGATTCATCTGGGATTGAATTTTCAGACATGGATTCAAAACCACCAGCGGGAAGGTCACATTTAAGCTGAATGAAAACTAAGGATTTATTTGACTTGGATTTGATGAATTCCATGTCAACATCCTACAGGATGACGATCCAATGGAGTACTTTCCCCCTAGCAATTGAAGTGACAAAATGTATGTCATAGGTTTGCAATACGAAATGACCATAGTTTTTTAGAGCAATATAAAATGGCACAATATTTGGATACCTTGAACAATTGCCAAAGTTAACTTCTCAACATGAGTGTACTTAACTTTGGTATCATTGAGATTCCAGCTCAAGTAGTAAATGGGATCTTCAATCCCTACATCATCCTTTTGGACCAATACCATTGCGATGGTAGTAACTGCAATGATGAGATACAAGAAATAATCGTACTAGTAATCTAGGGGATATAATAGAGATGCCTGGATTAGTAAATCTTTCAAGGCATCAAACGCCATTTGAGGAGCATTGTGCCAATGGAAGGGAACCCCTTTCCTTAATAGGTGAGTGAATCCTTTGGTCAAGTCAGCATAGTTAGGGCCAAACCTCCATAGAAAGTTAGCCTTCGCATGGAGTAGTTGGAGTTGAAGAAGGGAAGAAGGCACAGGCAGATCTATGGTCGGCTGAAATTTCAAAGGATTGATATGAATTCTGTGTTTTGAAGTCATAAAACCGAGAAGTCGGCCAGAGATAATTCAAAACACACATTTTGTAACAACCCTGGCAAAAATTCCATGTAATAAAAGTAAATAAAGGAAAAAATAATAACCACGGTTGATGGGACACTTATTCCAAGATGAATGCTAGGCAAGAAATCCTAGGGGGTGTTCATTTGGTTTATTATGGCTAAAGAAATTAGCAAAGGCAATGGCTAAGGCATTAAAAGGAAAAAAGTCATTTTTGGCACATTTATTTACGAAAATAAAGGAAAATTGGAGAAAAAGAAGGTGAAAGGTCATAGGTTGCATGTGAGAAGGAAAATAATGGAAAATGAAGAAAATAGAGGCCTCATTCATAAAAAGTCTTATGAGGATCCGTTGGTAACCTTTTGTCAGTTTAGTTTGTTGGAAAACACTAAGGGGGGAGGGGTGAATCAGTATTCCTTAGCAATTAGCACTTTTAAATCTTTTCAGAGCATTAGTTAATCTTCAATTATTATTAATGTTTATGCAGTAATAACAGTAAATAAAAGAACCCAGGAGGCACAAAGATTTTAGGTGGAAAACCCCCTCCAGGTCAAAAACCACCAAATGCTTTTCTAATAAATTCTTTAATCTTCAGCCCCAACTGAAATGAAAGCAACAAATTCCTAGAATTCTAGAAAAGCATTCTTCTCCAGCTCCCACTGGATGGACGCTCCAATGCTTGAGATTCTTCAGTAGTCAACTGAACGGATGCCCCAACACCCAATGAGCTACAACTCACCCTAGCACCACCCTACCACCCTATAGAAGAATAAAAGAAGAATGGACTCCCATACTAGGGAAAATGGTCCACTTTACAATGATATAGAATGATGTAGAAGAAGATGACACAATAGACCATAACCCCAACTATGACACTACCACCTAAAGATGATCCTATACCTCCCGACACTGCCTCTTCAACTCTTGGTAGATAGACACTTGTACAACTTTTACAAATATGCTTTTACAATGACTATGTACAATGATACTTTTACAATGTTTGTATGCAATGCTGCCCACTTGAAGACTTCATGTGGTGAACTTCTTGCTGCTATTATGCACCTTGATTGCTGCTCTTGTCATGCTACCCTTTCTCATTCTTCAGAACATTAGATCATGCATTGAGTCTTCTCTTGATGAATATATAATACTTGCAAAAAGTCTTCAAGGAAATACCCATGACATGATAATAGCAAAACTTACCTCATCCTACGGAGCATGTGTCAGTGCTAAACAAAAACAACAAATTAGAATACAAAGAACCTAATGCAATTAAGAGAAGAGCATGCATATGCGGGAGATACTTACCTGTAGCTTACCTCTGCTGCATCATTATGTTGCACCTTGCTCTTTGCTGCCCTAGAAAGTCTGGTCCTTTGTACCCCTTGACAACACTTGATCTAGTTTTTCTTGGCTTCTAGGAGCTTGATATTTAATCTGATGTATCTCTTTGGTTTGAGATACCCAACATGTGACTTCGGTCCTGTAGAAGCCCTCTGAGTCTTATTTCCAATGCCACATGTCTGACCCGATTTGGACTCTTCAAGGAAAAGTTATGCCCAATCTCTCACAATGACCTAATTATGGATTAGTTTAGTAGAGAGAATTTGTACGACGTGCCACCTGTCACTGTTTCCTCCTTCGGCTCTGAAATTGATGCACATAAAACTACATTCCGTGCACTATCTATCACTTTTTACAGAATTCCAATCCTCTTTTGAGAGAGAGAGTTATGACGATTTTCCCAAGGTCGCTTCTTTGAGATGAAATTCGGCAGCTTGCAAAAACCCTAACTTCCACAGATCATATCTCTGAAAATATAGTGAACCAAGATCTAAAATTCGATCACAACGTTCATCAGAATTGTGAATTAAATTGGTTTTTATTTTAGAATCTAAGACCTCGCAGAAATGAAGTTATAACAAAATGCCACGATCACTTCATCTTGAGGATATATGAGATTTCTTTTTATAGAGTTGAGAGGGGATTCTATAGAGAATATTGGAGGGATTTTAGGAGCTTAATAAATTATTAATTAATGACTAATCAATGAACAAAACCAATTATGAGTGCCATGCCACAACCCCATAGGGTTTTAGCTCACTAACTGGGGTTACTAACTTCAAACATGAAAATCTCTCAAACCGTGAAGAATTACTGGGCGTGCCATATATCAACAGAAACATCTCGACGAGTAGAATCTATCTAGAATATCCTTGGCTCAAAATTGAGTAATTTGTCAAGTCAAAATTCCCTTGCAATATCAAGGTAGCCCCTGGTGCTGCTTGGGTTGACATCATTGACAACCTCAGATCATCTTTAGATCAACACAATTTTGGAGCTCTCTCATTATTCTCTCTTTCTCCCACTCTTGAACACTTAGAGTTTTATTGGAGCATTTTTGCATTAGATCAAGAAAGGAAAAGACGGTAAGAGGAAGCAAAGATCAAGCAGGAAAAGGTAGGATCAAATAGCTACAACAATATTCATTGTAGGTATCAATTTGTATGTGTATTTTCCTTACTAGATTTAGCATGCATGGTATTGCATGTGGTTCTTTGATGTTGTGGCATGGGTTTTTCTAGGTGTAACAGTGTTTTCAGCCTAGCCTTGCCATTTCTGGATGGCCATGGGGTGATGGGGTTCTCATGATTTGGTTGAGCTGGATTGTTGGATGGATTCGAAACTGAGTGAGGTGGATCTCCGAAATGATAGAACACATGGCCTAGTAACCCCTGAACTAGATTGTGGGTTGCGGTAAAGTCAATTTTTGTGTTGCCTCAGATGGACTAGGAATATTTCCCGGTGAATGGGAGGATATGCGGTGAAACCAAGAGGTGGTTTTCTCTCCATCAGTCCTAGTACTTCCGAGTTTTGGATATGCGGTAAATCCAGAAGAGTGGGTCTCGGTTTAGGGCCTGGTGATCTAGGTTTGGATTGTGGTAAAGCTTGAGAGAATAGTAGATAGGGAACTTCCTCACGGTGTAGGTGGAGAAATTTGGTGGCATCCATGCTTGTTTGGCCTAGTGATCAGGTGAATATCATGGTTAAGCATGTTATGACATGTTCATTATGTTGGCCTAGTGATTCGAAATCGATTACGGTAAAACATGGTTTCTATTGATGAGGGTGAGGTGGTTTAGCGTTGGTATGCCTTGGATATTTCTTTTGGTTTGAGTCCCACATTCATGCTTGGAATATGGCACGGGGGTGAATGGACGAAGAGAGATTTGGCTCAATCATTCTATGGTTGGGTGGAACGTAGAAGTTTTATCCCGGGTTGGGTTTTTGCATCATTAATGAAATGTTATTTCTCCTTGTATTTCTTTGAGCATTTTGATGGATTATATGTGGTATATATGGCTATACTTTCATGAGTATTTATGTTGTTATTATGTTGGTTATATGTGTGTTTTATGATAACATCTATGTGTGGCTCTCAACATGTTTTTGCTTGTAAATTAATGGATAATATATCTATGGCCTAATAAATGGTAATGCAACAAATGGAACGAGGGAACAATGGTTCTTAGCGATTCTCATATAAGTAAAAGATCCCTATGTTTAATTTTGTTGGTTACACCTGTAGATTACATGTTTGCGACATGTTTGACCAAATGCCTGTCATGGCTAGTAGGGATCTGATTAAGGTCTTGTTTAACTTATTGATTTTGCATTATTGTTTCCCTGTTATTTTATTGTTCCTGAGTTATCATTCCATTTTGGGCAGTGAATTGGGCTCTGGGCTTGGGAAAATGGCTCAAATCCCGAGGATGCTAGCATAGCATTGGTAAATTGGGTCTTTGGACACTGGCAGGCAAGCCTGTAAGAGCGACTTTGGGTCTATGGATGCTCTCTTGCCTATAGCATGAGAGTGACTGAGGCTTAAGATGTCCAGAACATTAGTGGGACCTAGGGACAGGATGTCTGAGTGGTTGACATGTCTCCTGAGAGTTCTGTTGATGATTTGGATATGTTGGTTGATGTGTTTCATCGATTCCACTTCCTTAAGGTCACATAGGAGGTAGAATCTAATCATAGTAGCCTCTTGTCACATTTTTACCCTGGTTGGTTGATTACTTGGGTAGATGTGTGAGGAGGGTTTTACAGAGCGGTATTAGAGCATGGTTCACCCTTCAAACTAGATGGGCGATGTGTGTTGGTCGTGCATGCATGTCAATTGCGTGTGTGTCCCTTACACTTGCATTCCATGTGCTTATTGCATTTGCTTAGTGATTAATTATGGTTAAAGTAAGGTTCTCATGGAGAATTCGATAATTGAGTTTGTGGAATGCATCATCATGAGTATGCGACTAGTTGCATATGGTTATATGTCACTTACATGTTGATTATATGGCACCTGACTACATCCTTGTATATTGGGTGCATTCTTGTAGGTTTGATTACATGTATCCATCTTGTAGTTTGATTACAAGAATTGATTTTTTATGCTCGACTACATGCGTCTAATGTGTATGTGTAGTTGATTAGGCATTGCTTATGCATGTTGATGGTTGCATGTGATAATGTGTATAATGGAGTAATGGTTGTTTTAATTCCTGAGGTCATAACATGCATTGTTGATATGGCTTTGCATTGATGATTGCACCCTAGCTAGAATGATGTTTATGCGTTGATGCACTTACTTGTTATATGTCTATATGCTATTATGTTTATGTTATACATGTATCACATTGATTTGTTGATCTTGCAGACAAGGTATCCTCCCCAAGTTATGCTAAGGTATGTTGATTTATTGTGATTTGGTTTATTTGACATATTGTGCATTGCATGAAAGAGACCAAATGGATAGCAAGGTGGTAGACTACATATAATTTCCCTATTAATCAGATGGGAAATGTGGGGTGGGGCACTCTTTTGATTTGGTGGACACATTGAGAAGCTTGAAGGAAGAAATAAGGAGTTGTAAGGATGACAATGACATGATCATTCAGGCATAAGAGAAACAAGCAGAGGTTAATGCTATACTTCTTCAGAGTTTGTTAGACTTGCAGGGACAAGGGCCACTTCAAATCAACCATGGACATGAGGATAGAATTAATGGGGCATATGGCAATAGGTCTCCTGGTAGACACAGGTCAGATAGATATGATATGGTGAGAGATGGCATTTTTTTGGATAGTATGCATAGAAGAGGCAATGGATACAGGTACTATTCTAGTCCTAGTTCTGATAGACATCATGATCATCATCACTATCATCCGTACAGGATGAATGATAGGGGTACTTACCAGATGAGTTTAAGAAAGTGTAGCCACTTACTTTTGATGGAGATATGAAGAAGCCGGAAGATGCAAAGGCTTGGATACTTGGGATGAAAACATTCTTTGAGTTGCATAATTACAAAGATAACACGCCAGAGTAGAAATCTTCAGCTTGAAAGGTAAAGAAAACAATTGGTGGGAAGATGTGAAATGGGTCAGGGCAGATGATTTGAGTTGGCATGAGTTCAAGATGATTTTTAGGAAGAAGTACTTGTCAAAGAGGTACTACGATAGGAAATCCAAAGAGTTCTATGAGCTAAAGATGAGATCAATGACAGATGAAGAGTACATGACCAAGTTTCTAGAGCTATTGAGGTGTGCACCATATCTTACTGATGAGAAGGCTAAAGTTAAAAAAAAATTCAGTGGTTTTCCATTATCGTTTAAAGATCAGATTGAGTATGATGAGCCTCAGTCACTTAAGGAAGTTATTGGGAAACTAAAGCATTTTTATGAACAATCAAAGTGTAAGAATGAATCTCAGCAAGGATGGAAGGGAAAATACAAAGGTAAAGATAAATGGCAGTCTAAGAGAACAAGGCCTTAAAATGCATATGAGAAAGAAAATGTGGCACTGCAAAAGAGGTTTAATGTAGCTAGACAAGGACATGACTCACATCAACATCATAAAGGTGTTGGTATTGGTCGATTGGAGTGTTAGACATGTGGTAAGGAGCACCTTAAGAGAGATTGTTCACAGAATTAGGGTAGAAGGCCTTAGATATATAGTGTGCACGAGGCACAATCTATTGGGGATGTTGGTCAGAGCGTTCCTTGTATCTATGCAACAGTGGAAAACAGGCAGGAAAAACATCAAGAATCTATCATAGAGATGGAGGAGTCTTGGTTAGTGAAGTTGGCTATAGGTACAAAGAAGCGAGTTCATAATTGGGTAAGAGCTTGTGCATTTGATTTGAATGGTATGCCTACCACAACACATCTAAATTTATTATTGTTGGGATCATACAATATGTTGTTGGACATGGATTGGTTGTATATTCATAGAACCAAGGTAGACTACTATGACAAATCCATTGAGTGTGTTGATGACAATGGAGAACCAAGAGTCTTGCAGGGTAAGAAGAAAGCCACATCAGTTAGGATGGTGACAACTATGCAAGCAAAGCATAGTCACAGGAAAGAGTGTATGTTATTTGCAGTACAAATTTATAGTGATAAGGGTAAGGAGGTTGAGGACACATATGTGTTGAGAAGGTACCCAGTTTTGCAGTAGTTTCAGGATGTATTTCCTGATGACATTACAAAGTTTCCACCACACAAGAAGTTAGAATTTTCTATTGAGTTAGTGCTAGGGGCAGCTCCAACATCAAAAGCAACTTACAGGATGAGCACACCTGAGTTGGTTGAGTTAAAGCTATAGTTGAAGGAAATGTTGGACAAGGGGTACATTATGACAAGTGTATCATCATGGGGCGCACCAATATTGTTTGTGAAGAGAAATATGTAATTCTCAAATTATTCTTTGACTACAAGAATTTGAACAAAGTAACCATCAAGAGCATATATCCATTACCAAGGATTGATGACTTGTTCAATCAGCTGAAGGGAGCAACAATGTTCTCGAAGATTGATCTGAGATCTGGATACCATAAGGTACACATCAAAGAGGAGGACATTTACAAGACAACTTTCTGGACCAGGTATGGGGATTATGAATTTGTTGTGCTTCCATTTAGCTTAACTAATGCTCCAATTACATTTATGTGCTTGATGAATAGTATGTTGCATCCATATTTGGATAATTTTGTCATTGTGTTCATTGATGATATATTGGTATATTCTAAAAATGAGGAAGAGCATGCTGATAATTTAGCAACAATGTTGAGGTTGTTGAGACAGAATTAGTTGTATGCTAAGCTCAACAAGTGTAGTTTATTTCAGACTTAGGTACATTACTTGGGGCATGTTGTCTCCAAGGAGGGAATTACAGTAGATCCAGAAAAGATAAGAGCCATCATGGAATGGGTAGCTCCTAAGAGTGTGGATGAGGTGAGATATTTCATGGGGTTGGAAGGCTACTATAAGAGGTTCATCAGGAAATTCTCGCAGATTTGTTTTCCTATCACATCATTGCAGAGGGAAGGTAAGAAGTTCAAATGGATAGAGGAGAGCGAGGCTATTTTTGTGCAAATTAAGAAGTTGTTGACACATGTATCAGTGCTACGTATTACACATCTGGACAAAGAGTTTGTAGTATTCACAAATTCTTTCAAGGGAGGACTTATTGGAGTCCTTATGCAGGATAGATAGGTGGTATGCTATGAGTTGTGAAATCTGAATGAGCACAAGTAGAACTACCTGACACGTGATCTTGAGTTAGCAACGATCATACATGCATTCAAGATGTGGAGACACTATCTTCTTGGCATGAGGTTTGTATTGATGAGTGATAATATTGGGTTGAGGTATTTGTTTGACTAGCCGAATCTGAATGCCAGACAATCTAGATGGTTGGCCATGATCAGTGAGTTTCATTTTGAGATCAAATACATCAAAGCTAAAGAGAACAAGGTGGAAGATGCTCTTAGTAGGAGGGTATAGGTAAACCACTTAGTAGCCGTTTGGTAATTTAATTAACCTTAAATTACTTGCATAAATTATCGTCTAAGGCTAGTAAGATGATGAAGTGTAAGTGTACTGTATATACTAGAAGTCTTTGGTTATTCACACCAATTCTAAATTAAGTTGAGTTATCGAAATATAAATTCTAAATTAAGTTATTGAAATGCACATGAGCAAAGAAATTATTCCTAGAAAATAAAATGATCACACTCTTTTACTGAAGACTACTTATGGAAAATCTCACACTCTGTTTCAAAAGAAAATCTCACAACTCTACATATAAGTAAATCAATCCCACACTTGTAAAATGAAATTCAATTCATAAAACACACTCACTCTGTTATATATCTAAAATATGCTTTGTAAGAATCAACTCATCTATCAATATAACACACTTTTGCATGAAAAACCAAAATAAATTAAATATATGCTTAAATGTGTTCACACTTGCTCATTACTTATAAATCACTCATGCTTGAAATGAAACATCTAATTCTGCAAATAAATCCTTTGTTCTATAAGGAAAATAAAGTTCTATCTAAGTATAAATCATATCGTTGTTATCATTGTTGTTAAGCTTAATTCATGTGCATCTATAAACAAAAGAGATGATTAGAAAAACAATCATAATTTGAATCTAAAAGAAATTAAAAACACATCTACTCAGAAAGCTTATGACATTATACAAAAATTATATCTACGTAAAACGAATAAAAATCCTTACTGCTCGAGGGGGCCCTCCACGAGAAGAAGGTAATTACACTATTAATCAAATAGTCAACTACACATGGAAATGAAAAGGTTCTTCATAAAATAAATATTAAAAATAGAGTTTCAAGTCTTCACTATCGCATATATAAAATCATTGTGTTTGTGTCTGTTGCGAGGTATTTTTATAAAGTCTGTATCATTAAATGTTCAGATCTCTATGCCTGACCTTGCTAATAGAATGTTAAAATTAACTATGAAAAGATAAAATAACAAAATTCACTAACGATTTTCTATTAATGAAGTAAATCGTGAGGCATATATCTCATTCCTCGCTCACCTGTTATAGCTGACAGAGTTGACTTTATCCTTGACCATGTAACTGGAAGTTTCTTTTATCAATTTGGTTCATGAAGGTAGGAGGGAATCATTGAGTGCATTGATCACCAACTTTTCATATATTTCTCTCTCCTGCTGGCACCTTGGAACCTATCAAACCATGGACTTAGCTACAGAATCAGACATTAGCTGCATAATCATCCTAATTCGGTAGCTAAAGCAAATATTAGACCAATAATAAAGAACAATATCAACTTATGAAATACAAGACAATTATATACCTACCATGCCACAAATATTGTCATTTGATTCCCATTGAGTGGTTATGATGGTCAAAGAAGAATAAAATAGGTGAAAAAGGGTGTCAAAAACAAGCAATTATGAGGCTCAATAACAACTATGAGCTCCTATGGGACAGACTTACAGGATAGGATCTTGCCGGCAGGTCAATAGTATGTCAGGTATATGGATATTGTGCACAGGTTGTAGTAGGGTGCTGGTACAGATACAGGTGATATTACAGGTGTAGGTACATGTACATGTAGTGGTATAAGTACAGGTGGTAGTACATGTACATGCAGATGTACATGTACATGTAGTGGTATAGGTACATGTGGTAGTATAGGTACATGAATAGGTACAGGTGGTAGTACATGTACATGCAGAGGTACATGTACATGTAGTGGTACAGGTACATGTGTTAGTACAGGTACATGAATAGGTACAGGTGTAGGTGCACAGGGTATGGACTATTACCTTATAGCGGATGGATTGGTCAGATTCAGAGGCAAGATATACGTGACGGATAGCAGTGAGCTCAAGAAGGTGATCTTGATAGAGTTTCATGTGAAAACTTATTCATGTCACCCAGGTTATCAAAAGACATTAACATCAGTGAAGATATTTTACTATTGGCCGAATCTAAAGAGGGATGTAGCAGATTTTGTGGCTAGGTGTTTTCATTTTTAGCGTGTGAAGGTAGAGTGTAAATATCTAGGTGGACTGCTACAATTGATCGTGCTTTCAGAGTGGAAATGTGAAGTCATTTCCATTGACTTCATCATAGGGTTTCCGAAGACAATGAGACATCATGATTCCATCATGTTGTTGTGGACATATTAACAAAGGTTGCACATTTCATTCCGGTGAAGTCTAGATTCTCAGCTAGTGATGTAGCACAAATATTCATCCGGGATGTGGTCAGATTTCATGGTGTTCCAAAGAAGATTGTATTGGATAGGGATGCAAAGTTAACTTCCAAGTTTTTGAAGGAGTTATTTGCAGGTTTGGGCAAAGAGTTGGCCTTCAACACAACTTATCATTCGTAGACAGATGGACAGACAGAGAGGGTCAACAGGATATTGGAGGACATGTTGCTGATGTATGTGATGCATCAACAACGAAAGTGGGAAGAGTACCTTCCCTTGGTTGAGTTCACATACAACAATAGTTATCAGGATTCGTTGAGGATGATTCTTTTTTAGGCATTATATGGGCGGAATTGCAACACTCCCATTAGTTGGAGTGATACGGTTAACAGAATGTTGATTGGATTAGACATGTTGGCAGACATGGAACAAGAAATGAAGGTGATCAAGAAATATCTAAAGGCAGCAAAGGATAGGCATAAAAGCTATGTAGATCAGAACAGGTTGTTTAAGGAGTTCTAGGTTGGGGAACAGGTGTATTTGCACATCACACCGAAGAAGAGCTCCTTACAGATTGGATCATGTGCCAAGATGGGACCATAGTTTTGTGGACCCTTCAACATCGTTAAGAGGATTGGGCTAGTAGGCTATCAACTTGCACTACCTCTGACAGTGAAATTCCATGATGTTTTCCACGTATCATTGCTTAACAAGTATGTTAAAGACGTTTATCATGTATTGAATAGTTTGTATTACAAGTGGAACCAAATGGAGAATTCCAGTCGGAGCCTTAGTGTATATTGCAGAAAAAGGTGCTCATGCTCTGGAATCGAGCAATCTAGCAAGTTAAAGTGCAGTGGAAGCACTTTGGGCCCAATGAAGCTACATGGGAGATGGCGGATCAGATGTGGGCTATGTATCCTTCCTTGTTTTCTAGTTGAGGCAAAGCAGTTTTGACTTGGTGTTTTATTGTGATTTTGGTATATGTTCTGGTATATGTTTTGATGATGTTTGGTATATATACATATGTATATGGATGTAAATAGTGCCATGAACTATGTGATAAAGCTCCAATAAGCGGTATGGGTGACATGTCATTATTTTTTCATGTTGTTATGATGCTGGTTTGCTTTTCAACAGGGTGATCATTGTAAATACTGCATCGAGCTATGTTATAAAGCTCCATGGGTAGTATGTTTGCTTTTCAATGGTTTTGTTGAGGTCTTGGTGTGGTTTAACACTGAGGATGGTGTTCCCAAGGGGGGGGGTTCGCTAATAGCCATGGTGAAAATTCCATGTAATAAAAGTAAATAAAGACAAAAATAATAACCACAGTTGATGGGACACTTATTCCAAGCTGAATGTTGGGCAAGACATCCTAGGGGGTGTTCATTTGGTTTATTATGGCCAAGGAAATTGGCAAAGACAATGGCTAAGGCATTAAAAGGCAAAAATGCATTTTTGGCACATTTATAATGAAAATAAAGGAGAATAGGAGAAAAGGAAGGCGAGAGGTCACAGGTTGCACGTGAGAAGGAAAATAATGGAAAAGGAAGAAAATAGAGTCCTCATTCATAAAAAGGCTTCTGAGGATCATTTGGTAACATTTTATTAGTTCGTTTTTGGATCTCTCTCATTATTGTCTCTCTCTCTCTCTCACTCTTGGAAACTTAGAGTTTTATTGGAGCATTTTTGCATTGGATCAAGAAAGGCAAAGAAGGAAAAATGAAGCAAAGATCAAGCAGGGAAAGGCAGGATCAAGCAGCTACAGCAGGATTCATTGTAGGTATTGATTTGAATGTGTATTTTCCTTGCTATATTTGGCATGAATGGTATTGCATGTGGTTCTTTTCTATTGTGGCATGGGTTTTTCCAGGTGTAACAGTGTTTTCAACCTAGCCTTGCCATTTCTGGATAGCCATGGTGTGATGGAGTTCTCATGATTTGGTTGAGCTAGATTGCCAGATGGATTCGAAGCTCAGTGAGGTGGATCTACGAAATGATAGAACACATGGCCTAGTAACCCTTGAACTGGGCTGTGGGTTGCAGTAAAGACGGATTTTTTGTTGCCTCAGATGGCCTAGGAACCTTTGTCGGTGAATGATAGGATACACGATGAATCTAAGAGGTGGTTTTATTTCCGTTGGCCTAGAAATACTGAGTTTGGGATATGCGGTAAAGCCTAAAGAGTGGGTCTCAGTTTAGGGCCTAGTGATCTGGGTTTGGATTGTGGTAAAGCCTGAGAGACTAGGAGACAAGAAAATTCCTAACGGTGTAGGTGGAGATATCCAATGGCATCCATGCTTGTTTGTCCCAGTGATAGGATGGAGATCGTGGTAAAGCCTATTATGACATGTTCATTGTGTTGGCCTAGTGATTTGGGATGGATTACGGTAAAGCTTGGTTTCTATTGATGAGGGTGAGGTAGTTTAGCCTCGGTATGCCCTGGTTAGTTCTTTTGGTTTGAGTCCCACATTCATGCTTGGAATATGGCATGGGAGTGAATGTGATCCAGGTGGATATTGGTGGCCACCCACCTATTCCACTTGGACTCTCACCATTTTTCTTTCAGTTTTTTTTTTTCTCAGTTTCCTTAATTATAGCACATTTTACTATTTTTGTTATTTTTTTCGAGTCCTAAACTTCTGGAGCCGTTTTGAGGCCCTAAAAAATGCCTCTTGCAATTCCTAAATAAATCACAATTTCAGTTGTATTCCTCGTAGATATCTTTCCAACGAGGTATCATACGCATCAAACAGATATAATATGACCAAGTTACGACCCCGAGAAGTTGGCTACCCAACTAACCCCAACGGGGCCCATAAACTCTTGGTGTTACATCTCCTCGGGTTAGGGTTTTGGTTGTTTAAGGTTTTCTCTTATTGTTCAATAATAAAAAGCCCCTAGAGTCTCATTATAACTCAGTTCAGAGGCATGTAGCTACCACTTCTCTTCTCAGAGATAAGCTACCATCGCCCGAGCTAGTCTTATTTCCATTCTGTTTGTAATCATATTTCAGTATTTGATATTAATGAAATGAAGTGTTATTTCCATTGCATCTATGCATTTATGGTTATATCTGTAATTTGTTGCATTCCTGTTTAAATCTGGATCAATGGTATCAGAGCGGTCCGCTCTTTCCCTTTTTTTCTTGGAATTTCCCAATGAGGTTGGGATATAAGGAGTTAGGGCTCGATCTGGTTGAACCTTTGCAAGACCAGCCTCACAAACCCTGACGGCGACACATGGGGGAAGAAAATAAAGATGAGGGAGCAGGAGATCCTATCAAAATATTGCTCGAGGAGGCTCTGGAGAAACAAAGGAACACGATGATGGATAACTTTTCCCAGATCCTTCAACGGTTGCCCACCGGCGGTGCATCCATATCCAGCAACCACTCTGGAGGCTCCACGTATTTTAAGGTACAAGTAAGCTTTTAAATTCCCATATTTGAGTGCCAAATAGATGCAGACGTTGCAGATAAATGGTTAAATATGCTAGAAGGTTTTTTTTTTCTTTTCTGTTCATGATTTTTCTAGCCGGGAAAAGATTACTTTTGCTCTTCTCAAAGATGCCCCCCACGTCAAGGATTGGTGGGAAACGTACTGTGAGTATAAGGATGACAGTACGACCTCATTGTTTTTAGCCACTCCCACTTGGAATTCATTCGAGGACACCATCAAGGAGCAGTACTACCCTATTGGGAGCTATGAGGACAAATACATAAAGTGGACCACGCTATGGCAGGGAAGGGACCAAGATGTGTCGAAGTTTATCAATGTTTTTCATACCCTTTGCACGAATTTGGGTATCAAGGATTCTAAGAAAAATTTGGTACTCAAGTACCGCGAGTTCCTACACAGATACATCCAGGACGAGATAGAGTTCCTGGACATCTCCTCACTCGGCATGGCGTACTGATATGCCATCAAGATTAAGCAGAAGTTTAAACAGAAGAAGCGAGACTTTGGATCTGCGAATCTAAAGCAAGAGAAAGGTTCCCCCAAACTACAAAACAAAGGACAAAGCCAAGGTGGGATAGCCCACGACAACCCGCCAAAGCCACAAGCAAAGGACAACACTGCGAAGCCGAAGAAGGACACGGGAAAGTGGTGGGACTTCCATAAGATCTCCACTCACAACACAAGTGAGTGTCAGGCCAAGCAATCATTAGTGATCGAGCTGAAGGCTTCAGAATCAAATGCATGTTCTGACTCTGAGTTAGAAACCAATGCCACCATTGCCACCACGAAGACCCAGAAGGAGGAACTCAAAGATCCAGAGGAGGAGGAGCATCTCTTCCACTCCCATATGTGGGTAAAGGGTTCCTCACTATAGTTCATTTTTGACAACAGGAGCCAAAAACCTCATTGCAGTAGAGGTCATGAAGCGGATGGGCTTAGATACCACAACACACCCACAACCATACACCATTAGGTGGCTTCACCAAGGACAAGATCTTCACGTGAGCCAACAATGCCTCCTTCCATACAACATCAAGCCCTTCACGGATGAGGTATTACGTGACGTTTCTCCCCTTGATGTTTGTGATTTATTATTAGGCAAACCATACTTGTGGAAGTGACATGATGTGTATGAGTCAAGACCTCACGTTTTTATAGTTACCTTGGGAAATAAGTTGTACATGATACCGGATTTAGCACCGCCTACTTCCATCTCTCTGGTTACTGCCAAAAAATGTAGTAAGATCATTTCCAAAACCAGGAATTTTTTTTTCCTGAAGATACACCCTCATGGAAAGAAGAAGATGGTAGCCACAACCTCCAGACAGGGCCCCTATGCAAAACAACAACAGATGGACAAGGTCGTGGAGGAGTACGAGGACATCTTCACCTCCACCGCAGGGGTGCCTCTGCACTGTTAGGTCAAGGACTCCACCCATCTTACCCCAGGTGCGTCGTTTCCCAATGGACCAATCTATCAGCACTCCATTCTGGAGAGCGATGAAATCAAGAGGCATATTTAGGAGTTGTTATAGAAAGGTCACATTTGGCCAAGTTCACCACCCTATGGGAGCTCGATCGTGTTGGTATAGAAGAACGATGGGACTTGGAGACTCTGTATTTACTATCGAGCGTTGAACAAGATCATTGTCCGGAATAGGTACCCGATCCCACGAATTGATGACCTTCTGGACCAACTCAAGGGGGGGAAATATTTCAGCAAGATCGTCTTGAAGTCTGGATATCACCAAGTACCAATCGAACCCTCCGATGTGTGGAATTCTGAAGACTAACTTCAAAGCCAAGGAGGGCCTTTTCGAATGGTTGGTTATGCCTTTCGAGTTGACGAATGCTCCTACAACCTTCATGAGGCTGATGGATGACATATTGCGGCCATTCACCAACTCATTTGTAGTGGTATACTTGGATGACATCTTAATCTTTAGCCAGAGTTGGGAAGATCACCTCCACCACATCCGACATGTTCTCCAAACACCGCGGAAACACAAGTTGTGTGCCAATTTGGAGAAATGAACTTTTGGCATGACCTAGGTTCAGTATCTGGGATACATTATTGATGAATGGGGGATGCATATGGATCCAACCAAAATCCAAGTCATTTGGGATTGGCTAACCCCAACCACTCGGACAGAGCTCCGCAACTTTCTGGGACTTTCCAATTTCTATCGCAGGTTCGTGTTGGGGTTCTCTCATATCACATGGCCGTTGAGTCAAGTCACTAACGGAGCAACAAAAGAAAAATTCTTTTGGTCTGAATTTCAACAGAAGGCATTCACAGATTTGAAACATCGCCTTTGCTCTGCACCAGTGCTCACATTACCAAACTTGAAACAACCATTTGATATTGAGATAAATGCCTCTAACTATGCTATTAGGGCAGTCCTTACTCAACACTGGCACCAAGTGGAATATCACAGTGAAACACTTTCAGACACAATCCAGAAGTATCCCACTTATGAAAAAGAGATGTATTCCATTGTGTAGGCTTCCCAACAATGGAAGCATTACATTTTGGGAAAAGATACGGTCATCCACATAGACCACCGACCCCTCTAGTTCATACAGATGCAAGGGAAGTTGCAGAATGATCGCCATTAGAAGTGGTCCACATACCTACAACAGTTCGATTTGAATATCAAGTACAAGAAGGGCAACACCAATAATGTTGCAGACTACCTCAGCCGACCACTGATCATGGTGTTAACCACTGTGATCAACTCTTGTGGGCACAAGACTTCTGATTGGCCACTTCTCTACAAAAGAGACCTAGAATTCGGTCACACATACCATATGCTCTTGGAGGGTCAACAAGTTCCATATTTTCACCTCCAGGATGCTCTGTTATGCAACCTGGGACACCTTTGTGTTCCTTCAAGCGAGCGTGCCAAGATGATTTGGGAAGTGCACTATAGTTGGGCTGTTGGGAATTTCGGGGTCGATAAAATTGTGATAGTACTGCAGAAGTATTTCTATTGGCCAAATATTTGACATGATGTTCAGAAGTACATCAGATCCCGCACTGCCTACGCCATTGCAAAACTGACCATCAAGAAGCAAGACCTCTATATTCCGCTGCCTACCCCTACTTGACCTTGGGAATCCATCTCCATGGATTACATGTCGAGCTTTCCTTCTACTAAGCATGGAAACAACTGTGCTTTTGTGGTCGTCGATAGATTCTCGAAGATGGCCATTATGGCAGCCTGCAAGAAGAATGTTATGACAAAATCCACTGCTAAACTCTTCTTTGAACGAGTGTGGGTAGACTTTGGGATCCCACAATCTATCATCTCAAATTAGGACAACAGGTTCCTCAATACATTTTGGTCCAGCCTCTGGTCGATTCTGGACACCAAACTCACTAGGTCCACAACTTTCCATCCGCAAACTGATGGCCAGATAGAGGTCATCAACATGATGATCGTACACATTCTATGCATGTACAAATCAAAGAATCCATGCACATGGGATGAGAGCCTCCCCTATGTCCAAAAAAACTATAACCGGGCTCTCCACAACTCAACTGGCCACAACCCTTTTCAGGTGGGCTTGGGATTCCAGCCACTATGTCCCATTGATGTGGCCATACCATTTGCAACGACTCAGGTAGATTCAGCTCATGTCCAGTTCAAAGCTAACAAGGCAAATAACTTCATTGAGCACATTCAACACATCCTCCAATAGGTCCATGACATATTGGACAAAGCCAATGCTAAGTACAAGCAGTGACATGATCAACATTGGGTGCCACACAAGTTCCAGGTGGGTGACAAAGTTTGGCTACATTTGCATAGGGAGCGTATCGCGGGGCCCCACTAGAATATTTTTCTGCTTCGATATGGGCCATACACCATCACCAAGGCTATGGGAGATAATGATTTTGAGCTCAACATTCCCCCATTCCTTGGCCTGCACTTAATGTTCAATGTGGATCACCTTTGGCCATACTTTACACCATTACTGGACACATCTGACATTGCAGAACAACTCACACCAACAAAGTTAAATCCAGACAACATGGAACAAGGTGCAACTGATTAAATCATGGACACGTAGATCAAGAACACTTGCCAGCAGAAGATCTAGCTGTATCGAGTTATCAAAGTCGTCCAACTCCTGCACCAAGGCAAATAGCTCACCAGAGACCAAGTTCAGCAGAAGTTCCTCATCTCATGGAGGAACTCAATGCAATGGAGACAATTGCATCCTAAGTGGGCAGGAGTGATCCAGGTGGATATTGGTGGCCAGCCGCCTATTCCACTTGGACCTCACCATTGTTTTTTTAGTTTTTTCAGTTTCCATAATTGTAGCACAATTTACTATTTTTGGCAGTTTTTTGGGTCCTGAACTTCCAGAGCCGTTTTAAGGCCCTAAATGATGTTTTTCTTGGAAAAATTATGTCAACAATTTCCAAAGAAATCACGATTTTAGTTGTAGTCCTCAGAGAGATCTTTCCAACGAGGTATCATATGCGTCAAATGAAGATATTAAATATGACCAAGTTACAACCCCGGGAAGTTGGCTACCCAACTAACCCCAACAGGGCCCATAAACTCTTGGTGGCCCTTGAGCCTCATTGTAACTCAGTTAAGAGGCATGTAGCCACCACATATATTCTCAGAGATAAGCTACCATCGCTCGAGTGTGTCTTATTTCCATTCTATTTGTAAGAATATTTCAATATTTGATATTAATGAAATGAAATGTTATTTCTGCTGCATCTCTTTATTTATGGTTATATCTATAATTTGTTGTGTTCCCGTTTAAATTTGGATCATAATGGATGAAGAGAGATTTGGCTCAACCATTCTATGGTCCAGTGGAACATGGAAGTCCCATCCCAATTTGGTTTTTGCATCATGAATGAAAGGTTATTTCTCCTTGTATTTCTATGAGCATTTTGATGGATTATATGTGGTCTATATGACTGTACTTTCATGAGTATTTCTGTTGTTATTATGCTAGTTATATGTGTGTTTTATGACAACAACTGTGTGGATCTTAGCATGTTTTTTCTTGTAGATGAATGGATACTGTATCTATGGCCTAATAGATGGTAATGCAGCAAATGGCATGAGGGAACAATGGTTCTTAGAGATTCTTAGATAAGTACAAGATTCATATGTTTAATTATGTTGGTTACACCTGTAGATTACATGCCTTCGACATGTTTGACGAAATGCCTATCATGGCTAGTAGGGATCTGATTAAGGTCTTTTTTAACTTATTTCTTTTGCATCATGGTTTCCCTGTTCTTTTACTATTCATGAGTTATCCTTCCATTCTTGGCAGTGACCTGGGCCATGGGCTTGAAAAAGTGGCTCAAATATCGAGGACACTAGCATAGCAATGGTAAATTGGGTCTTTGGATGCTGGAAGGTAAGCCTATGAGAGCGAATTTGGGTTTATGGACAGTCTCTTGCCTATAACATGAGAGCGACTGAGGCTTAAGATTTCCAGAACATTAGTGGGAACCAAGGTCATGATGTTTGAGTGGCTCACGTGTCTTCTGAGGGTTCTATTGCTGATGTGGATAGGTTGGTTGACGTGTTCCATCGATTCCACTTCCTTAAGGTCACATAGGAGGTCAAATCCAATCATAGTAGCCTCTCGTCACATGTTTACCCTGATTGGCTGGTTACTTGGTTAGATGTGTGAGGAGGGTGTTACACATTTGTGAGGATTTAGTTGAATATTGTAATGCCTAAATTATAAGAAAAAGGCTCTAAGATGCATCGAGTGAGCAGGGAGATTGTCCATATAAGGTTGCACGATGTGTTTGATATCATAAAAGGCGTAATTCATCACCCTTTGAAATGTAGCCCCAACATTCTTTAATATGAAAGGGATTTTTCGGTTTGAAAACATGCCCCAAGGACAAATAAATGTAGTTTTAGGTTGATTCGTTGGGAGAATGTTGATCTAATTATAACCAGAAAAATCCATCCATGAATGAATACATTTCACAACCAGCACAGTCATCAACAATTTGTTCGATGAACGGGGTGGGATAATTATCCTTCGGACAAGCATGATTTATGTCCCAATAATCGGCACATACACAAATTGTTCCTTGTTTCTTCACGAAAGGAACAATATTTGACACCCAATTAGTCAAAGGAACTGGATAGATGAAACTGGCGTGTAGAAGTTTTTCAACCTAAGATTTAATCACAACAACCTTCTTGGGATGTACCACAAGAAGGCGTTGCTGGGCTAGCTTAGCATCGGGATACATTTTTATTTTCTGAACCATAATGTTTGGATAAATCCCTGACATTTCTTCATAAGACGAGGAAAAGACATTTTGAAACTCCTTAAATAGATCTTTATAAATATTAATCTCATTCGGAGAGCAAGACGTGCTGATATGTAAATTCTCGACAATGTGAGGTTTAATTGAGATATCGAGAGGGATAGTCTCTTCAATATTCGATAGGTTCTTCTCTGAATCAACTTCATGAATGGAAACAAAATTCATAGAGAGATCAACGATATTGGGTTGATAAAGGTCAAGAGTATTATCCTTGATGGAATCTAACAAGGAGGAACGATGGTGATGATCGTCCCATGACGCATCGTCTGGCATCATGATTTCCATGATGCTCTCATTCGTAGGGAATTCACAAGAGAAAGGATCAGAAGACGTGCCATAATCCAATGAGTGATCGACCCAATTTATCAAAGAGACTAGATTGGAATGAATCTCATAATCTAAATGAATGTATTCATAGTAAAGCTCGATGGGGCTAAGAGGCATACAGTTGCCAAAACTATTGATGTTAGTTTCGTTTGGCACTATCCAAGGATTAGTTGGAAGAGTAGAAGAGGATATCATACTGGTATAGGAAACCGAAGAGGAGCTATCAGAAATCAAAGGAGTAGGAAGCAAAAAGGTTCTCATAAGATAGGAATCCTTAAGAAATCCAACCCCGATGATAATATTGGCATATAGTTTCCCCTACAAGAGGGACACTTCCAATAACTGGAGAATTAGAGATGAAAAATGTGAGCTGATCGATGGCTACTATGCCTCCTTTATGAGGAAAGGCGATCATCTAAAAATAGGATGAAACGACAACAACCATCACGTAAACCCAGGTTCAACCCAATAGAACATTATAATCGAGTGGTCCGTTAATAAATTCAACTTCTATGGATACAGATTTACCTCCCAATTCTACTTGTAAGGAATTCAAAATCCCACAAGGTTTATATGTTCTTCCGTTAAAATATTTCAAGGTGGTGGGTGATTGACTCAATTGAGGAGAACCAATGGCCTTCCAGGAAGATAAGGACATGATGCAGGTTGAGGCTCCCTCATCCACAATAGAATGATGAATGTTCTTACCATGGATGACAACTTGGATCATAAATGCTAATTGAGCTGGAAGTCTAGGTGTATAATTCTCATGATTGAAAATGACTAGGTTGGAATCCAAAGGATCGATGCACCCAATTGTGAAAATCAAAGCCTTTTTCTGGGCAAGACAATAATGCAACACCTCGAGACTAGACATGGCTAATGAAGACTGAGACAAGTCCTCAACTACGCTGTAATTTTGAGTGGATCTCACGCAAGGGTTGAAAGAATATTAATGGATAACGCCCTTTGGAGGCTTAATAGTAGATTCTGTAGGAATTGTAAGAGAAGCAAGATCTGATGGAGATGTAGTTGAATTGGTAGGTTGATCAAAAGCCTAATTGTTCAGGGGATTCACATTACCATAGTCTTTATTATGGGTGTGTACCATAATATCGGTCTTTGATTTGGCGGAAGAAAGCATCAAAACCAAGTTAGAGGAAGTAGGGTCTCGAGCAACCAAATGGATCTCCTAATTTGGAAACGGATCTGCCAACACGTCAGGTGAAGTAGAGGATTTCAGAAACTAGTTCACTTCTTCTCGATGGGGATAGTCATGAGTGAAGTGTTCCTCATTACAAATCAAGCATGTGTAACGAGGTTTTCGTTCTCATCAAAAGATTAATTGTTTTGTTTATCCTGTGGAGGAGAATATTTATTCTTCTTACCTTTTCCTTTCTTCTTACTTCCTGGTTGCTATTGAGATTTACCTTTATCAGAATGAATGACATTGATCTTAGAAGTAGAAGCCGTAGGAGGATTGGATGGAGGGCTTTGGGCAGTACCGGTAAGAGAAGCACCATATGGTTTACTCACTGACTGCAAATTGGTAGAACCGATCATGTCATCAACATCATGAGATTCTTTACCAGGAGATTAAGGAATAATGTTTGAAGGTCGTGGAGCGTTTGGTATCTTATCATAAATCATGCTAGATTAGGTATAAACTAGATCCAAGTACTGGGCATGAGAAATTACTTGCTCTTCGGTTACAACTCCACCCTTAGCCACATCTTCTATTATAGGGGCCAACAGAGACTTAGTAAACTATTCCGCTAACAATTGATCCAAAACATATGTCTTAACCAATTTACAACAACCTCTCCACTTATGAATATGATCAGAGATGTGAGTGGAATCAGAGTGTTTGAAGTTGGTCAAAAGTTTCATTCCAGTTTCGTATTTGATGGGAAGATGGAAATGTGTGAGGAAGTTGTTAGCCAAGGCACTAAAATTGTTAAATGGATCTCTCGGTAATTCAGTATACCATTTAGCTTCCATACCGGTAAGAGTACGCTAGAAAATAATAATTGAATTGAATCATCATTAAGGGAGTTCAATGAACACCATAAATGATAAGTCATGACATGTGTCGATGGGTCTTCTCTAGGATTCCCATTGAATTTTGGGATATCAGAAGGAAATTTCGTAGGAATAATCGACCACCAAGGAAAATGAGTAATAGGATCGTTATTGAGCCGAGCCAAATCAAGAAATTTGATAGTTGCCACAAATGACAACTGCCTGTTAAAATACAGTGGAGGATAACTTGGATAAGAGGGAATAACTTGAGCAACAGGTATTTGTGCTCCATGATAGGGAGGGTTTCTGTTATCACTGAAAATTCTGTTGCCAAAATTGCTCAGACTAGCTTAAGGACAAAGTGTTTTTGCAGCGCATAAATCCTTTAGCAGTTTCGCAGCGCAACCTGTTTTAGTGATTTCGTAGCGAAAAACACCGACTTTGCACTAACTGCGCTACGAAATGGAGAATTCGTGCTGATCCATAGCAGCTGTCATGCAAAATAGCTCTGGGGTGGATGCACTTTACAGGTGGCATGCTCTTAAGTTCCTGCGTGTATGCTTGTCATCAGTTCTGAATCTGAAGGGAAATATTACAGGTTAAAAGAGATAGTTCTGCAAAACATGTAGCATCATCTTCTGCAAATAACGAGGATTTTGGGATCAATACTCGGAAGCAAGAGGGCAGCCGGAGAAGCCATCTTCTACTCATACACAACCTATATTAATGGTTTTGCTGCCATTCTGGAAGAAGGGCACGCTGTCTCTCTATCAAAACACCTGCAGGTATTGTCTGTATTCGTCAACAAAGTCGGCAGTCTGCAGCCAACTCACTCATGGGGACTTCTCGGCCTAGAAAAAGGAGAGTTCGGGAAGAACGTCATCATTGCTCACCTGGATAGAGGAGTATGGCCTGAATCTGCAAGCTTCAGTGACAAAGGTTTCGGTCTGTTCCTACCAGATGGAAAGGGATCTGCCAAAATGGCACAAAATTCATTTCAAGTCAATGCAACAGGAAATTGATTGGAGCTAGATACTTTATCAAGGGATTTGAAGCTTTATATGGGCATCTGAATCTGTCTCTATTAGAGGAATATCGTTCCCCGCGAGACAAAGAAGGGCATGAAACACACACTCTGTCCACAGCGGGTGGGAATTTTGTGAGAAATGCAAGTTTATACGGACTGGCAAAAGGAGGAACTCCCCATGCCAGAGTTGCAACATACAAAGCTTGTTGGCCTGGCTTGTTCGGATATGCTTGCACTGCTGCGGATATGCTTGCAGCATTTGATCAAAGGATAAATGACAGTGTAGATGTTTTCTCTATTTCTGTGGCATTTTTTCCATGACCTAGATTATTTTGAAGATGAAATTCCCATTGGAGCGTTCCATGCAGTCCAGAGAGGAAAAATAGTTGTCTTCGCTGGAGGAAATTTTGGTCCAGAAGGTGTTCCAAACGTGGCACCACGAATCATAACTGTGGCAGCAAGCACTGTCGATAGGGAATTCCTTTCAAGCGCTACTCTTGGAAACAACACGACATATACAGGACAAAGTCCGTCCCAATTCCAGTTACCAAAGAGCAGACTCTACCCTCTTGTATCATCGGTGAATGTCAGAGCTCCAAATACAAATGAAACTGCTGGAAAGAGGATCTTCGTATTTTTCAAGCTGGTGTCCATGTTGTTGTAGGGACACCAGGTAGGGTCTATGATATGCTGCGGCGTCATGCCTTGCGTTCTGATTCAATTAAAATGTTTGTGCTTGATGAAGCGGATGAAATGCTCTCACGTGGATTTAAGGACCAGATATGTGATATCTTTCAATTGCTACCGCCAAATCTTCAAGTTGGTGTTTTCTCGGCCACCATGCCTCCCGAGGCACTGGAGATTACAAGAAAGTTCATGAATAATCCGGTTATAATTCTTGTAAAAAGAGATCGCATACGAGAGCGCTTGAAACCAGCAAAGGCAGACTCCACTAAGGATCCTACTGAAGTTGTTTCAGATTTTCTGAAATTGGTCTCATATGTTGCTGGAGCTTATGACAAGGAGGAGGGTTTTCTTAAACTGAATGAAGAAATTGTGAAATATGAAGAATCAAAGAATGGGGCAGAAGGGCCTTCTAGAAGGTTGTTTTATCTTGCATTGCCTCCATCAGTGTATCGCATTGTATGCAAAATGATCCGGCATCACTGCATGAATCAACGAGGAGGTTGGACGCGGGTTATAGTCGAGAAGCCTTTTGGGAAGGACTTAACATCAGCAGAGGATTTGAGTAAACAGCTAGGGGAGCTTTTCAGTGAAGAGCAGATTTATCGGATTGATCATTGCCTTGGAAAGGAATTAGTGCAGAATCTGTTAGTAGTTCGGTGCGCAAACCGACTCTTTTTGCCCCTTTGGAATCGAGATAACATTGATAACGTTCAGATTGTCTTTAGGGAAGATTTTGGAACAGAAGGTCGAGGTGGATACTTTGATGAATACGGGATTATTCGTGATATCATTCAAAATCATCTACTGCAGATTCTTTGTTTGATATCTATGGAGAAGCCAGTTTCCCTTTACCCTGAGCACATTCGGAATGAGAAAGTCAAGGTCCTTGAATCTGTTCAACCTATAAGAGCTGAAGATGTAGTTCTTGGACAGTATGAGGGCTATACAGAAGATACCAACAGAGGAGGAAATCATCCTTACATAAAAGGCCTTGCAATTGCAACATGTTGCCACCATCTTTGCCAATGGAAATCTTATGTGAATAAACATTTTTCATAAACCTGGGCGTTAAAAGAGAAGAATTTTGTGCTGTAACATGGCTGACCAGCTGGGCACTTGATGGGCAGCATTGCTCTGATCATTCTAATGGCGTTAAAGTCGGAACCAACTTAAATGTTTGCAATACCAATGAAGATGCTGCTAATGTTCATGATGTTGGAAATATTATTAGATGCTTGAAGCCAGCTGAAAAGGCAGTACTAGGTTTGAAATGCAAAGAACTTCTTGATACTGGCAGGCTCATATGGTTGAGAGAGCTGGGATTAAATGCTAAACTAGTAAATTATGTTCCAGCCAAAGTATCTCCAGAAAACAGGTTACTTCTTGCAAGCAATGGTTAAAGAACTTGAATCACTTATGGTTGAGTTGTAAACACCACATATTTGGTGGTTACCTTTGTGGCAAGCAATCTGGAGTTTCTATTTTTCATGCTGTTGTTAACGGTATTGGCCATTTGTTCATTAAATTGGGCTTTATGCACACTCGAATGGTCCATGGGGATACTTCACAATCATTTGAGGTGGATGATTTATTGATCTAATTGAACATCTGTCAAAGTTGTGTTCTTCGCGGTCTGGAATCTATTGAAGTGCTTGTAAGAAAAGGTGCTTTGCAGTGAAAGGTTCCAGGTTAGCAGGGCTTGCAGAGAAATCTAAGCATGCTGTTTGAGTTTTATAGGAAAAGCTATTGACATTGAAGCCTGACAGCTGAACATGATTACTTGCAAGTTGTTATTCATTTGTTGAGGAAAATGTGAAAAATCAGTGGAAAGAGAAATATAGGGGAAATTGAAATTGTTTAAAACAGCTTCGCAGTTTCGCAGCGCGCTACGAAACAGCTGTAGGTGTTATTTTGAAACGCATATAACAGTTTGATGGCAGAATCAAAAACTTGCAAAGGAAACACCTCAGTGACATGAAAGGGATCCAAGGAAGCCTCCAGCATATCAGGAGCATGGTGTTACCCTTCTCTCTTGGGTTATTAAAGAATTAAAGTATCCACTGTTGCATACTCGGTGATGGGGGACCAGAACCGAAAATTTAGGGATATTTTCAGCCAATACAGAACAGATCAAAGTCTTTGGTATTCAAAGCCAGCATGGTACATTAATTGCCCATCTTATGCCATCTCATGCCATCACAGCCACTGCCAGAAGGAGAGCAGCATATCAAACACCGACAAACAGGAGCAGTTTCCTATATTTCAGGGTATTGGAAACATGTTGCATTAAAGGCCAGCAAGCAACTACAGACACCTATCACAGCCAAACTAAAAGAGACCACTTGTCAGAGAATGAGCCTATTTTCTCCTTTTTCTCGTAGGAGCACCATCTTGATTGTAATAAATGCTATTTCCAGCATGATGTAGAATTAGAATCTTATTTGCTTTAGAATTCCAGCGCTGTCAATTAGTGGTCAGCTGTAATTATTAGTTAGTTTAAAAGTGAATAGGTGTCATTAGAAAAGGACTTCGAGTTCCCCTCAGAGGAATGGGAGTCAGGTAGAAGAATTTTATAAATAGCTAAGAGAGTGAAGTAATAGAGGTTGGATGTTTTTTGGAAAAAACAGAGTTTATATTGGCTTATGTAAAGACTTGTTACAGTAATATAAAAGACTACTTTTTTCTTCTCAGGATTCATACTTTGTTCAGATGCTCAAGATGTATGTGGCTTTGTCTTACCCTTTATGTTTTACAGCTTTATAGATACACAATCACTCTGAATTCACCTAGCTGCTCAGACTTCCTGTGTGTATTTATGAGTTGAGGTTCACTTGAGAAATGTTTTGAAGTGTTTAAACATTACATGCCCTGACTTCCATGAATGAGTAGTTTTATGGTTTACTGAAATGGTGTTTGACTCCATGAGCCCAATGGAAGAAATCTTATGTTGTCTGTCCAACCAGCATGTTTATTAAGTTTTCATTTCAAGAGTTAGCCCTCTTAGTGTTAATCATGATCAATAGTTTGTTTGAGAGAGCCCTCTCAGGCTAGGGAGGCTAATCCTTAGTCAAGAGTCTGGTCTGAAATAGTTACATAGAGTCTAACTGATTAGCAGCCATCAGTACATGATTTTGTGATAACAGTTTCAATAAAGAGGAACCTAGCCACCAGAATAAGGAGGATTTGGATAACCAACATATACATAACCTTTTTGTTCGACTCCAATATAACCTTGCAAATGTTGGAGATGATAGGTTTGGACTTGCTGGCCCTAATAGGGTACCCGAGGAATACCCTAATAAGGTTGATACTGTTGCATCATGGGATTTTACATAATCCAAACATAAGGTAGATTCGGTGGAGGTTGTTCCATACTATAATCAATCTTTCCTACTAGAATTTGAGGAATACCTTATCCAAGTGGTTGAGATTGTAAGGTACCTTGCAAAGTCTGAGTAAGCGGAACCTTGGGGGGACCAAATACTGACGGAATAGATTGAGTCACACTTACAGACTGTAATGGTTGGCTTACATGAATTTGAGCTTGTAGAGGTACAAATTGATAAGTAGAAATTTGAGATGTGGACGACAAAAAAGTATTCATTGACCTAAGGCAACATAGTCTCAGGTGCTTCGGTTTCAACTGTTTCAAATTCACCAACAAGTGATGAAGTGATCTCAGGTTCAGTACTCAAAGGGAAAGATGATTATGGTAGATCATATTTAGGAGGACTAGAAGTTCCCAAAGTTCTTGATTTAGTAGTTTTCATTTTCTTATTCTTCTGGCGATGGCCAGGCGTAGCCTCTGGTGGAAGAGGATGCTCATTTTTCCTTTTGCGCAAATGACAGAGAGGAGGGGTGTGTTCTTCCAAGTTAGATTAATAAATTTTAAAAATTAACACAAAAATAAATAAAAAAGAGGGTAATACTAGGCATAAAGGTTTACAAAGAACCATGAACTACAATATACACCTTGGCGAACCAAGGACTTAACGTACGTGTAGTCAATCTCCTCGAATGATGTGTTCAGTGTATCATGGTATACAAGGCGACTGACTCGGTTACTTATGGTGAGGATAGAAACCTATGGTGGACTTCCAAAATATACTTGATGGTACGTGGAAGTGTAGTTCGTAGTACTGCTATCTAATGCGTAATCGTTTGATGAGAGTGTTCCTATATATTTTTCATGCATGGAGCACCATCCAATATACCCAAAGGTATGTGGAGTACGATCCTATACACTTACATATGTGGAGTGAGATATCACCCCTGGGATACAATACTAGAAAACAACGACAACTCCTATGTTTAACGATGCCAGAACATGTCTCTAGCTTAGAACTATAAATGTTTGTGTTAATGTGACAAATGCTCCTTAGGTTGATTCAAAATATTTTGAAGTTTATCTTTGATTAAGTTTCAATTTCATGGCTGACCATAGATTGCACCTGAATATCCTAAAATGCAAGCTAGCATGAAGAAATGGAAACTTTCACTTTCAATGAGAATATATCTAAAGGAGGGAAGAGACAAAAAAATGCAAAAAACAATAAATAAGTACAATTCCCTAAAAAGTAACTGTTCCAATTCAAATTTTAATCACAAAACCCTAGATGCCAATGCAAATATATTTTTCTTTTCAATTTCATCTTAATTTTCAAAATGGGAGAAAACTAAGATGCACGTCTAATAAAAGAAAGCTTTTTCGAATGATTACTGGAACACAAATTATTTCAAGTACTCAATGACTAAACAAAATCAGTTTGCTAATTACCTAATGAAAAGAACAAAGGAAAATCTAAACAAATTATAATCAAAGGAAATAAAAACCATAAGAAAACCACATGGAGTCTTCTGAGAGAGACTAAGACATTGATGGACTCAAGGAAGAGAAGTTGGAAGAAGGCTAGACAAAGAGAAAACCAAAACAAGGCAAATTTTGGCATGAAATAGGGATCAATGCAAGTGCTTAAGGGACACTAGTTCTCTGCAATGGAGGCACAAAAAGGGATGGGCTGCACTCCAAAGCAAGTGCAAGGAAGGCTAAGGTGCACTACAACGCATTGTCTCCAGACTAGAGGGTGTGCTGATCAAGGAATCTCAATTTCTGACACAAAAAAATAAATGGAATCTCAATGAAAAGTCTTCCTATGTCTAATCAGGAATGAGTGAAACTATAAAGATAAAAAAAAGAGGAAAAATAAACACCAAGGGAAAGAAAAAACCATCAAGGCATTGAATCAACCCCAGTATGGTCGCCAATTTGTTATCAAGAATCTACGACTGCGAACAAAAGTATCTTCCCTAGGCCTGGTGGACTAGCCTAGAACAACAGAAAGCAAAGGGCACAATGTATTCCTTAAAGTAATTGAATGATGGAATGAATCCTACCTAGAATCTGTCACAAGCTTCATTCCTTCCTCGGCTTGTATGCTCCAATCCTAGTTCTGATCGCTATAATTAGAACCGACACAATCAAACAAGACAAGCCAAAGATCTATGACATCTATGTAACATAATCCAATCACTCCATTCAATAGATCAACATGGTATTGAAATACATGAAATCATAAAATCATATATAGGAAAACAATCTACTCTTTGTATTAATAGAAATGGAGAGAGTTACAACCAAAAATAGGAGTTGATCTTGTAGAAGAGCTCCCCAAGTTGACTTGTCCTTTCCTTCCCATAAAGTATGCCTCGATGTCACCCTAATGCATGGAATAATGTCTCTCAAAGAAAAAACATGAGGTTAGAATCAATCTCCAATATCTAACCCCTTACTTATGGATGGTTGTAAATATATAGATGAGGGAGGTAGTTCATGAATTCTTATCCATTTATCAATCTAGGCTTGAGATCCACTTGAGATGGGAGGATGAGATTAAGGGATAAGAGGTGAAAACTTCAATGTAGGATAGGATAATATTCAAGACTCTTATCCAAATTAAATGGTTGAAACAACCTTAGGAAACTTTTGGAAGAGGGAGCTTTGGGATTCTTTTTATTTTTCCTGAATTTCTAGAATCATCACACCCCCAAGACTGAGCAACCTGTTGTTGATCAACACAGGTGGAGAGAAGGTCAACGCTGGTACCTAAAGGGCCAGGGTACGCTTGGCCTTAAAATATTGGAAACTCAGTAGTCAAGAGTAGAAACTCGTGGATTTAGCATAGTCATGCTTAGGGATTTATGTATGGATTATGATAATATGTTGAAGGATGTGAATTGATCCCGTTTAAAGGCCTGTTGACCAGATGTGAAAAAATGGCCTATAATTGCCATGATCCCTTGGATTTGATACCATTATTGGGGATAAAAAATATAGGAGATAAATGATGACAACTATCACATACATATCAATAATACACATAAACCATGCATACCATGATTTACCTTGGAAAACCCCAGTTGGGAAAATGACCAAAAATAGATATATTATATGTCATGGTTTAAATGCAGCCATGAATTGTGCTAAAAGACTCCAAGCCAGCGAAAATCATGGTTAGTCCAAGTGAGCCCTCTACTCTACTCAGTTACCTTACGATGGAAATCTCCAAGCCTTTTGTGTAGAAATTTCTTGTAGATTCAAACTGCTTATGTAATTTTCTAAAATAAAAGACTTGAATCTACTCTACTCATCAACGGAAATAATTAATTGATTGAGAAATCATGAAGCATACAAGAGAAAGAATTCAATCAACACATTACACAATGATTTCCTAGGGAAATCCACAACTGAAATCCCCTTCTATCTGTATATTGCATTAGTAAAAAAAATGAGAAGATTACAATGTTGTGCTCAAGCTCGAGCAACCTCTACACTATCTCTATCTGTCTCACTTCTTCCTAGACAAGACTAGGCCAATACTTAACCAATTTTATGCTTTCCCAAGTCCCTATTTCCTTGTGTTGTTTCCTTGGGAATTGGCCCCCTATTAATTCGGGAAATTCTTCAATTGGAATTGTGAAATCCTCATAGGCCTTCCTCTAACTTCATGAATCACCTGTATAATTTGGATGATTATACAACTAATAGTACATTTCCCTTGAATTCAAATCTCAACTGGGTAACTCTCAGATCTGACACGCATGATTTATTTATGAATGAATCATCACTTAACTGGTTGAACACATGAAGCAACACCCCACTGTCTGACTTCCTACTAGTTCCTCCATCAATTAGAACCAGTTTAAATGACTTTAACTCAGTTAAACTGAATTAATTAATCACAACTCAAAATAAACTCAACCAGGGATCCTATAAAATAGGAGACACTCTACATGACTAAACATAGACTCTCAACTCAAATTAACTCAGCCAACTAAGTCAAATTAACTTAGTTAACTCGTACAAGTTGTCTTGTGATGTGGAATTACAATTTTATTCCTAATTTAATTCAAGGGAAAATTAAATCATGATTTTTCTTGTTGCATTTTCAACACTCCCTCTCAACAAGAAAGGGATTATCAGATACCCCAATCCTACCTCTATGGAACTTGAATTTTCCTCTTGACAATGCCTTAGCCAAGATGTTTGCATCCTATTTCTCTGTAGGAATGTACTCCAACAACATGATTCTCCTTTGCACACAATCTCATAGATGGTGATATCGGATGTCGATATCCTTGGAACGATCATGAAAAAATGGATTCTCAAAGAGTTTGATACAACTCTGATTGTCATAGTAAATCACTATAGGATCCATATTCTGACCAAATAAACCAACACAAATCTTCCTCATCTAGATAGCCTCACAATTTGCTTGACTAGTAGCCATGTACTCTGCTTCTGCTGAACTTAGTGCAACAGATCTCTCCCTCCTGCTATATCGATAAATTACTACTGACCCAATATTGAAGATTCCCCCTAATGTGCTCTTCCTGTCGGATGGACTCCCTTCCCAATATACATCTGTGAAGCCTTGAAGCTTCACTCCCTCTGTCCATTTGTACCAAAGACCAAATTGAGTGGTGCCTCTAAGGTATCTCAACACATGTTTAGCTGCCTTCCAATATAATTTGGTTGTCTTAATCATTGCTTGACTAAGCTGGTTAACTGCAAAACATATGTCCAACTGTGTGTTTACCAAATACATAAGTGAACCCACAAGCTTCCTGTAAACATTAGCTTCCACTACTTCACCTAAAGTAGCATCTTCCTTCCTCCAAATCCATGCTAGAGGATTCTCCATGGGTTTGTTGCTCTCCATGTGGAAATTCTTCAATATCTCATTGGCATACTTTCCCTGAGAGACAAATAGTTCCTCATCTCCTTGCCATACTTCCATACCAAGGAAATAATGCATGGGCATTAGGTCCTTCATCTCAAATTCTCTTGCAAGATCCTATTTGCAAGGTTTTACCATCTTCTCGTCACCTGTTAGAATTAAATCATCGACATATAATACTATAATAAATAATTTTCCTTCAACCAAAATATGGTAAAGGTTTGCATCCGGTTCAATTTTGGTGGAGCCCAACCTGGTTCAATAGTTGTTGATCATGGTGTACCAAACACAGGGTGTTTGTTTCAATCCATACAATTCTCACTTGAATCTGCACACATGTGACTCTCTGTTGAAGGTCTCAAATCCTTTTGGATGCTCAATGTACACCTCTTCCTCAATCACTCTATTGAGGAATGTTGTCTTCACATTCATATGATGTATCTTCCATCCCATCTATGCTGAAAGTGCTAGAATAGATATGATTGAAAAGTACCTTGATACTGGAGCAAATTTCTCCTCATAATCAATTCCCTCCACCTGAGAGAACCCTCTGGCCACGAATATGGCCTTGTGCTTCTTGACACTCTCATATGTTGCTTTCTTTACCTTGTAAAGCCATCTGGAACTCACCACTGACTTGTCTACTGGTCTTGGGACCACTTCCCAAACATTGTTTCTGATAATGGAGTCATACTTCTCTAACATGGCATCAACCTATACTAGTTGCTTCACTACTTCCTCAAATCAGGATGGCTCAATATCTACACTCTCGCTCAACAGAGCCATGTAGCTAGTGTACCGATCCAGTGACTTCCTATTCCTACAATGTGATGTGGGTGTTCCAACATTCTCTCTAGAGTCATGCATCAATTTGTCAGCTTCTCTAGTGCTCTTCCTTCCATCTTTGGAAGTCTCTACATGAGTGGGTGCTTCCACTCTCTGCTCCTCTGCATGTGGCTGCTCCACATCATCCTGAGGTTCTTCCTTTGGAGCTAAAAGCTCCTCATTTTCATGTAAATGAATCTCCCTCTCAAGGGAACATCTCATGGCCTTCTCTTCATCAAAATTCACATCTCTACAAACCACTGTCATCCTGTGAGATGGAAGGTACACCCAATAGTTGTGAGGTGTATTTGTGTACCCCACAAATATGCCCAACTCAAATATTGGCTCTAGCTTTTTCCTTGCATCCTTGTCAACTTGACAGTAAATTGATGAACTAAAGATCCTAAAGTGTACCACATTTGGTTTCTTACTTGAAAAATATTCTTCTGGAGTACGCATCCTGAGAGCCCAATGACGACTCCTGTTTTGCACATATACAACTGTGTTGCATGCTTCAGCCCACAAGTGCAATGGTAGGCCCTGATCATGTAACATCACCCATGAAACTCCCACAATACTTTTGTTCTTCCTTTCATCCACCCCATTCTACTATGGTTTATGGGGTGTTGTTAACTCCCATCGAATGCCTTTTGATGCACAACATTTCTTGAATTCATTTGACACATATTCTCCACCATTATCGTTCTTGAGAGCCTTCACTTTCCTGTTAGTGTCTTTCTCAACAAGTGATTTCAATTGAAAAAATTCAGAGAACATATGATCTTTCTTCTGCATGAAGAAAATCCAGGACTTATGTGAGAAATAATCTACAAATATCACATAATACCTATGATTGGCCGCGGAGGCTATCGAGAATGGTCCACACACATCTGAGTGAACTCTTTCAAGGATCACTTGTGCTCGACTATCCTCATCATGAAAGGTGATTTTGGTGTATTTCCTCAATGTAAACCCTTTACATGTATCTCTCTACTATAATGCACCCTTGTGAAGTCCTATATAAATTTGTTGCATGATCTTCAAAGCTTCGTGGTGCAAGTGGCCCAATATTCTATGCCATAATTCACTGATGTCTCGGCTCTACACCTTCTCTACTTTTGTGCTCAAAGCAACACACTATTTTTCATCCAAATTATATGGGTTCTTCAACTGAAACCCGATCCTCTTCATTTTTCCTATGGCTATGTGATGAAGGAAATCCTTTCCTTTCCTAAATATCACATCGTATCCACGATCCTCCATGATAATAACTGAAACTAAATTCTTCTTCAGAACCGAAACATACATGACATTTTTTAATGTGAGAGGAAAACCATACTCCCTCATAAAGGTAACAATACTGATGTCGGTCGTGCTATGCCTTCCATCATCTACCACCTCGATGTGCATCTAGAGGTCCTTCTCCTCCAAGTCATTGAAGAATTGTTTGTTTCCAGTCATATGGAATGAGGCTCCACTATCTAGATACCACACACTACCCATCATCGATGTCTCCATGCATGCAATGAGGGTGAAATCCAACTCGAATTGTGAAGCAAGAGCTTCACCTGCCACTCCTCCTGAGGGAATCTTGTTGACATTATTGTGTGGACACTTCATGACATAATGTCCCAGCTCATGACAGTGAAAACATTTAATCTTCGACAAGTCCTTATTCTTTCCACGCTAACTGGAATCTCCTTTGGATTGGAATTTATTTCCTTTCACTTTATTTGCCTTTCCAGCTAAGGCATAGTTCTTCTCATCATCATGCTTGGATAAGGTTCCATCTCTCATGCTCCACCTTATCTCTTATTGCACTAAGTCGACTACAAACACTCCCACTTTGGTAGATGCTCCTTCCCATTTATCGAATCCTAGTAGCTATGCCAGCTCTTGGGAAGGTCTAGAAGTTCTAGGTTGACAAGATCATCTTCAACAACTGTAATGCCAACGCTCCCAAGCTCATCCCAACATTGGGTGAACCTAATCAAGTATTGTGGTATTTTTTTTTCCTTCTCCATATTGATCTTCCAAAGATTGTTCTTCAGTTCCAGCTTCCTGTGGTCACTAATGTTCTGAAACAAGTCGATCAAGGCTTTCCACATTGCATGTTGTGTATCATTCTCATGGAGGTTCGAGAAAATATGATCCTGAACTCCTTCTAGTATGATCCTTCTCGCCTTTGCAACACATTTCTTCCACTCTGCCAGATCTTGAGCATATTTGGTTAAAGGCTTAGGAATATCTTTGTCTATGAATTCCTTCAGCCTACTGCCTTCCAACACTTCCTCCATCCTGTCTTTCCAAGCAATATAATTCAAACTACCCTCAAGGGCATATTTGAGTCTCAATCTGTAGAACGACATCATGTTGGCTTTGAAGAATGATCCTGCAAATTTAATTTCACCTGTAAAGACAAAATTGTATTCTCCTTTTCTAGTGTGATTTTTTCTCTGATACAATGTAGGAATTCCTTGTAGATTCAGACTGCTTATGTAATTTTCTAAAAATAAAAGACTTTAACTACTCTACTCATCAACAGAAACAATTAATCGGCCGAGAAATCAAAAAGCATACAAGAGAAAGAATTCAATCAACACTTTACACAATGATTTCTTGGGTAAAGCGATAGCTAAAAACCCCTGATATATGTATATTGCAATAATCATAAATTATGAGAAGATTACAATGTTTTTCTCAAGCTTGAGCAACCTCTGCACTATCTCTATATGTCTCACTACTTCCTAGACAAGCCTAGGCCAATACTTAACCAATTTTATGTTTTCCCAAGTCCCTGTTTCCTTGGGAATTCCCCGCTATTAATTAGGGAAATTCCTCAATTGGAATTGTGCAATCCTCATAGGCCTTCCTCTGACTACATGCACCACCTATACAATTTGGATGATTATACAAATGATAGTACACTACTCTTGAACTCCAATATCAATTGGGTAACTCTTAGATCTGAAATCCATGAGTTATTTACGAGTGAATCATCAACTAATTGGTTGAACACATGAAGCAGCACCCCATTGTCTGACCTCCTACTAGTTCCTCTATCAGTTGGAACTAGTTTAACTGAATTTAACTAAGTTAAACTGAATTAATTAGTTACAACTCAAAATAAACTCAATTGGGGATCTTATAAAGTAGTAAACACTCTACATGACTCAATTTACACCCTCAACTTGAATTAAATCAGCCAACTAAGTCAAATTAACTTAGTTAACTTGTACAAGTTGTCTTGTGATGTGGAATTACAAATTTATTCCTAATTTAATTCAAGGGAAAATTAAATCAAGATTTTTCTTGTTGCAATTTCAACATTTTGGAGGCTTCATTACATGTAATCCATGGGATTTAATACAATGAGCCACCAAAAAAATGTACCCAAAACCACCACTATGGAACTAACAACTTTGACTCTTTCACCAAGTCAAGTTTACCCTAACAGAGTCATAAAGTTAATGAATATAAATAAATTAAGTAAGCTTGGGGAAAAGGTGACCAAGACTACAGGAAATGGTCTTACAACCTCAAGAGAAATTCATCAAATGAAATTCATTCATCTCAACATGGGGAATAATACATCAAAGGAATGCTACTATGACAAGCACTCCATTAATTCTAAAATGAATTAACACTCGTAGGGTAGCACTAACACAAGCATTGTAAATAGAAGCAGGTGAGAAAATTAATACCCTATTTTTTCCAAAGGAACTACCCTAATTTCACCATTAATATTCGTGGTTACACCTTCTAGTTGACCCTTGAAATGATGTAATAAAAAAAAGAATCTTGGAATTGACTAAGTGATCCAAAAGTTAGCTAAGAGAAAGAATACAAAAGAGTTAGTTTGGTGTATGGTATGCACAAATGAAGGTTTGAATGAATATACTTTAGTGAAGGGTAGAATAAGAGTTCCCAACCCATTCCATCCACAAACAAGAATTTTGGGTAGTAATATTGTTAATAAAGTTCACTAGATCAATAGTTTTGGTACTATTGATCTGTTTTTTATTATTAGTTTATGTTGTGCTAATATCAATTACAGATTTCTAAACATATGCTTGCTTATTGCTCCTCGTGCTGAGGTTTCATTAGCTGTTTGTGTATGTAATTAAGTAAATTTCCTTAAGTTTAAAATGACATTCATGAGAAAAATAGCTTCAAAAACAAATATTGAACATCAAACATTCAAAGTACGACAAACCATCAAAGAGACACTTAAACACATTATGTTATGAAACCAGCTCAAGAAAAGATAGATCAACACCTTAGAATTCAGCCTCTTCAAGGGGGCAACCTCCTTTACATTACATAAATGAACAATTCTTGGATGCTACAAATGAAAAGACCTCTTTTCTATATATAGGAGTCTAAGGGGTCATAACATAATCAGATCCGACATAACAATAATAATGTAAGGGCACAATAATAACAATAGTGGGCTTCTATGGGGCACAATAGTAACAATATGGGCACTACATGGGTACATCAATATAATAAGTGGGTTGTACTAATAGAAATAAGGGGTTACACTAGTAGTATAGGGGCCTAACATGCTCCTCTCCTTCAAAAAGCGTTGTCCTCAACACTTGAGTAGTTCTTGATGCTTCTGTATAAAATTCTTGTCCTCCCATGTGGAATCTTTAGCGGGTAAGTTCTTCCACTTGATGAGATACTCTGAAATTGATTGATTTTGTAGCTGTCGAGTTCTTGTTTCTGTGACTGCTCCAGGTTCCAATATGATTTTTCCTTTCTCTTCAATTTCTAGCAATATTGTTTGAATTGGGATCTTTTGCAACTTTTGAATAAGTGGCCATACTTCTTTGTCCTTCTTCCATTCATCCCTTGCTTCGTTTATCCAATCTGGTTGGATAATAGAAATAGTACAAAACAATGCTTCCACATCCTCATCATTGAAGAGTCTTCCCATTCGGTAAGGTCACCATTTTTTAAGTGCATGTAGTATTGCCAACATTTCCTTCTCATAAATAACTTGCTTGAGATGTAACAGTAAAAATACCCAATCACCTACATCAAAACATTTTTCACTATGATGTTGATCTACCTATTGTTTCGTTTGATTTTGCACCGAAGTGGCATTATCCTTTAAAAGTTGGAGAACTTGTTGTTGATGCTCGATGTGATCTTTCACTGCTTGAACCTTTTTCTTCTTGATATGTCCTTCTATCTCTAGAGTTTGAGGAGTGGTAATTTCTTCCAATCCTTTACAAGATATGGTTGGATTCATTTCTTGATGCTTGATGTGATCTTTCACTTCTTGAACATTTTCTTCTTGATATGTCCTTCTATCTTGATAGTTTGAGGAGTGGTAATTTCGACCAATGAATTACAAGATATGGTTGGATTTATTTCTTCTTTCTCAATGTGATCTTTCACTTCTTGCACCTTTTTCTTCTTGATATGTCCTTCTATCTTGAGAGTTTTGGAGTGGTAATTCTTGCCAATGCTTTACAAGATATGGTCTGATTCATTTCTTCTTTCTCTGGGGTGGTGTCCAGGCGTATATCTTCTTCTTTTGATGTTTTTTGATCCTTTTCTTCCTCCTCTTCATATTCTATGTAAAATAATTTCTTCTCAGCACACTTATGACCTTTAGTGCATTTTCTATCACAATTGTAACAAAGCCCTTTTTCTCTTTTTTCTTCCAATTGTTGTGGTGTAACCCTTGTAGGTTGTGGAAGGCTAGGAGAAACAACACTTCCATATTTATAGTTGTGAGGGGTATGCTTCCTGGTTTCCATAATTTTTCTTTCCACTATGTCACAAAGCCCTTTTACTCTTTCCAATTGTTGTGGTGTTGCTCTAAAGAAGGTGTTGCTCTTTGTATCCTCATAATGTGCTATCATTTCCTCCGTGAAAATTGACCACGTAACAAGTTGTTTACGAGAACAAAGCCCTTCATACCATAAAAATTGATCCGGTTCTAAATATGAAGATGCAATACATACCTTTTGTAACAGTGGTACACCATGTAGATCAAAATATTGCTCCATCTGAAGTATCCAATTTACCGGATCCTTGCCATCAAACTTCCTCATCTTGCTTTTTCTTGATTTTAGGAGCTCGATCTTGAAACGAATGTAACTCTGTACTTTCGGATCTTTAAGTTCTGAAATTGCGACCTGTAGTAGCCCTCTGTGTCCTCTTTCCAATGCCACTAGTCTGATCCAAATTGGATTCTCCAAGAAATATTTATGCACAATCTCCCAAGATGACTTGATTATAGACTAGTTTAGTAGAGCGAATTTGTACGACGTGCCACGAGTCACTGTTTCGACCTTTGGCTCTGAAAAATATTTACAAGAAACTATAGTCCGTTATATTTCTGTACCTTCTTACAGAATTTCAATCTGATGCTCAGAGAGAAAGTTATAATGATTTTCCCTAGGTCACCTATTTGGAATGTAATTCAGGAGTCTCCAAAAAGACCAACTTCCTTAGATCATATCTCAGCAAATTTAGCGTTAAAAGCTCTGAAATTCGGACCCGAGATTCAGCGCGATTTCTTCTCAAATGGGTTTTAGTTTTAGCTTTTGAAACGTCACAGAAAAAATGTTATAGCAAAAATTCCACGATGACCTGTTTGGAGCAGCGAAACCCTAGAATCCAAAGCTCTCATACCAAATGTTATGAAACCATCTCAAGAAAAGATAGAAAAGATAGATCAATGCCTTAGAATTCAGCCTCTTCGAGGGGGAAACCTCCTTTACATTACATAAATGAAAAATTCTTGGATGCTACAAATGAAAAGACCTCCTTTCTATATATAGGAGTCTAAGGGGTCATAACATAATCAAAGCCGACATAACAATAATAATGTAAGGGCACAATAATAACAATAGTGGGCTTCTATGGGGCACAATAGTAACAATATGTGCACTACATGGGTGCATCAATATAATAAGTGGGTTGTACTAATAACAATAAGGGGTTACACTAGTAGTATAGGGGCCTAACACATTATTTTGATGAAGGAATTCACCCCTCTTGGGCTACATCTCTTTGGTCCAGCTTTCATGGCTTGGGCCTCTGTATTAGATCAATGTGGAAAAATGTTGTTTTACAAAGATCTATGGTCCCTGATACCTGCACCAATGTGTTAAGAATGTCCAAATTAACCAAGAACACCTCTTCCTGAGCTCAATTTGGTCGAAAATTTCCTTCTCCATGACTCTGTCAGTCTTTTCTTAGAAAAGTTCCACTAAATCTGGAATGAATCTAGTTAGCATGCTAAATGTGGAGGTAGGCTCGAAATTGGCGGCACCGCCAAACTTCTACCTGACTAAACTCGGAGTTAATTAAATAAATCTAGATTAATTAACTTTAACCGCACAATTAGTGCTAACCGAAACCTTAATATCCGATGGTTTTGGTTGGTCGTCACATGTGATGGTTAAATCACATTAACTGCTATGCTAAAGGTATGTCGGAGGTACTGATCGTTTGGTGTTACAACATCACGTTCACATGTGGAGCATTAAACCGTCGCGGTGTTGGTAGATTGTCCGCCGATAAACGCAACCTTAATTGCGTTGTGGTGTTCACATGTGGGACCGTTGTGGTGTGGTGAACTATCCATCAGGTTGACAGTTAACGGTGACCACTAACGTTTGGTTTGTGTTCACATGTAGAGATCTGGCCTACAAGCTGGCCCTCCTAACCGCTCATTCTCATAACACTTAACTTTAAATTCAAATGGAAAACATATGGTGCAAGGATCGCCCGGTAGTGGAGGGTGGTTAAGGCATGTGGACAGTGTGCTGGAGGTCGGGGGTTTGACCACGACTTCCACCAAAATTTTGTTGAATTGCGCTTTGCTTAGGCCGTTGGGAGGTGCCACGTTGCGGCCTCTGGGCTTGCCATGGGGCATTCTTTCATTGGCCTAAAAATGAACCAATAGAATTGCGCCAACACACCACATGAAACCCATGAAACTATGCCACTTGTCCATCTGTGATTCGCCATTGACCACCATTGACCCTGCTTAGTCACTTGCCACGTCAACAGTATTGACTGCTGACTCTACAGTGATTGGGCGTTTTTTTTCAAATTTCACCTATTTAGCAAAGCGATCAGAACACAATAACTTTCTTATAGGAAATCGATTTTCAATGAAAAAGAGTTGCATTAGGATAGTTTTTCTGAGACCAGTGTGGTCATTCAGGTTTCGAGCTATTCTGAGAACTTTGATTGTTGAGCTAAATAATAAGCACCTGATCATTCCTCCCCACTAGAAGCCTTTTGGATCCCAAAATATACTATCAATTGTTCAGCGGGTGAGGGTAAAACTCCCTCACCTTCTCAATCTGCAACCATTTGTCTTGAGAAGGATTTTGTCCCTTGAGTCCCACTCTAAGGTATTCGACATCCCCTCTCTTCGAAGTTCTGATTCTTCTATCAAGTATGAGATCTTGCTGAAGCTCATCTAGATATTCTAGCGAGAAATCATCTGTTGATGGCAGTTGAACATGCTCTGCTTGATCATCAATCAAAGGAGGCTCAAACGATCTCAAATTCTCAACATTAACAACATAGTATATTTGCATATAAGAGGGAAAATCAAGCTTAATATCATTGTTACCAATCCTTTCCAGAATTTTAAAAGGACCATGATGAATTGGCTTGAGCTTTTTACCTTCCCCTTGAAGTCTCTCTTTGATAATATATAACCAAACTTCATTGCCAACTTGAAATTTTTTATCAAACCGGTGTTTGTCATGCCTTGCCTTGTAACTGCTTTGACTTTTCTCAAGCTTTTCCTGCATTGTATGATGTATCAAATGAATTTGTTCTATGAACTTCCTTGTCTTATCGATGTCACTATGACCATTGATGGTGACATATTTCTCAAAGATGAAGTCCAATGGTGATCTTGGACAGTACCCATACCATGCCTCAAATGGCGATGTGTTTGTGGAAGAATGTTTTGCCTTGTTGTACGCATGTTGTATGTAACGCAATTGTTCATCCCACAACTTGGGATGTTTGCTACAATATCCTCTAAGAAGATGAATAACTGTTTTGTTGACCACCTCAGTTTGTCCATTTGTTTGTGGATGAAAGGATACTATTCTTCAACTTTGTGTCCATCATGTCCCACAAATTTGACCAAAAATTCCCAACAAATTGAGAATATCGATCACTTACAATAGAAGTAGGAAGACCAAAATGAGCCCAAATGTTTTGGAAGAAAAGATGAGTTGTTTTTTTAGTTGTAATTTTCTTTTTACATGGTGCTAGTATGCACATCTTGTTGAACCTGTCTACAACTACATACAAGTAATCATGACCTTTCCTTGACAATGGAAGAACTCCTACAAAATCCATTGAGATACTCTCTCATGGACGTGAAGGTACCGGAAGTGGAGTGTGTAAACCAAGTTTCCTATTGCTAGGCTTACTTGTAGCACATAAAGAAAATCCTCTTATTAAACAAGAAACATTATCCAACATGTGTGGCCAATAACAATACCTTTGAAGATTCGCTAATTTCTTTCCTACACCAAAGGTTCTAGCAATCAATGAAGTGTGTGCCTTCCTTATGATATTGTTTCTTTCTCCCTGTGGAATACACAACTTGCCCAAGTGATACAACAAATTGTTATGTAGATGATAATCCAACTCTTCAATTTTATTTCCTTGACTCAAGCTTGCATATACTTCTTGAAAGTCACTATCATTTGCATATTGTTCTATGTAACTTTCATGCAAAACAAAATTATTCTTGAGTATAATAGGTGAATTTACAATAGGCCTTGAAATAATATCAACTACCTTATTGTAGATTCCCTTTTTATACCTGATAACCAAATGAAATTGTTGTATAAAACCCATCCATCTGAAATGTCATGACTGTTGCAACTTTGACAATGACTATAAATATTGCAATGGTTGATGGTCGGTATGGATGATGGTCTCCTTCCCCATCAAATAGTGTTTCCATTTCTTAACACTTTGTACCAATGAATAAAGTTCTTTGTCATAGGTGGGATAATTAGTTACAACACCATAAGATTTCAGAATGAAATGAAATGGGCTTACCATGATGCTATAGAACTTCTCCCATTGCATATTCGATTGCATCCGTTTGAATCTCGAATGGCTGTCTAAGATCCGAAAGAGCCAATATCGGTGCTGAACTTATCTTTTTCTTCAAAGCATCAAATGATTTTTGTTGTACATCTCCCCAATGGAAGACTTTCTTGACACTTTTCAATGCATGTAATGGAGCTGCAATTGAAGAAAAATTAGCAATAAACTTTCTCCAATATTGTGCTGCCCCTAAAACGCTTCTTACCTATGTAACTGTATTGGGCTTGGGCCAATTCAAAATGACCTCAACCTTGGAGGGGTCAATCTTCAGCTAACCTCCTCCAATAATGTGTCCCAAATACACCAAAGAGTCTTGCCAAATTCACATTTCGACATCTTTAAAAACATTTTTTCTTTTCTCAAGACATCTAGTACTTTTTTTACATGCATGACATGTTCATCTCTTGACTTGCTGAATATGAGAATATCATCTAAGTAGACAATGAAAAATTCATCTATAAATGGTCTTAATATATCATTCATTACCCTCATGAAAGTATTTGGAGAATTTGTAAGACCAAAAGGCATAACAATCCATTCAAACAATCCTTGTTTACCTTTTAATGCGGTTTTCCAAATGTCTTCTTCAACTATCCTAACTTGATTATAACCACTTCGTAAGTCTAACTTAGTGAAATACTTTGCATACCTCAACTGATCAAGAAAATCATCAATTCTTTGGGGTGGATAACAATTCTTTACCGTGATTTTGTACAGTGCACAAAAATCCGCACATATGTGCCAAGTTCCATCCTTCTTTGGCACCAAGACAATGAGTGAACCACATGGTGAAGTAGATGGGCGTATGATACCTTTTTTCAGAAATTATTGAATTTTCCTTTTGATTTCCATGCTTTCCATAATCGACATGCGATACATGCCTATGTTTGGAAGTGGAACATCCTATTGCAACTGAATCTCATGCTGAATTCCCCTCTTGGGAGGTAACCCCTTTGGTTCCTGAAACATCTCGCCATGCTTTCTTACCACATCAAACAAATCAGATTTCAATTTATCATCACAACCTTCAAAAGATTCATAATCAATATCATTCTTTTCCTTGATCATGAGAAGTACAAAATTTTTACTTGAATTTACTAGTCTCTTCATCAGCCTTGCATTAACCAAAGAAATGTTCAGCTTTTTTCGATGGGCTCTCACAATGTACTCCACCCCATTCTTGAGAAATATGTATTTGTTGTCATGGCGATCAAATACTACTTTCCTATCATATAAATAAGGAATAGCCAAAATGATTCCTGAGATTTCATGTGGAACTACATCTAACTCAACTTCATCAATGAACTTTTCAGTAATGGCGAACTTGAATAAACACTTCCTTGTAACCTGTAAGTTTGCATTGTTAACTATCTAACCCAATGGATATGGCTTATGATGAGGTACAGTTTTAAGGTTTAGTTTTTTTACCAAGTCTTCTGAAATCAATTTTGATTGTGACCCACTATCAAATAATGCATCAATATTTGTATGATTGAAATCACTCTTACATGAAACAACTCTATTCTTGACTCTTCATTTGGAGTGTTGTTTTGACTATGTGATGATCTAGTGCTTGCAACAGTTTCTTTTCCTTTTGTAACCATGGCTGAAATCTTGGTCTCATCACTAGAATGTAAAACAAGATCATGTTGTGTGGTAGCGGTCGTCTTTTGTTTTCCCTTATCATTTTGTTTCTTAGGCCTTAATTTAGGATGCGATTTCTAGCAGTGGGCTTCATCATGCCCCTCTTTGGAACAATGTTTACATGTGACTTTATCCCCTTCTTTCTTCACACTTGCATTCTTTTTTCCCTTCCATTTTCCACCCTTCTCTTTCTCCTTGCCCTTGAATGGCTTCCTCTTACTACCTCTTCCTGAATGTTCTTTCCTCTAGATTCAAGGTGCGTGGCTTGCACACATACCTCATCTAAATTATTTGGATTGAACATAAGGATAGTATGTTTCAAATAGGAATGGAAACTCGCAATATATTTCAACAATGTATCTTGGGAATTCAAATTTACTCCTAACAACTAAGCCCTTTTCCTAAACTCCTGTGTATAATCTTCAATTGTTTGGCCTTTAAGCTGACTAAAATTCTACCAACTCATAATGGATTTTTGAATATAGGCTAAAGGATAAAACTGTCTTTTAATTGCAGAAACAAATTCAACCCAAGTAATGGATATCTTACAATGGATTCACATTTCCTCTTGAGTCTTTGCTTCCCACCAGACTAATGTTGCTCCTTCTAGCCTCAATGAAGCCAATTGTATCTTTATGTCATCTTCTTGAAGGTTTTGAATTCTGCAATATACCTCCAACTGTCGAATCCAATTGTCCAACTTTTCTGCATTCACCTCTCCATTGTACATGGGAAGTTTGAATTTAATGTCCAATTTGAGTAAGGGAGTCTTTCCTTTTGGGGTTTTTGAATGAGTATGGGAAGTTTCAGTGGTGGTAGTGGAAGATGATGTTGTGTGAGATGATGAAGATGATGACAATGGTGGAGATGGAGGTGGCTTTCCACCATTCCCTTTCGAATCCTTCTTCTCATCTTTTTTAGCCTATGAGCTTCCTTCTCCATGTGGAGGTTTAGAAATATCTCCAATCATTCTAGTGTTCCTCTCTTCATAGAGGACTTTAACCATCTCAGCTAAAGTGAAGAAAACTTTCTTGAATTCTTCCTCTTTCGAAGAAGGACCTTCAGGCTTTCTTTCTTCGGACATAATGGTTGTGGATTCAGGCTCAGAAATTGGTACTGTTTGTACCTCTTCAATCTCAGTTGAAGGAAAAACTTGAGGAGTTTCAAGTGCAGCTTGAATTGGAACTTTAGGTGGTGGATATTTTGGCCTTGTGGCTCTCCTTCTTCTGGGAATTACCTCAAGAGTTGCTACCAATAGATTCCCTCCTCTTTTCTGCAACTTTAACATTGTAAGCATCATAATTTTGCAACCAATAAAACCCTAGTTGCACAAACTCAAGTAATCAAGCAATTCAACCTTTGCTCTGATACCAACTTGATCTATTTTTTATTGTTCGTTTATGTTGTGCTAATATCAATTACAGATTTCTAAACATATGCTTGCTTATTTCTTCTTGTGTTGAGGTTCCATTAGATGTTTGTGTATGTAATCACGTAAATTTCCTAAAGTTTAAAATGACATTCATTAGAAAAATAGCTTCAAAAACAAATATTGAACACCAAACATTCAAATTACAGAAAACCATCAAAGAGACACTTTAACATAGTGTTTTGATGAAGGAGTTCACCCCTCTTGGGCTACATCTCCTTGGTCTAGCTTCCATGGTTTGGGCCTCTGTATTAGATCAATGTGGAAAAATGATGTTTTAAAAAGCTCTATGGTGCATGATACCTACACCAATGTGTTCATAATGTCCAAATTAGCCAAGACCACTTCTTCCTGAGCTTAGTTTGGTCGAAAATTGCCTTCTCCATGACTCCTTCAGTATTTTCCTAGAAAAGTTCCGCTAAATCTGGAATGACTCCAGTTAGCATGCTAAATGTGGAGGCAGGCCCGAAATTGGGGCCGCCACCAAACTTTTTCCAGACTAAACTTGGAGTTAAATAAATAAATCCTGATTAATTAACTTTAACCCCGTGATTAGTGTTAACCAAAACCTTAATATCTGGCGGTTTTGGTGGGCTGTCACATGTGATGGTTAACATCGCATTAATCGATGCGTTAGTGGTCCATCGTAAGTGTTGACCGTTTGGTGTTACAACATCGTGTTCACATGCAGAGCACTAAACCATCGCAGTGTTGGTGAACTATCCGCCAGATAAACTGCAACCTTAACGACGTTGTGGTGTTCACATGTGGGACCGTTGCGGTGTGGTGAACTGTCCACTGGGTTAACACTTAACTGTGACCGCCAACGTTTTGGTTGTGTTCACATGCGGAGGGCTGGCCTACAGGCTGGCCCTCCTAACCGCCCATTCCCATAACACTTAACTTTAAATGCAAATGGAAAACATATGGTGTAAGGATCACCCGGTAGCGGAGGCGTTAAGGCGTGTGGACTGTGTGCAGGAGATCGTGGGTTCGACCTCGACTTCCACCAAAATTTTCTTGAACTGCAATCTTCTTAGGCCATTGGGATGTGCCACGTGGCTACCTCCAGGCTTGCCACGTAGCATTCTTTTATTGGCCCAAAAACAAACCAATAGAATCGTGCCAACACACCACTTGAAACCCAATGAAACGATGCCACTTGTCCATATGTGATTTTCCATTGACCACCATTAACCCTGCCTAGTCACTTGCCACATCAGTATTACAGACTGCTGACTGTGCAGTGACTGGGCATTTTTTTTGCAAATTTCGCCTGTTTAACAAAGTGATCAGAACACAATAAATTTCTCATATGAACTCGATTTTCGACAAAACGAGTTGTGTTAGGTTCATTTTTCTGATACAGATACAGTCGTTTAGGCTTCAAGCCATTCTGAGAACTTTGATTTTTGAGCTAAATATTGAGCACCTGATCAACTATGGTGTTATTTTATTTCACAATATCCAATAATTAGCCATTTTCAAGATTTGGCTTGTTAGTAACTTTCATATTAACCCACACTTAGTCATTTTTCTAACTTGCATGATTTTCTATTGTGGACATTCTAAAGCAATCCTCTACAAGTCCACAACCCCACAAATCTGTAGCTTATAGTTTGCACTCGCATTTTCACAACATACATAATGCACCTTTTCTCATACATATCCATTCTCTTGAATTGCACTTACTTTCAATAATTAGCCACATTCTAATAATGTAAGATGTGTAAGACCTCTACTTCACCCTACTCTTTCGCAAATCCACAAGTCCACAACTTTGCAACATACGATTAGGAATACAATGACTCCTTCAATACTTAATAATTTTTTTATATCCTCTAGAGATGTGTCTTGCACATTGCATCAACACATAATTTACATATTCGACACATGTCAATCCACACTTCCATGCATCATTCATGTCACCTCATACTCAAGCCTTTCAAAAAGTTCCTTTTTATTATAACCATTGAAGTTTCATTGCCACGATATCACATCACACATTCATAATAATACCATTATTAATCCACCATATTCATCATAATCACTTCCCAAATTTGATTTCATCCAAGTGACAATTAGAGTTAATGAATGGAATGTTACTACAGGGAGCGTTAAAGAAAATAGGTGGTGCATTTAGTAGCTTTCACTATTGTGCTATCCTTGTTCAATGAGATATTATTTCATGGACATAGGATACTTTTCATCAAGTTTTGAAGGAAATTTCGATTAAACAAAGAAAATCATATTGTAGTGACACAACTAATATTTTGGGACTTGATTTTAAGATAATTTTAGTGGTCCCAAGCTTATAGGTGGAATTCTAAGTTATTTGGAGACGATAAAAGCATTGAGGAAGTTTGAACTTTGGGAATTGTTTAGGCGGGTTGGATGGTATAATTATGTGATTCTATGGAACTCCTATCTTAGTGTACATATAGATGTATTAGTAGACAAATAATGATTATATTGGGAGAATTTGGTAGGGCACTGATCCATCTTACTCCACGTATTTTTTAAGAAAATGCTATGCCTTCCAATGCCAACTCAAACTTTCAAATTTTTTGAAGTAGATGCTTTTCTCGATACCCATGGTGGAGAATTTGATATTCTAAAGAGATTTCTACAAACAACAATAGTTTATTTAAATAAACTTGATCATATTGAGGTATGATCATGGGCATACCCTTATAAATAGTTTTCTTGATTATTAGCATGTCTAGTTGGACAATACTTGATTTCTTCAATTCCAAAATATGTTCTCATTGTATTATTGTGTGCATGAGAATGTTGTTTTAAAAATGATTGGGATCAAATCATATCCAATGAAATTTCATTTCAACTAGAAAATTATCGAAAAAACAAAGAAATTTTTATATGTTTTCTTATTTAGTTTATGTAATTGTATACTGACACATTTTCAACAACTTACTAATATCAAAGGCATTGATTTTGAAAGATACCCAATATCATTCAAGTACCTTGCTTTGTGGCGACACAAATCCCTTTTTTATTTTTACCAAATACAAAACAAATACTGTCAGGCCAGGAGGTAACTCCTCAAATGAGATTATATTTATTCATTTAGGTTGTTCATAGTAATATACATGAGGGAGTGACTGTTGAGTTTCATCTCTTGAAGACTCTCCATTTTCTCTTATTATTTATTTACACTATTTACAGTTGTTCACCCAATCCCTATGATTAGGTGTCAACATTCCCCCCCTTAAGTTGAAGGCATGTTGGTGAGTCCAAGCATCGTTCTGAAGAATGATGAATACTTCAAGCTTTTCTCTTCCAACCACTTTGGTGAAGATGTCTGCAATCTACTCATTAGTGGAACAATGGCGAAGATGGAATGCTTTGGCCTCAACATGATGTCAAATCAGATGATATTTTGTATTGATGTGCTTCGTTCGATCATGGAACTTTGGGTTCTTGGCCAACTTTATTGCTGAGGTATTGTCAATCATGAGTGGAGTCAAATGTACTTGTTTTACCTGCAAATCTTCTAGAATTTTTCCTGAGCAACACAATTTCTTTTGTTGCCTCAGCTGCTGCCACATATTCTACCTCTATTGTGGAATCCATTGGAACTGATTGTTTGCGTGATATCCAGGAGACAGCTCCTGATCCGAGACTCATATCATAACCAGAAGTAGATACCCTAGTTTCTTTGTCTCCATCAAAGTCTGAATTAGAGTATCCAATCAAGATGAAGTCGCACACCTGTGTATACTTGAGTCCAAAGTTTTGAGCTCCCTTCAAGTACTTTAGAACTCTTTTTGCAGCGGACGAATGTCCCTCACAAGGCTTTTGCATAAACCTGGAGAGGATTCCAATGGCAAACGAAATGTTTGGTCTAGTAGTAGTCAGGTAGTTGAGACTTCCTATAAGCTATATATACTTTGTTGCATCCTCAAATTCTTTTACTTCAATGGATGTTAACTTTAAGTTTTGTTCCATTGGAGTAGTGAGAGGATTGCATTCAGCCATGCCAAACCTATTCAACAAATCTCCAATGTACTTCTTTTGAGAAAGGAATATGGACTTCGGATGTTGAGTTACTTCAATACCAAGATAGTAATGAACATAGTCCAAATCAGTCATTTCAAAACCTTTCCTCAATTCCTTCTTTATGGATGCAATGTAGCTCTCATTGTTCCTTGTCATCAAAAGATGATCTACATATACCACAAGATATACAACTGTTTTTCCAACTTTCTTAACAAACAAAGTTACATCATCAAGATCATAATGTTTGAAATTGAGTTTCAGAAGATGCTCAGTTTTTCATACCAGGCTCACAGTGCTTGTTTGAGGCCATACAAGTATTTCACAAGTTTGCATACTTTATGTTCATGTCCTTTCACAACAAATCCTTTAGGTCGGGACATAAAAACATTCTGTTTTAGATCTCCATTCAAGAAAGTATTTTTTACATACATTTGATGGAATTTCCAACCATTCTGAGATGCTAGGGCAAAGAGTGTTCACATGGTAGCCCATTTTGTTGTGGGGGAAAAAGTCTCCTCATAATCGACCCCTTCCTTCTATGCAAAACCTTTTTCCACAAGCCTGGATTTGTGCTTTTCAAGTGAGCCATCAACTTTATACTTGTTCTTGTAGACCCACTTGCAACCAATTGGTTTGGTTTCCAATGGAGGATCAACCAGCTTTCAAGTGCCATTCTTTATCAAGGCATCATACTCCTTTTGTATCGCTTCTTTCCATTCATCATGAGAAGTGGATTATTTGAAGGAAGTTGGTTCAAAATCTATAGACAAATTCAATTCACAATCATAAGAAACATCTATATCAACAGGTGAATCAGAGTTGGGTTGAATTTTTAGTTCCTATCTTTCCAACCTCATCAGGATGAACACTTTCAAGTGTCTTTGTCAGCCACTTTGGGGGAACTTTCTGAGATGGTCGAGGCTGCTCAGTTGATTGAGTTAGGACAAAATCAAGATTGAGTCTCCCAATTCTGTTAACCACATCACTCAAAGTATCATCCGTTGTTGGAGTTTCATGCGGGGGGCAGAGTGCTTCAGAAGAAGATTCCACAGGTTGATCTAGTATAGGAATCCCCCCTTCAAGATGTGGAATCCGATTATCAAATTCTTGAAATAATTTTGCATTTGTGAATCTATCCAAGTGATCAAGTTTCCTCTCAACAACATTGTCAGCTTTGGATGATTCAAGAAAGATTACATCTCTAGATACAACAAACTTTTTATTGACTTCATCATAGAGACGGTACGCTTTGGAGGTGCTTGAACTCCCTAGGAAGATACACTTACGACTCATTTCACCAAGTTTGTTTCTATGTACCTTTGGTATCAAGGCATAACATGCGGAACCAAAGACCCTGAGATGCTTTACCAAAGGAATGTGCCCATACCACATTTCGTAAGGAGTCTTGTTTCTAATAGCATTAGATGGACATCTATTCTTTACATATACATCACATAGAACTGCATCAACCCAAAACATCAATTTTACATTCTTGAAAAACATCATGGAGCACACCATATTTAAGATTATCCTATTCATTCTTTTAGCTACTCCATTCTGTTGGGGATTATAAGGCACAATTGTTTGATGTTTGATCCCATCTTGGGGAAGATAGTTTTCAAATTCATTTGAAGTGTATTCTTTTCCATTATCAGTGTGAATAAAGCCAATATGATATTGTGCATCATTTTCAATCCATGTATGAAAGTTCGTGAATGTTTGAAAAGCATCATATTTGTTCTTCAATAAATAAACCCAACACATTCTGGTGTAGTCATATATAAATGTCATCATATATTTATTTCCTTTTGCAGAAGGAACATGCATTGGACCACATAAATCTAAATGAATGAGTTCAATTTTATATGTTCTCTGGAATGTGAATCATGAAAAGGCTATTTGCTATGCTTTCCTAGAATGTAAGCATCACATTGCTTAAGTTTCCTAGGAATTGTAGGCAAACCAGTAACACCATTTTTCTTCAACAAGCGGAGGTTTTCATAATTCAAGTGTCCAAATCTAGCATGCCATAATAAACTTGATGGAAATGTACCTTATTCATAATGAGAATTGTATGAGAAATTTTGTGCACGAGCAGAGGTACCTTGCAGCTTGAGAAGCCTTTCTTCTTCTATCCCCGTCATGGCAAGTGAGTGATCTGATGCTTTTCTCACCTCAACCTTTCCATCAAACATATGAATGGAGTGTCCTTGTTGGTGGATGTGGACCAAGGACAACAAGTTTCTCCTCAGTTGCGGGAGATATAAAACATGATCCAGAAGAAAGTCTGTAAGGCCAAGCAATTTAAGCCTAATTGTGCCAAGCCCTGACGGCTTGAGTTTTGATTTGTCTGCAAAGTATATTGCTCCAACATTAGTGACTTTGATATCATGCATAATAGATTTTACTTTTGATGCAAGATCAAGAGGATCATCATTTTTTAATTCAAGGCTAAACAATTTAATCATGAGTTGAACAACTTCAAGTGCAGAGTGTGAGTCATAGAGTTCCTTCAGTTTTTGTAAGGCTTCGAAAGCATTTGAAAATGGCGAAATATGGTGACTCACCTCTTCATTGACTAATGTTCCAATCAAGGCATAATCCTTGCTGTTCTTATTTTCCCAAATGGTGAATTCCTTGTCTGAGGTAGGTTGTTCTGGTTCTTTGTCTCCATCTCCAACACACACTCCTTTCCACAGCTCATTAAAAATGAGAGTGTGTTTGATTTTCCGTGACCATTCTAGATAGTTCTCCTTGCCAGTGAGAACCAATCCCACAATGGATATCAATGAATGCATTCTAAAAAAACCTATGCACTATAAAAAAAAGGTATACTTTTGCTGCCAATATATAAAATATTTTCACTTCTAGTGTTAAAGAAAAAAACTACATTGTAATAGCAATATTCTGAAGAAAAAAAAGTGCAATTCTGGTCAAGAATGCAGTTCTGGACAAAAATGCAGTATGGAGGGAGTAGCGTACTAGAGGGAGCAACGATAGCGTGGGAGGAAGAGCAGCAAAAGCTACCTCTATCAAGTTTTATATTGGTATTTGATTAGGCTTTAATAACAACTGTGGAATATAATGATGAGCATGCTAGTGATTACTACTGAGACAATTGCATTAACTGAGAAAAAGATGGATATGACAGTAGATGAAGCAGCAAAGATGTCCAAAAAACCAGTCAAAAGGCAAGGAAGTAGCAAACTTCGAATAAGAGCCAGCGTGCAATTGCAAACAAGTAGCAACACTGGTGCGTATTAAATAGAGCAGTGACAACGCATTTATTTTGGATGTGCATCCTAATGAGGATAACAATGCAGAACATGAATAAAATGTTGTAGATGAGCAGAAGGAAGACAAGAACAATGCTGTTCTAGAGAGGATTTCAGTCCAGGAAAAAATCTTTATTGATGGTCTTTCAAAGAGTACAACTATAGCTGCAAGAATGCTTCTATGGGCCAGATAGCGCACCAGGAGTTGGGAGATGCAAGGGGAGGTACACCAAGCGTTACACCAGTTATCAGGTAGAGGGCAGAGAACTGAAGAATATGGCAAATTGCAAGACAAATTTGTGAAAAATGGCAGAAGGGAGTTACAATGGCAGACTACAATGCCAAAAATGGAGCTGGATATGATACCATGTCAGGCCATGAGGTAACTCCTCAAATGAGATTATATTTATTCATTTAGTTTGTTCCTAGTTATATACATGAGGGAGTGACGGTTGAGTTTCATCTCCCGATGACTCTCCATTTTCTCTTATTATTTATTTACACTATTTACAGTTGTTCACCCAATCCCTATGATTAGGTGTCAACAAATACTTCTCTATGTTTAAGAGTGATTTTTGGACCTTCATATGAAAGAATATCATGCCATGCATTTTATTTTTTTGATGGAAAGGGAATTTTAGAAGATTATTGTGATTCTTCCCATTTAAGTTTATTTGTATTTCAAGATAAGCCTTTTCTCCTTCCATAATTAATTTGTAGTACGTTTCTTGTTGTTAACATATGTAGGCAATACAAGTATTGGGTCCACTTCTTTCATGAAGAGAAGAAAAACCAATTCATTTAATTACCTATCAAAGTTGGAGAAATCATAGTTAGGAGTATTTCTCATCTTGATGAGTTTTTAGAAATTTTAATTCTTTTCGTCTGAATGAAGCTAAAGCATCTGAAGGTTTCAACTCAAATATCTTGTTCATGACACAAATGTATTTTGTTGGATATACTTCATTATTTAGCAAAGTATTATTGTTTGAAGAAAAAGGAGGTGATAATCAAAAGTCCCAAGATAACATTCTTGAGACCTAGAAATTGGTAATTCAATATGATGCTCATACTTTGGTGAGCAAAATTTATCCATACCAAAAGGCGACAAACAATCACTAGCAAAGAAATAAATTCAACCAATATCTCACAAAAAAGTTCTTCAATTTCAAGAAGAAAATCATATTTTGTTGGTACCACTAAAAGAAATCAAGGATGGGAAGCTCTAGATATGGAAGAAATGGAAATAATCTAAAAATATCCCTTGAAAGGTCACATACTATTTTTACAACTTTGAATATGAAAAAGGAATTCCTTTGAGAAAAGAAATCCCAAAAATGAAGTTCATGGAGTGCAAAAACAAATGGAAATTGATACTGGTGTTATAGTTCCTGATTCAGTAAAGAGGAAGACGGTTCAGATTAGATCTATTGCGGAAAAAATGGATGAAGAGATAATTAATTTTTAAGAATAATTAAACACGCTTCATTACACAAATTTCAATCTTTGATTAAAAAAGGCCACAAATTGAAAAAGTCAATTTGAAAAATAAAAAGGTCATGGAAAAATGTAACTCAAAATTGATATTGAAGGAGTAAAAACCTCAAAATTATTAGAATTTCATGAATCCACTTGTGATATCCTAAATTATTCCATTAATGGGAAAGAGAGGGAAAATGATATGCTAAGAAGAAGATTAAATAAATTGAAGGATCCCATGCTCACTAGACTTCTGTTTGTTGAACCATTATCAACTATTAAGCCTATTAAAGTGATTGAATACGTGTCAGAGTCAAGCATGAGATTAAAAGTAGCTTTTTAAAATTTTTATCACCGCCATTAGAAAAGATGCTGCTGAAAATATAAATAAAAGGGTTAGATATAATCCTTGAATATTGGGAACTTGCAACAAGTTCAATTACTATTGCTATCATGATTTAAAATTTAAAAGAATACGTACAAAAGGATATGGAGAATGGGAGTGTATTCCCCTTATTATTATTGCTGGTGTAGCCCCATATTTTTATTGTTGTGCCTATGTATTCCCCATGTTGTTATTGTTCTGCCCCATAGAATCCCACTATTTTTATTGTTGTGTCCTTACATTATTATTGTTTGTAGGCTATGATTATATTGTGACCCCTTAGACTCCTATATATACCAACGAGGTCTTATCATTTGAATCATCCAAGAATTGTTCATTTATGTAATGTAAAGGAGGTTTCCCCCTCGAAGAGGCTAATTTTTAATTCATTGATCTATCTTTTCTTCTATTTTGTGAGTTGGTTACATAACATTTGGTATCAGAGCTTTGGATTCTAGGGTTTTGTTTCTTCAAATAAGTCATCTTGGAAATTTTGCTATAATTTTTTTACTACGGGGCTTCAGAAGCTGAAATTCAAACCACATGGAGCCGAAATATTGATGAACTTCACGTATGAATTTCAGATCTTGGTTCACTACATTTTTAGATATATGATCCAAGGAAGTTAGGGTTTTTTCAGGCTCCATAATTCCATCTCAAACAGGTGACCTAGGGAAAATCATCATAAATTTCTCTCCAAACATTGGATTTTAATTTCGTGAGAAGTGACTGAAATTTCATTGAATTTAGTTTTTCTTGTATCATTTCTAGGGCCTAAGGTAGAAACAATGACACATGGAACTCCATACAAGTTTGCTCTATTGAACCCGCTACAATCAGGTCATCTCGGGAGATTAGGCATAACTCCTTCTTGAGGAATCCAATCTTGGTATGAATTGTGGAGTTGGAAAAAAAACTCAAATGTAGGAATTTACAGGGTAAGTTCCTCAGACAGAACACCAAAGGACACCGCTCACAAACAGATCACAGATCAATACACCAGTACTTTTGACGTGGTTAAAACCCTCAAAGAGGGAAACAGTCCACGGCCTGAGCCAACGCAGCCACTTCAGGCAATTTATTAATAAAAGAATGAAAATTTACATAAGATTCTCTCATGAACGGTTAACCTACAAATGACCCTCCATGCTCTTTAAATAGAGATCATGGACCAATCGAGTGTTAAGCCACAGATCAAGTGTCGGTAATACTGAGGAGAGAATGAACCGTTGGATCACTACATATCGTGACCGTCGGATTGTAAGTTACAAAATGTACATAGTAAAGAAACACACTTTACCTAACTCTATACTAGACCAAGTTATACTTAACTATTTCCTATGTGTCGGAATATCCTAACATCCCCCCTTAAGAACAACTTGGGATAGGATTGAAGGATTTACAAATATGACACAATAGGAGAAGGAAGGAGGCACTAGAGCCTATCCCCCCTTAGTGACAACTTCCTGAACTCCAACCATAAATCGAAGTTTAGTGAACTTTTCCTCTGTGAGAGCCTTTGTAAAGATGTCTGCAACTTGATCATCTGTTGAACAATATTGCACTTCAAGAACATGGTCGTGGATGAGCTTTCTGATGAAGTGCATGTGCAGTTCAATGTGTTTGCTGCGCTGATGTTGGACTGGATCTTTGCATAGTTGAATGGCACTTTGATTATCACACCAAAGTGTAGTCGGATGTTGCTGCTGAAAGCCAAACTCTGACAGGATCTGACGAAGCCACAAGGCTTCCTTACTAGCTTCTACGGCACCACGATATTCTGCTTCTGCTGAAGAAAGAGAAATGGCACCTTGTTTCTTGCAAGCCCATGTAATAGGTCCTGAACCAAGAGTGAACACATAACCTGCAGTAGACTTCTGATCATCAGGGTCACCAGCCCAATCAGAATCAGTGAAACCAACCAATAGAGGAGATGCTTCGGCACTGTAATGAATCCCAAACTGAACTGTACCTCGAACATAATGAAGTATTCTTTTAGCTGCTTTCCAATGACTTTCACGTGGGTTTTGCATAAACCGAGCAACAAGGCCAACAACAAAGGAAAGGTCAGGACGAGTATGGGTTAGATACAAAAGTTTTCCTACAAGTTGACGGTATAAGGTAGCATCAACTTCAGGAGAAGTACAAGTGACTGAAAGTTTGACTCTAGACTGAAAGGGAGAAGGGGCTGGCTTACAGTCTTCCATGTGAAAATGGCGTAGAATATCACAAGCATACTTGGACTGGGAAAGGGAAATACCTTCCTTGGATTGCAAGACTTGAAGACCAAGAAAATAATGTAAGTGTCCTAAGTCTGTCATTTCAAACTTCCTTTTAAGGCTAGACTTCACATGGTTTATGAGGTTGGGATCACTACCAGTCAGGATAAGATCATCAACATAAAGAACAAGAATGATAAGAGACTTGCCCACTTTCTTGGTGTAGACAGTATTGTCAGAATGACACCTAGAAAAGCCATTTTCTAAAAGAAAGTTATCCATTTTGGCATACCAAGCTCGAGGAGCTTGCTTGAGACCATAAAGGGATTTCTTAAGCTGACATACAAGGCTGGAGTCTGTTTGTATAAAGCCAATAGGTTGTTCCATATAGATTTCTTCATGCAAGTCCCCATGCAAGAAGGCAGATTTAACATCCATCTGATGGACTTCCCATTTGAAAGAGGCAGCAAGGGAAAGAACAAGGTGGATAGAGTTCATTTTGGCAACAGGGGAGAAGGTTTCAGTGTAGTCAATGCCTTCAACTTGTGAAAAACCTTTAGCAAGAAGACGAGCTTTATTTTTATCAACTTTCCCATCTGGTCCATACTTGGTTCTATAAACCCATTTGCATCTAACAAGTTTTCGTCCCTTTGGTAGAGGAACAAGATCCCATGTATCATTTACCAATAATGAATGATATTCTTCATTCATAGCTGCTTCCAAATCTGGATGGCCTGAAGCTTCTGCAAAGGTGTCAGGATCATAATTCACTGAAGCTTGAGCCAGTAAAGAAGAGGCTCTCTCGAACTGAGAACGTGTACGTCGCTGATCTGTAGGATCACCGGCAAGATCACCTGCTGCATCTCGAGTAGCACGGACCCATTTTGGAAGCTGAGGAGCTGAAGGAGGATCCTGAGAAGGTGGGGGAGGATTGTCATCCTCGCTTTCATCATCTGAAGAAGAAATATTTTAAAAAGTAGAAGAGATAGGAAGAGGTGGCACATCCGCCGAACTAGGCTCGTAGGCCGATATATTTTCAGCAAACTTTACATCTCTTCTAATGATAACATTCTTGGACTTAAGTGGAATAAGTCTATATCCTTTGACATCTTCAGAATATCCAATTAAAATACATTTTTCACTCTTAGGTTCTAAAGCTTTATGTTTCTCATCTAGAATATGGGCCCATGCTTCACTTCCAAAAACACGAAAGTGACTTACATCTGGTTTAATTGAGCTCCATGCTTCTTCTGGAGTGATATTCTTTAAAACCTTAGTAGGAGTGTGATTTATTATGTAATTTGCACAGTTAATTGCTTATGCCCAATAATTAAGACTGAGTCCTTTAGATTGAAGCATACAATTAGCCATTTCCTTTAAGGTGCGATTCTTCCTTTCAGCTACACCATTTTGTTGTGGAGTATATGGAACAGTATGTTGCATTTGAATTCCATGCTCAGTGCAAAAGTTGATGAAGTTGTTTTTAACATATTCTCCGCCATTATCAGATCTTAGCTTAAGAATTTGATGTCCAGATTGTTTTTCAACAAAGGCCTTAAAGGCCAAGAACATGTTAAATACTTCACTCTTGAGTTTTAAGAAGTATACCCAAGTGCGTCTGGAGAAATCATCAATGAAAGTTAAGAAATACTTGTAGCTAGAGAAGGAAACAACTGGAAGTGGACCACATAAATCACTATGCACAAGCTGTAAAGGGGCTGAGGCGTGCCAAGAGGCACGTTTTTCAAAACTGTCCCGATGATGTTTTCCGAGTACACATCCGGAACAAACACCATCTCTGCAAGATACCATTGGAAGACCTGTCACCATATTTTCTTTACATAGATTCTGAAGAGAGCGATAGTTTAAGTGACCAAATCGCTCATGCCAAAGTTTGCTCACTTCATCATTATGAGCAACAAATACTGAGGGAAGATTTGATGACCCAAAGTTGTGAAACTTATACAACCTTGTAGAATCATCAGCAATGCCAGTAGCTAAAATCTGTCTAGGATCTCTTAGGTCCTTAATTACAACATCGTGAGGTGAAAATTCAACGATTTTACCTTCACCTGAATGGGTTATCTGATATACAGATAGAAGGTTGCAGGATAAGGTTGGAACACATAATACATCATTAAACTAACCATTGTCTATATGAACAGTTCCAGTCCCGACAACACTAAGAGATCTATCATCACCAACATATATATTTTTGGTGTTACAATCATTTAAAGAAGAAAACATGGCTTTGTTTTTGGCCATGTGATAAGAAGCTCCAGAATCAATGAGCCACTCATGAGAATGAGAAGAAGAAGATACATTTAGTGCATAGCCAGACCGAGATGCTTGACAACCACATGCAGAAAGTGCCATTCCTGAAGATGAAGTTGAAGTTGAAGAGTGCTCCAAATGGATGTTATGCTTCTTCATTGCTGCTTCCAAGGCTTCCATCTTCTTAAAGCATTTGGATTCTAAGTGGCCATCTCGATTACAAAAGTTGCAATGTCTATCAATCTTCTTCCCTTTGTTTTTATTTGTCTTATCATTTTGTTGAAATGATTTTTCATTTTGAGGCTGAAATTGCTTAGGACCCTTGTTTGGTTTAGGACCATTCTTTTTAGGATACAACTTCTTAGGATTCTTTGGATTTGGTTGCTGCTGGGCGGCTAACGCTTTCTTAGAAGAGTTTCCAAGATTAAGAAGACCAAGGTGTAAGAGTTTTTCTTGTTCTCTTATTAAAGAATCACAAAAAGAATCAAAGGAAGGGGACTTGTAGTTTTGTCCTTGAGAAATGAAGGCTTCTCTTGTAGAATGGAAGGTGGAAACAAACACAGAGTAGGCTGGTCCCAACTTAGTAAGAATGGAATATATAAGGTTACTATCTTCTTTCTTAACCTTAACACCTTCTAAGAGAAGTCTAAGGGTCTTGAACTTGGACAAAAAATCTTCAATGCAAGAAAAATTATTAGGGTCCAATGTAAGCAACTCATTTTCAAGTTGATGGGCTCTAAGTTCATTTTTAATTCCAAAGACTTTAGTAATCTGTTTCATTGCTTCATCAGGAGCATCAAGTTCTGCAATATGGAATCTAAGATCTGGAGAAATAGACATCCCTATCAACCCACGTGCTTGATCTTGCCTATTTTCCCATTTAGCTGCCTTATCTTCATCTTTCGGTTTGGTTTCTTGGCCTGTGGCTATTCTGTAGAGACCTTTACTTCTAAGTAAATCCACAATGTAGGACCACCATTGGAAGTAGTTGGTGCTGTCAAGAATAACTTGGCATGGAATTTCCATTTTAACAGAAACTGAAGCTATAGATGCTAAAACTAAGTGTTCCAATGGAAAGATCTCGAAAAATTAGGCCGTTTAAAAAAAACGGTTCTGAAAACGGCTTCCGGATGAAGAAGTTATGGCTTTTTGAAAAAAAATTGATGAAGATGCCGACGAAGTGCGGGAATGTGCGGAAATGAAAAAAAACGCCCCCTTTCCAACAAAAAGGAGACTTGAACTCAAGACCTCTACTCTCATAAATTAGCTTTGAACCAAGTGAGCTATACAAAAAGTTTGAGAGAGAGAGAGGGGGGGGGGGGTTGAAGCTTTGGGTTGCGTGCTTGCTTTGAGAAAGCTCTTTTTCCCTACAAAACAAAAAACAAAAAACCCAACACGGACATACAAAAAAAATGAACCTTACATCTTGAAGTTAGCTTTAGCCGGAAACTAAATATTTTCCTCAATGTTTCTGATTTTCCGAGATCACACTAAGGCGCAGCGGAAAAGAGCATACGCATGAGAAAAATCCTTCCTTTCTGTTTCTGATTTGCCCAGATCGCACAGAGTCGCGGGGCAAAGAGCATACGCAGAAATGAAAGGTATAGATCCGGTAATAAAAAAATCTAAATAAACCAAAACCGAAATAAACAGAGAGAAAATAACTGTAAACTGCAAATAAACACTGTATACCTCCAGATCTTAAAAATGACGCAGCTAGGGCTACCGGAAACCTTTTCGCGTGAAACGAAAGGGGTTCCTCACTGGAACAGATGCTCCCAACACAACAGAGCAGTCCTCTCGGCTCAAAAGCAGTCAGAAACAGTAGATCTAGGAAACGGTAGTCGGATGCAGTTCTACCGGCTTCAGATTTGGATCACCAACGAACGCGGCCCTCAAATAGCTCTGATACCATGTAGGAATTTACAGGGTAAGTTCCTCAGACAGAACACCAAAGGACACCGCTCACAAACAGATCGCAGATCAATACACCAGTACTTTTGACGTGGTTAAAACCCTCAAAGAGGGAAACAGTCCACGGCCTGAGCCAATGCGGCCACTTCAGGCAATTTATTAATAAAAGAATGAAAATTTACATAAGCTTCTCTCATGAACGGTTAACCTACAAATGACCCTCCATGCTCTTTAAATAGAGATCATGGACCAATCGGGTGTTAAGCCACGGATCAAGTGTCGGTAATACCGAGGAGAGAATGAACCGTCGGATCACTACATATCGTGACCGTCGAATTGTAAGTTACAAAATGTACATAGTAAAGAAACACACTTTACCTAACTCTATGCTAGACCAAGTTATACTTAACTATTTCCTATGTGTCGGAATATCCTAACATCAAATGGATACCGAAGGATGAAATTTTAGATCTTTAAGATATGAAATTACAAATATATAAAAAAATTCAATATCGAGCTCCTAAAAAGTAAGAAAAAGGTGTGTATGTTTTTAAATGTTTCATAACTTTTGTTTGAAAAAATGGTTTGAAGTGATTCAAAGGGAATACTGAAGCATAGATATCAATATTCTTTTCTAAAATTCCTCCCAAACAAAAGAATTCTACACCCATCAATCTCTCAAAAAACTCTACTATGACTCATGAAGAGGAAGAATTGCAACATGATATATCAAAATTACGGGACCATGTGCAACAAATTTTGCTCTCACAAAGAGAAACCAAAGATGAACTAAAAGGGGACATGGATGGCATAAAAGGTGACATGAATGGTTTAAAAGTGGACATGGAAGGTTTGACAAAGTTACTACAAGAAATTATTCCTAATGGAGAAAAGGTATTCCATGAAATTCATGAGGAGAAAAAAAGGAATATGAATTATGATTTTAGAGACTCCAATGTTGGGTTTACGACCCACCATTCAAAATATTGATATGAGGAATTTTGATGGCAAGGATAACATGGATACTACAGATGGATCAATATTTTGATCCCCATGATGTGAAACACACACAAAAGGTACGCATTGCGTCTTTATATTTAGAACCCAATCAATTTGTATGTTATCAATGATTTTGTTCTCGTAAACCACTTGTCACTTGGTTAAATTTTATGGAGCAAATGATAGCACAGTATGAGGATACAAAGAAAAAAATCTTCTCTATCCAATTGATAAATATCAAACAAAATGGTTTAATGGTGGAGTACATTGAGGACTTCCAAAAATTTAATATCAGGCTAACTGATATTCCAGAGGGGCATAGGATTGATGTCTTCATAAGGACTTTGAAGGATAACATCCAACATGAGGTTCACCTTTGGGAACTTGATTCATATGAAAGGGTATTTAGGGTGACAAGAAAAGTTAAAAGAAAAATTATGGAAACAAACAAGTCTACCACTCACAACTATAAAGATGGAAGTGTTGTTGGTCCTAGCCTTCCACAACCTACAAGATTTACGCCACAACAATTGGAGAAAAAAAAGAGAAAAATGGCTTTGTTACAGTTGTGATAAAAAATACGCTAAAGGTCATAAGTGTGATGAGAGGAAATTATTCTACATAGATTGTGAAGAGGAGGAAGAAAAGGAACAAGAAACATCAAAAGATGAGGATATACACTAGGAAGAAACCCTAAATAAAGAAGACATGAATCCGACTATATATTGTAATGCATTGGCAGGAATTACCACTCCTCAAAATATCAAGATAGAAGGATATATCAAGAAGAAAAAGGTAATAGTGGTGATTGATTCGGCTAGTGCCTATAATTTTATTCATTGTAAAATAGCCAAGGAATTGAATTGCTTCCTATATCCAACACTAGAGTGTCAAGTGATGGTTGAAAATGGAGGAACTATAAATTTCTCTAGAAAGTGCCATAATATAAAGCTAACCATGTGGGAATATGTATTTAAGAGTCCAATGCTTTCCATTCCAATGGGTGGTGCTAATGTTGTACTAGGAATCCAATGGTTACAATCTTTGGGGACGATAACTTTTAATTTTCAAGAACTTTTCTTGATTTTTTTTTGGGAAGGAAAGGAAGTTGACTTAAGGGGTATCACAGGGAAACTAGGAAATATAACCAGCTCTAATGGCATGACAAAGCTTCTGAAAAAGAACAACGAGGTGTAATTGTAAAATTATGCTCACTAGAGGTTCAAACATCGAAATCATCTATTTCTCTAGATCTCCAAAAAGTATTAGACAATCATTCCAAGGTATTTGAGACTCCCAAAGGCCTCCCACCTATTCATGATCATTATCATGCTATTTATTTGATTCTAGTAAGTTTTCCTTAAAACATCAGACCTTACATATATCCCTATGCCCAAAAGAGTGAAATTGAGCTTATGGTTGCATAAATGCTAAAAGTTGGTATAATTCAACCTAGTCAAAGTTCTTTCTCTACTCAGTAGTATTGGTGCACAAGAAGGACGGGTCATGGTGTATGTTTCCAGATTATAGGGAGCTCAACAAGCTCCAAAGGAAGGTTGCTACTCCTATTTTGAAGGCTTTATATCTTGAAAAAAAATATTAATGTCTCTTGTAAGGATATAATTTTAAAGGTTCGTTGGAAGACAAGGAAACATCAAGAATCCTGTGAACATCATCCATTCTTTGGAGCAACTTGAATATTATTGAAGGAATCCTAGAAGGCGTCACTTTAGGGCATCTTTGAAGTATTTTGAAGATTCTTGAAAACATCCAAAGATCATAACAACACAAGAAGGATCTCTGATTTGGTTGCAGATCAAAGGATCTTAGCAAAGGTGAGGAGTTTTGCTTTTGGTTCATTCTTGAGACCACCTAAGCCGATTTTGATAGAGGAGCATGGCTGAGGGCATGAGGAGAAAATAAGGGAATATCTTGTTCATGGTATTGGGGTGTTTTCTCTCTGTTCAGGCCATAGACTTTCTGTGAGATTGTAGGTAGAAGGACTCTCTCTTAAGGAGGGTCGAGAGGCCTAGAAAGTCTCCAAAACTCTAGGCCACATAGATAGAAGTACCAACGTAGTTGATTTAGGAGAACATAGGTCTATAAGGAGGGTTTGAAAAAGAGTATTAGGGATGACAAGTGCCCTAAACATATCTAAAAGAACTCAGTGAAAGTACAACAGGTCAAAAAATGTCCTTGAAGAATCAACTATATAGAACATGGATGTCAAAGGATGAAGATATGTCCACATATATTATGAATATATAAAAATTAAGGGTTTAGTTGCAATGCATTTGGGAACTCATTTCTTATTCAAATATGACTACATGTGTGATACATGTTTTTCCATATGAATGGAGAAAATTTGTGACTGGTGTCTACTTAAGGAAAGACACTACTCCATTTGATGAATCTCAGAAGAAACAAGGATAAATGCAAAGGATGACATCGAACCAACTGAAAAGTCGCAAGCCTTTATTGTATAATCCAAGAAAAAAAAGAAAGGGAAGTTTGGAAAGTCCAAAGGAAAACAAGATATGTCCAAGATTCAATGTTATGATGCAATGAGTATGGACATTTTAGGAGGGGCTATCCAAAAAATCCACAAAACATGAAAAAAACAAAAGGAAGGAAAGGAGTGGAGCTCACACAAATGAAGAAGAGGAAGAACCTAAGAAGAAGCCAAAAGGTGAAGATCCCAAGGATATACACTATTTTAAGGAAGCTCCATCTATATCAGTTTTATGTATAATTTGTCTTTCTTTTATTAGAAAACAACAATTATAATAGCATGCATCATTGCATTCTCTAGAAGAGTTTTGATTTTTGTAGTATCATGAAAGGAAGCATGGTACCATAGATGAAGGAATATGATAGTAGAGGAATCAGAGTCTACATGATCAATTTCTTTGGAAAAAGTCATCTAGCTAACAAGAATGAGAAGATTTGGACCATCTTGCACATCATAGTTCATCTAAGTGTTTTCTAACATAATGTCAGAGGTAGTCATCTTGCAGAAAATATCATCAAGATCCTTCTATAAGAACCATCATTTAGGGAAATTTCTTTAACTTAGAAGCACCATAACATGATTGGTATATATTCCATATAGAATGGAAATAATAATCTTGAATGATGAAGGGATGATGATGGTTAAGTTGTAGTTTGAGAGGCATAATAACCAAAATTTGCAGCTGCTAATGAAATCAGACTAAAATCAATAGACACAAATTTCTTCTACTAAATTTTGTGGAAGGAAAATTGACAATAGAAACACGTGTAATCATTCAATCACAATGAACACAATTTTTACTTGGGAACCCAACTGGGAAAAACCCCTCCTCTATTTGTATTATATTAGATTAGAAAAATGATCTATTACAATGGCTGCTTCAATGCTTGAAGCTCAATATGCATTGCATTACTGATCTCCACCCGAGTCTGCTCTGGCCAATACTTAGCCAAAATAGGCCTACTGCTTCCTCCTATTTCCTTGCATAATTCCTTCTCCTAAATAATAGGGAAAGCTCCTATTTCCTTGCGCAAATACAAGAGAATAATCTCACCTGCATGGCACAAATTCTGTACACTCACTACTATACAATAATGATTAAATTATGCCTTTTCTCTCCAACTTCACTAGGAAATTCGAATTGCATGCATTACTAGGGTTGTTTTTATTAAATTGACTAGTTAACTGAGAGTTACTTAATTTTACAACAATTACAACTACTCAACTGAACTCATATTGACTGTATTCTAGACTAGAGCTCATATAAATGACTTTAACTAAAGATAACACCTCTAGATAGCTAGATCTTAGCCACTAACTTGCACACAACTCTACTTCTAGCCCATAAACTCAAATTGATTGACTTAACTAAGTGATTTGGCCATGTACTCTTGCTAATTGCCTGACAACTCATCCTACTAAAGTGGAAATTCACATTTCTTCATTTGACTAAGGCACAAGTCAAATGAAGCCTTTTCTTGCTACAATTTAATAATCCCTCATAGCAATAAAAGGGTTATGAACAACCCCAATCCTACTCCTGTGGAACTAAAACTTTCCTCTTGACACAATCTTTATCAATATGTATGCATCCTACTCCTCTATAGGAATGTACTGTAACATAACAATCCTCCTCTGCACACAGTCTATCAGGTGATGGTATCTAGTGTCTATATGCTTAGACCTATCATAAAACGATAGATTTTTGGAGAGCTTTATACTACTCTGATTGTCATAGTGGGTCAATGTAGGCTCCATCCCCTATCTGAAGAGACCAACCAAGATCTTCCTCATCCAAATAGCCTCACATGCTGCTTGACTAGCAGCCATACACTTGGCCTCTGCTGAGCTGAGTTCTATAGATCTTTGTTTCTTGTGTACCAAGAAAATACTACTGACTAAACATTGAAGGCTTCTCCTGATGTGTTCTTCCAATCTGAGGGACTCCTTGCCCAATCTGCATTTGTGAAGCCTTGGAGCTTCACTCCATCAATCTACCAGTACCATAAACTAAAGCTTGTTGTGCCTTTGAGGTATCATAGAACATTTTTTGCTGCTTTCCAGTGAAGCTTGGTAAGCTCCACCATGAACTGACTAAGTTGGTTCACTGCAAAACAAATATTAGGCCTTATGTTCACTAAGTACATCAAGGACCCCACCAATTGTTTGTAGATAGTGCCACCTAATTCTTCCCCTGTAGAATCATCCTCTTTCCTCTAGTTAATATCTAGAGGAGTATCCATGGGTTTGCAATCCCACATATGGAATCTCTGAAGGATTTCACAGGTGTACTTTCCCTATCCAACAAATATCTCTCCATCTCCCTACCACACCTCCAATCCAGGGAAGTTGTGAATCAAACCCATATCCTTCATCTTGAACTCTCTTGTAAGGTCCTCCTTGCAAGACTGGATCAAAATGTCATCTCCTGTCAATATCTGAAATCATCCACATAGAGAACTAAGATGAGCATACTATCATCTACCATAATGCAGTAGAGATTGGCATCAACTTCACTATTAGTGAAGCCCAATCCACTAAGATAAGAATCTATGTGAGTGTACCAAGCACAAGGTGTCTTCTTGAGACCATAGAGGGATATCTTGAGCCTAGACACATGTGTCTCCCTACTAAAGGTCTTGAACCCCTCAAGATGCTCAATGTAGATCTCTTCCTAAATCACTCCATTGAGGAAGAAAATTTTAACATCCATTTGGTGGATCTTCCACCCCAACTATGCTTCCAATGAAAGTATGGTCCTGATAGCTGATTATCTTGACAAAGGAGAAAATGTCTCCTCATAATAAGTCCCCCCACTTGTGAGAATCCTTTGGCCACAAATTTGGCCTTGTACTTCTCAACATTGTCATCAGCGACATGTTTCACCTTATACAACCACTTGGAACCAACGATTGACTTGTTCTCGGGTTTGGGCACCACTTCCCAAACATTGTTCTTCATGATGGAGTTATACTCCTCCACCATGGCATATACCCACACTTGCTGGGAAAAATCCTCTTCAAAAGAATATGGGTTAGATTCTATCAAGTCTGTCATGAGTGCCATATACCATGTATATTTGTCTGGTGATCTTCTCTATCTACGAAAGGAGCTAGGAGCTCCAATATACTCCTGAGCTTCCTACACCAACCTGTCTACCATCTTGATCCTATTCCTCCCTAATCTAGAAGGCTATGTGTGAGTGGGTGCCTCCACTCGGTCTACTCTATGCTCCTCCACATCATCCTCCTGGAATTTCCTCTTGCCTTTGAGCAAGATTTGACATGTGGATTTGACTGAGCTCCTCCTCTAGTGGTATGCTCAACTCTCACTCTAGAGAGATCCTCATGGCTTTCTCCTCATCAAATATCACATCCCTCCTCTTAAAAATCATCCTGATTGAGGGTATGTACACCTAGTAAATGTGAGGTGTCTTAGAATAACCCACAAATATCACCCTCTCTGTTGTGGACTTGAAATTGTTTATGTTGTCTTTGGAGACATGATAATAAGATATGGATCCAAAAATGTGAAAGTGTGAGACATCTGACTTTCTCCTAGTGAAATCCTCTTCAGGTGTAATCATTCCAAGAATTTTATGAGGGATCTTGTTTCTCAAGTAGACAGCTATATTGCACACTTCTACCCACAGGGATAGTGGAAATCCCTAGTCATGCAACATTGCTCTAGAAACTCCTACAATACTTCTATTTTTCCTCTTTGCAACTCCACTTTTGTTGTGGGTTGTGGGGTGCAATCAACTCCCTTCTAATAACCTCCTTGGCACATAATTCTTTGAAGGAATTACACATACTCTCCTCCATTATCACTTCTCAAGGATTTAATTTTCTTTCCAGCCTCATTTTCAAGTAAGGCTTTAAGTTCAACAAACTTTAAATAAACCTCATCTTTATTATTCATGAAATAGATCCAACATTTGCTGGAATAATCATCTTTGAAGATCACATAATACCCGTGATTTTCAGTTGAGACTGTGGAAAATGGTCCACACACATCTGAGTGAACTTGCTCCAATATGGATCCAACTCTTCTATTATAGCCTTGGAAGGAGGATTTAACATATTTTCCAAGAGTGCATCCCTTGCATATATCATGTTGATCAAGGGTGCATTTTGGAACTCTAGTGGTGATCTGCTAAATTTTTTTCAAAGCTCCATGTCATAGGTGTCCCATGTGCCTATGCCAAATCTATTTAACATCTCAAGCCTGAACATGTTCTCCCTTTCTACTCAATGTAGCACATGCATCCACCTCTACCTTGTAGATATTTTTTACCCAAACATCAATTTGTTTTACTTGCCCACTAACAATGTGCTTCAAATAATCCTTCCTTCTACTAAACACAAAATCATATCCTCTGTCTTCAAGTACAACTACATAAACTAACTTTTTCATCATACTAGGAATATCCATTACATTGTTTAGGTGAAGATGAGATTTTGACTCCCTCTTAAAGGTGACAGTGCCAATCCCTTTGGTACTATACCTTCCATCATCTCCAAGATCTATGTGTAATTGTAGGTCCTTCTCCTCTAAGCTGCTGAAGAACTCCTTATTTCCTGTCATATGAAATGAACCACCAAAGTCTAAGTACCATACACTACCTTGTACAATACTTTACATGTAAGCAATGAGGGTGAAATCCAACTCGAATTGTGATGTGAGAGCATCTCCTCCTACTCTTGTTGCATGCTTCTTACTGGATTTATTATGTAGACACTTGGTTGCATAGTGTCGATACTCATGGCAGTGAAAGCATTTAATTTTACTGAGGTCTTTTTTCTTTCCATGATTCTGGATAGATTCTACCTTGCCTTTGGCTTTCTTTCCTTTGCCTGCTAAAGAAAAAAAATTTTCCTCATCATTTCTAGATGTGGCTCCATCTCTAGTGTTTCTTCTAATCTCCTTCTACGCCAATTTAGATCAAAGTCTCTCCCACTATGGGAGCTTGTCTCTTCCATTAACTGAATCCTGGTAGTTGTGTGTTGTAGTGGCTACAACCACCCAAAAAAAAAAATCCTATGCTTTGATTTTGGTACTTCCTTCTAAATCACAAAATTTCATCTTGCACTGATCTAGGTACTTGTGCTTCGACTGCCCCTTATTTGTTTCATCTTGGCTTGTGTTTTCTTACTTAGTTCATTTTCTAACCCACAAGTTGATCTCTTAACTTGGTCCCTTAATAGTTGTAGGATTTCCTCAAAGAAATGCACAATTCTTGAGGGAAATTGGCCTTGCTATTGGGAATTGTGTAGTCTTGACTGCCAGTGAGCCTAGAGCTCAGAAAATGCATAGTGCAGAATGGAAGCCAACCTTAAGCTGGGAAATTGCGCAGACAAAAGAGGTAGCCCAAATCCACTAAGCCAGAAATTGTGGAAACCTCACCGTGCTTAGAAAATGTGCAGTGCATGAACTAGAGAGTTACCCAGTCCTTTCCAGAACTGCACAATAATTCCAGGAAATTCATGGAAGTTTTTCCCGAAAAAAAGAAAAGAAAAAAGAAGAAGTAAAAAGTAAAAAAACATCCCTAAAAATAGGGATCTATTTTTAGTAACCAGAAGGAGGCACTTGTTTTATTTTTAGAAACTGTCGCCAAGTGTCGCTTTTTCCTTAATTTTAGGCATTCACATCATAAACCCTAACTTGATCAAATATATTTAATTGATGTTGCTAGATCTCATTTGCACACTCGATCTTGGAGTTCTAGCATTCTCGAGGAGATCAAGGAGCCTTCGGTGTGATCGTTGTCGCTTTTTCGGGTGAGTTTTTCTTTTCTCATCTTTTGTCGCTTTTTCTATTTTTTTTTATTGTTTAGCTTGTGAGAGTGTTGTTTCACTTATTTATTTTCAATACTTTTGGCATTTTAACTTGTTTTAGCTTGTAAAAGTGTTGTTTCAAGTTTTAGATTTCGTTTCCCAAGTGTCGCATGAGTTTTCTCGTTTTTGCACCAACAGTCACTGTTGCGGCAACTGTCCTCACGTGCTTCATTTTCATTTACTTTAATGAATTACTGCACTTTTTTTACATGCATACATCAAAACTTAGTCATATATGCACTCATAATCACACTATCTTTCATATCTTCTTATAATTTTTCACTCCCCATGGGAAAATATGGGTCCCCTTGTTGGGATCTCACACTCCACTGCTTGCACTGCACAATCTGGGAGCTCAATGCCTTTGGCTTGGCTTTTGGAATTGTGTAGATCTTGGCCTAGGATGGATCCAACTCCGCACTGCGCAGTTCCAGGAGTTAGCCTCCCAGCTTGGCCATTAAGATTATGCAATGCATAGTCTCTCCCGGCCTTGGCCTAGAATGAACTACGCATTGCACAGTTCTAGTCATAAAGCTTCCCGACTGACTACTGGGATTGTGCAGTGTGCAGTTCCCAGAGTCAGCCAGTGACCTTTGGCAGTCAAAACTGTGCAATCCTTCCCATCATGAGCCCAACTTGCTTCTTGATCTAGTCTTGAAGTTGTTTTGGTTTTTAAGCTGCCATTTTATTTCCATCAGTCTACTCTCTGTCCCACGGGTACAACAGTTGTTGAGCATCTCTCTAGTAGTGACAATTAACATGGCATCTAAGAGATTTGCATCAAAGGAAACCGACGAGAGTAGTACTGGGGAAGCAATTGAGCTGATATCAATGGATTTGTTAGTATATGCACATACTCAGTTGTTCATTGAGAAAGGTACAACACTGACATGGTAGGAGATCAAAGACACTTTTTCAAAGAACTTCAAGGTAGACTTAGAGGACCAGTAGGTTTATCTTATTATCCAATTATCAGGGTTATACAAGGTTGCATGTCGGTACCCCGCCTTCCCATGTGCAGACAACATTAGTTGGATTGTCTCACATACAAATGAACAAACTATGACATTGATAAGTGCCAACGGGAGAGAGATTGCCACCTTTAGGGAAGAGAAATTTCAGCAGATGTATCACTTACCTAAGACGGTGAAGTGCGTGGACCCACTCTTCTATTCCACCCATAGCTATGTGAACATGAGATATATTTTCAAGTGCTAGGTGAAAGAGCCGTCGAAGTTTAGAAATACACATACCCATGTTTAGAAGACAAAGTCCCTCAAGAAGGCTTACCAGTTCTTGATAATATTTGCATGTTGAATATATAATCAAGAGAAATCAAAAATCTTTCCTAAAGGGTGGGTAGTCTTACTGCCAAGCAGTTGGTGAATGATGGGAGGTCATTCAATTTGTCAGATCTGTAGGCTCGTCAGTTGAAGTCCCATGTGGCTAAGGCTCAGAATTTGCCCAAGAATGAGCAAGAAAGGTTTTACATGTTCACATCCTTACTGGAAGCAATCTATGCCCAGCAATAGTTCCCTGGCATGAGTTGGGCATGGACACCAAAAGAGACGGTCATCAACATCTATTGCAAGTTGATTTCCGAATGCAAATATAGAGGAGTGATGGAAAGGCTAATTGAAAATTTTATCATCTCGTTGTACAAGCTTATCTTTGAGCAGGATCCACCTTGCATGTCCCGAGAAGCAATGGAGGCAATAGTAAATAGTACATATTGGTATGCCTCACTAGGTGGAACCTTCATCAGAGTGTTTTGCGGAGAGAAGCCTCTACATGTTTTAACAAGTTATGCCACTGACAAGCTAATCATGCAAGAAGTTTCATACCACCTTGCTACAGGGTTGTTAGCAAGAATGCATAGGAAAAAGAAGGCACCATGGCCCTCTCTTACTTTTCGGATCGAGTTATACAATATTAAGAGGTCAAAGATGCAGATGTTGATGCTAAGTACATACTGAAATTTGAGTTCGGCACCAAGGACTTTAATTTGTATGATCCCCATAGTATTTTCGAGGACCATTTTGTGAGAGTTTACTTTCCATGGATCCAGGGGTCATGTCATTGGCTAGAGGAGGACCCTTGGAGGTACTGTTACAATGCCTCTAAGCTCCATGAGTCGGTCAATATAGCAAGAAATTGGAAGGTTGCTCTTTAGACAACAAAAACTCCAAAAGAAATAACAATAATAGCATAAGGTGGCAATCCAATACAAGACAAGGGAAATAGGAAGGTTGCTAAGAAAAAAGAGGGAGATAAAAGCTGCAAGATGAAGGAAAATCCTATCCTGGAGAAGGAAACTTTGGTAGCGGAAGAAAAGAGGGAGAAATCGATGAAGAGAGCAGAGCGAAGGAAGAGATAAAAGCAGAGGCTATGGGAAGCAGAACTAAAGCTGCAGGAGATAAAGAAGAAGATGAAGGAAGAACAAGATTTTAGGAGGAGAGAAAGAGAAGATAATTAGAAGCATGAAGAAGAAAAAAGCAAAGGCATGATGATAAAGGAAACAATGCCAATACATGTTTATGAGTTGGAACAACCAACAACTGAGGAGAGGGTGAACAAATGTAGGATTAGGAGCTTGCTCAATAGATTAAGTAATTGATTGAAGTGACAGACATGGATTTGGAACATGAGCTACATAATGAATACACTAACATGATGTTGAGAGCACCATAGGTCATCACTCAGTCACCGCCACCTCCAGTGTCAAAACCAACCCTAAGTGAGCAAGGAGATGTTGTTCTCCTTGATGATGATCCGGTCATGGATGTGTACAATCTATCATTTAATGAGTTGCATAAGAATATTATACAGGTGCAGAGCAAGCACTTTCTGGACGATCATGCATCACATGCACTCGTCAAGGAAAGGGTGATAGTGTCAGACACTAGGAAACATCCAACTTCCATTTCCCTAGCCAGCTTGGCTTATGCAGGAGCAACAAGCTCAAATGTTCAGTACCTAATGACCGAGAACGAACAATTATCAAAGAACTTGCAGACTGTTAGGAAAGAGGCAGAACACCTCTGAGCATCAATGTAGAATGTAGTTTCCACATTAGGGGAGATGAGGACATTAATACTTGCTGAAGTATCAACACTTGGTGATACCATGCGGAAGCTCTATGACGGATTTTTCACTATGCATAAAGTAGTTTTCCATGTGCATGACCTACAACAGCGGAGCAAAGAGTGTGCTCAAACTGTCAAAAGCATACATGTTGCGATCACCCATGTACAAGAGTGGACAATGTGGTACAAAGGGGGCCCAATTGACTTAGCAAATAATATGAAGCCACAGGTAGAGCTAGAGAAAGCAAAGGTCAGGATGTTGATCTAGAACTATGAGCATATCGTCCCATTCATCGGCAGCATACAGACCTCATGTGTGCAATTGTACAATAGTTTTGATTTCATGGTGAGAAAGCATATGATTCCATCAATCGGTTCCCTCATTGATGCTAAACCCAAAAACCAAGTCTGGCTAGAGATCGATGAGTACGTGGAGAAGCTAAGATGAGAGCCCCCTAGGGAAGACTTGGAGATGAACACACACAACATGCATAAGTACATTGGTGGTCTTATCAAAGTCAACACATTGCTGCTCATGCTTCAAAACAAGTTGGATATAGATTCCAAGGCCATATACTTAGATGTCATGGAAGCAAGCGTCCATTTCCAAAAATACACCATGAAATTGTTTGGGGACACCATCACACAGTACCAAGCTTGGCATCGATATGTGACCGAGATGCACCAAGTGGATGTTGCTGAGTTGGACTTTCCCCAACCTCTAGAATCATAGTGTTGTGTCTTGTCAGTCTGTCTCTAGCCTATTTTGTCTTATATGGGTAGATGTGGATAATGTAATATTATTTGTAAATATGTTGTAAGTGAAATTCCAAGTGCCAATATTGAAATTTGAAAAGTCACCATGTAATGTAATGTGTCATTTAGTAAAGAAGTTGAAGAGTCATGAGGGAAGTCAAATAGTCACAAAGGAGAATGTCAAGGGTCACCCCACACTTTGTTATAAATAAAACCTCACAACTCATAGAACATGCTTTTGGGAGCCAAGCATTTGGATAGGCTTAGGCTTAGAGAAGGCTTGGGAGTATTATGAAGAGCCTTGGCTCTGCCATAGCGTAGAGAGAGTATAGTTATTTGGAGGAGCAGGTGTTCTTGACCATAATGTTCCACTATTTGGGCTAGTGGTTGTAGATGGTGTAAGTATGGATGGAACTTTCACTTATAATAATAATATCAGAGCTAGCACGCTTTCATGCTTATGTTGTTAATGTAGTAATTACATTAGCAATGTATGTTATTTAACTTATGCATATGATTATGAACTACTTTATATGCATTTGTATGAATTTGGTTGAATGCGTGTTGTTGGATTAACTCATGAGTTTAACTTGTGGATTACTCTGCATTTTAGCTTGTGATTTCATTCCGCTCGTGTGTTCCTTTCAAGTTGCATACTATTACAGGCTTCTAAGGGGCACACTTCCTTTTCCCCTTTGTGAGTTAGAACCTTCATGCATCGCACTTGAATCTCCGCAGGGTCACACACTTTCTCTCACCCAAAATTATCATCCTTTGTGCGCTACTGCGGTCAAGGCATTACACTACCACACACTGTTGGGACTCTTACTCCAAATAGTGTAAGGTCTAATTGGGACTTCATATCGGGGAGATCCCTTGAATGTTGGCGGGTCCAACACCATCAAATTTTATGGCACTAGAAGGAGGGCCAGATGAAAAAATGAGCCCTTGAAGTATGTTTTGAATTTCTACACATATTTCATGACTTCTGTCCAAATCAAAACCTTGACATGTTTTTCTAACTCTGCTCATTTTGAAGTACTGATGAGCATTTTAGATGACTTTTCTAGATATAAGTTTAGTGGCGAGGGTGGAATAACCTTTTTCAGGCACATAGTTGATTTTGTTGGCTTCTATGAAAGGTATGATTTCCCATCTGATGATATTTCCTGTGGGTTATTCGCTTTCACATTCGAAGGGCGCGCAAATAAATGCTGTCACACATTGCCTGCAACCTATATACACTCTTTTGGTTAGTTTTTTAGAGAATTATGTTGTGCTTTCATTCTTTATGATCGTAAGGCCCTTAATAGAAAATTCTTAAAATTGAAAAAATCACCTGATGAATCTCTTCAAGATTTTCACGATCATTTTCTTCATTACTGTTTTGAATTTCCTGAAGATGAAGTTGACTGGGAATTCTTGGATGAAATATTTCAATATATTATTCACACTTATGAGAATCCACATGAGTTAGAGTCTTTCAACCTCTCCCAACATACCTCAGTTTTAGATCTTCTAAACTTAAGATGGAGAAGGTTGTTGTCCCAAGTGACCCTCCATCCCCTTCCCATCAAACAACTCTAGCTTCGTAGGTTGAGGTGGGAGAATTTGACCATCCACCTGTTGATATTTCACTGTCTCCTCCTACCCCACCTTCTCATAGTTTCTACATAGATTTGGACTGTAACTATGATGGTTTTCATGTGGTATTTTCTCCTTATCCTCTGTCCTTCAGTCCCTTTGATCCTCTAGATTTTGGTGTGTTGTGTTCATCCATCTTGAATCTCACATGTGATGTTCACGAGGATTAAGTTTTGGACGGAGTTGGTGTTGAAAAACCAACCTGCGATATCAATTTTGATGAGTATGTGTGGGAGTGTGAATAAGAATCTGCGGTGAAGGATGACCTCCTTCTGTCCACACCTCATCCACTTTATCCTGACATCTTCCACCATTTTCTCAGTTCTCTTCCTTCTAGTGAAAATTCATTTCCAGATGTTTCTATATCCAATCATTCGTAGAATAGGTGGAATGCCTATTTTTCATTCGAATGTGAAGAGGAAAAATATATCTTTCCTGATCCCCCCAATCTCTCATCTTACCTTTCTGGAAACATAGAGGGTGAAATTTGTCATTTTCCATTATCCCCTCTGTACAATTCATTAGATCATGAGGATGTCGTTGTCCATCATCTTGAACTTTTTGATCATGGTTGTCATGGTCTTTTCATTCATTCATCTTATCACGATGCTAATTTCTCTACTGTTGATATTTCTAAGCCACTAGTTTTTGATGATCCATCTTATGATGAATTGGAAACTCCTCAAGTTGTCGAGGCACTTTAGCCCAAGATGATGGTTATGTCAGGTTCTCATATCCTTGAGGTTAGTTCCACTTCTTATCAGGAATGTGATGAATCTTTCTAGGCTCCTCATCACTCTATTATTCACATTGAAAATCAATCTATCTTACCATTTTCGCATCCTCCACCAGAATCACACGATCCTATTGCTCAAGAATTGGAGGAGTCATACGTAGAAAGCACTGTTGTGAAACATAAGTTTTCTTCTTTCTTTATGTTTTCTCATTTTTCAAGTTCGAAGGTGTGTACATGTTTGTCTTCCACTCGCAATGTGTTAGGGCACCATGATACATCCACAAAGTGCCTTTCATGTGGTTTCCATTTTTACATTTTTGTGGATGCATTCAAGCTTCGAACGTATTGGTTTGCATTGTTTCATCTTTCTTGTTGGTTTTTTTCTTGCATATCTTTCTTGTCGATCATGCTCTCGCCTACATGGGCCAACTAATGTGATAATGGCTGCATTGGAACTATCAATTCATGTGAGTTGGCCTATGTTCTGCTTAGGTTAGGAGTAGGAGAAATTTTGATTCTATTGTTTGTTTCTTGATATGTTTACTTTCTCTTGCTTCATTCCTTTGTTTATTTTCTTTTGCACCTGTAGGTTAGTTTCTTCATGAAACTTTGTTTGGAATTTTAGACAAGCAAGGTGAAATCCAAAAGGAACTTGTATAGGTATGAACACTTGGTTATCTGTCTATTCCCTCTCTTTGTGTGAGTCTTTCATTTCTTCTAGTCGATGATACCCTGATGGAAAATGCATTCCTTTCAGAGAGAATCTCGATGAAATCACGATACTTGCACTCTTAACTAGTATCGCCTACTCTAATCAGTTTTCTATTTTCGATTAACCCTTTTCAACTCAAACAAGTAGAGTAAGGAGAGGGGGAAAACCTTAACAAGTATGTCAGAGGTATATATAAATATCTTTCTTTGAAGGGAAAACCTCTTCTTCTCTCAATAAGCCAGGATCCCTCTTCCACCTCATGAAATAAATAAGTGGCTATGTACAGTTCTTTGAAAAATGAAAAAATAAAAAAATAAAATAAATGGAGAAAGAAGAGAAAGGCTTCCTGCACAAAGAGGTGAAGCAATTAACCCTGTCGGGGTACTATCCAAGCTCACTGGAAGCAGAGCAATGCTTTTGTTCCTGAAGTGACTCCATCGGGGTACTGTCCAGGCCTACTGGCAGCAGAGCAACACCAGAGATGAAACTAAAAATATGAAAATCTATTTTAATTGTGCATCTATATATCCCTCATCCCCAATCGAAACAACGTAGTTTGACTTGGCTCCGTATGTGTGCTACCCATAAAGAGAATGGTAGGGGCTAGCATTCTCAAGGAAATCAAGGAGCCTTCGGTGCGATCGTCGTTGCTTTTCCAGGTGAGTTTTTCTTTTATCATCTTTTATTGCTTTTTATGTCACTTTTTGTTGTTTAGCTTCTGAGAGTGTTGTTTCACTTGTTTATTTGCATGAACGCTAGCATTTTAACTTGTTTTAGCTTGTATAAGTGTTGTTTCAAGTTTTAGATTGCCTTTCCCAAGTGTCACATGAGTTTTCTTTTTTTTGTACCATTAGTCGCTGTTGCAGCGACTCTGCTCACATGCTTCGTTTTCCTTCAGTTTAATCAATTGTTGCACTTGTTTTACATGCAGGAATCATCACCTAGTCAGATTTTCACTCAACATCACACTATATTTCAAATCTTCTTTCTTTCCACACTCCCCATGGGCAGATTTGGGTCCCCTTGTCCTAATCTCACACTCCACTGCTTGCACTGAGCAAAATTGGAGCTCAAGGCCTCTGCTTTGGACTTTGGAATTGCACAGATATTGGAAAAGGTTGGCTCCAACTATGCACTACGCAGTTCCAGGAGCCAACCTCCCAACTTGGCCACTGAGACTGCGCAATACGTAGTCTCTGTTGACCTTGGCCCAGACTGAACTGCGCATTACACAGCTCCAATCTTCAAGCTTCCAAACTGACTGCTAGGATATCGTAGTGCAAAGTTTCCACAGTCAACCAATGATCTCTGTCAGTCAAAACTGCACAATCCTTCCCATCATGAGCTCGAATTATTGCTTGATCTAGTCTTGAAGTTTCTTTGGTTTTTAAGCTAACATTTTCTTGCCATGAGTGTCCTCTTTGTCCCACAGGTACAAAAGTTGTTGAGAATCTCTCTATTAGTTGCAGTTAACATGGAATCCAAGAGAGATGCATCAAAGGAAACTGCTGAGAGTATTACTAGGGAAGAAGTTGAGAAAATATAAGTGGATTTTCCAGTATATGCAGATACTTATTTGTTCATTGAGGAGGGTACAACACTGACATGGAAGAAGATCAAAGAAAATTTTGTAGATGAATTCAAGGAAAAATTAGAGTACCAAAAGGTTTATCTTTGCATCTAGCAGCCAGGGTTATACAAGGTTACATGTAGGTACCTCGCCTTCCCATGTGGAGACATCATTGGTTGGATTGTCTCGCATATAGATGAATAGACTATGACATTGAGTAGTGATAGCGGGAGAGCACTTTCCAGTTTCAGGGCAGAGAACTTTCAGTAGATGTATCACTTAACTGATCCAGTGAAGCACATGGACTCACTCTTCTATGCCACCCATAGCTATGTGAACATGAGAGATATTGTCAAGCACTGGGTGAAGGAATCTTCAAATTTTAGAAAGACACCTACCCATGTTTACATGACAAAGTTCCTCAGGAAGGCTTACTAGTTCTTCATCATCTTTACCTGTAGAATATATGGCCAAGAGAAAGAAGAAACCTTTCCTGAAGGGTGGGTAGTCTTACTGGTCCAATTGGTGAATGATGGGATGTCATTCAATTGGTTGTATTTGTTGGCTCATCAGTTGAAGTCCCATGTGGCTAAGGCTCAGAATCCTCCTAATAATGAGAAATCAAGGTTTGACATGTCCGCATACTTACTGGATGCAATATGTTCCCAGCAGCAGTTCCCTGGCATGAGATGGACATGGGCATCAAAAGAGATTATCGTCAACGTCTACTACAAGTTTCTTTCCAATTGCAGCTGTCGAGAAGTGATGGAAAGGCTAACTAACCATTTTACCATCCCTTTGTACAACCTTACCTTTAAGTAGGATCCACCTTTCATGTCCCGAGAAGCAATGGAGGCGATAATAAACATTGCATATTGGTATGCCTCACTTGGTGGCACCTTCATCAGAGTGTTTGGCAGAGAGAAGCCTTCACATTTTCTACCAAGGTATGACACTGACAAGTCGATCATGCAAGAAGTTTCAAAGAACCTTGCTATAGGGTTGTCAGTAGGACTTCATAGGAAGAAGAAGGTGTCATGGCCCATTCTTCCTTTGCATATCGGGTTATATGATATTAAGAGCTTGAAATATGCAGAGGTCGAGGCTAAGGATATAATGAAATTTGAGTTCGACACCAAGGACCTTAATCCGTATGATCCCCATGATATTTGCAAGGACCACTATGCGAGAGTTTACATTATGTAGATCCATGGAGCATGTCATTGGCTAGAGGAGGACCCTTGGAGGTACTGCTACAATGCCTCCAAACTCCATGACATGGTTAGTATAACAAGAAATTGGAAGGTTGCTCTGCAGACAACAACAACTTCGGAAGCCACAACAAAAGCAGTAGAAGGCATCAATCCAGTACAAGACAAGGGAAGGAGGAAGGTTGCTGAGAATCCAGAGGTAGAGAAAAGATGCAAGATGAAGGGAAATCCTATCTTGGAGAAGGCAACTTTGACAATGGAAGCAAAGAGGGAGCAGTGGATGAGGAGAGCAGAGCAAAGGAAGAGAGAAAAGTAGAGGTTGTAGGAAGAAGAACTGAAGTTGCAGGAGATAGAGAAGAAGTTGAATGAAGAACAAGAGTTGAGGAGGAAAGAAAGAGAAGAGAAGGAGAAGCAGGAAGGATAACAAAGGCAAGGCACAATGACAAAGGAAGCAACACCAATACAAGTTGATGACCCAGAACAACCGGCATCTAAGGAAGAGGGTGAACAGATGCAGGATCGAGAGCTTGCTTAATAGATTGAGCAATTGATTGAAGTGACAAAAATGGAGTTGGAACAAGAGCCACATAATGAAGACACTGACCTGATGTCGAGAGCACCACACGTCATCACTTAGCTTCCACCACCTCCAGTGTCAGAACTAGCCCCGAGCGAGGAAGGAGATGTTGTTTTCCTTGATGATGATCCCGTCATGGATGTGTACAATCTATCATTTTATGAGTTGCATAAGAATATTGTACAAGCACAAAGGAATCCCTTTCTTGACGATCACGCATTATCTGCATTCATCAAGGAAAGTGTGATATGTTAGACACTAGGAAACATCCAACTATAAATCTAGCTTGGCCTATTCAGGAGAAACAAGCTCAAATTTTTAGTAGATGACGACCGAGAATGATCAACTGGCAAAGAACTTGCAGGATGCCAGGTAAGAGGCACAACAAATCCAAGCATCAACATAGAATGTATTTTCTGCATTGGGCAAGATGAGGACAACGATACTTGCTGAAGTATCAACTCTTGGTGATACCATGCAGAAGCTCTATGACGGATTTGTCGCCATGCATAAAGAAGTTGTCCATGTGCATGGCCCATAGTAGCGGAGTAAAGAGTTTGTTCAAACTCTCAAAATGCACATGCTTCCATCGCCCATGTACAAGAGTGGACAATGCAGTACAAAGGGGCTCCACTTGACTTAGCAAAGAAGATGAAGCCATAGGCAGAGCTAGAGAAAGCAAAGGTTGGAATGTTGATGCATAACTACGAGCAACTAGCCCCATTTATTGGTAGCATACATGCCTCATTTGTTCGGTTGTACAAGTTTGGATGCCATGCTAAGAAAGCACAGGATCCCATAAATAAGTTCTCTCACCGATTCTAAACCCAAGAACCAAGTTTGGCTAGAGATCGATGAGTACGTGGAGCAACTAAGACGAGAAGCCACTGGGGAAGACTTGGAGTTGAATGCACACAACATGCAAAAGTATGTCAGTGGTCCTGTCAATGTCAACACCATTCTGCTCATGCTTCAGAACGAGTTGGATACATATTCCAAGACCATATACCCAGATGCCATGGAGGAAAGAGTATGCTTCTAGAAAGACACCATCGCACAGTACCAAGCTTGGCACCAATATGTGACCGAGAAGCACCAAGTGGTTGTTGCTGAGATGGACTTTCCCCAAACTCTAGAATCGTAGTGTTGTGTCTCGTTAGGCTATCTGTAGCCTATTTTGTCTTCTATGGGTACATGTGGAAAATGTAATAATACTTTTAAATATGTTGTAAGTGAAATTCCAAGTGTCAATATTGGAATATGAAAAGCCACCATGTAATGTAATGTATCATTTAGTAAAGAAGTTGAAGAGTCATGAGGGAAGTCAAAGAGTCACAAAGGGGAATATCAAGGGTCAGCCTACCCTTTTTTATAAATAGAATGTCATAAATCATAGAAAAGGATTTTGGGATCCAAGATTTTGTCTGGGCTTAAGTTTAGAGAAGGATTAGGAGTATTATGAAGAGCCTTGGCTTCTCCATAGTGTAGAGTGAGTATACTTATTTAGAGGAGCAAGTATTCTTGACCGTAATGTTCCACTATTGGTGCTAGCAGTCATCGATGGTGTATGTATGGATGGAACTTTCACTTATTAAAATAATATCAGAGCCAACACGCTTTCATGCATATGTTGTTAATGTAGTAGGCTTATTCTTGTTGTGTTGGAAATGTATGTTATTTAAATTACACATATGCTTATGAAATACTTTGTATACATTTGTATGAATCTGGTTGAATGCATGTTGTTGGATTAACTCATCACTTTAACTTGTGGACTATTCTTCATTTTAGCTTGTGATGTCACTCCACTTGTGTGTTCGTTTCAAGCTGCATACTATTACAGGCTTCTAAGGAGCACACTTCCTTTTCTCCTACGTGTGTTAGAACCTTTATGGATCACACTTGAATCTCTACAAGGTCACACACTTGCTCTCACCCAAAGTTATCATACTTTCCTTTGCACACTACTACTCTCAAGGCATTACACTACCACCCACTGTTGGGACTCCTACTCCAAACAGTGTGAGGTCTAGTTGGGACTTAATATCAGGGAGATCCCATGAATGTTGGTGGCTCCAACACCGTCAACACTATGCCAGGACTTTAGAAAGCGAAGGAGTGCTAAGCATATAAGTTCAGATGGTGGCATAGTCTCTCCAACTCCTCCAAGTTCATATCTCACCCGAGTGAATCTGGATAGGTATTGAACAATAGTTTCATTTTTACACATTCGAATGTTCCTGAGCTTATATCTCAATGCTAGCTTCCTGACATCATTGCAGATTTTGAATAGATCTATGAGGATTTTCCACATTGCAAAATGAGTCTCCTTTCCATGCAAATTCAAAACCACATAGTCTTTGACACCCTTCGGGATAATCCTCCTGGATCTTGTAGTATATTTCTTCCACTAAGCCAACTACTGTGCATTTGATGTTATTGGTTTTGGAATATCTATTTTTGTGTACTCTAATACTCCATTGTTGTCCAACACAACTTCCATTCTGTCTTTCCAAGCACATAAATTCAAGGTTCTTTCCAATGCAGACTCAAGGCTCAATCCATTAAAAGAAACTATTCTTGCACAAAATAAATACCTGCACCACAAATCTACCATTCGAAATTTCTTTGAGAGATGATCATGAACCTAGTTTCTATGTAGTTTTCAATAGCTCTAATACCATGTAGAAATAACTCAAAATTTACGGCTTCTAATGAAATTAGACTAAAATCAATAGACAAATTTCTTCTACTAAATTTCGCAGAAGAAAAATTGACAATAGAAACACATGCAGTCATTCAATCACAATGAACACAATTTTTATTGGGGAACCCAATTGGGAAAAACCCCTCCTCTTTTTGTATTATATCATATGAGAACAATGATATATTACAATGATCGCTTAAATTATTGAATCTCAATATACATTGCAATATTGATCTCCTCCCGAGTCTGCTCTGGCCAATACTTAGCCAAAATAAGCCTCCTACTTCCTCCTATTTCCTTGTGCAATTCTTGCTTCTAAAGAATATGGAAAGCTCCTATTTCCTTTCGTAAATCCAAGAGAATAATATCACCTGCATGTCACAAACTCTATACACTCATGAGTATAAAATAATGATTACATTATGCCTTTTCTCTCCAACTTCATTAGGCAATCAAAATGCATGCATGACTAGGGCTATTTTTAGTAAAATAGCTAGTTAACTAAGATTTAATTGATTTTACAACAATTAAAACTACTCAAATGAACTCATACTGATTATTCTAGACTAGAGCTTAGATAACTGACTTTCACTAAATATAACACCTCTAGATAGCGAGATCTTAGGCACCAACTTGAACACAACTCTAATTCTATCCCACAAACTCGAATTGACTGACTTAACTGAGTGATTTGGCCATGTCACTCCTTCTAACTACTTGACAACTCATATCGCTGAAGTTGAAATTCAAATTTCTTTATTTGAATAAGGAACAAGTCAAATGAAGCCTTTTCTCTCTACAATTTAACAAAAAGAAGAAAGCTCATTCAAAGAAAGGATGGCTAGATGGTCAAAGGTATACATAGCTTCAGTTACTCTTTTTGAAAAAAGGTAAAATTCATGTCTACAAGAATCTTGCAGAAAGAATTGGTCATAAAAATTTGCTCGATAACATGAGCATGAGAATGCTTCCATGTAATTACTCGACACTTGGAAGGAGTTTGGCATGATTTGGAATGGTTAAGGATCAAGACTCTTCCAAAAGATTACATGACTTAGAATAAAAAAAAAAAAAAAATTGCAATTTGTTGGCCATTTTGTTCCATGGGCACTTTGATTGCAAGTTATTAGCATGGAGAAGGATCTTTGGTAAATGATGAATATAGAACATGTGAAAGGATGTTGATATCATAAGTAAACAAAATCCAAAGAGGCCATCATATTGAAGTAATTTTGATATTGTTGTCTTGGTTTTGGTTATCTAGTCAATATATGTTGTGCTACCTAGAAGGAAACTATAGAAAAGCATAATGGAAGTTGAGCACTTAAGAGGTAGTAGTACAAAGAGATAACCCGATGTTCATATGAATGGTGAATATCAAGTTCATGTCTAAAGGGAGTTATGACTAAGCTCTACTTTGATTGGCTAAATATAATGCCTTTGTTGATGATGACTAGAGGAAAGTGATATGAAAGTTTAATGGCCTGAATCCTATCACAAATTGGCTCCAGTACATTCAAGAAGATGAAAGCTCAATTTCATGAAGACACAAAGAAGAGGAGGAGCCATGTAGCTACTTAAAGATCTCCATGAAGGACTAGTAATTGATGTATTGATGAAGGAACATTAGAAAACTTCCCAAATGAAAGGAAGTCAAAGAATCTCCTCTATGCTTTAGACAAATTAAGAAGTCTTCTTAAAATGTTTAGAAGGAGAAATGATCTATTCCCCAATCGAGAGGGATTGAGGATATCCTCTCTAGGTTGAGAGGGGGTGATGTTAAAGACATCATATTCTCCATGTGTCATGCACTAGACCAGGACTAACAACCATAAGTCTTAGTGAAGGCACTAGGAAGCAGAATGGAGGATTGGATAGGAATCTAGGATTAATATTCCTTGAGGACATATAATCCAAGATAGGAAGTAGTCTTGTTGACCGATACTCTTTGAGGATTGGACAAGTATCCAAGACAAGCATGGTCGAAGAGGACTGATATTCTTTGAGAATTGGAATACAAGATAAGAATAGTCCTAAAAGGACATACCTAGTGAACATCCAGATAGGGTATGTACCTTGAGAGGTAGTGTGGTGTCTCACATAAGGTCTCCCAACTTTTTTGCTCTAATGCAAATAGATATTGTTAAGTTAAGGCCTTTCTATGTTGACAATGTTGGTTATGATGTTGATGCTTAAAGATGGCTTACCAATCCGACTCTTCTTATGAGAAATCTTTAGTTTGAGAATATCCTTGTACCAGTTATACAATTATGAATACAATTAGTGAATGAACTAGGAAGGATAATGGAGGATTGGATAGGAATCTAAGATTAATAATCCTTGAAGATATATAATACAAGATAGGAAGTAGTCTTGTTGACCGACACTCTTTGAGGATTGGACAAGTATCCAAGACAAACATCATCGAAGAGGACCTATATTCTTTGAGGATTGGGAATCCAAGATAAGAATAGTCCTAAAAGGACATACCTAGTGAACATCCAGATACGGTATGTACCTTGAGAGGTAGTGTGGTGTCTCACATAAAGTCTCCCAACATTTTTTTCTCTAATTCAAATAGAGCTTGTCAAGTTAAGGCCTTACTATGTTGACAATGTTGGTTATGATGTTGATGCTTAAAGATGGCTTACCAATCCGACTCTTCTTAAGAGAAATATTTAGTTTGAGAACATCCTTGTGCCGGTTATACAATTATGAATACCTCCCTAGTTAAGGAGTGTTGAAAAATGTAAGTAGTTTCGGTCTTCATAATTGTCATCATACTCATGCCATTATGTATATCTTATGTATCAAGCAAAAGAAGAAAGAAAAAATATTATTTTCAAACATGGGTTTCATGCTTCTCTTGATTGGTCAACCAAGTTAAGCATGTTCTTGATGCTTCTGGGTTTTCCATGTCACAAGAATAATTTTCATGAGTCAAGAGAGTCATTATCAACTATATATTTTATTTTTGTATCTAGAATTTCAAGAAGACCTACAAGACCAAGTTGGCCCTACCATGGTGAAGTTGGCCTTGAAGAGGCATATTTGACTCCTTCAGAAGACTATAAATAAGCGAGACTTCAACTCATTTGCATCACTCACTCACACAAGTTCGATCTGCAACAAGATAAGAAGAAAGAAGAATGAGAAAGCTTATAAGAAGAAGAAGAAGTCTAAGCATGCTAGAAATTGTAGCAAGAAAGTCTCAATTTGACTTTTTCCTTAGTCAAATTGAGTCATTCACTTTTCCACATCAACAAGATGACTTGGATAGAATTTAACTTGTGTGACATGGCCTCGTCTACTAGTTAACTCAGTAAATTCAAGTTATAGGATAGAAGTAGATTTTTGCATGTAGTGATTGCTAAAATTTAGCAATATAGTTTAGTTATTGTTAGAAATGTGCTCGCTAATGAGAGGGGGGGTGAATCAGTAGTCATAATGTATAATTTCAAATTCTTCTTTGATTATTGATTCACAATCACAACTTATACCATTAGTATATTAGCTCATATAATGCATTAACCAACAAAGAAAATACCATGATAATCACATGAAAACCATAACACAATAAAACAATCATAACTGATCCAAATTGGATCCATAGAGAATGATTAACAGAGCCATGGTTGTACCAGGTCGGGACAGATTCAAAGAATTTAAAACAGCGATCAAAAAGACCTCTAAACCAGTGGCAGTGGCAGCCAGCGTGGAAAGATGAGGAACTCGGTCAAAGCGCGCTGACTGAGGCCCATGGAGACTGTGTGGGAGGTGAAATTAGCCCTGGGAGGCCCGGATCGGGAAACAGAGGGAGTTTTTGATGCACGATTAGCACTTAGCGCTAATCACACATCGTTGGGAGAAAACCCTCAAAATGGAGAAGCCCTGAGCACTCAGTCGCATGGGAGCTAGGAAAACCGTGGGACAAAAGGCCAAGCGTTAAAGGCGGGACCCGATCCAAAACCAGCGGTATTGATCGGGGGCGTCCATGCGTGGTAAGCAGTTTTGAGGGAAAAGGAGCGATTCCACTCAGCACTCGAAGCGTGGCAAGTGGAGGAGAGAAGAAACCACCACTCATCGCGTGCTAACGGTCGAGCTAGTCAACAGCGCAGGACGAGCGAATGGCGTCAGATTTGGGGGCTCTAGATCTAATGGCTAAGATCACGCCCAATGGAGAAGACGAAATTGACGAGGGATTAAGCTGCGATATGAAAGAATTTGAAGTCCGAATTGTCCACCATGGTGGCAAATGACTCATTCCATAACGTAACTGAAGAAACGAATCGACGAAGCAAACTGGCGCAGTTCACAGGACGACAAGTGGCCATCCCCGTGAGCCTGATGATGGCACCAAAACAGGGAACTCCAAGTGCAGCTGCAAGCACGCAATTTGACGGAGGCAGAAGAGGAAGTGAATCGCCATGAGCTCGAATGGCTTTAAAGCCATGTATAGACCAGACAGAGAAGGGGGTCGGGAACAGAAAGACGAGAACACCAAAGACGGAAGACAGAGCAGAGAAGGACCAGTAAGGAAAAAAGAAAAAAGAGGACAGAGGGCCGAGTTGACCAAAGGCATCGTCGAGCACCAGAGAGCTTGAGAGACTCAAGCCATCCTTGAGAGGATCTGTCAGACCAGAGAGGTCAAAGAGCTGGCAAGGAAAAGAGTTTGTGTACTCTATTGGCTTGGGGAATCCAAGAACCACCCTGCCAAGCCAATATGTTTCAGGAGACTCATATTGAGCTCCTTCATTGTAATTCTCTGCTTCAAGACACAATAAAAGAAGGCCACCACTAAATCTGGACCAAAGATGTAGCCTTAGAGGATAGGGTGAACTCCTTATTAATTTTTTGTGTTCTTTTATTTGCTTACTGTATTTCTATGTTGTTTTCCATTTTCAAGTGTCTGTGTATTTGCAATCTGATCAATCCGTTGCTTAAATAACATAGACACACACCAACACATCAGTCTGTAATACCTTCATTTAATAAATCTTTAACTAAGGTCTCTCATAGGGTGATTATTAGATCAATAACATATGCATATCATCTTCAAACCAATTCCAGGATGTCATCCATCAATCACTACAACAATCATAAAGATTCACAATATCCCCCTTTGACATTGATGTCAACCCAATATGGGTCAACCAAAAACAACCTCATGAAGAAATTAACTCCTCATTTTTCTCCCCCTTTTACAACAATGTAAAAGGGACAATCTCAATATGTGAAGGAAGCCAACATATCAATGAAATAAGCACTCCTCAATCAACATCACCATCAGCAGGGACAAAATAAATTTGCAGCACCATGCTACATGCACCAAAATAATAGCATAATCATCATCAACAACATGACATGAGATCTCTGTCTCCCCAAGCTAGTAGCAACAACAACATAACAAAGTCAACAACAATCAACATGCTCTAAGACCATCATCATCATCATCATCTCATACAATGAATATAAGCATCTTCTAAGCAATACATATTATCTTCTCCAAAAGAATAGTGGCAACACATGAAGATAATGGCAAAGGAATAACACAACCATCATGCATACTCCCTCAACAAAAAATACATCATGAATGAAGATAAGAGAGAGTAATAATCATGCTCCCCTTGTTAATCTCAACATCATGACAATACAAAACTGATGTATGTCAATGAACAATTGTCAATACAAGCTCCCCCTGAACATATAAAGGGGTTGCAAAAACATCTCTTGGACTGTTGAATGTGCAATATCTTCTGCTGCTAGTGCCTCTTTTCATATGCAAGAAGTTTTCTCCTTATATATCAATGCTTTGAACAAATTGGCCCAATGATGAACAATATGGTACAAGGCCGAATGAATGATGATATGAGACTTTACAAAGCCTCTAGCTAGTTGAACTATGAATCCTCTCTCATGTATGAAAGGCATACACTTGATCCAACCATGACTCATAAGAAGGATGAGACAATTCATAGCTACCCAAGGACTCCAAGAGCTCATATGAGACTAAAATACATGACATCAATTATCCCAAACATGGATGTACATACTCTTGTCATGACCCATGACTCTTTGTCCTAACTCAAACACAACTCCATATGAAGGAATACAAATGATTCCATGGCTATGGCATTGAGAGTACACAACTGTTACGAACAAATAAAACTTTCCTCAAATGCCTTCTAGGCATCAAGACCGCCATTATACACTGTAAGACTTGAGGTACTAATATCATATATGAATCTTCACTTCAGACTTTCGCCAATCACTTCTAATGGAGAACAATAAAATCATACACATGTCATGAATGAATGAATGTAATCAATAAGCTTGTAATTCTTCAACATTTCAGCCATATGTCAACGAAGCAACAACAAATGTATATTATGTCACAAAATCTCTTAGTAGTGAAAAATAACATATAAATCCTTCTCCCTTGCAACAACAACACTATGTTAACTCACAGGTAGATAATACAATAAGAAACAATATATCCTCGCTTCAACAACAATAATGATAAAAATAGAAACTCATGCAACTCATGATCTCTTTGACCAAATCATCAATAGAAGATAGCAACAACATGAACTAATATGATGATGAAGCAATGCCATATCATCATAGAGCATCATCATAACAACTTCCATAGCTGAATTTTCTATGTAGTATGAGATGAATCTTCAGCAACAACATAACATGAGAATCTCTTAAGCACCAAATGAAACATATTATAGCAGCAATAAACTCAACAACACCAACTAGAGAAACATCACTCTCAACCAATACAAGCATAATAATAATAATCATTCATATCATGGTAATAATAGTAGCATCAATATAAAATCGATCATTCTCAAATCAAAGCAACAACATGAGCAAGAGAAACAAGTCTCTTCCCATCCACATCACTAGGAAACATAGCAACATCAGTAACAACGGTAGCAAACTCAATAATCAGCTCCATGAATACCATCAACATTTTTCAATATGAATAATAAGGCTCAATCATCAACAAAAACAGATGGACCACTACAACAACAACTTCTAAAACTGAAACCCCAAGTATATGCAACAACATATTTTCAACCATTATCCATCATGGAAGAACCATTAGAAAGTTTATCTGAGCATTCGATAGGAACAACATAACTTCTTACAAAAAGAATATGAACCAAGGAAAGTATAAGGCAATAGTTATGTTGCATTCTAATCATATATAGCATGAAACCTTAGATCAACAAATAGGTCACACAAATAAAAACTTGTGCAATTATTTTGATGCACTTCCTATTTGACAATTGTCATGAAGGAAATCTTCACTGCATAACTGTGACATCTACCATTTCATCATGCAAGGTAATACTATATATCTCTTGAGAATGCATCTAGGCATCTTATCAAACTAGTGCAATCAATCACATTTGACTGAAATGATAAATAGAAATAAGAAAATTAATTTTTAAAACCTGTAGAACTCCCATAATTTCAGATACCCCTTCCATGCATATTCATCAACATGCTCTTATCCTACTATGGCTACATTATTAATGATTCTCTTTTAAAATAAAAATGCTTCCATATGCTCCTTGTGAGACCATGCCAGCCTCAGTGTTTGATCGGAGTCACTTGCTACTCCTTTTTCTTCCAGATTTTGTTGGTTTGATTCTTGACATGCATTTCATTTTTTTATCTCTTGTCTCATCTGCTTTGCTTACTCTTTTCCTTTCGAGTGAATACCCTGTAACATGTAGGTAATTTGAAGTCTTTGGCCTTATGTCCAATTTTGTCACACATGTGACACCTTATATTCCCAAGAAACAATGAAAAAGATTTAAAACTCCTCTTCTTCACATTGTTCCTACAACCAAAAGCCTTATGCCCAAAACTATTACATGAAAAACAATAACCATGAAATGAACTGTTTTTTCCCGTATAAAAAGTCATAATTTTATTCATAAGACAAAATTACATTTTGTAGATGCTAAAAAGCATATGCAGATGATCTGTTCTTGTTTTCACAGAAACCAAAATAATGAAAAATAAAAATAAAAATAAAAAAGCTATTCTTTTCTCCCTTTCTTTTTCTCCACCTTTCGCCATCCTCTAGTGTTGGGGGTAGCAGTTATAATGGATAGCTGATTTTCAGTTGTATTTGTGGGATAGTCCTTGTCTGACTCAAATCCTTCTGATCCATGAGTTCTCTTATTGCCAGATATTTCCTTTCCTATTGGTTGGGAAGCTTGTTACTGCAAAGGGTTACTGGGGGCATCCTCTTTCTTCAGTGAGTTGTTTTGGACTTTTTGTTCATCTGTTTCTGCTTTATATTCTGTAGTCTCTGATGTGTCTTCTTCTTCATCCAATGACTCTTTATGTTGCCATCCTTTAGGCTTCCTCTGTTGCTTCTTGTTCCATTCGGGGGTGTTTCTTGCCCGTGGACAAGTGCTGAGGAGGTGGTTTGTTTGTAGACATCCACGACATCGAAATGTTGTGTTTTTGTAGTCCAAGGGTTGTATCCATTGTGTGTTGTTGAAGTTGAGTGTTATGCTTTTTGGTAGTCCCTGGCTGAGTTCTACTTCAACACAAATTTTGGTGAAAGTAAATATTCCCTTAGAAAATCTGTCTCCATCAGTCTTTAGAAATTTTTCCAAGGTATTCCCAATGGCAATTAATACCTTGTGGTGCCAGAAGTGTAATGGAAGGTTATGCAGCCTAACCCAGACTGGCATCTTTGATACCACCATTGTATTGGCATCAAAATCTGGAAGCCAAGGGGTCATGAAGAGCCCTGCGCTGCCCCAGAACCATGGCCCCTTGTTGAGGATATATTCCTTTTCCTGTTCTGTATTGAATCTTACCATAAAAAACCCTTGGGGCATAAGTATATTTCACAGTTTGGTGTCCATGTAGTGTGAATCCAGTGGTGCAGAACATCATATTTAGGCCAAAATCTGTTCAATCTACAGATAACTGAGTGGGCATAAAGATTTGAGTACAAAGCATTTACCTCAGGCATTGCAATGGTGAGAGCAAGACTCTCAATTTTTTGCTCTATGATGTAGGGCCCGGGGAGTTCAGGCATTGTTGCTGGTTTGGTTTGCACTTTCCCTTTACCCTTGACTGCATCTTTGAGGGATCCTGTGTTCTTTGAGCTGGCCCTAGAGCATCCACCCCACAGATGGAGATTGATGATGATGGTCGAGTCTGAAGTTATATTGTAATCCAGAAGGGTGCAGTTATCCTGTAGGCTGTGTCCCATATGGATCATATTTTGCTCATGCACTGTTATACCAAGGAGGTTCTGTATTTTGTATCTTAGATCTTGGATCCTACAAACCTTCCAAAGCCTTAGGCAATAATACCTGCCTTCCATAGTTTTGATAAAGATCTGTATGAGATCTGTGACTGTAGGGTGTGTATCTGACTTAGGATGACCTCGATTTGTTTCCCAGGTCACCTTGTTCCAAACTATTGGATCACCACCGTTCTGCTTGCCTTTCATGTGTTCTTCGGTGGTTTGGGCCTATGATTCAAGGCAGAGAGGTATCTTGGCAATTGCATGCCCCTAGATCTGGACTGTGTGCTGTGATCCAGGGCAGAATGGAGACTTTGGGTGAGCTTGCCTCCAAATCTGGGCTTGATGCGGGCTGTTATGTCTGTTGTGTGCCAGATATATTATATCCATGGCAGATTTGAGGTTAATATACCCTTCCGTGGTGAGAGGGATCAATCCGGATCCATGTAAAAGACTTACAGGGTTAACGATATCAGGTTCTGATTTGTAGAGGAGGTACAAGTAGGACAAGTTTTCCCAAGCCTCAGATTTGGTAGTATATTGGCCAGCAAATCTAGCACTGTCTTTGTCTATGTCTCCTTTCCTCCTCTTGCCACTTTTGTTTCTCAGAGAACCCGATACGGCTACGTATCGCTGGAGGTGTCGTGCTTTGGCCCACTCTCCATTGGGCTTGTATGCTGCAACGTCATTGGATCTGTTTCTGTCCGTTGCCTCCCGTCCTCCATGGGCGAGGTACAATGAAGATGAGGGCACATGAGAGTCCATAGCACAATCGCTAGGGTTCCTGGAGTTCAACCGCAGAGCCCCCTTTAATAATCGTATGATCTATGGCAACCTATTTATCCATGAAAAGAATTGTTATACCTTACTATGGATGATTTTGCTTGATGTTTCCTTTTATCCAACTTCTTCTTCTGCTGCATGCTTCTACATTTAGCAGTAATATGACCAAGATTCTGACAATTGAAGCATCTTATCGATCTTGGGGAAGTGGATGATATATCTGGAACAATGTTTGCATTCCCTAACTTTTGGTTTTGTTGATGTGATTCTTCCTTATTATACTCACTACTAGACTTATCTTTTGCTATTGGTTTTTGAAATCTTGTTGGTGAACTCATTTCTTATTTGTGAAAGATAGGATCTAGAGGCTTTTGATTAGACATCAGTTGAATGGCTTTCCATTTCGAATTATTTTTTTTTTTTTCCGAGGAAAAAAGCACAACTTTTTATTAATACTGTAAAAAGTTTTTATACATATTGTTCAAAAGCCATGAAGTGGCTCAATAAGAACACATTCTGCTCAACCCATAGGGAGCTATTCTGCTGAGATATGTAAAAACTGATGGAGTCTTCCTCCCGGGAGGATGTAAAAACAGTATAACAACATGACATAAGGAATCCTGGGGTCACCTTCTCAGAAGGATAAACAACCCCAAATATACCAAAAACTGTAAATGTCTGTCGTCCAGTGCTAATATAAACAAAAAGTTATAAATATAGTCTGATATCTATATGCTATAAGCCGGTACTGAATACTGTAAAGGAAAAAGTATATACAAAGACAAAAGCCGATATACAAAATCTAAGAAAAAAGCTGTCAAAAATGTAGATATTTACAGAGATCAAAGAGCCTGTGCATAAGGGGGCTGATCTGTTCTGAAAGACTGCCCCTGTCTGGTTTCTTCTATCGCCCAGCTGCCCGGATCCTGTTGTAGACCAGCCTTAGATAGCTGATCTGCCTCCTCATTCCTGTCCCTGTATATATGGAAAATTGAAAACCTGTTAAAATAAGACTTCAGATAAGAAATTTCTTCAACAATTGTTTTCAAAATCTGGTTTTGACAATTTGCATATCCACTGACCCAATTTATGACATTTTGTGAGTCTCCAAAAATCTGTATGGTGTTTATGTTTCTGTGATGAAGCCAGCATAAGAGGTATCTCAAGGCCGAGAGTTCAGCGAAGTTGTTTGTGCCAGTACCCAAACCAACAGAAGCTTTTAAAGAATGTTCCGGATTGATGTGGATATACAGTCCTGCTCCAGCTCTATTATTTTGGGAGGCCCCATCAAAATAGCCACACGGAATACCCTCCTGAATATTGATATGTTTTTGTTTTGTTTTGGAATTTTTGTCCTCGGGAGGAGGCAAAGCTGAATAAATGGCTGAGATATTAGTGGCTGTGACAGAGGAAGGTGTATCCTTATCATGAAACAGACTCTTGTTTCTAGCGAGCCAAACTCCCCAACAGAAAATAAGTGGCAGATTCCTCATATTCCCTTCCGGATAGGATTTCCACCATTTCCTCCAAGCATCATCCAAAGGGTCTTGCCCCCACTGAGCTTTAACCTTAAGAAGAGTGGTGACCTCCTCCCAGATCTTCCTTGAGAGAACACAGGTGGTGAAGAGATGATTGGTGGTTTCCTCATCAGATTTACATAAGGGGCATCGCCCTGGCCCAAATAAAAACCTTTTCTGTAATGTTTCCCATGTTGGAACCTTCCTTTTTAGTATGCACCAAAGAAAGAACCTAGACTTGGCAGGGCATTTTAATTTCCATATATCTTTTGCCCACCAATCCGGAACTCCCCAGCCTTTCTTTCCCATTAGAAAAGAATAACCATCTTTAGGAGAAAACTCCCCAGAATTTCTATGTGCCCATAACAAGAAATCAGGTTCATCCTTAATCCTGATATTGGATCTTTGCAGTTCTTTAATGAACCCCGCCCATTCATTCTTCCATCTAATGTTTAACCCAAGTTCTTCATCATCCTTCCAAACCTGTCCCCAGATCGTGGACTGACCCACTTTTTCCACCTGATTTAGTGATGAAATACCTTTTGAATCAAGGTGTCGAAGAAGCCCTGGGGATAAGGCATAAGCTTCATTGCATCCTATCCAAGGGTCCCTGCCAATCCTGACCTGTCTCCCATCTCCCACTTTCCAAGCTAATCCTTGCTCAATCACTGAAAAGGCTTCCACCGTGGCCTTCCAGACTACTGAAGAATTTTTTACCTTCTTGTTTTGACTCCGGATCCAATCTTCCAAAGGCATTGGGTCTATATACTTCCTTTTCACCACCCTGGTCCACAGATTTTCCATGGTTATTAGCCTCCACCCTGATTTTGCTGCTAATGAGATGCTGAACTCAGGGAGTCTTTTTATCCCCCATCCTCCCCATTCTTTAGGTCTGGCGACTTTGTCCCAAGCCACCCAAGGTAAACCCAATGAATCCTTGTTGCCTGCCCATAGGAATCTGCAACAAATTCTTCTAATTTTCTCCATTACTCCTTTGGGGATCCAAGTTAGGGCTGCCCAATACACTGGGATAGCTAATAGGACTAATTTAAGAAGGGTCAATCTACCAGCTCTGGACAGCCATCTAAAGCTCCAGTGAGATATTCGGGTTTCTATCTTTGCTATGAGCCAGTTCCAATCATCTTTTTTATAGGCATCAGGCTTTAGCCAAAAGCCCAGATATTTGAATGGAACTTCCAGAGGTTGACTAGGGAAAGGAAATAGTTCAGCCATTTGATTCCTTCTCCTTCTTTCAAAATCTGCCATACAAACTTGTGATTTCCCAGAATTAATCTGCATTCCTGTTGCTTTTAGAAATAGATCAAAGATACATTTTAACTCCTTTAATTCACTACCAGTACCATTAGTGAAAATCAAAATATCATCAACGAAAAGAAGGTGAGTGATGAAGAGATTAATTGCAACCTCGATACCTTTTACCTTTCCCTCTCTTCTGGCTTTGTGAATCAGTCTACTGAGCCCTTCTGCCACAAGGAGGAACAGGAGGGGGGACAATGGACACCCTTGTCTGAGGCCTCTCTGGCTGTTGAAGAAGGGGGAGGCTGCTCCGTTGACCAGAACTGCAAAGCTAACATTTGTGATGCACCCCATGATCCAACTGACGAAAGGATAGCTGAAGCCCACATGTGTTAGTAGCATCCTTAGATATAGCCAGCTGATTCTATCATATGCTTTGGAAAGGTCAATTTTAAGAACAGCTCCCTTCTTTTTCTTCATTTTGATACTGTGGATAACCTCCTGGGCAACCCCAATGGCTTCATGGATCTGTCTGCCATCCAGGAACCCAAATTGTTCCATTGATATGTTTCTTGACAGGATTGGTGCTATTCTGAGTGCTATAACCTTTGAAATAATCTTGTAAATACAATTACATAAAGAGATAGGTCTAAAGTCTTCAAAACTGTCCGGCTCATCCTTCTTGGGAATAAGGGCGATAAAAGTTGAGTTATAGGGTCTGTAGACAACTCCTTTCAATCTGGATTCTTCAACTACATCAGTTATCTCTGTTCCAATCTGTTCAAAAAAATGGAGAAATAATTCTATGGTCCAGCCATCAGGGCCTGGGCTTTTGTCTTTGCCCATAAGCTTCATAGCTGTTTCAATCTCCTCCTTAGTGACCGGAACTGAGAGGTCTTCTGCTTCATCTTCCTCAATGAATCTAGGAAAACATTGCACAGTTTTGAAAACTTCTGCGATAGTAGCCTCTCCCGGATCTGCAAAGATCTTTTGAAAATGTCTTTTTCCTAAGCCAGAAAGCTCTGGAAAGGATCTGACTTCTCTCCCTTCTTCATCTTTAAGGTGCCAGATAGTATTTGAAGATTTCCTTCCTTTTGCATAATTATGGAAAAACCTAGTGTTCTCATCTCCAGATTTTAGCCAAATTGCCCTACTTTTAATCCTCCACTCTTCCTCCCTATCCAACAGAATTTTGTTTTGTTGTTTTTCCAATTGAAAGATTCTGTCCTTTGAAACCTGTGAGGTGTATCCATCTGTGTCCATACTCTCCAACTGCTTCAGCTCCTCCCTTATACTGATCAACTCCTCATTTTGTTTTAATTTTCTGTCTTTAGCCCAGGAAATTGTAGCTTTCTTCAATCTTTTTAAATTCTCCATGAATAAAAAACATTTATCCTCTCCAGCATTGGGATCAGGGTGATCCCAAGTTTCTTTAAACAGGTTGCCATATGTGGGGTCTTGAAGCCAAGCAGGATTGAATGTAAAAGGAGCCGGTGGTTTGTGAGGGGGAATAGATATGTCTAAGAAAATTGGGAAATGATCTGAATTCCCTATTTCCTCCACCCACTGTCTGATCAGAGGAGCTTTAGAAGATAAAGACTCCGTTAAAAGAAAGCGGTCTATCCTTTTGGCAATCCTTCCTTCTCCTACTCTGCGATTTCTCCAAGTAGGCTTCAGCTTAATTGGGGAAGGATCAATTAGATTCTTCTCCATGATGAGGTTATAGAAAAAATCAGTAAGGGGGTCTTCTCTCGCAGAAGGGCCCCAAGCTTCAGCTCTACCCATAGAAAAGTTTAAGTCACCTCCCATGATCATCAGCTGTGAATTCATAATGGTTTTTGTCATCAATTCTTCCCAGAAAGATTCCCTTTCTTGACATGGCCCATAGATATTTACAAGGGTGATGGGAAAAGAGAAGTCTGGGGATATAATCTCCATGCCCAATACATTTTTCATCCCCCAGCGGTTGATGGCTTTAACCCTCCCTTCTCTGTACCCAATTGCGATGCCCCCCGAATGGCCAGAGGCATCCATAGCAGTGAAAACCCACCCTGGGAGTAGGGTTTTAAGCATAGGTTCAATCTCAGAAGCCTTCCCCAAAGTTTCTTGCAGAAAGATAACATCTAGTTTAGAATTAGTTATCCATTCTTTCAAGGCCAGTTTTTTCGGTTTACTGGCCAAACCTCTGCAATTCCAAGATGTCAAGATCATTTTATAACACCCTCTGGGGGAAGAACTACTCTAAGAACCCCCGTGATCGAATGTTGTTTTCCATCTGCCACATCCAATTTGGCTTTAAGTTTTGCCTTTGACATATCAGATTTCCTTCCTCGTTTGTTTTTGGAACTGTTATGTAAATGTATTGGTCCCAAACCCCCTACAGACCCCCGATCCTCAAGGTTCCCTCCCGATGATCTCAGGTTATAAGGGCAAAGTGGTCGGGCTACAGGAAGGGAAAGAGGAGGCCATTTATCTTCACAATTTATATTCAAAGACGGTAAAGCTTCGGCTATAGTTTCCACACTCGGACATGTCATTGTATGATCCATAATATCATCATTAAAATTAACTTGCTCTTGATTTGATAAAGAAGCAGTATTTACATTAACAGATTTTTGTTCAGGAGGAATAAGAGAAGGAATAGAAGTCCCGGCAGACATACCCTTTTCCGATTCGATGTTTTGATCAGGATTTGCATTTTCTTCCTCAGCGAGCCCTTCCACCGCTACCGCTTCTGTATTGGTCTCCTCCGCAGCTACCTCCGGAATCATGTCATTTACCACAGCAGCCTCCTGAGATTGATATCCTTCGTCCGCCGTCTCCTTTACATTCTCCTCTGTCTCCATATTCCTTGGTACTTGTGTTTCCGGCACTTCGTGCTCCATCGGCCTCTGAACCTCTGCTTGTGCATTATCTCTATTAGCTGTAGTCCTTCGGAAATGTCGCCTTCTTCTCATCTGTGGGCAATCTTTTGCCAAGTGCCCATACTCATGGCACCAATGGCATCTGAATGGCAGGTACTCATAATCTAGTATCTGCTCGTATACATAGTCATCAAATTGTAGGTTGATTTTTTGTGCCAATCCTCCACTCGGGTTGAGCATTACAAGTATGCGAGCTATTGCCCTGTTCTTTGTTGTCAAAAATGACATATCCGCTTCCATATAAACCCCCAATCTGTTACCAATAGTTTTGAATACTTCCTCTATCCATAGGAAAGAAGGTAATCCCGGAGCTCGCACCCAGACTGGAAACTCGTCCGTTCGCTCCTTAATTGCATCAAAAAGAGGGGTCCATTTCTTTAGCAGAACTGGAATGTTCCCTATGTGCCAATTCCGCTGAAGTACCCAGTCTGCCGATTCTCTATCTTTGAATCGAAGCTTAAACCATCCCTTTGCAAGTACTAATGCTTCAAACTGTAGTGAGTTATCTGATACAAAGCATTTCTCCCCCCATTCTTGTAAAAAAACAGATGTGAGTTTCTTACCTCTGGCCCTGCCGACCAAGGTGCAATCTGCTACAGCTAGGGCTTCTATCATGGACACCTCCATCCCAAGGATCAAATTGTCAGCAATCGCCTGGGATCCTATGGGTCTTTGCGGCTTTCTCTTCTCTCCTTTGTATCTACACTCTTCCTTCGGCATTCTTATGCCCTTTCGACCCTCGTTCCTCGCAGGGGTTAGTTGTGCCGTGCCCAAAAGGGGATCTGTCTTCGGCTGAGCCAGGATCTGGCCCAAAGACCCCGATTCGTCATTCCCAGAGGAGAAGAAGTCCGACCCCTGCCCATCAGAGACTACCAGCCCCCCTACAGTAGAAACCCCGGGATCCCTTGCTGCATTATCTATGTGGTTTTGAGGATCTCTTGGAAGGGAAACCCTCGAAAGTGAAGTAATACCTCCTTGAGCCCGAGAATGTACCTTACCAGCTGAAATCCCTAAGTGGGAAATGTTTTCCAAACCCTTGTGGGCTATAAACCGCCCAAACAGAGATTTTCCTTTTGGGTCAGTAGACAGACCACCCACATTCGCTCCTCCCGGCACTATTGCTTTCGCGGCTGGTGTGGATGCTCCCTCTGAACCAGAGATATGTACCCCATGACCCGACTCCTTCCCATGAGACAAAAACTGTTGATTTTCCACCTGTGATAACCCCTCCAGACTAGAAAGTTCAAAGGGGCCAAAATAATGTTCCACGTTGTGTTCAGTGACATCCTTCCCCCACATGGAGAGGAGGTCTTCTACCTCTGGGTCCAGGGCTAAAAACTCGGCGGGGTTTACCATGGTTGGACCCGTTTCAATGCAACCGACAGTCAATCAAGGTAACCTTCACGGTAAAACTTGTTGTTGGAAACGGACAAACAGGCGAATGAAGGTAACAGTATAGAGTTTAACTTTCAAAACGTAAACATATGTCAAAACCTCGTGACACCTCCACCTGCCAGTTAAACGAAGCTGCAAGGAAGTTCCCCGCATCGGCAGCTGTGCAGGGCTTCTGACCTCGTTCACCTAACCGAGGCCTGTGCGCGGTTCCGCCCACTGCCCAGGGATCGAAACCCTAACCTTCTCCATTCCCCCCTTTGCAGACTTCTTCCATTTCGAATTATTTAACAATGTAGTCATTTCTAATTCCAGAATTTGATTGCTTTCTCATTCCTTCTTCAATCTTCCTTGCTTCGTCCAGTTGGGTTTTTAATTTGATGATCTCTTCGTTGTAAACACACTCCTTATCATCAAGTGTTTGCAATAATTTATGTTGGTTTTTATTTTTAGCCTTGAGTTTTCTAATTTCTTCTTCTATGGTTTCAATCTTGCAAGGCTCTTCACCTTCTAAATCGGAATTTTTTGCAAAAGGGTTATTAACACTTCTCTCCAAAGCATCAAACTTAATTGAATGATCATTACCTTTAGAATTTGAAATCTTCCTTACTTATTTACTGCTCTTCTTTTTCTAGGACTACTTCTTCTTATTCTTTTTTGTGGCCCACGATATTCTCTCAAGCGATCAAGCTTCACCGAGAGAACCCCTTTCTAATACCAATTGTTAGAAATGTGCTCACTGCTAGGGGGTGAATCAGTAGTGACAATGTATACTTTAAAATTCTTCTTCAATTACTAATTAACAATCACACATTACACCATTAATATATTAGCTCATATAATGCATTCACAAGCAAAGAAAATACCGTGATCATCACATGAAAGCCATAATACAATAAAAAAGTCATAGCATATGCATACCATCTCCAAACCAATTCTAGGATGCCAACCATCAAACACTACAACAATCATCAAGCTTCAAACACTACCATGTTGACATCAATGCCAACAATCTCCCCCTTTGGCATTGATGTCAACCCAATCTAGGTCAACCAAAAACAACCTAATGAAGGACTCAACTCCTTATTTTTCTCCGCCTTTGACAACAATGGCAAAGGGACAATCTCAACATGTGAAAGAAGACAACATATCAATGAAAGAAGCACTCCTTAATAAACATCATCATCAGTAGGAACAAAATAAATTTGCAGCACCAGGCTACATGCACAAAAAAAAATAACATAATCATCATCAACAAGATGACATGAGTTGTTTGTATCGACAAGTTAGTATCAACAACTACATATCAAAGTCATCAACAATCAACATGCTCGAAGACCACCACCATCATCATCATCTCATACAATGAATATAAGCATCTTCTAACCAATACATATTATCTTCTCCAAAAGCAAAGTGGGAACACATGAAGATAAGGACAAAGGAATAAAACAACCACCATGCATGCTACCTCAACTAACAATACATCATGAATGAAGATAAGAGAAAGTAATAATTATGCTCCCCGTTTCAATCTCAACATCATGACAATACAAAACTGATGTAGGCCAATGAACAACTATTAATACAAGCTTCCCTTGAACACATAAAGGGGATGCAAAAACATCTCTTGGACTGTTGAATGTGAAATCTCTTCTGCTACTAGTGCCTCTTTTCATATGCAAGAAGTATGTTGCTTATATATCAATTCTTTGACCAACTTGGCCCAATGATGAACAATAACATACAAGGCACGATACAAGGCTGAATGAATGATGATACAAGACTTTATAAAGTCTCTAGCTAGTTGAACTATGACTCCTCTCTCATGTATGAAAGGCGCACACATGACCCAACCATGACTCATAAGAAGGATGAGACAATGCATAGCTACCTAAGGACTCCAAGAGCTCATATGAGACTAAAATACATGGCATTAATTAGCCCAAACATGGTTGTACATACTCTTGTCATGACCCATGACTCTCTCTCCTAACTCAAATACAACTCCATATGAATGTATAAAAATGGTTACATGGCTATAGCATTGAGAGTACACAACTTCTATGAACATTATGAACAAATAAAACTCTCCTCAAATGCCTTCTAGGAATCAAGGCCACCATTGTATAATGTGAGACATGAGGTACTAATCTCATATATGAATCTTCACTTCAATCTTTCACCAATCACTTCTAATGGAGAGAAATCAAATCATACACATGTCATGAATGAATGAATGTCATCAATAAGCCCATAATTCTTCAACATTTCAACCATATATCAAGGAAGCAACAACAAATGTATAATATGCCACAAAAGCTCTTAGTAGCAACAAATAACATATAAAGCCCTCTCCCTTGCAACAACAACACTATGTTAACTCACAGGTAGATAATATAATAAGCAACAATATATCTTCACTTCAACAACAATAATGATAAAAATAACAACTCATTATCTCTTTGACCAAACCATCAATAGAAGCTAGTAGCAACATGAACTAATATGAGGATGAAACAATGACATATCATCATAGAGCATCATCATACCAACCTCCATAGCTGAATTTTATACGTAGTATGAGATGAATCTTTAGCAACAACATAACATGAGAATCTCTCAAGCAGCAAATGAATCATATTATTGCAATAATAAACTCAATAGTACCAACTATAGAAACATCATTCTCAACCAATACAAGCATCATAATAATCATCATTCATATCATGGTAATTATAATAGCATCAATGTAAAATCGATTATTCTCAAATCAAAGCAACAACATGAGCATGAGCAACAATGCTCTTTCCATCCACATCACTAGGCAGCATACCAGCATCAGTAACAACATTCGAAAACTCAATAATCAACTCCATGGATACCATCAACATTCTTCAATATGAATAATAAGGTTCAATCATCACCAAAAATATATGGATCTCTACAACAACAACTTCTAAAACTGAAACCCCATGTCTACACAAAAACATCTTTTTAACCATTATGCATCATGGAATAACCAATACAAAACTTATCTAAGCATTAGATAGCAACGACATAACTTCTTGTAGAAAGAATATGAACCAAGGAAAGTGTAAGGAAACAATTATGCATCATTCTAACCATATAGAGCATGAAAACATAAATCAGCAGATAGGTCATGCAAATAAAAATTTGTGTAATTATTCTGATGCACCTCATATTTGACAATTATCACCAAGGAAATCTTCACGACATAACTGTGACATCTACCATTTCATCATGGAAGATAATACTAGCTATCTCTTGAGCATGCATCTAGGCTTATTATCAAATTGTTGCATTCAATCACGTTTGATTGATCCAAAAACAATCAACATAGATAAGAAAATAAATTTTCAAAACCCATAGAACTCCCATGAATTCAGATACCTCTTCCATGCATATTCATCAACATGCTCTTCTCCTACTATGGATTCATTATCAATGATTCTCTTTTAAGATAAAAATGCTGCCATATGCTCCCCCTGAGACCATGCTAGCCTCAATTTTTTATGGGATTCACTTGCTACTCCTTTATCTTCCATATTTTCTTGGTTTGATTCTTGACATGCATTGATTTTTTTGATCTCTTGTTTGATTTGCTTTGAGTACTCTTTACCTTTTGATTGAATCCCCTGTAACATGTAGGTAATTTGCAGTCTTTGGCCTTATGGCCAATGTTGTCAAACATGTGACACCTTATACGCCAAGAAACAATGGGATAGCTTCAAAACTCCTCTTCTTCACATAGTTCCTGCAATCAAAAGCCTTATGCCCAAAATTATTACATGAAAAACAATATCCATGAAATGAGTTGTTATACCTTACTATGGATGATCTTGCTTGATGTTTCCTTTTATCCAATTTCTTCTTTTGTTGCATGATTCTACATTTTGCAACAATATACCCATTCTTATGACAATTGAAGCATCTTATCAACCTTGGGGAAGTGGATGATCTATCTAGCACAACTTTTGCATTCCCTAACTTATGGTTTTGTTGATGTGATTTTTCCTTGTTATACTCACTGCTAGAATTATCTTTTGTTGTTGGTCTTTGAAAACTAGTTGGTGAACTCGTTTCTTCTTTGTGTGAGCTAGCATCTACAAGATTTTTATTAGACATCAGTTGAATGGCTTTACATTTTGAATTATTTCTCAATGTAGTCATTTTTGCTTCCAGAATTTGATATTGCTTTCTCATTCCTTCTTCAATTTTCCTTGCTTCGTCCAATTGGGTTTTTAATTTGATGATCTCTTCTTTGTAAACACACTCCTTCTCATCAAGTATTTGCAATAATTTCTGCTGGTTTTTATTTTCATCCTTGAGCTTTCTAATTTCTACTTCTAGGGTTTCAATCTTGCAAGGCTCTTCATCTTCTAAATCAGAATTTTCTGCAAAAGGGTTATTACCACTTCTCTCCAAAGCATCAAACTGAATTGAATGATCATTATCTTCTAAATCATCAAACTCAAGTAGATCATCATCACTACAAGAAAATGTACTTCCAAATATAAAATGATCACAACATTTACCTTCACCATTTTGTACCGGTAAGAAGAGGGGTTCTTCAGAATATGAAATCTTCCTTGTTTACTGCTCTTATTTTTCTAGGACTTCGTCTTCTTATTCTTTGTCGTGGCCCACGATCAGCTCTCAAGCAATCAAGCTTAACCGGGAGAACCCCTCTTTGATATCAATTGTTTGAAATGTGCTCGCTACTGAGGGGGGGGTGAATCAGTAGTGACAATGTATATTTCAAAATTCTTCTTCGATTACTGATTCACAATCACACATTACACCATTAGTAGATGAGCTTATATAATATATTAACCAACAAATAAAATAACATGATCATCACATGAAAGCCATAATACAATCAAATAATCATAGCATATGCCTACCATCTTCAAACCAAATCCAGGATGCAATTCATCAAAAACTACAAAATTCATCAAGCTTCACATACTGCCATGTTGAAATCAATGCCAACCTCATCACAACATCAATGCCAACAATCTCCCCCTTTGGCATTGATGTCAACCCAATCTAGGTCAACCAAAAACAACCTCATGAAGGACTGAACTCCTTATTCTCCCCCAACCCCCTTGACGACAATGGCAAAGGGATAATATCAACATGTGAAGGAATCCAACATATCAATGAATGAAGCACTCCTCAATCAACATCACCATAAGTAGGAACAAAATAAATTTGTAGCACCAGGCTACATGCACCAACATAATAGCATAATCATCATCATTAACATGACATGAGCTCTCTGTCTCCGTAAGGTAGTAGCAACAACAACATATCAAAGTCAGCAACAATCAACATGCTTGAAGACCATCATCATCCTCATCCTCTCATACAAAGAATAGAAGCATCTTTTGACCAATACATATTATCTTCTCCAAAAGTATAGTGGGAACAAATGAAGATAAGGACAAAGGAATAACACAACCACCATGCATACTCCCTCAACCAACAATACATCATGAATGAAGATAAGAGCAAGTAATAATCATTCTCCCCTTGTCAATCTCAACATCACGACAATGCAAAACTGATGCAGGCCATTGAACATATTTCAATATAAGCCCCCCCGCCCCCCTGAACATATAAGGGGCTGCAAAATCATCTCTTGGACTACTCAATGTGCAATCTCTTCTGCTGCTAGTGCCTCTTTTCATATGCAAGAAGGATGCTCCTATATATCAATTCTTTGACGAACCTGACCCAATGATGAACAATAAGATACAAGGCATGATACAAGGATGAATGAATGATGATACAAGACTTTATAAAGCCCCTATCTAGCTGAACTATGACTCCTCTCTCATGTATGAAAGGCACACACATGACCCAACCATGACTCATAAGAGGGATGATACAATTCATAGCTACCCAAGGACTCCAAGAGCTCATATGAAACTGAAATACATGACATCAATTAGCCCAAACATGCAAGTACATACTCATGTCATGACCCATGAAGCTCTCTCCTAACTCAAATACAACTCCATATGAATGAATAAAAATTATTACATGGCTATGGCATTGAGAGTACACAATTGTTATGAACATAATGAAAAAATAAAACTCTTCTCAAATGCCTTCTAGGCATCAAGACCACCATTGTACAATATCATACATGAGGTACTAATCTCGTATATGAATCTTACTTCTATCTTTCTTCAATCACTTCTAATGGAGAGAAATCAAATAAAAAACATGTCATGAATGAATGAATTTCATCAATAAGCCTAGAATCCTTCAACATTTCAGCGATATGTCAAGGAAGCAACAACAAATGTATAATATGCCACAAAAGCTCTTAATAGAAGAAAATAACATATAAACACTTCTCCCTTGCAACAACAACACTATGTTAACTCATAGGTAGATAATACGATAAGAAACAATATATCCTCACTTCAACAACAATAATGATAAAGATGGAAATTCATGCAACTCATGATCTCTTTGACCAAACCATCAATAGAAGCTAGCAACAACATGAACTAATATGAGGATCAAGCAGTGACATATGATCATATAGAATCATCATAACAACCTCCATAGCTAAATTTTATATGTAGTATGAGATGAATCTTCAGCAACAACATAACATGAGAATCTCTCAAGCATCAAATGCAGCATATTATAGCAGCAATAAACTCAACAACACCAACTATAAAAACATCACTCTCAACCAATACAAGCATCATAATAATAATCATTCATATTGCAATGATCCTTAATAGGAATACAAGTGATAACAAGAAAATAATACATGCCGCAAATTACAAAAACGAAATATTCAGCAAACACCTATATAAAAGCTGCAAATGGAGAATTTCTGAGCCATTTTATTATATTTATGCAAGTCAAATACAATAGATGATTGAATGGTGTGCCTGGGCTTGTATAAAAGGACAAGCAGGACCAAACCCAGGTAGGAAAATGGTTGAGCTGAAGGTTGTCCAGCTGTTGCACCAATCTGCACTGCGCTACCTAGAAACTACTGCTTTGCTGAGGTTCGAATGGTTGGAAGGTGCTCTGAAACTACCTGGAAATTTATATGCTTTTATCCCTGGACTCCTTGGATAAAACCCACAAAAACCCAGAAATGGTTTGGCACAATTTGAACTTCCCAAAATCGACCCCTAAAGACACTATTTAATCCCTAGTAATTCTACATTGTCTGCTGCAAATATACAACTTAAAACCCCAGCTTCGGTGATTAGAAATTTATGAAACTTTATATTTGGGATCCTTGTCAAAAACCCAGAAAAACCCAGAAAGGATTTTGGCTGGTTTAGACTTCTTATTTTTGACCCCCTTGTAGCCTCATCTCAGCTCTAGCTGCCAATTTCGACTTGCTGGAAACTATGTGTAAATCCACCTGAAAAATTCTCCAAAATGTTGAGTTCACTCATGCTATCCAATCCCTCACTCTCCGGATGATCGCTTAGCCCAACTCAACTGTTCCCAAGTACCACGAAAATCTGTTGTGTGGCCTTTGTGTTGTCCCCTAGCCCAATAGTTTGAATTGCTTGAATGTTGGCTCAGTTGGCTGTAAAACCCAGCAAGAATGTTGGTCTAATGCTGCTACCTCATCTCCCCAAATCCCGGACAAGCAATCAGATCACTGCTTGCCTCAATCTCCCTCTGTGTGTTTCCCGATTGCCCAGAAATACGCACTCCTTGCTCTGCGTTGGTTGGTGGTGCTATGTCACTGCCCCGAAACTCCTAAAATCCTTGTAGAACTGTCTCTCTAGGGTGGGCACGGATGGTCCCCCGAAGTAGAGGTTGAATCTCTCGCTTGAGAGATTCGTGGCTAAAGAGCCAGTTGACTTAGCTAAACAACAGACTGAACAGCGAAGTGATTTTGTTTGCAACATGTATGAATGAATCCCAAAATGAGAGTTTCTCCCTCCTTATAACTCCTTGGGCCTACCTTGCCTCATGTGGGCCCCTCCATCCACCTATTTGACTTTCCCTCCAAGCTATTCAAATGGGCCAATTCGAATTCCCATGTGGGTAGCCCCCACATTCCACTAGCAACCAAATTAAGTCGAATTGCCTCCTAAGTGCCTAAGTCGAAAATGATGGGTTCTCGTCCTTAGCCAAAATTGTGTAGCGGCACCCTGTTACAAATTTGTTTGAGAAGGGACATGACACATATCATGGTAATAATAGCATCATTAATATAAAATATATCATTCTCAAATCAAAGCAACAATATGAACATGAGCAACAATGCTCTTTATCCACATCACTAGGCAACATAGTAGCATTAGTAACAACAATAGCAAACTCAATAATCAACTCAATGAATACCATCAACATTCTTCAATATGAATAATAAGACTCAATCATCACAAAAAATAGATGGATCACTACAACAACAACTTCTAAAGCTGAAACCCCAAGTCTATGCAAAAACATATTTTCAACCATTATGCAGCATGGAAGAACCAATAGAAACTTGATCTAAGCGTTAGATAGCAACAACATAACTTCTTGCAAAAAGAATATAAACCAAGGAAAGTATAAGGCAATAGTTATGTAGCATTCTAACCATATAGAGCATGAAAACATATATCAACAGATAAGTCATGCAAATAAAAACGTGTGCAATTATTATGATGCACCTCCTATTTGATAATTGTCACCAAGGAAATATTCATTGCATAACTGTGACATCTACCATTTCATCATGAAAGACAATACTATCTATCTCTTGAGCATTCATCTAGGATTCTTATCAAATTTTTGCATTCAATCACATTTGATTGATCAAAAAACAATAAACAAAAATAAGCAAATAAATTTTCAAAACCCATAGAAGTCCCATGAGTTGAGATACCTCTTCCATGCATATTCATCAACATGCTCTTCTCCTACTATGGTTGCATTATCAATGATTTTCTTTTAAAATAAAAATGTTGCCATATGCTCCCCCTAAGACAATGAAACCTCAGTTTTCGATGGGAGTCACTTGCTGCTCCTTTTTCTTCTAGATTTTGTTGATTTGATTCTTGACATGCATTTCATTTTTTGATCTCTTCTCTAATCTTCTTTGAGTACTCTTTGCCTTTTGAGTCAATCCTCGGTAACATGTAGGCAATCTGCAGTCTTTGGCCTTATGGCCAATGTTGTCACACATGTGACACCTTATATGCCCAAGAAACAATGGAAAAGCTTCAAATATCCTCTTCTTCACATAGTTCTTGCAATCAAAAGCCTTATGCTCAAAATTATTACATGAAAACCAATATCCATGAAATGAACTGTTATACCTTACTATGGATGATTTTGCTTTATGTTTTCTTTTATCCAGTTGCTTCTTTTGTTGCATGCTTCTACATTTTGCAGCAATATGCCCATGCTTCTCACAATTGAAGTATCTTATCGATCTTGGGGAAGTGGATGATCTATTTGGCACAACTTTTGCATTCCCTGACTTTTGATTTTGCTAATGTGCTTCTTCCTTGCTATACTCACCGCTATAATTATCTTTTATTGTTGTTTTCTGAAAACTTGTTGGTGAACTCGTTTCTTCTTTATGCAAGCTATGATCTAGAGGCTTTTTATTATACATCAGTTGAATGGATTTCCATTTCGAATTATTTCTCAATATAGTCATTTCTGCTTCCAAAATTTGATATTTTTTCTCATTTCTTCTTCAATCTTCCGTGCTTCGTCCAATTGGCGTTTTAATTTGATGATCTCTTCTTTGTAAACAAACTCTTTCTCATCAAATATTTGCAATAATTTCTGTTGGTTTTATTTTCAGCCTTGAGCTTTTAATTTATGCTTCTATGGTTTCAATCTTGCAAGGCTCTTCATCTTCTAAATCATAATTTTTTGCAAAAGGGTTATTATCACTTCTCTCCAAAGAATCAAACTTAATTGAATGATCATTATCTTCTAAATCATCAAACTCGAGTAGATCATCATCACTACAAGAAACTATACTTCCAAATATAAAATGATCGCAACATTTACCTTCACCATTTTTTACCAGTAAGAAGAGGGGTTCTTCAGAATTTGAAATCTTCCTTATTTGTTTACTACTCTTCTTTTTCTAGGATTGCTTCTTCTTACTATTCATTGTGGCCCATTATCTGCTCTCAAGTGATCAAGCTTCACCGAGAGAAACCCTCTCTAATACCAATTATTAGAAATGTGCTCACTACTGGGGGGGTGAATCAATAGTGAAAATGTATACTTTGAAATTCTTATTCGATTACTGATTCACAATCACACATTACACCATTATTAGATTAGCTCATATAATACATTAACCGGCAAAGAAAATACCATGATCATCACTTGAAAGCCATAATACAATCAAACAATCATAGCATATGCATACCATGTCCAAACCAAGTCCAAGATGCCAACCATCAATCACTACAACAATCATTAGGCTTGACACACTACCATGTTGAAATCAATGCTAGCCTCATCACAACATCAATGCCAAAAATCTCCCCCTTTGGCATTGATGTCAACCCAATTTGGGTCAACCAAAAACAACCTCATGAAGAACTGAACTCCTCATTTTTCTCCCCCTTTGACAACAATGGTAAAGGGACAATCTCAACATGTAAAGGAAACCAACATATCAATGAAAGAAGCACTCCTCAATCAACATCACCATCAGCAGGAACAAAATAAATTTGCAGCACTAGGATACATGCACCAAAATAATAGAAGAATCATCATTAACAACATGGTATGATCTCTCTGTCTCCCAAAGGTAGTAGCAACAAAAACATATCAAAGTCAACAACAATTAACATGCTCAAAGACCATCATCAACATCATCCTCTTAATACTGAATAGAAGCATCTTTTGAGAAATACAATGGACGATTGGATAGGAATCTAAGATTAATATTCCTTGAGGATATATAATCCAAGATAGGAAGTAGTCTTGTTGACCGACACTCTTTGAGGATTGGACAAGTATCCAAGACAAGCATGGTCGATGAGGACTGATATTCTTTGAGGATTGGGAATACAAGATAAGAATAGTCATAAAAGGACATACGTAGTGAACATCAAGATAGGGTATTTACCTTGAGAGGTAGTGTGGTGTCTCACATAAGGTCTCCCAACATTTTTGCTCTAATGCAAATAGATATTGTTAAGTTAAGGCCTTTCTATGTTGACAATGTTGGTTATGATGTTGATGCTTAAATATGGCTTACCAATCCGACTCTTCTTATGAGAAATCTTTAGTTTGAGAATATTCTTGTATCGGTTATACAATTATGAATACAATTAGTGAAGGAACTAGGAAGGAGAATGGAGGATTGGATAGGAATATAAGATTAATAATCCTTGAGGATATATAATCCAAGATAGGAAGTAGTCTTGTTGACCGACACTCTTTGAGGATTGGATAGGTATCCAAGAAAAACATGGTCAAAGAGGACCTATATTCTTTGAGGATTGGGAATAAAGATAAGAATAGTTCTAAAAGGACATACCTAGTGAACATCCACATAGGGTATGTACCTTGAGAGGTAGTGTGGTGTCTCACATAAAGTCTCCCAACATTTTTGTTCTAATTCAAATAGAGCTTGTCAAGTTAAGGCCTTACTATGTTGACAATGTTGGTTATGATGTTGATGCTTAAAGATGGCTTAGCAATCTGACTCTTCTTAAGAGAAATATTTAGTTTGCGAACATCCTTGTACTGGTTATACAATTATGAATACTTCCCTAGTTAAGGATTGTTGAAAAATGTAACTAGTTTGGGTCTTCATAATTATCATCATACTCATGCCATTATGTATATCTTATGTATCAAGCAAAAGAAGAAAGAAAAAATATTATTTTCAAACATGGGTTTCATGCTTCTCTTGATTGGTTAACCAAGTTAAGCATGTTCTTCATGCTTCTGGGTTTTCCATGTCATAAGAATAATTTTCATGAGTCAAGAGAGCCATTATCAATTGTATAATACCCTATTGGGTAAGATGTAATATGTAAAATATTTTATGTTTGTATCTAGAAATTCAAGAAGACCTACAAGACCAAGTTGGCCCTACCATGGTGAAGTCGGCCTTGAAGAGGCATATTCGACTCCTTCAGAAGACTATAAATAAGGGAGACTTCAACTCATTTGGATCACTCACTCACACAAGTTCAATCTGCAACAAGATAAGAAGAATGAAGAGTGAGAAAGCCTATAAGAAGAAGAAGAAGTCTAAGCATGCTAGAAATTGTAGCAAGAAATGCTCAATTTGACTTTTTCCTTAGCCAAATTGAGTAATTCAATTTTCCACATCAACAAGATGACTTGGATAGAATTTAACTTGTCTGACATGGCCTCGTCTACTAGTTAACTCAGTAAATTCAAGTTATAGGATAGAAGTAGATTTTTGCATGTAGTGATTGCTAAACTTTAGCAATATAGTTTAGTTATTGTTAGAAATGCGCTCACTAATGAGAGGGGGGCTGAATCAGTAGTCATAATGTATACTTTCAAATTCTTCTTCGATTATTGATTCACAGTCACAACTTATACCATTAGTATATTAGCTCATATAATGCATTAACCAACAAAGAAAATACCATGATAATCACATGAAAGCCATAATACAATAAAGCAATCATAACATATGCATACCATCTCCAAACCAATTCCATGTTGCCATCCATCAATCACTACAACAATCATAAAGATTCACAATATCCCCCTTTGACATTGATGTCAACCCAATATGGGTCAACCAAAAACAACCTCATGAAGAAATTAACGCCTCATTTTTCTCCCCCTTTTACAACAATGGAAAAGGGACAATCTCAACATGTGAAGGAAGCCAACATATCAATGAAATAAGCACTCCTCAATCAACATCACCATTAGCAGGACAAAATGAATTTGCAGCGCCACGCTACATGCACCAAAATAATAGCATAATCATCATCAACAACATGACATGAGATCTCTATCTCCCCAAGCTAGTAGCAACAACAACATAACAAAGTCAACAACAATCAACATGCTCTAAGACCATCATCATCATCCTCTCATACAATGAATATAAGCATCTTCTAAGCAATATATATTATCTTCTCCAAAAGAATAGTGGCAACACATGAAGATAATGACAAAGGAATAACACAACCACAATGCATACTCCCTCAACAAACAATACATCATGAATGAAGATAAGAGAAAGTAATAATCATGCTTCCCTTGTCAATCTCAACATCATGACAATACAAAACTGATGTAGGCCAATGAACAATTGTCAATACAAGGTCCCCCTGAACATATAAAGGGGTTGCAGAAACATCTCTTGGACTGTTGAATGTGCAATAGCTTCTACTGCTAGTGCCTCTTTTCATATGCAAGAAGTTTTCTCCTTATATATGAATGCTTTGAACAGCTTGGCCCAATGATGAACAATAAGATACAAGGCATGATACAAGGCCAAATGAATGATGATATAAGACTTTACAAAGCCTCTAGCTAGTTGAAATATGAATCCTCTTTCATGTATGAAAGGCACACACTTGATCCAACCATGACTCATAAGAAGGATGAGACAATTCATAGCTACCGAAGGACTCCAAGAGCTCATATGAGATTGAAATACATGACATCAATTATCCCAAACATGGATGTACATACTCTTGTCATGACCCATGACTCTCTCTCCTAACTCAAACACAACAACATATGAATGAATACAAATGATTACATGGCTATGGCATTGAGAGTACACAACTGTTATGAACATTATGAACAAATAAAACTCTCCTCAAATTCCTTCTAGGCATGAAGACCACCATTATACAGTGTGAGACTTGAGGTACTAATATCATATATGAATCTTTACTTTAGACTTTCGCCAATCACTTCTAATTGAGAGCAATCGAATCATATACATGTCATGAATGAATGAATGTCATCAATAAGCTTGTAATTCTTCAACATTTCATCCATATGTCAAGGAAGTAACAACAAATGTATAATATGTCACAAAATCTTAGTAGAAAAAAATAACATATAAATCCTTCTCCCTTGCAACAACAACACTATGTTAACTCACAGGTAGATAATACAATAAGAAACAATATATCCTCGCTTCAACAACAATAATGATAAAAATAGAAACTCATGCAACTCATGATCTCTTTGACCAAACCATCAATAGAAGATAGCAACAACATGAACTAATATGATGATGAAGCAGTGACATATCATCATAGAGTATCATCATAACAACTTCCATAGCAGAATTTTCTATGTAGTATGAGATGAATCTTCAGCAACAACATAACATGAGAATCTCTCAAGCACCAAATGAAACATATTATAGCAGCAATAAACTCAACAAAACCAACTAGAGAAACATCACTCTCAACCAATACAAGAATAATAATAATAATCATTCCTATCATGGTAATAATAGTAGCATCAATATAAAATCGATCATTCTCAAATCAAAGCAACAACATGAGCAAGAGAAACAAGTCTCTTCCCATCCACATCACTAGGAAACATAGCAACATCAGTAACAACAGTAGCAAACTCAATAATCAACTCCATGAATACCATAAACATTCTTCAATATGAATAATAAGGCTCAATCATCAACAAAAAAAGATGGACCACTACAACAACAACTTCTAAAACTGAAACCCCAGGTATATGCAACAACATATTTTCAACCATTATCCATCATGGAAGAACCATTAGAAAGTTTATCTAAGCATTCGATAGGAACAACATAACTTCTTACAAAAATAATATGAACCAAGGAAAGTATAAGGCAATATTTATGTAGCATTCTAACCATATAGAGCATGAAACCTTAGATCAACAGATAGGTCACACAAATAAAAACTTGTGCAATTATTTTGATGCACTTCCTATTTGACAATTGTCATGAAGGAAAAGTTCACTACATAACTGTGACATCTACCATTTCATCATGCAAGGTAATACTATATATCTCTTGAGAATGCATCTAGGCATCTTATCAACTAGTGCATTCAATCACATTTCACTGATCCAAAAACGATAAATACAAATAAGACAATTAATTTTCAAAACCCGTAGAACTCCCATGATTTCAGATACCTCTTCCATGCATATTCATCAACATGCTCTTCTCCTACTATGGATGCATTATTAATTATTCTCTTTTAAAATAAAAATGCTTCCATATGCTCCCCGTGAGACCATGCCAACCTCAGTGTTTGATGGGAGTCACTTGTTGCTCCTTTTTCTTCCAGATTTTGTTGGTTTGATTCTTGACATGCATTTCATTTTTTAATCTCTTGTCTCATCTGCTTTGCTTACTCTTTTCCTTTCGAGTGAATACCCTGTAAGATGTAGGTAATTTTCAATCTTTGGCCTTATGGTCAATGTTGTCACACATGTGACACCTTATATTCCCAAGAAACAATGAAAAAGATTCAAAATTCCTCTTCTTCACATTGTTCCTGCAACCAAAAGCCTTATGTCCAAAACTATTATATGAAAAACAATAACCATGAAATGAACTGTTTTTTCCCGTAGAAAAAGTTGTAATTTTATTCATAACACAAAATTACATTTTGTAGATGCTAGAAAGCATATGCAGATGATCTGTTCTTGTTTTCATGGAAACCAAAATAATGAAAAAAAAAAAAAAAAAAAAAAATGCTATTCTTTTCTCCCTTTCTTTTTCTCCACCTTTCGCCATCCTCCAGTGTTGGGGGTAGCAGTTATAATGGATAGCTGATTTTCAGTTGTAATTGTGGGAGAGTCCTTGTCTGAATCAGATCCTTCTGATCCATGAGTTCTCTTGTTGCCAAATATTTCCTTTCCTATTGGTTGGGAAGCTTGTTGCTGCAAAGGGTTACTGGGGGAATCCTCTTTCTTCAGTGAGTTGTTCTGGACTTTTTGTTCATCCGTTTCTGCTTTATATTTTGTAGTCTCTGATGTGTCTTCTTCTTCATCCAATGGCTCTGTATGTTTCCATCCTTTAGGCTTCCTCTATTGCTTCTTGTTCCATTCGGGGGTGTTTCTTGCCTGTGGACAAGCACTGAGGAGGTGGCCTGTTTGTAGACATCCACGACATCGGAATGTTGTGTTTTCGTAGTCCAAGGGTTGTATCCACTGTGTGTTGTTGAAGTTCAGTGTTATGCTTTCTGGTAGTCCCTGGCTGAGATCTACTTCAACACAAATTCTGGCGAAAGTAAATATTCCCTTAGAGAGTCTGTCTCCATCAGTATTTAGAAATTTTCCCAAGGTATTCCCAATGGCAATTAATACCTTGTGGTGCCAAAAGTGTAATGGAAGGTTGTGCAGCCTAACCCAGGCTGACATCTTTGATACCATCATTGTATTGGCATCGAAATCTGGAAACCAAGGGGTCATGAAGAGCCCTGCACTGCCCCAGAAGCATGGCCCTTGATTGAGGATATATTCCTTTTCCTGTTCTATATTAAATCTTACTATAAAAAAACCCTTGGGGCATAAGTATATTTCGCAGTTAGGTGTCCATGTAGTGTGAATCCAGTAGTGAAAAACATCAAATTTAGTCCAGAATCCATTCAATCTACAGATAACTGAGTGGGCATAAAGATCTTAGTACAAATCATTTACCTCAGGCATTGCAATGCTGAGAGCAGGATTCTCAGTTTTTTTTCTACAATGTAGGGCCCGGGGAGTTCAAGCATTGTTGCTGATTTGGTCTACATTTTCCCTTTACCCTTGACTACATCTTTTAAGGATCATATGTTCTTTGAGCTGGTCCCAAAGCATGCACCCTGCAGACGAAGATTGATGATGATGGTCGAGTCTAAAGTTATATTGTAATCCGGAAGGGTGCAATTATCCTGTAGGTTGTGTCCCATATGGATCAAATTTTTCTCATGCACTGGTATACCAAGGAGGTTCTGTATTTTGTATCTTAGATCTTGGATCCTACATCCCTTCCAAAGCCTCAGGCAGTAATGCCTGCCTTCCTGAGTTTTGATAAAGATCTGTATGAGATCCGTCACTGTAGGGTGTGTATCTGACTTAGGATGACCTCGATCTGTTGCCTAGGTTGTCCTGTTCTGAACTACTGGATCACCACCGTTCCGCTTACCTTTTGGGCCTTCTTCTACGATTTGGGCTTGTGATTTAGGGCAAAGAGGTATCTTGGCAGTTGCATGCCCCCAGATTTGGACTGCGTGCTATGATCTAGGGTAGAATGGAGACTTTGGGTGAGCTTGCCTCCAGATCTGGGCTTGATGTGGGCTATTATGTTTGTTGTGTGCCAGATATATTAGATCCATGGTAGATCTGAGGTTAATATACCCTTCTGTGGTGAGATGGATCAACCCAGATCCATGCAAAAGTGTAACAGGGTCTGCGATATCAGGGTTTGATTTGTAGAGGAGGTACGAGTAGGACAAGTTGTCCCAGGCCTTAGATCTGGTAGTATATTTCCCAGCAGATCTAGCACTGTCTTCTTCTATGTCTCCTTTCCTCCTCTTATCACTTTTGTTGCTCAGATAACCCGGTATAGTTGTGTATCACTGGAGGTGTCATGCTCTGGCCCACTCTGCGTTGGGCTTGTACACTGTGACGTCATTGGATTTTCTTATGTTCGTTGCCTCCTGTCCTCCATGGCCGAGGTACAGTGCAGATGAGGGCACGTGAGATTCCATAACACAGTCACTAGGGTTCATGGAGTTCAGCTGCAGAGCCCCCTTTAAGAACCGTATGATCTATGGCAACCTATTTATCCATGAAAAAAACTGTTATACCTTATTATGGATGATTTTGCTTGATGTTTCCTTTTATCCAACTTCTTCTTCCGCTGCATGCTTCTACATTTACCAGTAATATGACCATGATTCTGACAATTGAAGCATCTTATCGATCTTGGGGAAGTGGATGATAGAACAATGTTTGCATTCCCTGACTTTTGGTTTTGTTGATGTGATTCTTCCTTATTATACTCACTACTAGAATTATCTTTTGCTATTGGTTTTTGAAATCTTGTTGGTGAACTCATTTCTTATTTGTGAAAGATAGGATCTAGAGGCTTTTGATTAGACATCAGTTGAATGGCTTTCCATTTCGAATTATTTCTCAATGTAGTCATTTCTTCTTCCAGAATTTGATATTGCTTTCTCATTCCTTCTTCAATCTTCCTTGCTTCATCGAGTTGGCTTTTTAATTTGATGATCTCTTCTTTGTAAACACACTCCTTCTCATCAAGTGTTTGCAATAATTTATGTTGGTTTTTATTTCCAGCCTTGAGTTCTCTAAGTTCTTCTTCTATGGTTTCAATCTTGCAAGGCTCTTCACCTTCTAAATTGGAATTTTATGCAAAAGGGTTATTAACACTTCTCTCCAAAGCATCAAACCTAATTGAATGATCATTACCTTCAGAATTTGAAATCTTCCTTACTTATTCACTGCTCTTCTTTTTCTATGACTACTTCTTCTCATTCTTTTTTGTGGCCCACAATATTCTCTCAAGTGATCAAGCTTCACCGAGAGAACCCCTTTCTAATACCAATTGTTAGAAATGTGCTCACTACTGGGGGGTGAATCACAATCACACATTACACCATTAATATAGTAGCTCATATAATGCATTAACAAGCAAAGAAAATACCATGATCATCACATGAAAGCCATAATACAATAAAAAACTCATAGCATATGCATACCATCTCCAAACCAATTCTAGGATGCCAACCATTAATCACTACAACAATCATCAACCTTCACACACTACCATGTTGACATCAATGCCAACCTCATCACAACATCAATGCCAACAATCTCCCCCTTTGGCATTGATGTCAACCCAATCTAGGTCAACCAAAACAACATCATGAAGAACTCAACTCCTTATTTTTCTCCCCCTTTGACAACAATGGAAAAGGGACAATCTCAACATGTGAAGGAAGACGACATATCAATGAAAGAAGCACTCCTTAATAAACATCACCATCATCAGGAACAAAATAAATTTGTAACACCAGGCTACATGCACAAAAACAATAACATAATCATCATCAACAACATGACATGAGCTATTTGTATCCCCAAGTTAGTATCAACAACAACATATCAATGTCATCAACAATCAACATGCTCAAAGACCACCATCATCATCATCCTCTCATACAATGAATATAAGCATCTTCTAACCAATACATATTATCTTCTCCAAAAGCAAAGTGGGAACACATGAAGATAAGGACAAAGGAATAAAACAACCACCATGCATGCTCCCTCAACCAACAACACATCATGAATGAAGATAAGAGAAAGTAATAATTATGCTCCCCTTTTTAATCTCAACATCATGACAATACAAAACTGATGTAGTCCAATGAACAACTATTAATACAAGCTCCCCCTGAACATATAAAGGGGATGCAAAAACATCTCTTGGACTGTTGAATGTGAAATCTCTTCTACTACTAGTGCCTCTTTTCATATGCAAGAAGTATGTTGCTTATATATCAATTCTTTGACCAACTTGGCCCAATGATGAACAATAACATACAAGGCACGATACAAGGCTGAATGAATGATGATACAAGACTTTATAAAGTCTCTAGCTAGCTGAACTATGACTCCTCTCTCATGTATGAAAGGCACACACATGACCCAACCATGACTCATAAGAAGGATGAGACAATGCATAGCTACCTAAGGACTCCAAGAGCTCATATGATACTAAAATACATGGCATTAATTAGCCCAAACATGGTTGTAAATACTCTTGTCATGACTCATGACTCTCTCTCCTAACTCAAATACAACTCCATATGAATGAATAAAAATGATTACATGGCTATAGCATTGAGAGTACACAACTTCTATGAACATTATGAACAAATAAAACTCTACTCAAATGCCTTCTAGGAATCAAGGCCACCATTGTACAATGTGAGAAATGAGGTACTAATCTCATATATGAATATTCACTTCAATCTTTCACCAATCACTTCTAATGGAGAGAAATCAAATCATACACAGGTCATGAATGAATGAATGTCATCAATAAGCCCATAATTCTTCAACATTTCAACCACATGTCAAGGAAGCAACAACAAATGTATAATATGCCACAAAAGCTCTTAGTAGCAACAAATAACATATAAAGCCCTCTCCCTTGCAACAACAACACTATGTTAACTCACATGTAGATAATACAATAAGCAACAAAATATCCTCACTTCAACAACAATAATGATAAAAAAAACAACTCATGAGCTCTTTGATCAAACCATCAATAGAAGCTAGCAGCAACATGAACTAATATGAGGATGAAACAATGAAATATCATCATAGAGCATCATCATACCAACCTCCATAGCTGAATTTTATATGTAGTATGAGATGAATCTTCAGCAACAACATAACATGAGAATCTCTCAAGCAGCAAAGGAAGCATATTATAGCAACAATAAACTCAGTAGTACCAACTATAGAAAAATCACTCTCAACCAATACAAGCATCATAATAATCATCATTCATAGCATGGTAATTATAATAGCATCAATGTAAAATCAATTATTCTCAAATCAAAGCAACAACATGAGCATGAGAAACATCGCTCTTTCCATCCACATCACTAGGCAACATACCAGCATCAGTAACAACATTCGAAAACTCAATAATCAACTCCATGGATACCATCAACATTCTTCAATATGAATAATAAGGCTCAATCATCACCAAAAATATATGGATCTCTACAACAACAACTTTTAAAACTGAAACCCTAGGTCTACACAACAACATCTTTTCAACCATTATGCATCATGGAATAACCAATACAAAATTTATCTAAGCATTAGATAACAACGACATAACTTCTTGCAGAAAGAATATGAACGAAGGAAAGTGTAAGGAAACAATTATGTATCATTCTAACCATATACAACATGAAAACATAAATCAACAGATAGGTCATGTAAATAAAAACTTGTGCAATTATTCTGATGCACCTCATATTTGACAATTGTCACCAAGGAAATATTCACTACATAACTGTGACATCTACCATTTCATCATGGAAGATAATACTAGCTATCTCTTGAACATGCATCTAGGCTTATTATCAAATTGTTTCATTCAATCACGTTTGAATGATCCAAAAACAATCAACATAGATAAGAAAATAAATTTTCAAAACCCATAGAACTCCCATGAATTCAGATACCTCTTCCATGCATATTCATCAACATGCTCTTCTCCTACTATGGATTCATTATCAATGATTCTCTTTTAAGATAAAAATGTTGCCATATGCTCCCCCTGAGACCATGCAAGCCTCATTTTTTTATGGGATTCACTTGCTACTCCTTTATCTTCCAGATTTTCTTGGTTTGATTCTTGACATGCATTGATTTTTTTGATCTCTTGTTTGATCTGCTTTGAGTACTCTTTACCTTTTGATTGAATCCCCTGTAACATGTAGGTAATTTGCGGTCTTTGACCTTATGGCCAATGTTTTCAAACATGTGAGACCTTATATGCCCAAGAAACAATGGGAAAGCTTCAAAACTCCTCTTCTTCACATAGTTCCTGCAATCAAAAGCGTTATGCCCAAAATTATTACATGAAAAACAATATCCATGAAATGAGTTGTTATACCTTACTATGGATGATCTTGCTTGATGTTTCCTTTTATCCAATTGCTTCTTTTGTTGCATGATTCTACATTTTGCAGCAATATGCCCATGCTTATGACAATTGAAGCATCTTATCGACCTTGGGGAAGTGGATGATCTATCTAGCACAACTTTTACATTCCCTGAATTATGGTTTTGTTGATGTGATTTTTCCTTGTTATATTCAGTGCTAGAATTATCTTTTGTTGTTGGTCTTTGAAAAATTGTTGGTGAACTCGTTTCTTCTTTGTGTGAGCTAGGATCTACAAGATTTTTATTAGACAATAGCTGAATGGCTTTACATTTCGAATTATTTCTCAATGTAGTCATTTTTGCTTCTAGAATTTGATATTGCTTTCTCATTCCTTCTTCAATATTCCTTGCTTCGTCCAATTGGGTTTTTAATTCGATGATCTCTTCTTTGTAAACACACTCCTTCTCGTCAAGTATTTGCAATAATTTCTGCTGGTTTTTATTTTCAACCTTGAGCTTTCTAATTTTTACTCCTAAGGTTTCAATCTTGCAAGGCTCTTCATCTTCTAAATCAAAATTTTCTGAAAAGGGTTATTACCACTTCTCTGCAAAGCATCAATCTAAATTGAATGATCATTATCTTCTAAATCATCAAACTTAAGTAGATCATCATCACTACAAGAAAATGTACTTCCAAATATAAAATGATTGCAACATTTACCTTCACCAATTTTTACCAGTAAGAAGAGGGGTTCTTCAGAATCTGAAGTCTTCCTTACTTGTTTACTGCTCCTATTTTTCTAGGACTTCTTCTTCTTATTCTTTGTCATGGCCCACGATCAGCTCTCAAGCAATCAAGCTTAACTAGGAGAACCCCTCTTTGATACCAATTGTTATAAATCTGCTGCTACTGGGGGGGAAAGGGTGAATCAATAGTGACGATGTATACTTTAAAATTCTTCGTCCATTACTGATTCAAAATCACACATTACACCATTAGTAGATGAGCTTATATAATACATTAACCAACAAAGAAAATACCATGATCATCACATGAAAGCCATAATACAATCAAATAATCATAGCATATGCCTACCATCTCCAAACCAAATCCGGGATGCAATTCATCAAAAACTACGAAATTCATCAAGCTTCACATATTACCATGTTGGAATCAATGCCAACCTCATCACAACATCAATGCCAACAATCTCCCCCTTTGGAATTGATGTCAACCCAATCAAGGTCAACCAAAAACAACCTCACGAAGAACTAAACTCCTTATTCGCCTCCCCTTGACAACAATGGCAAAGGGATAATATCAACATGTGAAGGAATCCAACATATCAATGAACGAAGCACTCCTCAATCAACATCACCATGAGTAGGAACAAAATAAATTTGCAGCACCAGGCTACATGCAACAACATAATATCATAATCATCATGATTAACATGACATGAGCTCTCTGTCTCCGTAAGGTAGTAGCAACAACAACATATCAAAGTTAGCAACAATCAACATGCTTGAAGATCATCATCATCATCATCCTCTCATACAAAGAATAGAAGCATCTTCTGACCAATACATATTATCTTCTCCAAAAGCATAGTGGCAACAAATGAAGATAAGGACAAAGGAATAACACAACCACCATGCATACTCCCTCAACCAACAATACGTCATGAATGAAGATAAGAGCAAGTAATAATCATTCTCCCCTTGTCAATCTCAACATCATGACAATGCAAAATTGATGCAGGCCAATGAACATATTTCAATATAAGCCCCCCCTGAACATATAAGGGGCTGCAAAAACATCTCTTGGACTGCTCAATGTGAAATCTCTCCTACTACTAGTGCGTCTTTTCATATGCAAGAAGGATGCTCCTATATATCAATTCTTTGACGAACCTGACCCAATGATGAACAATAAGATACAAGGCATGACACAAGGCTGAATGAATGATGATACAATACTTTATAAAGCCTTTATCTAGTTGAACTATGACTCCTCTCTCATCTATGAAAGGCACACACATCACCCAACCATGACTCATAAGAGGGATGATACAATGCATAGCTACCCAAGGACTCCAAGAGCTCATATGAGACTGAAATACATGACATCAATTAGCCCAAACATGCATGTACATACTCATGTCATGACCCATGAAGTTCTCTCCTAATTCAAATACAACTCCATATGAATGAATAAAAATTATTACATGGCTATGCGATTGAGAGTACACAATTGTTATGAACATAATGAAAAAATAAAACTCTTCTCAAATGCCTTCTAAGCATCAAGACCACCATTGTACAATGTGAGACATGAGGTACTAATCTCGTATATGAATCTTACTTCAATCTTTCGCCAATCACTTCTAATGGAGAGAAATCAAATCAAACATGTCGTGAATGAATGAATTTCATCAATAAGCCCAGAATTCTTGAATATTTCAGCCATACGTCAAGGAAGCAACAACAAATGTATAATATGCCACAAAAGCTCTTAGTAGCAGAAAATAACATATAAACACTTCTCCCTTGCAACAACAACACTATGTTAACTCGTAGGTAGATAATACGATAAGCAACAATATATCCTCACTTCAACAACGATATTGATAAAAATAGAAACTCATGCAACTCATGATCTCTTTGACCAAACCATCAATAGAAGCTAGCAACAACATGAACTAATATGAGGATCAAGCAGAGACATATGATCATAGAGAATCATCATGACAACCTCCATAGCTAAATTTTATATGTAGTATGAGATGAATCATCAGAACCAACATGACATGAGAATCTCTCAAGCATCAAATGAAGCATATTATAGCAGCAATAAATTCAACAACACCAACTATAACAACATCACTCTCAACCAATACAAGAATCATAATAATAATCATTCATATTGTAATGATCCTTAATAGGAATACAAGTGATAACAAGCAAATAATACATGCAGCAAATTACAAAAACGAAATATTCAGCAAACACCCATATAAAAGCTGCAAATGGAGAACTTCTGAGCCATTTTATTATATTTATGCAAGTCAAATACAATATATGATGGAATGGTGCACCTGGGCTTGTCTAAAAGGACAAGCAGGACCAAACCCAGGTAGGAAAATGGTTGAGCTGAAGGTTGCCCAGCTGTTGCACCAATCTGCACTACACTGCCTAGAAACCACTGCTTTGCTAAAGTTCGAATGGCTAGAAGGTGCACTGAAACTACCTAGAAATTTATATGCTTTTAACCCTAGACTCCTTGGCTAAAACCCACAAAAACCCAGAAATGGTTTGGCACGATTTGAACTTCCCAAAATCGACCCCTAAAGGCACTATTCAATCCCCAACAATTCTACATTATCGCTGCAAATATATGACTTAAAACCCTAGCTCTAGTGCTCATAAATTTATGAAACTTTATATTTTGGATCCTTGTCAAAAACCCAGAAAAACCCAGAAAGGATTTTGGCTGGTTTAGACTTCTTATTTTCGACCCCCTTGGAGCCTCACCTCAGCTCTAGCTACCAATTTCGACTTGCTGGAAACTGCGTGTAAATCCACCTGAAAAATTCTGCAAAATGTTGAGTTCACTTGTGCTATCCAATCCCTCACTCCTCGGATGATTGCTTAGCCCAACTCTACTGCTCCCAAGTACCACGAAAATCTGTTGTGTGGCCTCTACGTTGTCCCCAACTCAGTAGTTTTAATTGCTTGAATGTTGGCTTAGTTGGCTGTAAAACCCAACAAGAACGTTGGTCTAATGTTGCTACCTCATCTCCCCAAATCCCAGACAAGCAATCAGATCGTTGCTTGCCTCAATCTCCCTCTGCGTGTTTCCTGGATGCCTAGAAATACGCACTCCTTGCTCTGCGTTGGTTGGTGGTGCTATGTCACTGCCCCGAAACTCCTGAAATCCTTGTAGAATTGTCTCTCTAGGGTGGCACGGATGGTCCCCCGAAGTAGAGGTTGAATCTACCGCTTGAGAGATTCGTGGCTAAATAGCCAGTTGACTCAGCTAAACAGCAAACTGAACAATCAAGTGATTTTGTTTGCAAGATGTATGAATGAATCCCAAAATGAGAGTTTCTCCCTCCTTATAACTCCTTGGGCCTACCTTGCCTCAGGTGGACCCCTCCATCCACCTATTCAACTTTCCCTCCAAGCTATTCGAATGGACCAATTCAAATTCCCGTGTGGGTGGCCCCCACATTCCACTAGCAACCAAATTAAGTCGAATTACCTCCTAAGTCCCTAAGTCGAAAATGATGGGTTCTCGTCCTTAGCCAAAATCGTACAAAATTGTGTAGCAACACCCTGTTACAAATGTGTTTGAGAAGCGACATGACACATATCATGGTAATGATAGCATCATTAATATAAAATATATCATTCTCAAATCAAAGCAACAATATGAACATGAGCAACAATGCTCTTTATCCACATCACTAGGCAACATAGCGGCATTAGTAACAACAATAGCAAACTCAATAATCAACTCAATGAATACCATCAACATTCTTCAATATGAATAATAAGGCTCAATCATCACAAAAAATAGATGGATCACTACAACAACAACTTCTAAAGCTGAAACCCCAAGTCTATGCAAAAACATATTTTCAACCATTATGCATCATGGAAGAACCAATAGAAACTTGATCTAGGCATTAGATAGCAACAACATAACTTCTTGCAAAAAGAATATAAACCAAGGAAAGTATAAGGGAAATAGTTATGTAGCATTCTAACCATATAGAGCATGAAAACATATATCAGCAGATAGGTCATGCAAATAAAAAAATTTGCAATTATTATGATGCGCCTCCTATTTGATAATTGTCACCAAGGAAATATTCATTGCATAACTGTGATATCTACCATTTCATCATGAAAGACAATACTATCTATCTCTTGAGCATTCATCTAAGCTTCTTATCAAATTGTTGCATTCAATCACATTTGATTGATCAAAAAACAATAGACAAAAATAAGAAAATAAAATTTCAAAACCCATAGAAGTCCCATGAGTTCAGATACCTCTTCCATGCATATTCATCAACATGCTCTTCTCCTACTACGATTGCATTATCAATGATTTTCTTTTAAAATAAAAATGTTGCCATATGCTCCCCCTGAGACAATGAAACCTCAGTTTTTGATGGGAGTCACTTGCTGCTCCTTTTTCTTCCAAATTTTGTTGATTTGATTCTTGACATGCATTTCATTTTTTGATCTCTTCTCTAATATTCTTTGAGTACCTTTTGCCTTTTGAGTGAATCCCCAGTAACATGTAGGTAATTTGCAGTCTTTGGCCTTATGGCCAATGTTGTCACACATGTGACACCTTATATGCCCAAGAAACAATGGAAAAGCTTCAAATATCCTCTTCTTCACATAGTTCTTGCAATCAAAAGCCTTATGCCCAAAATTATTACATGAAAACCAATATACATGAAATGAACTGTTATACCTTACTATGGATGATTTTGCTTTAGGTTTTCTTTTATCCAATTGCTTATTTTGTTGCATGTTTCTACATTTTGCAGCAATATGCCCATGCTTCTCACAATTGAAGTATCTTATCGATCTTGGAGAAGTGGATGATCTATTTGGCACAACTTTTGCATTCCCTGACTTTTGATTTTGCTAATGTGCTTCTTCCTTGCTATACTCACTGCTAGAATTATCTTTTGTTGTTGGTTTTCGAAAACTTGTTGGTGAACTCGTTTCTTCTTTATGCAAGCTATGATCTAGAGGCTTTTTATTATACATCAGTTGAATGGATTTCAATTTCGAATTATTTCTCAATATAGTCATTTCTGCTTCCAAAATTTGATATTTTTTCTCATTTCTTCTTCAATCTTCCTTGCTTCTTCCAATTGGTTTTTTAATTTGATGATCTCTTCTTTGTAAACAAACTCTTTCTCATCAAATATTTGCAATAATTTCTGCTAGTTTTATTTTCAGCCTTGAGCTTTTAATTTGTGCTTCTATGGTTTCAATCTTGCAAGGCTCTTCATCTTCTAAATCATAATTTTTTGCAAAAGGGTTATTACCACTTCGCTCCAAAGAATCAAACTTAATTGAATGATCATTATCTTCTAAATCGTTAAACTCAAGTAGATCATCATCACTACAAGAAACTATACTTCCAAATACAAAATGATCGCAATCATTTACCTTCACTATTTTTTACGAGTAAGAAGAGGGGTTCTTTAGAATTTGAAATCTTCCTTACTTTTTTACTACTCTTCTTTTTCTATGATTTCTTCTTCTTATTATTCATCGTGGCCCATTATTTGCTCTCAAGTGATCAAGCTTCACCGAGAGAAACCCTCTCTGATACCAATTGTTAGAAATGTGCTCACTACTAAGCGGGTGGGGGGGTGAATCAATAGTGACAATGTATACTTTGAAATTATTCTTTGATTACTGATTCGCAATCACACATTACACCATTATTAGATTAGCTCATATAATACATTAACTGGCAAAGAAAATACCATGATCATCACTCGAAATCCATAATACAATTAAACAATCATAGCATATGCATACCATGTCCAAACCAAGTCCAGGACACCAACCATCAATCAATACAACAATCATTAGGCTTCACACACTACCATGTTGAAATCATTGCCAACCTCATCACAACATCAATGCCAACAATCTACCCCTTTGGCATTGATGTCAACCCAATTTGGGTCAACCAAAAACAACCTCATGAAGAACTGAACTCCTCATTTTTCTCCCCCTTTGACAACAATGGCAAAGGGGCAATCTCAACATGTGAAGGAAACCAACATATCAATGAAAGAAGCACTCCTCAATCAACATCACCATCAACAAGAACAAAATAAATTTGCAGCACTAGGATACATGCACCAAAATAATAGCAGAATCATCATCAACAACATGGCATGAACTCTCTGTCTCCCAAAGCTAGTAGCAACAAAAACATATCAAAGTCAACAAAAATTAACATGCTCAAAGACCATCATCATCATCATCCTCTTAACACTGAATAGAAGCATCTTCTGAGCAATACATATTATCTTCTCCAAAAGCATAGTGGCAACACATGACAATAAGGACAAAGGAATAACACAACCACCATGCACACTCCCTCAACCAACAATACATCATGAATGAAGATAAGAGTAAGTAATAATCATGCTCCCTTTGTCAATCTCAACATCTTGACAATACAAAATTGATGCAGGCCAATGAACAACTGTCAATACAATCTCCCCTTGAACATATACAGGGTTGCAGAAACATCTCTTGGACTATTCAATGTGCAATCTCTTCTGTTGCTAGTGCCTATTTTCATATGCAAATAGCTTGCTCCTTATATATCAATGCTTTGACCAACTTGGCCCAATGATTAACAATAATATACACAGCATGATACAAGTCTGAATGAATGATGATACAAGACTTTACAGAGCCTCTAGCTAGCTTAACTATGACTCCTCTCTCATGTATGAAAGGCACACACTTCACCCAACCATGACTCATAAGAAGGATGAGACAATGCATAGCTACCCAAGGAATCCAAGAGCTCATATGAGACTGAAATACATGACATCAATTAGCCCAAACATGGTTGTACATACTCTTGTCATGACCCATGACTCTCTCTCCTAACTCAAATACAAATCCATATGAATGAATAAAAATGATTATATGGCTATGGAATTTAGAGTACACAATTGTTATGAACATTATGAACAAATAAAACTCTCCTCAAATTCCTTCTAGGCATCAAGACCACCATTGTACAATGTGACACATGAGGTACTAATCTCATATATGAATCTTCACTTTAGTCTTTTGCCAATCACTTCTAATGGAGAACAATAAAATCATACACATGTCATGAATGAATGAATGTCATCAATAAGCCCAGAATTCTTCAAAATTTCAGCCATATGTGAACGAAGCAACAACAAATGTATAATATGCCACAAAATCTCTTAGTAGCAACAAATAACATATAAAAATTTCTCCCTTGCAACAACAACACTATGTTAACTCACAGGTATATAATACAATAAGCAATAATATATCCTCACTTCAAAAACAATAATGATAAAAATAGAAACTCATGCAACTCATGATCTCTTTGACCAAACCATCAATAGAAGCTAGCAACAACATGAACTAATATGAGGATGAAACAGTGACATATCATCATAGAGCATCATTTTAACAACCTCCATAGCTCAATCCTAAAAGCATAGGTCCATGTAATAAGTTGTTTGAAAGAACGAAGGAAGAGCCGACCGCAGTGATGGTAAACCAAACCTACCTTCGAACCCTACAGCGCTCCCATAGTCTCCCTTCCAATCTCCTTCCTTCCTGTCAGAACATATGATATACTTCAGCATCTCTCAGCTCCTGCTGCAGTGAAGAAGAAGGTCCTAAAGGTTGTTAATACATTGTTTGAAAAGCGGCTCAAGTAGATTGGGATTAGGGGAGCTCTGTCGTTGATCCAGGAGGATCCATCAATCCAATTGCACAAGTGTTTAAAGTGTCGTCATCAATGTTGATGGGTGTCATTTAGTGTCATTGTCATTTCAATTCAGCTTTGACAGATCAACAGTGTTGGTTATGATCAGGTTGTTCAGGTAATGTTCGTAGTTATGGTTTCATGGCATTCAGTTGATTGTGTAAAAGGATTCAAAGTTAAAGTACCTGGTCGACGACATAGTCTTGTCGTCATCACCACCAGTGTCAGTTACAAAGATGTGATGGTCATCGTCGTGCAATATTGACAAATGTCGCACGGAGACCACAAGGATGTACAAGGGTCGATCATCTAGTAAAGGCTTCAGTTTCACCGATGTCGCTTTGCAGAGCCGACATGGGTCTTGAAAAGTTAAAAGAAACATAAAACCTAAGCCTAGACCTACACCCTAACTCCTAAGCTATCTTTTCATCATTGTTTACCCTAAGAATCCTATGCTCATAAACCTATGCCTAAATCCTAATGCATTTTTCCTAAGTCTAAACCATACATTCATGTTCAAATCCTATGCAATCTACATTGAAAAAACCATGTGTTATGTCATAAAGACCTAAGTCCTAAAACCTAACCCTAAGCCTAAAATCCCAACTCTCAGCCTATTTTAAATGTTACAAACAATATAAAACATTATTAATAAACAAAAGCCATATAACCGCGGAGGAGACTGTAGTGGGACCGCCACCATGTGAACATTGCATTGAAACCATCAAAGGTCAAGGATAACCGCACGGGGAGTTAACCGCATTGGGACCGCAGTGCTAGCATGTGAACACTATTGTTAACTGTCGAGTTGTAAACAACCGGAGGTAAGCCGCCAACGATAACTGCACGGGAAGAACGCGGTTACATATCAACCGTTACCACGAGGGTAGCCAGAATTGCCGGAGATAGCCGCTAGGTGGCAGTCGATCGCCCTGTTCACATGTACCGGTCTCCCCTCCGCCTGGTTAGTGCTGACAGCTAACGGTTTCCAGGTTATACAATGTATTTTTGGGTTTTTCAAAACAGTTTTGATGAAAACTAATTCAGTGCCCATGGAACCCTAGCCTAGGTGGTTCCTTGTCACAGGACCGAGTTCCTGAACCAACAATTTGCAAACAAATTCACCCCAAAACCATCCAGGGAGGTTTTGATGCATCTACAAGCTTATAAAAGGAAAATTTGACCTTTGAAAGAGGAGAGTGGTTTTCAACTTTTGTATACAGGTTCTGGAGGGATAGAGGCGATTTTGTTTCCAGTGTTTCGGGAGAATCCGAAGTCGGATTTGGAAACTGTAAGTGGTGTTGGAAAGATGGCTCAGAGAGCTATCTGATGACAGAGGTCAAAATTGCCTTTGTGCAAGTTCAGTCTGTCCAAATCTCTGTGTAATCGACTTCTTCTTCTCATTCCTAATAAAATAGTTGCCCATCTTGAAAGCAGATCCAGAGACATAGTCCATCAAGGATGAACTCTGTAATCAATATTGTTGTCTGGTATAACTATGTTTTCATTGTTTTTACTTCTGTTTTGCATCTTTCTTATGGTTTATCAACTGTCGTAAAGTGTTCTGCTCTAGTAGTTTTCCTCGATTTCCGCACTTTCAGTTAACATTCAATTCTTAGATGGCTAATCACTTCTACATCAATTTTTAGTATATGGTCATATCAGATCATATAATTTGGTATCAAAGTAGGTTGCATTTGTAGAATGTGCCATTGAATGTTAACCAGGTCTAAGTCGCAACGAGGAGAAGGAATCCTTGAGCAGATCGATCCAGAGATTGGAAAGCGACGAGTCGTTCAGAAATCGACCATGTCAGGACCTGATGCAGGTGAAAACACTGAGACTAAGATGAGTGAGGAACAGTTTCAGCAGGCATTCTTAACCATGCAACAGATGTTGGGAGAATTGTATGAAGACAAGAAGGCGAGAGATGCAGCTTCTTCTTCAAAACCATCGAAGAAGGACAAAGGTAAAGGGAAGAATGATAAACCACCTTCACCTCCATCATCTCCATCATCCTCTTCTTCTTCTTCTTCTTCCAGTGCAGAATCTGAAACAGAAAAGAAACCTAAGAAAATATCTCTTTTGAAACTTTATGTTAAATTTGAGTTACCTTTTTATGATGGCGAAATGAATCCTGAAAAGCTAGATAACTGGATAAAGCAGTTAGAAGTGTATTGTTGTATTCAGAACATTTCTAAAGATAAAACTAAAATTCAGTTAGCGACACTTAGAATGGGGGGAACAGCTTTAATCTGGTGGGAAGGTAAAACTCAACTAGATGTCAGGCGTAAAGGAAAAGTCATCTCTTCATCGTTTAATTTTTTGAAAGCTCTTAGGAAACAATTCTATCCTTTAGGATACATGCAGCAAGTTGTTATTGATTGCCAGCATTTGAGGCAAGGTAAAGGGTAGAGTGTTTAGGAGTTTACTCAGGAGTTCAAAAATAAAGCATTGGCGCTTGGTATTCCATTGGATACACATGAAATTTTGTTAAAATACATCAACAGTTTACATTCATATTTGCAACATACTTTATTGATGTTTAATCTTGATGATTTTGATGAGGTGTGTGTTTAGGCCATACATATTGAATCAGGTGGTAGACCATTCAAGTTTTCATCTCAGTCATCCAAAGAGTTGGAAACCAGAGATTCTAGTGACAGTAAGGGGAAGAACATTTCGAAGAGAAAGAAATCAGCGATCGTTCAGAAGGAAAGACCTAATTGTTCTCATTGCCATAGAATCGATCATGATGAATCAAAGTTGTAGAAACTTCATCCAGAACTTAAGCCCAAAAATCCCTTAAGGCGAAGGATGAAAAGAAGGCCATTACAGCAGTCCAACAAGATCTAGGTTTAGATTCAGGTGATGAAAGGAGGATAACCGCCATGGTTACGACAGGTAAAACTTTTGATACTGGTTCAAGTTTGAAAACTAATGTATCTTCTTCAAACATAAATCCTCCACATGAGGATAAAAGAGTTGAACTCTTCCACATAAGGATAACTTCTAAGCATACAAATATTGACACAATGTTTGACAGTGGGTCGCAAGCAAATTTAATATCTGAACATATAGTTAATCAATTGGGATTGGAAACACAAAATCATCCAAGACCATACCCATTAGGTTGGATTAATAAATCAACTCAGATACATGTCACAAAGTAGTGTCGGTTAAAATTTGCAATTACATCTAAGTACATTGATGAAGTGGAGTTAGATGTGGTCCCAGTAGACATATGTGGAGTTGTCTTAGGAAGTCCTTATCTTTATGATAGAGATGCAATGTTTTATAGAAGAGAACATAAATATCACCTAAAGAAAGAAGGGGTTGAATTTATTGTTAGGGCACATAAATTCAAATCAAACTTGTATTTAATTGTTACAAATCAAGTTAAGTAATTAATAAGTTCAAGTAAATATGTACTCATGTTTATTAAGGAACAACATAAGGTTGATTGTTCGAGATGCGAGATTTAGTTTATAGATCAATTGGTCAAGGTGGTTAATTCTTTTCCAAGAAATATTATTCATGAACAGGATAAGAAACATGAGATACATTTAATGTCCTATGAACATCTTCTTAAAGACAGAATGAATCTCAATTCATTCATTCAACTGAATTCTAGAAACTATCATCATCAGCAATGTATTGTAGGGAATGGTACATGTGAGTCTAATCAGAGACTTGTTTCAGATGGTATGTTTATTTTCAGTTTCAGGGGTGCAGGTCAGTATTGGGGAAAGTCAATGTTACATTTCTTTGGTATTGCATCATCATTTCATGCTTTAAAAAGTAATGAAGCCTCTTTTCAAGTGGAGAGGAAGTCTATAAGTTTTCATGACAAAGCATTTTCGAAAGAAGATCTAAAGTTTCCTTATCATGATTTGAAAACTAATGCATTAAGTGAAAGTGTTAGTCAATGGAAATATCAGTTAATAAACGAAGAAATAGTGATTCAAGTAAATCAACAATTACTTAGATACTTTCAAAATCAAACTAAGTTGCAGCAATCTTTACATCATAGCTGGATGAGTTCTGTGTAGCAAGTTCACTTAGTAATCAGTCAACAGGAAAGTAAATCAAGTCAAGTAATGGAGATGAAGTCAAAATCAAAGGATTCTTTGAATATTTCAGTTATTCAGGAAAGTAGATTGTTAATACTCATCAGATGTATTGAAAAAAGTTCTACAAATATTGTTTTCAAAGATGTTTCTGAATCACTAACTCATGATTCCTCGTAGAAAGAATACAATTGCCATGTTGATAACAGGTTGTTTGCCCATCGTCGCAAGTTGTTCATACTGTGGATGGAAAAAACATGTCACTCAATCAAAAGGTATCATGGTCAACATCATCAGGGTCATCACATGCAGGTGATTGATCAAATGTATTGGTATATCGTCAGGTCAATATGGAAAGGGAGGGGGTTCTACCCTCATCGACTATTTAATTAGTCAAACTTTTGTGGTCCAAAAGCTTTCAATGGAGAGGAATGATCCAGGAGGATCCATCCATCCAATTGCACAAGTATTTAAAGTGTCGTCATCAATTTTCATGGGTTTCGTTCAGTGTCGTCATCGTTTCAGTTCAGCTTCGACAGATCAACAGTGTTGGTTATGATCAGGTTGTTCAAGTAATGTTCGTAGTTATGGTTTCATGGCATTCAGTTGATTGTGTAAAAGGATTCAAAGTTAAAGTACTTGGTCGACGACATAGTCTTGTCGTCATCACCACTAGTGTTAGTTACAAAGATGTGATGGTCGTCGTCGTGCAATATTGACGAATGTCTCAGGGAGACCACGAGGATGTACAAGGATCGATCATCTGGTAAAGGCTTCAGTTTCATCGATGTCACTTTGCAGAGACGACATGGGTCTTGAAAAGTTAAAAGAAACATAAAACCTAAGCCTAGACTTACACCCTAACTCCTTAGTTATCTTTTCATCATTGTTTACCCTAAGAATCCTATGCTCATAAACCTATGCCTAAATCCTAATGCATTTTTCCTAAGTCTAAACCATACATTCATGTTCAAATCCTATGCAATCTACATTGAAAAAACCATGTGTTATGTCCTAAAGACCTAAGTCCTAAAACCTAACCCTAAGCCTAAAATCCCAACTCTCGGCCTATTTTAAATGTTACAAACAATATAAAACATTGTTAATAAACAAAAACCATATGACAGTCCCTAACCACAGAGGAGACCGCAGTGGGACCCCACCATGTGAACACTGCATTGAAACCGTCAGAGGTCAAGGATAACTGCGCGGGGAGTTGACCGCGGCATTGGCATGTGAACACTGTTGTTAACTGTCAGGTTGTAAACAGCCGGGGGTAAGCTGCCAACGATAACCACACGGGGAGAACGCGGTTACATATCAACCGTTACCACGAGGGTAGCCGAAACTGCTGAAGATAGCCGCCAGGTGGCAGTTGACTGCCCTGTTCACATGTAATGGTCTCCCCTCCACCTGATTAGTGCTGATAGCTAACGGTTTCGGGGTTATGCAATGTATTTTTGGGTTTTTCAAAACAGTTTTGATGAAAAATAATTTGGTGCCCATGGAACCCTAGCCTAGGTGGCTCCTTGTCACAGGACCAAGTTCCTAAACCAACAATTTGCAACCAAATTCACCCCAAAAATAGACAAGGAGGTTTTGATGCATCTACAAGCTTAGAAATGGCAGATTTGTTCTTTGAAAGAGGAGAGTGGTTTTCAACTTTTGTATGTAGGTTCTAGAGGGATAGAGACGATTTTGTTTTCAGTGTTTCGGGAGCATCCAGAGTCAGATTTGGAAACCGTAAGCGGCATTGGAAAGTTGGTTCAAAGAGTTATCTGATGACAGAGGTTAGAATTTCCTGTGTACAAGTTCAGTCTATCCAAATCTCTGTGTAATCAACTTCTTCTTCTCATTCCTAATAAAATGGTTGCCCATCTTGAAAGCGGACCCGAAGACGTAGTCCATTAGGGACGAACTCTGTAATCAATATTTTTGTCTGGTATAACTGTGTTTTCATTGTTTTTACTTCCGATTTTCATCTTTCTTATGGTTTATCAGTTGTCATAAAGTGTTCTGCTCCAGCGGTTTTCCTCTATTTCCGCACATTTAGTTAACATTCAATTCTTAGATGGCTAATCACTTCTACATCATTTTTTAGTATATGGTCATATCAGATCGGCTGTCAAAGAAGGTTTTGAACAGTTTCGTGAAATGGTCGAAGGCCGTATGCATCTAGAGGCAGCGGAGGGTATTGAAGCAGCGTTTGAAGGTTCCTCCAGCCTCAAACCAGTTCACCAAGACCCTTGACAAGAATCTTGTGTTTCTATGCAAAAACGAGGGCTTAGATGTGGTCTTCATGCTCTGCAATTGGGAAGGCTCGATGGATAGCCATGGGGGTCTGGCTTCAAGCTAGAGCCACGGGATTTCGACCTACTTGTTCTCACTGCTTTGGGACTAGCTGCATGGTTCCCTAACTCCCCATGGGCTCTTGATGGTCTATTCTTATAGGTAGTTTCAACTACTATGGTGGGTGTTTTGTTGCTTAAAGAACCAGAAGGACCTGGAGACCTGGCGGATGATGTGGGCTACTCTCCATAACGAGCTGGGCTTTCGGGACGCCAGCCATTCTCTGGTATCCCCGCTAACAGTGTTGGCAGTGCCTTGCCGCTATCCGGCGCAGCCCCTCGGTTTTTCGCTACTTCCCTCCAGGCATTGGTTTCCCATTCTGTCGCAGAATCCTTCCTTTGATAAGGTTGCTGAGGAGTTGTCCCGGGTCCTTTCAGACAAGCCTATGGCGGCTCTGGAATTTTCCTCCATTGTGCGGCCTGGGGTTTTTCTGCGGGAGGACGACTCTCAGTTTCGGGTAAAACCTTCTAGCATCCAAATTTTTATAAAACTTCCAGAAGGGATTTCTCTCTTGATCTAGGTTAGACAGGCAGAAATTGTTTTACTTCTGAAGCACTCCATTATGCAGAAAGCTGGTTATCCAGCAAATATGCAAAACTTAATTTATGGTGGCAGAGTATTACAGGATTGTTGTTTCCTGCAGGATTACAACATACAAACAACATCCACAATAGTCCTCAATCTGAGGTTAAGAGGGGGGGCAGGGCCTGTCAAAACAACCTCCAATGCAGGAAAAGGAATAAGGTCTAATTCATCAAAAAACCCTAAAGTCATTATGAACCAGACGAACAGAGGCCTCTTGTTCAAGAACATTCTTCAAGGGAAAAGAAAAAGAAAAGACAAAACAAAACAAAAACAAAAAAACAAAAAAAAACAACAATATAGTTTTGCCTCTAGTCCATACATAGTGAAGCTTATGAACTCAATCACAGAACTTACAATAGAGGACACAGAAGCAGATATGCAATGTGCCTCCTTCGAATCACAAGCTGTAATATGTCGATTTAATTGCTTTTGGCCAAAACCTGAGGAACTATTTCACTGGATTTTGACCAACTGGTCCCTTGACTGTGAAATACATCTATGTTCTAAAGGTTTTTTCATAGTTAAATTTCCATCTCCTGTCGTCAGAGATTGTATGTTGCAGGAGGGGCCATGGTTCTAGGGAACGACGGGTCTCTTTATTACTCCTTGGTTTCCAGCTTTTGATGCAAACACCATGGTCATCTCAAGAATGCTGGTGTGGATTCACCTGCACAACCTCCCTCTTCATTTTTGGGATGAGCGAATTCTTTCAGGCATTGGGAACAGCATTGGGAAATACCTAAAGATGGATACCCAAAGATTGGAGGAAAGGATCTATACACATGCTAGGATTTGTGTGGACGTGGATCTCAGCAAAGGCCTGCCAGACCGTATTCATCTAATCCATAAGAAAATGAATTGGACTCAAACATTAGACTATGAAAACACAGCCTTCAGATGTAGAATCTGCAGACAAACAGGGCACCTTCAAAATATATGCCCGAAAGCCAAAAAAGACAACAACAGAAGGAAGAAAAATGGGAAGTTGCAAAAAGGGTGGAATTTCCATCCATCCCCACAAGATAGGGAGGAAGAAGAAGCTAAGAAGGAGTCCACACAGAACTGCTTTTCTACCCAACAGGAAATGGAGGAAGACAAAGCTGTGGAGGAAATCCCACCTCTTGGGAACAACCAGGCAGCACAAGCACCACAGGTGGGCTTAGCTCAAGTTCCCAGGGGAACTCAGGACAACCAGGCATCAGATCCCCAAGGGGAGAAAGTATCAGAATCAATGGAACCAAGCGGGTACAAGAGAATACACTCATCAGACAATTCAGATTCAAATAAAGACATTCTTCGACCTAATGAGCCCATGCTCGCTCTTGTCACCACCCAGCAGCAAGGAGGTTGGCGCAAGGTTGAGAAGAAAAAAGGGAGGAAAACTTAGTTTTTATGCCCATTGTATATTAGTTTCCTTTAATGAATGTTCTTGCTTACCACCGGCCTTTGGCTAGGTGATGCTTGACTATCTTCAATTTACAACATGTAATTTTATTTTTCTATATTAATAAAATTACGCTTTTTTCCTGGAAAAACAACCTCCATAGCTAAATTTTATATGTAGTATGAGATGAATCTTCAATAACAATAACATAACATGAGAATCTCTCAAGCATCAAATGAAGCATATTAGAGCAGCAATAAACTCAATGGCACCAACTATAAAAACATTACTCTCAACCAATACAAGCATCATAATAATAATCATTCATATCATGGTAATAATAGCATCATGAATATAAAATATATCATTCTCAAATCAAAGCAACAATATGAGCATGAGCAACAACACTCTTTATCGACATCACTAGGCAACACAGCAGCATTATTAACAACAGTAGCAAACTCAATAATCAACTCCATGAATACCATCAACATTCTTAAATATGAATAATAAGGCTCAATCATCACAAAAAATAGATGGATCACTACAACAAAAACTTCTAAAACTGAAACCCCAGGTCTATGCAAAAACATATTTTCAACTATTATGCAGCATGGAAGAACCAATAGAAAGTTGATCTAAGCATTAGATAGCAACAACATAACTTATTGAAAAAATAATATAAACCAAGGAAAGTATAAGGCAATAGTTATGTAGCATTCTAACCATATAGAGAATGAAAACATAAATCAACAGATAGGTCATGCAAATAAAAACTTGTGCAATTATCTAATGCACCTCCTATTTGACAATTGTCGCCAAGGAAATATTCACCGCATAATCGTGACATCTACCATTTCATCATGAAATATACTACTATATATCTCTTGATCATTCATCTAGGCTTCTTATCAAACTGTTGCATTCAATCACATTTGATTGATCAAAAAACAATCAACAAAAATAAGCAAATAAAATTTCAAAACCCATAGAAGTCCCATGAGTTCAGATACCTCTTCCATGCATATTCATCAACATGCTCTTCTCCTACAGTGGATGCATTATCAATGATTCTCTTTTGAAATAAAAATGTTGCCATATTCTCCCCCGTAAGACCATGCCAGACTCAATTTTTGATCGGAGTCACTTGCTGCTCCTTTTTATTCTAGATTTTGTTGGTTTGATTATTGAAATGCATATCATTGTTTGATCTCTTGTCTCATCCGATTTGAGTACTATTTTCCTTTTGAGTGAATCCCCTGTAACATGTATGTAATTTGCAGTATTTGGCCTTATGGCCAATGTTGTCACACATGTGACACCTTATATTCCCAAGAAACAATGGAAAAGCTTCAAAACTCCTCTTCTTCACATAGTTCCTGAAATCAAAAGCCTTATGCCCAAAATTATTTGATGAAAAAGAATATCCATGAAATGAACTATTATACCTTACTATGGATGATTTTTCTTGATGTTTCCTTTTATCCAACAACTTCTTTTCTGCATGCTTCTACATTTTGCAGCAATATGCCCAAGCTTCTAACAATTGAAGCATCTTATCGATCTTGGGAAAGTGAATGATCTAGCTGATACAACTTTTGCATTCCCTGACCTCTGGTTTTGCTAATGTGCTTCTTCTTTGTTATACTCACTGCTAGAATTATATTTTGCTATTGGTTTTTGAAAACTTGTTGGTGAACTTTTTTCTTCCTTTTTCATGCTAGGATCTTAAGGTTTTTTATTAGAAATCAATTGAATGGATTTCCATATCGAATTATTTCTCAATGTAGTCATTTCTGCTTCCAAAATCTGATATTGCTTTATCATTCCTTCTTCAATATTCCTCGCTTCATCCAAATTTTGGGTTTTTAATTTGACGATATCTTATTTTTAAACACACTCCCTCTCATCAAGTATTTGCAATAATTTATGCTGGTTTTATTTTCAGCCTTGAGATTTCTAATTTCTTCTTCTATGGTTTCAATTTTGCAAGGCTCTTCATTTTCTAAATCAGAATTTTCTGCAAAAGGGTTATTACCACTTCTCTCCAAAGCATCAAATTGAATTGAATGATCATTATCTTCTAAATCATCAAACTCAAGTAGATCATCATCACTACAAGAACATGTACTGCCAGATATAAAATGATCACAACATTTACCTTTACCATTTTTTACCAGTAAGAAGAGGAGTTCTTCAGAATTTGAAATCTTCGTTACTTGTTTACTGCTCTTCTTTTTCTAGGAATGCTTCCTCTTATTCTTCGTCGTGGCCCACGATCTACTCTCAAGTGATCAAGCTTCACCAAGAGAACCCCTCGCTAATACCAACTGTTAGAAATGTACTCACTACTGAGGGTGGGTTGAATAAGTAGTGACAATGTATACTTTAAAATTCCTCTTCGATTACTAATTCACAATCACACATTACACCATTAGTATATTAGCTCATTTAATGCATTAACCAACAAAGAAAATACCATGATCATCACATGAAAGCCATAATACAATCAAACAATCATAGCATATGCATACCATATCCTAGACATGCACAAAATTCGAATTGCCTAGCTAGAGTGGAGGAAAAGGCATATTGTAATTATGAATTATATACTAGTTGGGTTTACAGGCTTGACATTGATGCAGGTGATCAATTCCTTGGGATTTGCGCAAGGAAATAAGGAATTCCCCTATTATTTAGGAGCCTAATTTCTCTTGAATTACGCAAGGAAATAGGGGGGAGTTGGGACCTTGAATTGGCTAAGTGTTGACCATAGCAGGACAATCAAGATGAGAATGGGTTTGCAGTGTAGGGTGTGCTTCAGGATTGAAGCAAGACATTGTAATAGTTTATCATTCTCATTTGGTTAATGAAAAGCAATGAAGGGGTTTTTCCTAGTTGGGTTCCCCTATGAAATCAATGTGTTCTTGTGATTTTAGTGGTTTCATGTCATTGCATGTGATTCTAAATTGTGATTTACATTTCGCATAATAGTAGAGGAAATTTTGTAATCTCTTGATTTCAGTTCGATTTCATCAGTAGTAGAAAATTTCTATTAATTTCTACATGGTATTAGAGCTAAAATCACACTAGAAACTAATTAGTAGAGCTTCCCTTGCAGAGATTTTGATTTGTATATTTAGTGAATCAGGTTTTCTTCCGTGCAAGAAAATGTCTTTCAACATATTGAGATTGGAGAATGCCCTAGAGGGAACCTCAAATTTCATAACTTGGAAGGACATGATGGAAGTTGTACACGATGATAATGGAGTGTTGGAGTACACAAAACCTAACATTCCAAACCAATGGAAGAAGGATACCACAAAATTTAGGAGGATTATCATGGAGGGTGTGAGAAACCACATAGTCTCGAATTTACATGGAAAGGAGACTCCATTTTATATGTGGAATCACCTCACTCAATTATTCAAAAATGGTAGTGATTCCAGGAAATTGGCATTGAGGGACAAGCTCAGAAACATCCGCATGTAGAAAAATGAAACCATTCCACATTACCTCTCCATATTCACTTAGTGTCGAGATGAGCTTGGAGGAGTTGGAGAAAATATACCATCTTCAGAGCTAGTGAGCCTATCTCTCCTAGGCCTTCCAAAATCCTAGCACAACTACCAGGACTCTGTAAATGGAAGGGACAAATTACCAAATTGGGAGAGACTTTGGTCTGATTTGGTATAGGAAGAAATTCGAAGGAACACCAGAGATGGAGTAACATCCAAAGCGGAGGAGGAAGATAATTTTTCCTTGGTTGGGAAGGGAAAGAAATCTAAGGGAAAGAAGGCCCAAAGCAAGCCATAGTCCAATCAGAACAATGGCAAGAAGAAGGACCTAAGAAAGATAAAATGTTTTCACTGCCATGAATATGGGAACTATGCAAAAAAATGTCCACATAAGAAGTCTAACAAGAAACCTACAGGAGGAGCAAGTGGTGAAGCACTTTCCTCACAATTTGAATTATAATTCACACTAATTTCATGCATGGGCAACAATGTAATGGGGAGTGTGTGCTATCTAGATGTAGTTGCCTTGTTCCATATGACAAGATGAAAAAACTTCTTCAGTATCCTAAAGGAGAAGGATCTCCAAATGCACATATAACTTGGGGATGATGGGCAGTATAGTACCAAAGGAATGGGAACTGTAACCTTTAAGAGGGAGTCAGGTTCCCATCTTCATCTGAAAGACGTTATGTATATACTTGGGTTGAATAAGAACTTGATCTCTATAGTTGTATTAGAGGATAGAGGCTATGATGTTGTTTTCAATAAGGGGAAATTCTTTGTGATACGTGTAGCTACCAGTGAAGTGAAACATATTGGAGTTAGAGAGAAAAATCTCTACAAACTTGAGGTGGAGGCTTATGTTGCACTAAGTAGCAAGGTAGAAAAGGTGCAGAGTCGAGATGTTGGATAACTCTGGCATAGGCGCATGAGACACTTACACCATGGGGCCTTGTAAATCATGCTTCAAATTACCACCGGTCTCCTAAAATGCACCCTTAACTAGCACAGTGTCGACAAGGAATGTACATTGGGGAAATATGTCTAATCCACCTTCCACGGCCGAGATAGCAGAGTTGGAGAAATTTTGGAGCTAGTCCACTCTAATCTATGTGGACCATTTTCTACAACTACTACAACAAAACATGGGTATTATGTAATTTTTGTTGATGACTTTTCTAGGAAATGCTGGATGTTCTTCATGCGGAAGAAGGATGAAATTTTCTCAAAATTTGTTGAATTCAAAGAATTGGTTGAAAAGGAGACTGGTCAGAAATTGAAAGCCCTGAGAAGTGATAATGGAGGAGAATTTGTTTCTAGCACCTTCAAGGACTTTTGTTCCAAAGAGGGTATTATAAGAGAACTAATAACACCCCATAACCCATAACAAAATGGGGTGGCTGAAAGGAAGAACAAAATCATAGTGGGAGCAGCAAGAGCCATGTTGCATGATCAAGGGCTGCCATTACATCTATGGGTAGAAGCATGCAACACCACAATTTATTTGCAGAATAGGAGCCCTCATAGAATACTTGGCATGATCACACCCGAAGAAGCTTTCTCTGGGAGGAAGCCAGATGTATCTCATTTTCGAATTTTTGGATCTATTGTGTATTGTCATGTATCCAAGGATAGAAGGAAGAAAATTGAGCTTACAACTAAGATAAGAGCCTTTGTAGGATGCAAAGAGACACCACATAATTACGGGTGTATTTTCCCTCACTCAGGGTGACAATAGTGAGGTGAGATGTCAAATTTGATGAGGAGAAGGCTATGAGATGCTCTTTAGAGTGAGAGTTGAGTATCCCACTGGAGGAGGAGCTTCTAACTCCTAAGGAGGAGCCTTAGAAAAATCTTCAAGATGTTGTGGAGTAACCACAAGTGGAGGGGAAGATAGGAGCTCGAGTGGAGGCACCCACTCAACCAAAATCTTCCAAAGAGGGGAGGAAAAGAACCAGAGAAGTTGATAGATTGGTAACATATGCATGGGATCATGTGGGAGCTCCAACATCCCAGCGTAGGTAGAGGAGGTCACCAGACAGGTACACTGGGTATATGGCTCTCATAAAAGAACTCATTGAGTCAAAGCGTTCTTCATTTGAGCAAGAAGTTTCTCAACCAGTTTGGGTTGATGCCATGGTGAAGAAGTATGACTCCATCATGAAGAGCAATGTATGGGAGGTGGTGTAGAGACCAATGAATAAGTCAATGGTTGGTTCTAGATGGATCTACAAAGTGAAGCATGCATCTGATGGGAGCATCGAGAAGTACAATGTCATATTTGTGGCCAAAGGCTTCTCGTCGTTAGAGGGAGTGGACTGTGAGGAAACATTTTCTCCAGTGACAATATATTCCTCGATCAGAACCATTCTAGCATTAGCTACGCAGATGGGGTGGAAAATCCATCAAATGGATGTGAAGACTGCCTTCCTCAATGGAGTTGTTGAGGAAGAACTTAACAAAGAGTAGCTAGAGGTATTTGAGACATATGATAGGGAGACACATGCGTGTAGACTTAGGAAAACCCTATATTGTCTCAAACAAGTGCCCCAATCATGGTACACTCAAATTGACACATATCTCAGTGGATTGGGCTTCACCAAAAGTGAAGCAGATGCCAATCTCTATCACATTATGGTAGATGGCAAGTTGTTTATCTTAGTATTGTATGTTGATGACTTAATACTCATAGGGGATGAGAAGTTGATCCACTCTTTCAAAGAGGACCTTGCAAGATAATTTGAGAAGAAAGACATGGTCTTGATGCATTACTTCCTTGGATTGGAAGTATGGTAGGGTGATGGTGAGTTGTTTGTGAGTCAGGGGAAGTATTCCTTTGAAATAATTCAAAGATTTCACATGGAGAACTACAAGCCTATGGACATATCTCTAGCTACAAAGTGAAGGAGAGTGCTTCTTCAGGAGAGGAAGTGGATGCCACCATCTACAGGAAGCTTGTGGGATCCTTAATGTATCTGGTGAAAAAAAGGCTCGACATATGCTATGCAGTTAATGAGTTGAGTCAATCTATGGTGAAGCCTACCAAGTTGTATTGGACGGTAGCAAAGCATGTGTTAAGATACCTTAGAGGCACAACCAAGTATGGGTTGTGGTACAAAAGGACAAAGGGAGTGAAGCTCCAAGGCTTCACTGATGCAGATTGAGCAGGGAGTCCATCAGACAGGAAAAGTACTTCAGGTGCTACCTTTAGTGTTGGCTTTGCAGTTATTTCCTGGTATAGTGGGAAACAAAGGTTTATGGCGCTCAACTCAGCAGAGGTTGAATACATGGCTACAGGTCAAGCAACATATGAGGCCATATGGATGAGGAAAATACTTGTGGGTATTTTCAGTCAGGAGATGGATCCAACAGTGATTTATTGTGATAATCAAATTTGTATTAAACTCTCCGAGAATTTGGTATTTCATGACAGGTCCAAGCTCATAGATATCAAGTATACCATCACTTGTGAGCTTATGTGCATAGGAGAATTATGATGATACAATACATTCCAACTGAGGAGCAGGACACATATATCATGACAAAGGCACTGTCAAGAGGCAAATTCGAATTACACAGATGCAGGATAGGGGTGGTGCAAAATCCCTCTCTTGCTAAGGAGTGTTAGAAATTGTAGCAAGAAAGGCTCAATTTGACCTTTTCCTTAGTCAAATTGAGTAATTCGATTTTCCACACCAGCAGGATGACCTGGATTGCAGTTAACTTGTGTGACATGGCCTTGTTTACTGGTTAACTCAGTAAATTCGAGCTATAGGCTAGAGCTAACTTTGTGCATGTAGTGATTGCTAAAATTGAGCAATCTAGTTCAGTTATTTTCAATGGAAATCAATTAACTGAGCTCAAGTCATTAGTTGAGGCAGTAGAAGTTTTATTAACTCAATGATCTCTCAATTAAACTTGTTAAATAGCTAAAAATAGCCCAGACATGCATGGAATTCAAATTGCCTAGTTGGAGTGGAGGAAAAGGCACATTGTAATTATCAATTGTATACTAGTTGAGTGTATAGGCTTGGCATTGATGCAGGTGATCAATTCCTTGGGATTTGCGCAAGGAAATAGGGAATTCCCCTATTATTTAGGAGCCTAATTTCTCCTGAATTGTGCAAGGAAATAGGAGGAAGATTGGGCCTTGAATTTGCTAAGTGTTGGCCAGAGCAGGACTGTCAATACGAGACCAGGTTTATAGTGCAAGGTGTGCTTTAGGATTAAAGAAAGACATTGTAATAGTTTCTCATTCTCATCTGATTAATGAAAAGCAATGGAGGAGATTTTCCTGGCTGGGTTCCCCTATAAAATCATTGTTTCCTTATGGTTTTAATGGTTGAATGTCATTACATGTGTTTTAAACGTGTGATTTCCATTCCACATAATAGTAGAGAAAAATTGTAATCTCTTGATTTCAGTTCGATTTTATCAGTAGTAGAAAATTTCTATTAATCTCTACAAAGCAAAGAAAAAGTATTGGAAAACATATTTTCTGTCCACACATGTGAAGATGTCTAGGGTTTTGTGAGAATTGTAGGGGTCAAAGTTGCAAGCTAAAATTATAGAATTAAAGTTGTAGGGTTGAGATTTTGATTGAAGCTGCTTTGTCAGAGTTTGACCTTTGTTGAATTTAGAAGACTTTGACCTGTTTGGAAGAGATCTTGTTCGAGGGTTGAATTGGTGGTTGGAGGAGGTTTTTACTTTGGTCTTGGGGTCTTAGATTTATCATTTGAACTGATTCTATAAGAAGAGAAGAGATTCCTATTGAGAAGTGTAGCAAGAAAGTCTCAATTTGACTTTGCCTTGGTCAAATTGAGAAAATTCGAATTTCCACATCGACAGACAACTTGGAGGTAGTTAGCTGAGGTGACATGGCTCTTATCACTTAGTTAGCTCAGTAAATTTGAGTTAGAGGGCTTGGAGTTCAGTTATGCATGTGCCATTGCTAATTTGTAGAAATCCAGTTCAATTATTTCTAGTTATATTCATTTAAACTAGTTCTAACTGTTGATAGAATTAGTTGGAGGTCAATTGTGCAGTGGGACAACAATCTAACTCAGTGAACATCTAGTTAACTAATCAATCAACCAAAAATAGCTAGTGCATGCAGAGAATTTCAGTTCCCCAATTGTGGTGGAGATTCCAAGGCAATTTAAAATCAATTGCTAATTAGTCTTGAGTGTACAAATGTTGTATGTAGTCAGAGGATCAACCTTGGGAATATCACAATTAATTGGAGGAAAATTCCTAAATAATAGGTGCCTAATTCCTCGGGATTTGCACAAGGAAATAGGGGCTCAAGCAGAGGAAAAAACTTGACTAAGTCCGGGTCAAAGCTTCTCATTAAGCAGAGAGATAAGTTATTCACTTGTAGGTTGTGCTCAGAGCGGGAAAGCAATTGTAATACATTCTTTATTCAAATGATTAATGCAAGCAGACTTAAGGGGTTTTTACCAGTTGGTTTCCCCTAGATAAATTTGTGTACTTGTGTATGTGATTGATGCATGTTTGTGAATTTTGTTCTAAATTGTGAATTAATTTCTGAACATCAATAGAGTAGAATTATGACTCTTTATTTAGATTAAATTTCTTGAGAAGATGAAATTATATCACCATATTTCTACATGGTATCAGAGAAGGATTCACATTAGAACAATAATTTCGAATTTGTTTCTCAAGAGGTTCGAATTTGCAGCTTTAATGTAGAAAAATCTCTTCAGAGTTGGGAGAATGACCTTCAACAGACTGAGATTAGAGTATGCATTGGAAGGCAACTCAAATTTTATTGCATGGAAGGATCGTATGGAGGCGGTGCTTGATGACAACAAATTACTGGAATATGTCAAGACAAGCATTCCAAAACCAGGATTAGCTGATACCCAGAACCTAGACCAATGGAAGAAAGATGTAGGCAAGGTGAGGAGAATTATCTTGGAGGGAGTATGAGACCACATTGTCTCAAATCTCCATGGGAAATAAACTTCTTTCACAATGTGGAAGGCATTGACAGAGCTATTCGAGAATAACAATGACCATAGAAAAATGGCCCTCAAAGACAAACTTTGAAATATCAAGATGTAGAAGAATGATACTATTCCACAGTATCTCACCAGATTTACACAAGTTCGGGATGAGCTTGGAGGGGTTGGTGTGAATGTTGCAGAAGATGACTTGGTGAGCCTAGCTCTTCTAGGCCTTCCCAAAAGTTGGCATAGCTACTAGGACTCAGTGAATGGGAGGGAGAAATTACCAAAATTGGGAACACTTATGGTCCGATTTGGTACAAGAAGAGATAAGGTAGAATACCAGAGATGGAAGTTCATCCAAGGGAGAGGGTGAAGAAAATTTTGCATTAGTTGGAAAGGGAAAGAAGGGTAGAGAGAAGAAGTCTCAAACCAAACCAAAATCCATCCAAGGGGGAAAAAAGAAAGACTTTCCCAAAATAAATTGCTTCAATTGTCATGAATTTGGGCACTATGCTACAAAGTGTCCACACAAAAAGTTGAGAAAGAAGAACTCAGGAAGAGCAACAGGTGAATCATTGGCTTCACACTTTGAGCTAGACTTCACCCTTATCACATGGATGGTTAGCACTATGATGGGGAGTTTTTGGTACTTGGAATCAGGTGCCTCATTCCACATGATAGGGTGTAGAGAGTTTTTTAGTGACCTGGAGGAGAAAGACTATACATGCATATTGAGCTTGGGGACAACAGAACCTTTAAGAGGGAGTTGGGATCCCATCTTCGCCTCAAAGATGTCATGTTTGTTCTAGGCCTAAAGAAGAACCTCATCTCTATACCATTTTTGGAATACCATGGCTATGATGTGATCTTCAGTAAAGCAGAAGCCTTTATGAAGCACATTGCCACTGGACAAGTGAAGAAAATCGAGGTTCATGTGAAGAACATGTAAAGTTGATGTGGAATATTGTGTTGCATTAAGTAGTAAGGAAAATAAAGTGAAGAGTCGCAATGCCAATGAACTTTGGAACAAGAGATTTGGCTATTTGCATCATGGCGCCTTGAATATTATGTAATAAATAACCACTGGCCTCCCTAAAGGATCACTTGAGAAGCATCATGTATGCAAAGGTTGTACCTTGGGGAAGTATGTAAAATCCACATTCAATGATCGAGACAACAAAGCACATGTAGTCTTGGAAAGAGTCCACTCTAATGTTTTTGGAACTTTCTCAACAACCTCCACTGCCAAACATAAGTATTATGTTATTTTTATTGATGATTTCTCAAGAAGGTGTCAGATCTTCTTCATACGAAATAAGGATGAGACATTCTCAAAGTTTGTAGAATTCAAGGCACTAGTTGAGAAAGAGACTAGAAAAAAGGTGAAGGATCTTAAGAGCGATAATGGAGATGAGTATGTTTCAAATGACTTCAAGGATTTCTATGTAAAAGAAGGCATTCAAATACAACTGACAACCTCTTACAACTCGCAGCAAAATGAGGTAGCTAAGAGAAAGAACCAAAGCATTGTTGGAGCTGCGAGAGCTATGCTACATGTCTAAGGCCTACCATTGCATTTGTGGGCAGAGGAATGTAACATAGCAGTCTACTTGCAAAACCGAAGTCTTCATCGAATTCTTGGTATGATTACACCGGAGGAGGCTTTCTTGGGGAGAAAGCTGGATGTGTCTCACTTCATAATTTTTGGAGCCTATGTTTACTACCATGTCTCCAAACAGAGGCTCCAAAGACTTGAGGAAGAAACTCGAGTTGACAGTAGAGTTTGGATTTTTTGTGGGTTACACCGAAACTCCAAACAATTACCAAGTGTACTTACCTTCCCTCGGAATGAAAATTGTGCAAAGGGATGTAAATTTTGATGAGGAGAAAGCGATGCAATGCTCTCTTGAGAGGGAGCTTCAGATCCCACCAGAAGATGAGCGTTTAGCTTCAAAGGAGGAGCCTTAGGAATTTGTGGAGAAACCAAAAATGGAGGATCAGAGAGGAGGCGAAGTGAAGACATCCACTCAAGAAGAACCATCCTAGAGAAGGAAGAAAAATAACCAAAGAAGCTGATAGATCGGTGCAAGATGCGAGGGAGAATGGAGGAGCTCCTTCAAATTTTCACAGGCAAAGGAGGTCACCTGAGAGTTACACTAGCTACATGGCTTTAATGACTAAACTTGTAGAGACCGAGCCATCCTCTTTTGAGGAAGCAGTTGAGAAACTTGTTTGGGTTGATGTAATGGTTGAAGAATACAAATCCATCACAAAAAACGATGTTTAGGAAATGGTCTGAAGACTAACAGATAAATCAGTTGTGGGTTTCAGATGGATCTTCAAGGTTAAGCATGTAGTAGATGGAAGCATAGAGAAGTATAAGGCCATATTTGTGGCCAAAGGATTATCTCAAGTTGACATAATTGACTATGAGGAAACCTTTGCTCCTATAGCAAGGTATTCATCCATTAAATCAATTCTTGCACTGGTTGCATAGATGGGGTGGAAGATCCACTAGATGGATGTAAAAACAACATTTCTCAATGGGGTTATTGAAAAGGAAGTGTACATCGAGGAACCATAAGGTTTTGAGACATTTTATCGGGAGTCTCATTTGTGCAGACTCAAGCGAGCATTGTAAGGTCTCAAACAAGCACCTCGAGCTTGGTACACCAAGATTGAAAGTTATCTCACTACATTGGGCTTCACCAAAAGTGGAGCGGATGCGAACCTCTATCATATTTTAGTAGAAGGTAAATTGCTTATCATTGTTTTATATGTTGATGATTTAATATTGACAGGTGATGAGTAGTTGATCAGCTCTTGTAAGGAGGACCTTGCAAGGGAATTTAAGATGAAAGATATGGGTCTCATGCAGTACTTCCTCGGCCTGGAAGCATGGTAAGGTGATGGGGAATTGTTTGTGTCTCAAGGCAAATATGCCATCGAGATGGAGAGTTGTAAGCCCATGAAGACACCTTTAGCGACCAACTTGAGGAAGGAGGATGCCGCTTCAGGTGAAGAGGTTGATGCTACCATTTACCAGTAGCTAGTGGGTTCACTGATGTATCTTGTCAACACATGACCATATATGTGCTATGCAGACAACCAACTGAGCCAAGCTATGGTTAGGCCAACCAAATTGTATTAGAATGCAACAAAGCATGTCTTATGGTACCTCAAAGTCACTACCCAATATGGATTATGTTACATACGGATAGACGGAGTGAAGTTGTGTGGCTTCATAGATGCAGATTGGGCAGGGATTCCATCCTACATAAAGAGCACATTAGGTGGAATATTCAATGTTGGGTCTACAGTTGTTTCCTGGTACAATAGGAAGCAGAGGTTTGTGGCACTCAGCTTGGCAGAAGAAGAATACATGGATGCAAGTCAAGCAACATGTGAGGCAATCTGGATGAGAAAGATACTTGTGGGGATGTTTGGTCAGGAGACAGATCCTACTGTGATCTATTGTGATAATCAGACTTGCATTAAGCTCACAATCAATCCAAGCATATAGATATCTGGTATCATCATTTATGGGATTGTGTGTAGAGGAGGATAATGTTTCTACAATACATTCCAACAAAAGAACAAGATGTTAACATCTTGACAAAGGATTTGTCAAGAGGGAAGTTCAAATTCCATAGGTGTAGGATAGGGGTGGTTGAAAATCCCTTTCTTACTAAGAGGGAGTGTTGAAAAGTGTAGCAAGAAAGTCTCAATTTGACTTTGCCTTGGTCAAATTGATAAAATTCAAATTTCCACATCAGTAGACAACTTGGAGGTGTTTAACTGAGGTGACATGGCTCTTGTCACTCAATTAGCTCAGTAAATTTGAGTTCGAGGGCTTGCAATTCAGTTATGCATGTGTGATTGCTAAATTTGTAGCAATCCAGTTCAATTATTTCCAGTTATATTCAGTTAAATTAGTTCTAATTGTTGATATAACTAGTTGGAGGTCAGTTGTGTAGTGGGACAACAATATAACTCAGTGATCATCCAGTTAATTGATCAATCAACCAAAAATAACTAGTGTATGCAGAGAATTCGAGTTCCCCAGTGGTGGTAGAGATTCCAAGGCAGTGTGACATTAGTTGTAGACTAGTATTGAGCGTACACGTGTTGCATGCAGTTAGAGGATCAACCTTGGTAATTACGCAATCAACTGGAGGAAAATTCCTAAAAAATAGCGGCCTAATTCCTCAGGATTTGCGCAAGGAAATAGGGGCCCAAGCAGAGGCATAAATTAACTAAGTCTGGGTCAGAGCTTCATTGAGCAAAAAGATAGGTTAAGTTGTGCTCAGAGCAGGAAAGAAATTGTAATGCATTCTCTATTCATCTGATTAATGCAAGCAGGTTTAAGGGGTTTTTACCAGTTGGTTTCCCCTAGATAAATCTGTGTACTTGTGTATCTGATTGATGCATGTTTGTGAATATTGTTCTAAATTTTGAAATAATTTATGCAAATCAGTAGAGTAGAACTGTGTCTCTTGATTTAGATTAAATTTCATGAGTAGTTGCAATTCTATCACCATATTTCTACAATTATTTCTAGGTTTTCCCCTTAGAGGGGTTTTTCCCTAGCTTGGAGCCTATATTTTGTGTCCATTGTCTTTTTTGATCTTCATGTTTTATGATCTTGGTAATTGTTTGATGAAAATAATCTAACAAATAAAATAAGAAGATGACATAAGCTCACAAGATTTTATCTAGGATAAGGAGAATTTGTTTTAATAGCTACCCTAATGGATTCTCTAACAACAAGATGCACTTCTTCTCAAGATGCCACTCATTTCAGATCTAACCCATATTGTGATCACTTCCAAAATCCTAGGATTCGCTACCACTACAATTGCCTCCTAGCTCAAAGCTTGAATCTCTGCCACAAGGGGTGTACAACAAAGGCCAATCTCCAGGGGTATAGGACCTCCATGCACTAGAACGTCCACAAAGTCAACATTGTGGTGGAAACGCCACTAAACTCGTAGAAAAACGTAAAGCCATGACAAAAGGGCCAAGAACTCATGACAAGAATTAGGGTTTCCATCTTAATGTAAAGGGATGTGAAGATGGTTTACATGTGTGAGTGCATGGGGTGGCAGGCTTCCCCCCCATCCATTAGAGTTGTTTCTAACACCTCGATTAAAGAGATTATTATTATTAATTCCACATTAAGATGGATTATTATTATTTCCATAATAATATTAGGTTATTATTATTATTATTATTATGGAAGTACTTGTTATTATGGAAATAATAATAATAATAATAATAATAATAATAACCCATGTTATTGTGGAATTAATAGTAATAATAATTATCAAGGAAATAATAAATAAATAAATATTATTTTTTTATTATTCATTTCCTCCATTATTATTATTATTATTATTATTATTATTATTATTAAGAACATTATATATGAAGACCTTCGTGCTATTAAAAAAGAATCGTGCTTTAGAATTTAGTTTGTTCAATGTTTGGTTGGACACTCCATCCATCATCAATGACATAAATTTATTTATTATTATGATCTCAAACCTTTTATTTGCCTGATAATGTGTAGAGTCCACCCAAAACGTTGGACAAACTAAATATGAAAACACAATTCTTTTCCAAAAAATCAACTTACAATATGAATCATTGTCAAAATCTGCATAAAACTATTCAAATTACTCCTCACCCTAGTATATCGCTTGATGAAGAAAAATAAAGTTCATTAGTACTATATTCATCAAATGATACATGATTAGTTTATTTAAATTTTGTGTTTCCGCACTAAGGACTATATTGCTGAAATCATCACTAAATCTATGATAAAGGCCACATTTATCAGGTTTCAAACATGCTTTAAATTAAGGAAGTTGCTATCAAGGGGTAGTTGTGATGTTCCTCCCAATCCCCAAAGTTAAGATTAAGAAGGGATGTTAGTATCATTAATGTTCCATCATGTTTATTTGTTGCTGTCTTGACTTAGTGGACATTTAAGTGTATTAGAAGCCACATTGGCTTGTGATTGTTATGGTGGTTTAAAAATGGCTTAGTGGGCCATACTAATACATTGGTTGGGAAGTGGCTCAATCATATGCAATGTTATAGTTATTCTAGAGTCAATCACTATAGAAAAGAGTCTTGATCCTCTTTAGAATTATCACATGTAACATCAAATAAAACATTATATTTATAAGAGTTTCTTTGTGAGGGTTTTCTTCATTATAATCTCAATGTTCATGTGATTTGTGTGGTGACTTTATGTTTTTCAAGGCATTTCTACATTCTAAATTTTAACATATATGGGGTCACTTTTAAAGGTAAATAGTAAATGGGCATGAAATTAGGCCTACATAAATAATGAATGACAAAATTAGTATATACATAAGATTATTGTAGTCATTAACACACATAATCGTATATGATCATTTGATATTATTATATTTTGATTTTAATTGGAGGTTATTCTCCTAGTATCTTAGAATCAATGTGTAACTTTTCATGGGAACCATGCTCCCAATATATTTTTTTTTGTATGGGGAGTGTTTGTTATGTTTTGGATAATTTGAATCATTGTGCTAAGAGGTGCATTCTACAACCCAGTATGAGGGTGATGTGTGATTTCATCCATGCACAAATGGAGTTGAAATTTGCTCTTTAAAAATTAAAAATAAACAAATATTTAGCTAATAAGAAAAAGCCAAAGGAATATATGTTTAGATAAGCAAACAACATCGGAGTGATTGGGAGGTTTATAGAGTGTACCTTCTTTTTGAAGTGTAGAACTTGAAGAAAGGTTTGCACCTCGAGGGATATGATCTCTCTCGATGGATAATAGATTTGGAGTTAGATGGATCCAAACTGGAAATATTGCTATGCACATACATATATGCAAATTCTAGAGACCAAATGTAGATTTCTTGACAAAGTCCAAGATTCACTATTACAAAATGCTCATGTCACCAACCTAGCTATGATCTTTTAGATAATTTAAATACTTCATAATGAATGTAGCAAAAACTTGCTTTGTGTAATGCAATTCTATCTTTGTTCATTTTATATTTTTATCAAGATAGAAGATGTCAATAGATCTATTTAACCCCAAAATCCCATTCTTAACTAAAATTTCCAAATTAAAAAATACTGCTGGATATTTGAATTTTCATTTTCTTTTTAACCTCACCACATCATTGGCCATTGCTATGAAAACCTCACTCCTTCAACACTAATGGATTACTTGCTAACCTCTTAAAAAAGCAATTGTTGTCAAGAGAACAAATGAAGTGGTTTTCAAGTCCCTACAATGCACTAAAGACATGTAAACTAACTAGTAATCACATGTAAACTACACACATGAACTCGAAACTTGAAGATCATAGTAAATGTGTTAATCATAAAGTTTCTAACAAGCACATGATACATGTTAACTGACTCCCATCTTACATCCAAATGACAATTGAGGAAAGTGACTGATTAGCCACAAATTAGAAAGTTACGACAGTGAAGATTTCGAATGTTTGTTTCTGGTGATTGAAACACTTTTCTACATGATCAGCTTTGATCCCTTAGTTTGAATATTGAACTTCTTACTCAGGTGGCTAGCTGAATGCTCTTTGACAATTCACCATTTTTCTAAACAGCTAGCAAGAAAATTTAAGTGTATGGAATAGCAAATTGCACCTTTTCTGGTATTTTTTTTGCTTTAGTACTGTATAAATTTTGTAGGATCACAGGATTTTGTTTCTTTTGCTGGCACTTTCTCAGCCCAAAATTGGCTCACAAAAGGCAAACAAGCCACAGACAATATCTGTACCTGTGGGGAGGATAATAACTTCTCCTTGTAACCTCCCAAGCTAGAACCAATTTACTTGTATATACAAAATATGTCATCCATGGATACATAATGTACCCTAACAATTCTTCGATGCACCATCATGTCCCAACTTACAAAGGGCAATGACATCATCAACTGATCCAAAATTATGTTGCATGGCCGAGCTGGGGGTGAAAATGTTGTGACTGTGAGGGCAAGGGTATGATGCTTTTTCATTGTAAATGTCATCATGATGCGGTGATGAGTTGATATGCTAAGTGGTCCAAACCTCTGGTAATCAGACTCAAAATTATTGTATTTTCAAAGGGACTCTGGTATATTGAGGTAATGCGATTTCTTTTTCTAAACACATGATATAATCATCCAGTTGCATAATGGCATTGCCCAAAATCATTGACAGCTTGGTAGAGTTGAACACTTATAAATTCAGTTAATCATTCAAAAGAAAGAAATGGATCCACGTTTCAAACTTCTCAAAAATAGTTGCGCAACCTTTGGAACATCCCCGGATAATTACCCAATTTCACAGGGTTCGTAACTTGAATAGTGCTTACGATGGGAATCACTAGCAAATTACTTATTTTTGCTCTTATAAAATTGAACTTATTTAGCTGACAGGCAAGTTGTATAGGTAAAGCGCATATTTTGAAGTGGAAGAGCACAAACTTTGCCTAAAAAGCATAAAAGAAACAATATTTTCCATGGGAGAAGGAATTGTAGGAAGTGACCACATAAGTTGCAATCCACAGTAGAGCTGACCTTAAAATAAAAGTACAATATCATTCATCCACAGTAGAGCTGACCTTAAAATAAAAGTACAATATTTTTTGAATAATGTACCATTTAGATTGACGATTTAACCATGGCTAAATTTAAATATCTCAAACAAATAATTGACCGTCATATCTAAAAAAAAACTATAACTTTTATCCCAATTACCATTGCAAAATTTAGAAAGAATAATGGCGAGAAGTTTCGATGTCGAAACGTCGGCATAAGAACAAAGTTGTCTCCCCATGACAATGGCATGAAAACAGATATGAGAAGACGGTCCTTAAGAATTCCTAGAATTCAACTATACAGATGCAAATCCTAAAGCATGATACTAAATCAAAATCTCGGTAATCTTGTCTTCCACCCTCACAATATCTAAAGACCAATCATAAAGCATAATCAATAGAGCACTCTGTTTAAAAACACTTTCTGTGGACAATTGAGGGACCTGACTCCTCATACTCGGTCTTGGCAATCCACATCTGCATACAAAAACGATCAAGGCATGGTTAAATATACAATCAAAGAAATAATATTTATATATTGCAAACCACATTAAATACCACCAAACCAAACAAGAACCTCAAGTTCCGCATGTAGAAAGTAGAGAATAACCTGCTGAAATGTGCTAAGAGATGCCAAGATAGAACCTCCGATCCAAACACTGTACTTCCTCTCAGGGGGTGCTACAACTTTGATTTTCATGCTACTGGGAGCAAGTGCAGTGATCTCTTTGCTCATACGATCAGCTATACCAGGAAACATGGTAGAACCACCACTAAGAACGATGTTTCCATAGAGATCTTTTCTGATATCCACATCACATTTCATAATGGAATTGTATGTAGTCTCATGGATACCCGCCGCTTCCATTCCAATGAGAGATGGCTGGAACAAAACCTCAGCACATCTGAAACGCTCAGCACCAACGGTAATGACCTGTCCATCAGGAAGCTCATAATTCTTTTCTTGTGAAGAACTACTCTTCGATGTTTCAAGTTCTTGCTCATAGTCAAGGGCTACATAAGCAAGCTTCTCTTTCATGTCACGTACAATTTCACGCTCTGCTGTAGTGGTGAATGAGTAGCCCCTTTCAGTCAGTATCTTCATCAGAGCATCTGTCAAATCTCTCCCAGCAAGATCTAACCTAAGAATAGCATGTGGAAGGGCGTACCCTTCGTAAATTGGCACAGTGTGTGTAACACCATCTCCAGAGTCGAGAACAATACCTGTGACAAGAAATGCATAGTCAAAAATGGCAATCCAAGTAGAGCTCTACTTAAAAGGGAACCAGAATTACCACTAAAGCCAAGCTCCTCAAATCACGGACAAAACTCTACTTTGTTGGTAAAACTCATTGGAATTGAAGCCCATATTGTGTGTGTGGGGACTCATCACAAATTTAGGTCATCAATAATGATATGCAGGTGCCACCTGCAAACCACTAGACCAAGATACATTTCATGGTAGGCAATTAAACATGCCCCGTATAAAAAAAAAATTGAAGTGATTCCTCAGTGAAGCGCTATTTAGTACACCTACCAGTTGTACGCCCGCTTGCATATAGGGACAGCACAGCCTGAATGGCAACATACATGGCCGGTACATTGAAGGTTTCAAACATAATCTGAGTCATCTTCTCCCTGTTGGCCTTGGGATTCAAAGGTGCTTCGGTAAGTAGTACAGGGTGCTCCTCCGGGGCAACTCGAAGTTCATTATAGAATGTGTGATGCCAAATCTTCTCCATGTCATCCCAGTTGGTCACAATCCCATGCTCGATTGGGTACTTTAAAGTAAGGATACCTCTCTTTGATTGAGCTTCATCCCCTACATAAGCATCTTTCTGTCCCATTCCAACCATGACTCCAGTATGGCGTGGTCGACCCACAATACTGGGATACACTGCCCTAGGAGCATCATCTCCCGCAAATCCAGCCTGTAAAAGAATAAAAGAAGCACGAGAACAACAAAAAGAGGAAGCTAATGAGGAGTCATACATAATAGACTAATGATATTACAAAGTAGAAGATTGGAGAACAATTGTAAATAAAAAAGATGGTTTGTAGGTGACAGCGTATCCACTGCAGGTACATATGGAGTAGTGCACTGACCTTAACCATTCCGGACCCATTGTCACAGACAAGCGGTTGAATATCCTCTGTATCGGCCATTATTTTGTTCACTACAAGGCAAACTAATTTAAACAAATTAGGAAAGAAATTGGAATGGAAAAATCCAAAATATAGTGCAAAAAGCTACTACAATACCTGGCAAACTAAAAATAACAAGCAGCACCAAAATTTGTTGATCGCTGGAATTCAAAATTGCAGCATATCAATAGCTAAAGTGCTATCAAGTGAAAATCTATCCTTGATAGATAAAATCCTAAACGCTAACAATCTCCAAACAAATACATTGAGCACAATGTTACTCTCAAGGAGGAAAGGACAACACTCAAATTACCATGAAATCAGAACAGAAGCAAATGCTACTAACACATCAGAGATTCAGACCACAATAACTCCAATAAAACCCAACTCACTGATGGAGGTCATGCGTTAAGAAGCTGTATATGTGATTTGAAAATGGGACGGCCACAGGAAAAAAATACACATTTATTAAGTACTTTATAAATTGCAGGAGTCTAAGCAAGACATATACTACATACGACAAAAGCATAAATTTTCACTGAATCGAAAGTAATGTATCAAACCTGTATCCCAAAACGTAACGGTCCTAATCAATTGATAGAGCTCACTAACGAAAATTAACCTATTTTTTTAGCATTAACCTACAAGGCTAAGTTGTATGGAGCCTTAGGTAGAGGGATCTCCAGCGTGGGTACAGGCCTTCAAAAATAGAGTATGCAGGGTATGGGTACAGCAACATATATATATTTCCAGTTCCTCCAGGAGTACGAGGTAAACTGTAAAAGTACCTCTGGTTTGCTAAGTAAATGTAGTAGGGTAACTAATACCTGAGAGGGAACCTTAGGGATGCGCCAACATAAACCGGGGGAATTCTGTCTGTGCAGTGTGGAATACCCTTATTAGGCAATGACCAGGCTTTTGGTGCTACTTAGTTGTGCGTGAGATGGGAAAAGAAAGACCTATGAATCTGCCAGCTCGGGATTGCATATGAGAGGGAAGCTTGCACTAGCTGTAGCAAGGTGGCTGTTTTCCGTTATTTTTCAGCAGATTTTTGCCCGCTCTGGAAAAATAAATGCCAGTTCTAAACATATTGATGTGCAAGATCGATACTGTTTCTGGCATTCAAAAACAGGATTTAGGGTTACTCTATTTAGATTTTGCCTTGATTTGGGGAAGATTTCGCCTGGACGTCCCAGAATTGGTACAGGCGTATGTACTATGCAGTACAGGGACGTCCCCAGTTCTGGCCATCTAGGAGTCTAGGGCTGGGGATGTGTTCCCATGCAACTTAGCTACAAAGCCTCCATAACTTGGCCACAAAGTGGCATATCTATGGATGTCCCAATTGGCACCTGCTTTGTTCAGATCTTGGTAGACAAATATTCACTTTTCAGAACATATTTGAATTGTTTTGTTGAGGTGATCCATCCAAGAATTGTAAAACTTAAACCATGCCAGATGCTCATGTGCTACTCTCTGTCTTAGCCAGCCCTATGGAATAACATTACAATAATTGTATATTCAGCGAAAATAGCAGATTTATATTCAATACTTTATGGGAGAACATGAGGAAAATTGTGGCCCTAGTGTTCCATGAGCAAAGTTTCTCCAAGCGTAAGTTCCTAAGAGACATTGAAGGTATAGTGTTTTTTATTGCCCATGTTCTCAATGAATACTCATAAGAATAAAACACATAATTCACCATACATGTGAAAGGGGAAGCTTTGAATGAATTAACAGGTGGAAAATGTCTGCCATCTAACAGTGTATTCTTCAATATACAAATGTAGTACATTCAAGCCATTGAACAAACTGTTTTTTGCATCAGCTGATCAAAGTTTCCGGAAAACTTGACTGCAATAAATCAAATTGAAGATTAACACTTTCTTCTTTTTCACATTGAGATTGGCGGACACAAACATACCATGCCTTTTGAGAGAGCCATTCACAAAATCAATGGATTTTCACATGGAGGGAGAATTGTCATTTTTTGTGCATACAAAATCAAATATAATAGGAAAAATACGGTTACACAGTCCCAATTCGCAGACAGCCAGTCAGGGTAAAGATTGATCTTCAATCCATTGATGCAAATGCAATATGCAAAACCAAAGATCATGAAGGACAAAACCAATCACTTCGGTCAATATAAATGGCCTACAACTCGTCAGGATGCAAATCAATCGATGCCAATAATGAGATATTGCTGCAGCACAGCCTGATCTCTAATCCAGTGGGGTGCAAATGCAATATGAAAAACCACAGAGCATGAAGGACAAGATCAATCACTTAGCTGGATACAAATGGCCTAGAACTTGTCAGGATGCAAACCAATCGATGCCAATAATAACAAATTGCTGCAGCACAACAGCTCCTAATGAGAGAATCACATATTTAGTATAATCCGTGACAAGAATTCTAGAAGAGATCGATCATTCTGAAAGAGATCAAACACTCTTTGAGGTCGAATGGACCAAAGATTAGTCAACTGGGCTAGTGAAAGTACGGTGCTGTTATAACACCCACCAGGGTTCGAATTCCTCAGAAAAGTCGCTAGTGCACTCTTTCAAGGGCACCGTTGTTAAGCGATTGAGCCGTTAGGTCAAGCCAGGTGGTCACACGCCCAGGATTGGAAACGCCATCGCACCTCTTGATAAGAAGTGGTAGGCGGTGGAGGCATTTAAAGGCTTCCAATAAACCAGTGGACGAAAAAAGGAATTGCAGCAGGAACACAATCAGCTTGTGAATCAAAGCCACCCGCAAGCTTTAACATTTTAGGATTCAGTAGTAAACATCCAACCGGGAAGCAGAATTCTAAGATCCATGATGAGTCCAGGTTCTAAAATGATAATGAGGTCTTTCAAATTCAAGTAGCCTAACAGTGTCTCTGTATTGAGCCTTCAAAATGCTCATTGACAAACAATGCATGTTAAGACTAGGATGCATTCTCCACAGTCATATTAACATAAAATTTCACAATGTTGCTAGTGACATTAATCTTAGCATAACCAGATGTTCGCAATGTGATCTAAGCTCTGTATCATTAGAGCCTCCAGAGTTTATCTATGAGAGTATTTAATTACAGTAACCCTTAACCAAAAGAAAAAATGGAAAATGGAAAAAAGACAACGAGTTTAACCTTAAATTGAAGATCTGGTTCTGGTTCGCCTGCTATGCCTATAACCTTCTCCTTTCTTTGGCTGGCTCGCGAGATACAGGGAGGAGAAGATGTTGAGGTATATATACATAAACAAACGAATTCAAATGGATTAGATCATTGAGTGGAGTAAAATCCGGCCAAATTAAAGTGTAATTCAAAATTATTTATTAAGCAAAAATCAGAGAAACAGGGTGGATTGAAGCTTGCAAAATGGTTTTGCGAATATTTAATCGGAAAAGAAGGGATGGGACCAGGTATTGGGAAGCTTTTCCTCCTTTTTCCTGGGTTCATGTCATATCAAACATTCCTCGGTGTCCAGCATCTCCAAGTTGTTGGAGAAAGTGCCTTCCATTAGATTTGCTTTGGATGCTAGTCTGTAATTTCTGCTCCACTTGGGCATGGTCCGCCCAGTTGGGAAATGTCTAGTGGGTGTGTAATGGAACATGATTGCGCCAACAAGGTGCCGGGTAATAGTTATGAGAATCATGTCTGACAGTTGCATCATGCATCGCTTTGATAAACGATGCTCAAAACGCATTTTCTTTGGGCCACTTAGTTTGAAACTAGTGAAACTACGAAGTTCGGTAGTTCAAATTCTCTTTATTTTATTTTATTTTATTTTATTTTAAGCACAATTTACGTAAGTGGTATAAATACTTATTTTATAATATATTTTATATTATAAAGTCAAACAATATTATAAAAAATTAAATCATAATTTATTAGAATTAGTTAAATAAATTTGAGAAAGTAAGAAAAAGTCAATCTATGGAGATAGAGGAATTGTCTCAACGCCTAAAAGTGGTTGGAATCCGGGTAAAAAAAAAATTAAAAAATCTTGTAGAAAGGGTGATTGAATCATGTTTTTGATGGTGGAAATGGATTTAACACCATCAAAAAATTCTAGGGCACCTAAAATTATGAATTTTGACAGCGTTTACTTGGATTTACAAAAATCCTTACCAGATTTTTTCAAAATATGGCAGGAATTTTCATAACTTTCATGGCAAAAAAGCATAATTGTTAAACTAGGCAAAAAAGAGTATGTAAGCATATTTTTAGTTTTGTAGATTAATTTATTTTCACTTTATTATAGATTTCTAATTTGTAAATAGATATTGGGGTAATATTATGGTCAGTGCCATTATTTATTAATATCACATATCCAAAACAATAGTATACTCTAACTTATAAATGAAATGACATTTTTTGAAGCATTTTTTTTATAAACTTTAATAAAAAATTTGTAGAGATTTTTGAACTTAACATTATTTATGAATACCACATATCCAAAACAATGGTATAGTCTAACTTATAGACGAAATGACTTTTTTTCCGAGCATTTTTTATGGTTAATTTTAATCAAAATTTGGTAGAGATTTTTAAAACTTGACTTTAAGTTATTTAATCTGTAAAATTCGAGTGCCTAGGGGTTTTTGATCCGAATTGGATCCTTCAACACTTTTAAAGTTCCCTGAACTCTGAAAAACTCATACCGAAGTTTCAAAGTATTATGGATTTCGAAGCTTATCAGAAATAACCTTTGAACAATGGCAATTTGTGGTTAGCACGGAACAACGAGGACCTTCGGTCAAAACGCACAGACTGTTGGCCCATGGTGACCGCGCACTAGCACAAAATGACAAATGAATCCAACAACAAAGGTAGTTTTTGATACGCGATTAGCACTAAAGCGATCGCAGGGCGTCCCCCTCAGTGAAGGAAAGCCCCCAAGCGCTCGGTCACGAGGAAAAGCATAAAATCATACGGAAATCGCCAATTCCGTCAAAAGGCAGGTCCCGCGCTAAAACCGGCAGGATATCGGAAGGACTTCAAGCGGTAAGCGGGTTCGAACGAGTCCCACCTGATGCCATACACTGGGTGACACATGTCCAGTGGATAAGAGAGAAAATCACTCACATCGCGCGGGTAAAGGTCATGCTACTTCACTGTGCGATATGGATGGAGACAGTAGGATCTGGAGGCTCCAGATCAACGGCGGAGAAATGATCCGATGGATGACCGGATTCGATGGGGAAATAGGCTGAGTCATATAAGATTTGAGGTCCAGCATGACCGATGAGTTGGTAGAGGAATCAGTTTCGCGCGCAATCTTGAAGCAACGGAAATAACGACCATTCAAAGAGGACTGACACTCAGTTCGTGAGGAAACAAGTGACCACCTCCCTGTGAAGCGTTACACAGTGATGATGACGCAAAGCAGGGGAATTCCAGCGAGTAGAGGCAGGAGATCCAGAGAGTCGGGAAGCGGAAACGAACAGTCAGGGAGCAGATTGGCTTTAAGCCACAAACAGAGAAAGAGCAAAGGGAGCGAGGAAGAGAGACACAGAAAGAGAAGCAGAAAGCCGAGAGGCAAGAAAGAAGTAAATTGCAGAGAACAGAGAAGCTGAGTTGACCTGCAGAGCAAAGGCAGCATCGAGCAGACAGAGATAGAGAGAGTCCAAGAGTCTATGAATGATCTGGACTTAAACAGGGACGCAATAAAATACAGAGATAACCATAAAGACAGATATGCAGCGAAAATAATACTTCATTTCATTACTGTAAAATACTGAAATATGTTTACAAACAGAAATGGAAATAAACCAGCTAGGGCGATGGTAGCTTATCTTTGAGAAGAGATGTGGCGGCTACATGCCTCTGAACTGTGTTACAATGAGGCTCGAAGGCCTATTTATTGTTGAGAAGCAATGGAAAACCTTTCGCATCCCGAAACCTAACCCTAGAAGATGAAACACCAAATTGTGGGCCCCGTTTGGGTAAATTGGTACATCAATTTCCCGAGGTCGTAACTTTGGCATACGATCTCCGTTTGACGCGTACAATAGCTCGTTAGAAAGATCTGTCCGAGCACTGCCCCAAATTTCCCAAAAAACATAGTTTAGGGCCTCAAAACGGCTCCGGAAGTTCAAGACCCGAAAAACTGCTAAAAATAGTAAACTGTGCTACAATTTATGAAACTGAAAAAGCTGAAAGAGACAGTTGTGGGGGTCCAAATGGGATAGGTGGGTGGCCACCAACATCCACCTGGATCAATGAACTCCAGAGAATGCTTGAGAGGTTCAAGCAACTCTTCTATGTATATCTATCAGGTATTGAGTACCAAATTGGACTCATACCACTAAGACCAGTTGAGGTCGAGATTCAATAAGGGGAGTCTGTGTACTCTAGAGACTTGGGGAATCCAAGTACAATCCTACTGATCATCCTCTGTTCCGTGAGACTCAATTTGAGCTCACTATTGTAAAAAAATTTGCTTTAAGACACAGTAGAAAGGCCACCACTGAATGCTGGACCAGGAGACGTAGCCCGGGAAGATTGGGTGAACTCCTTATTAAGTTGCTTGTGTTTTATGTGTTTGCTTACTGTGTTTCTTTTATTGTTTCAGTGTCTGTGTATTTCGCAATCTTATCGATCCGTTGCATAAAATAACATAGGCACACCCTAGCACTTGAGTCTGTAATACCTTCATTATATCTCTGAGGTCATTTACAAGTGATTTCAGATCAAGTGGTATCAGAGCTCATGGTTGTTAAGGTTAGACAAGCTTGTGCTGGATTTTGTTGTTGAATGCTAACTAGATCAAAGCTTAAATTAGGAGAAAGAGAGTTGGTTGAAACTAACCCGGAAATTGGAAGAGTCTATCCTCAGAGGAAAATGTTAGAAGAAAGTCCCTTGGGACCAGACCCCCAATTTATAGATAGTTTTCTGGCCATGAGGCCCATGGTAGAGGAAATGTATAGGGACTTTAGGAAACATAAAGATGAAGATTCATCAGGCTCCAAACAAGATAAAGGAGAAGAAGAGTCTCTCCTCCATGACCACTCAAAAGGCAAAGGGAAAGAAGAAAACTTTCTCACACCTCCTAGTAGCCCTGAACATAAAAAGAAGACATCTTTGATTAAATTAGATGTTAAATTTAATTTACCAATATATGATGGAGAGTTGAATGCAGAGAAGTTGGATAATTGGATCAAACAAATTGATGTTTATTGCAGAGTGCAGAGTATGGACTCAGACAAGAGTAAGATTTAGTTGGCTAGCCTACGCCTCGGAGGCATTGCCTTGGTATGGTGGGAAGGCAAGACACAAGCTGACATGAAGAAACATGGTAAGATTCTTTCTGTCTGGAGTGAATTTGTTTCTGCAATCAAAAAGTAGTTCTATCCACTAGCTTACATGCAGCAAGCCATGATGAGCTGGCAAACTCTTCGCCAATTGAAAGGGCAAAGTGTATAAGGTTACACCCAAGAATTTAGGAAAAGAGCTTTGATTCTAGGAATTTCTTTAGACTCACCTGAGACTCTGTTGAAGTACATAGGTGGTCTACACAGCTACATGAGGCACACTATCCTCATGTTTAATCCCACTAGTATAGATGAGGTATTTGTTCAAGCTACGCATCTAGAAGCTAGAGGAAAGAATGGGAACCCAGAAGTTGGGGGATCATCCAAGCCCATTGCAAGCAAGAATAAGGAGAAAAGAAAATAGAAATGGAAAGAGAGGAAGGCCAACACTGCACAGAAAAGAAAGTCTTCATGCACTTACTGTAAGAAGTATGGGCATAATGATGAGCATTGTTGGATCCTGCATCCAAAGCTGAGACTTAAGAAGTTCGAGGGCAAGAAGAAGAAGATTGCTGCAGCTATTCAGAAATATTTGGGGTCGGACTCAGGAAATGAAACAACCACTACAGCCACAGGTATAAAAGGTAAAAATTATGAAGCATCTACTAGTAATTCTGCACAATCCACTAATAATGAAGAAAATGAGAGAAAAAGACACGAGCTTTTCCATATTCGAATTATTTCTAAACATCAAAAGATTGATACTTTGTTTGATAGTGGCTCACAAGTAAATTTAATTTCTGAAGCAATTGTAAAGAAGTTGGGATTACTAACTACACCTCACAAGAAACCATACCCATTAGGTTGGTTAAGTGATAAAGCACAACTACAAGTGACTAGACAATGTAAACTTAAGTTTTCTTTTGGGTCAGCATTTGTAGATGAGGTTGAGTTAGATATAGTTCCTTTGAATATATGTGGAATTGTTTTAGGAAGTCCTTACTTGTATGATAGAAAAGCTATTTTCTATAGAGTTGAGAACAAGTATCTCCTTGTTAAAGATGGAATCGAATATATTGTAAAAGCTCATAAGCTCAAGAATAACTATACTCTCATAAACTCAGGGCAGATGAAACGAATTGTAAATTCATGCAAACAATTTTTACTGATGGTTGTAAAGGAAAAGAAACCTGATAAAACCAATGTATTTGAGAGATGTGATGCTAAACATCAAGCTGATTTAGAAAAAGTTGTTTCAGAATATGATATCTTGTTTCAAGAACCTAAAGGCCTGCCACCCAAAAAGGAAATAGTGCATGATATTAATTTGCAGCAAGATGCTCCATTGCCTAACATCGGAATGTATAGGTTGTTCGCTTTAGAGAATGCAGAAATCAAGAAGCAGGTGCAAGAGTTGCTCGAGAAGGGGTTCATCAAACCTAGCACATCACCATGTGGGTCTCCAATCGTTTTGGTGAAAAAGAAAGATGGCTCGTGGAGAATGTGCATTGATTACTGAGCACTGAATAAGATAACAATAAAAAATCATTATCCCCTTCCTCGCATAGATGATCTATTAGATCAGTTAAAGGAAGCTGTTTATTTTTCCAAGTTAGACTTGCATAGTGGATATCATCAGGTTAGAGTTGCAGAACAACATGCATGGAAGACTGCTTTCAAAACAAAGTAGGGATTGTATGAGTAGTTGGTTATGCCTTTTGGCTTAACTAATGCTCCTGCTACTTCCATGAGAATAATGAATGATGTACTCAGACCTTTTCTTGATGATTTTGTTATTGTATATCTAGATGACATTCCTATATTTAGCAAAACGTGGGAAGAACATTTAAAGCATGTTAAGCAAACACTAGATGTTTTGAAAAGAGAAAAACTTTATGTTAAACTCTCAAAATCTGAATTTGGTAAAACATCTTTGAATTATTTGGGACATATAGTAGGGGGTGGTGAATTGAAGATAAAGGTGGCAGTGATTGTAAACTGGCCTAAATCCAAATCTACTACAGAAGTTAGAAGCTTCTTAGGAGCAGCACAATATTGGAGAAAGTTCATTTCTAACTTTTCCTTAATTGCAACTCCCTTACATGCTTTAACAGGATTGAACAAGGTGTTTCAGTGGGGAGGCAAACAGCAGAAAGCCTTCGACACCTTGAAAGAAAAGATTAGTACAGCACCAGTACTAGCATTGCCCGATCTTCAAAGATCATTTGAGATCCAAACGGATGCCAGTGATTATGCCATGGGAGCAGTGTTGATACAACATGGTAAACCCATATGTTATCATTCTGAGACATTTAATTCTGCAGTAGTTAACTATCCCACATATGATAAAGAATTGTATGCATTAGTGCAGAGTGTGAAAAAGTGGAAACATTACTTAATGGGAAAAGAGACAATTATACATATTGATCATCAACCACTCCAATATCTACACTCCCAAACTAAGTTGCAGCCATCAAGACACTATAGATGGATGGGTTTTCTACAACAGTTTCATTTAGTCATCAGATATAAAAAGGGCATACACAATAAAGTTGCAGATATGTTATCTAAACCAATTATAAACGCATCTACTATACTTAAGCATAACCCAGTATTGCATGAGAGCTGCATTGAACAATATGTTCAAGATATAGATTTTAAAGATGTATATGCACCTTTAAGTCAAGGCAAACGAGTAGAAGAATTGGAATATCACATTAAGAACCAACTCTTGTATCATTGTGGGAAGCTATGCATTCCACAAACTAACAGAGTATAGATAATTCGAGAAGCACACACTTCTCTAATATCAGGTCACTTTGGTGTAAGTAAAACAGTTGCTTAGCTGCAAAGATTTTGTTATCGACAAAAAATGAATGAGACGGTTTCTAGATATGTAAGAGGGTGTACCATGTGTGCTCAAACCAAGCCCAGCAATAGAAAACTAGGTTTGTACTCTCCACTACCAGTTCCTTCTCATCCTTGGGAAAGTGTTTCCATGGACTTTGTTGGAGGATTGCCTAAATCTAGAAAAGGTCATGACTATTTATATGTTGTTGTGGATAGGTTTAGCAAAATGTGTATTTTGATACCTTGTAGTAAACAGATTACAGCTGAACAAACTGCAAAGTTGTTCTTTCAGCATGTATGGGTTCATTTCAGATTACCCACTTCGATTGTATCTGATCGAGACACCTAATTTGTTGGGAAGTTTTGGTTGAGTTTGTGGGAATTGATGGGCACCAAACTGAAGAAAAGCATAGCCTTTCATCCACAGACAGATGGACAAACAGAAGTGCTCAACAGGACAGTGATCCAGTTGCTCAGAGGCTATTGCAGCAAGCATCCCAAACTTTGGGATGAACACTTGTGTTATGTGCAACATACTTACAACCGAGCAAAACATTCCTCTACACAAAGATCTCCTTTTGAGACCTGTTTTGGTTTCACACCAAGGTCTCCCTTGGATTTTGTCTTTGGTAAAGACATAGCAGTTGATGGACACAGTGATGTGGACAAGGCAACCAAGTTCATTGAACAAATCCAAGAGATTCACCAGGCTGTACAGAAACAACTGGAAAGGAGCCAAGCCAAATACAAGGCAAGGCATGACAAGCATCGGATGGAGCATAGTTTCCAAATTGGTGATCAAGTCTGGCTGTATATCAGCAAAGACAGAATGCAAGGTGAAGGTAAAAAGCTAAAGCCAATAAGGTATGGACCTTTCAAGATACTTGAGAAAATTGGTGAGAATGCTTTTCGCCTTGATTTACCAGCTTACATGCACATCTACTCAGTCGTTAATGCAGACAACTTGAGACTATTTGAACCTTCATTAATTGAAGATCCCGAAGAGCAAAGTCAATTGACTTTTGTTGATGATTTGTTACCTGAATATTTTAATGAATTGCAGGAAGACACAGTTATGGACAGGAAGGTGAGGACGATGCGCAGGGGAGATGTTGAGTACCTCAGAATTGGACTCAAGGGTTCAAAGCCAAGCAGTGCAAAATGGATGGAGATTGGACAAGTGAGAGAGCAATACCCTCACTTAGTCGATGCTTGAAAACCAACTTTTGGTGGTCCAAAAGCTTTTTCAGTGGGAAGGTCATGATCCGAATTGGATCCTTAAACACTCTTAAAGTTCCCTGAACTCTAAAAAACTCATATCGAAGTTTCAAAGTATTATGGATGTCGAAGCTTATCAGAAATAACCTCTGAACAATGGCAAGTTCTGGTCAACACAGAACAATGAGGACCCTCGGTCAAAGCACGTAGACCGTTGGCCCATGGTGACTGGGCACTAACACAAATTCACAAACGGGAGGTCAAATCTAATAACATAGACAGTGTCTGATATGCAATTAGCGTTAAATCAGTGCTAATCGCGTATCACAAGGCGTCCCCTTCAGTGAAGGAAAGCCCCCAAGTGCTCAGTCACGAGGAAAAGCATAAAACCGTATGGAAATTGCTGATTCCGTCAGAAGGCGGGTCCCGCGCTAAAACCGGCAGGATATCAGAAGGATTTCAAGCAGTAAGCGGGTTCGACTGAGTCCCGCCTAATGCCATACACTGGGTGACACGCGTCTAGTGGATGAGAGAGAAAACCGCTCACATCGCGTGGGTAAAGGTCATGCTACTTCACCGCGCGATATGGACGGAGACTGTAGGATCTAGAGGCTCTAGATCAACGGCGGAGAAATGATCCGATGGATGACCAGATTCGATGGGGAAATAGGCTGAGTCATATAAGATTTGAGGTCCGGCATGACTGATGAGTTGGCAGAGGAATCAGTTTCGTGGGCAATCTTGAAGCAACAGAAATAACAACTGTTCAAAGAGGACTGACACTCAGTTCGTGAGGAAACAAGTGGCCACCTCTCTGTGAAGCGTTACACAGTGATGATGATGCAGAGTAGGGGAATTCCAGTGGGCAGAGGCAGGAGATCCAGAGAGTTGGGAAGCAGAAACGAACAGTCAGGGAGCAGATTGGCTTTAAGCCACGAACAAACAGAGAGCAAAGGGAGCAAGGAAGAGAGGCATAGAAAGAGAAGCAGAAAGCCAAGAGACAAGAAATAAGTAAATTGCAGAGAACAGAGAAGCCGAGCTGACCTGCAGAGCAAAGGCAGCATCAAGCACACAGAGACAGAGAGAGTCCGAGAGTCTGTGAACTCCAAAGAAGGCTTGAGAGGTTCAAGCAACTCTTCTGTGTATACCTGTCAGGTATTGAATACCAAATTGGACTCATACCACTAAGACCAGTTGAGGTCGAGATTCAGTAAGGGGGAGTCTGTGTACTCTAGAGACTTAGGGATCCAAGTACAATCCTACTGATCATCCTTTGTTCCGTGAGACTCAATTTGAGCGCACTATTGTAAAAACTCTACTTTAAGACACAATAGAAAGGCCACCACTGAAGGCTGGACTAGGAGACGTAGCCCAGGAGGATTTGGTGAACTCCTTATTAAGCTTGTTGTGTTTTATGTGTTTGCTTATTGTGTTTCTCTTATTGTTTCATTGTCTGTGTATTTCACAATCTTATCAATCCATTACATAAAATAACATAGGCACACCCCAACACTTGAGTATGTAATACCTTCATTATTTCTCTGAGGTCATTTACGGGTGACTTCTGATCAATTTTTCAGGGTGTTGAATCCATTTATATGATGCAATTCAAGCAAAAGTTAATAGGAAGTAGAATATTGGGGAAGAGGTTACTCTATTATTGACAATTTGAGCAAGGGTTGTGAAAAGGATGAATGAGGAGCAGGGGTTGGGAGGCTAGAGGCCTAGCTACCTTGGCCCCCTAGTCCGAGCCTTCTTTTCCTTCGTCTCAGGTCCTGCTTGTTTTTCTTGGTGTTTGTTGCCACCGTTTGGAGAAGGTTTTACATGTCTCTTGGTGTTGGGCTTGTCGCTGTCACTTTTTCTCGCCTTGCCTGCTGCTTGTTGTCATCATCATTGGAGGTTTAGTGTTTGCTGATGCCACCTCTAGACGTTGGTCTTGTTCATGGCTCAACACTTTTGTTTAGATGCTGCCCAATTTTCAGTCAGGGTGCCTAAGGGATGGTATGATGTTGTGTTTCTTCTACACCGTCGCAGCTTGTGCTTCCTCCCAAGAGGGTTCCTCGCTCGCCTAGTTTTGTTGCAGGTTGTCTTCTAATGTAGTCAGGGTTTGTCACCCTCATGGCTACCTAGGCTTTAGATGGTTTTTGGTGGGCCATTTCAGAGTCTTCTTTTGTTTCGGGGGGTTTTGGCCTAGCTGCGCCCAATTTTTGTGGTTGTTTGTAAGTAGCCTTTGTCATCATTGCCTTTTGATGTTAGCCACTAATATGGCGGTCGTTGTTGGGTTTTTTTGGCTCTTGTTGTTTTCCACTCTTTGGGATTTCTCAATAGGCCTATGTGTCATGTTTTTTATTTTAACACTTAAGTGGCCTAGAGTTTGTTGTTTTTGTCTTCATAGTTTAGTGGCCTAGGGTTTGTTATCCTTAGGATTTTCATTCATGTCGCCAATGTATTTAGTTCATGTACTCATTTTTTTATTAATAGAAAATTATGTTTTCTTCCTTATGGCAAAAAAATAAAAAATAAAAATAAAAAAATCCATTTATACATTCAAAAATGTATTTTAAACAACAAAAAATCACAATCTTGTTGGAGATTGTAACTATATTTAATTAATAATATTAAAAAACACTAGTTAAATAAAAAAATATGTAAAAAGAGTTATTTTATAGATTTATTTTCACTTTATCACTAAGATTCTTAATTTGTGAATAGATTTTGGTACAATATCATGGTCAATACAATTATTTATTAATGCTAGATATCCAAAACAATAACTCATGTTCATATGCTATATTTCTTTAGTTAATCAATTTAATTTGATTAAAATAACAGAAATAACATTATTATTATTATTATTATTAGAAAAAAAATGCTAGATTTGTATTAACCAAAACCAATGCATATATGTTCCAGATAATATGTGAGAATAACATGTTCTAGATAATATGTCAAAAATAGCAGAATTACTTAGAGATAAAATCTTTATGTCTATAAATGTTTTGATTTTTTTTTAATGTCAATTTTGTTAGAAATTTGAGGTAGAGAATTTAAGATCTTAATTTTCAGTTTGCTTTTGACTCGGTATTAGTTTGTCTTTGACCAAAAATTTATGACGCTTATGCATAGTTTAACATTAGGAATTCATTTTTTGTTATTATTTAAATTTATTTATTTGTAAAGTGATTGGTTGAGGTCTTATTATGAGTTGTTTAGTAACTTCCATTTCTATTAGTTATTTTTTTTTTGTTTTTAGTTTTATTTCTTTTTTATTTAATTTTTTGATTTTTGATTTTTGATTTTTCTATTATTTTTATTTTCATGAATTATAATTTTTCCACAATATTTGCAATTTAAAATGACTTGTCATTATATTAAAAACCTATTTTAATATATTTAGTTATTAACTCATATATATATATATATATATAACACAGAAGAAGAAAGAAGAAAGAAGGAAGAAAGAAATTATTTTAACGTCCATGAGGCTAAAGATAGCTTATGGGACAGATTGCTTCTTCATCTGCTTGATGTATTCGGTCATTTTTCTATGAAGCTTCAAAATAAATGTTGTCAACTTCTCGACAAACCCCTCGCTAAATAGATTATCCCAAGAGCTAGTTGCAAGCATATCTACATAACTTTCTATATTATCTTTGAAGGTCTCACATTCTAAAATGAAATGTTTTTCTGTTTCCACTTTTCCGGAAGAACAAAAAATGCATACTATTTCCTCCCACACTTCCTTTGGCCTTTTCCAGCGCCCTGTTTCACAACGGAGTTGATGAGAATTAGTCCTTAACTGAGCAATAAGAATGTTGGCTCTCCAAGAGATATTGGTCTCTATGTATGCTTTTGGTTGATGACTATGAGTGGGATTAAACACTTCAATATAGTAATTTTTCTTTCTTCCTAGCTCCTTATCCCAAGTACACTAGTGGAACTTTTCCATAAGAAAAGCTTTTATTTCTTTGTTGTTTATGGGACATGTGTTCAAGCAAATACCCCATTTACTAAACCATTTGTTATTTTGTTGCATCCAAGTTTTTTTTGCTCTTGCACAATCTATCATTAAAGGCAACCTTAGGCCATCTACCCTCTTCCATTTGCTCATTTTTTTAAAATACCTTATGGCTCGCACCATAGCAATTACTTCAATAGGAGCAGTCCATGTTTCACTTAACAAGATAGCATAAGGAACTGCACTTTTAATCTTAAATTTGTTTGTAATCAAGCGCTTCTTAATTTTCTCAATTTGTCTCCACTGCATGTCGGATGTACTGCTGGCCCATAGAGAATCATCGGAATCACTAGAAGCCCAAAAAGAGTTTGAGTGGTTTTCCAGTCCCATAACTTTGCCTACCTACACCTATTTTGAAAAGCATAAAATGCTTTCCAACCCCCCCAAAGTTCTTTTCTTTCTACAATCATTCTAGCTTAGATTTTTGTTGAAGTCAATTATGAGGTATTTGTAATCCGCAACTTCTTCAAGAGTGTTGCCTTCAAAGTAGAATTTATGTTGGTTATGTTTTCTTTTCTTAGAAAAAACCACTACTTTCGTTTTGTTGATATTGACTTGCATCCCCACACTTCTACAAAAATGCTCAAGGGATAGTAAGTGCTCTTGCAAACCACGAGTCAATTTAGCAATCAGAATAAGGTCATCTACATACAAAAGAAGCCTTATAACAAACTTGCTCAAATAGATACCATCACCCCCTTGCAAATTTAACCAATCCTCAAGCTTGTCGATATATAAACCAAAAAGGGTAGGAGACAATGGGCAACCTTGCTTGACCTCGATATCGCTTCTAAAACTTTCAGAAATGCCTGCTGAAGTTTGAATTTTGACTTTCACCTCTTCATACATCCTATGCACAGCGGCTCTCAAATGTTTAGGAACCCCAAGTTCCTCCATTTTGTGCCAAAATTTATCCCTAGGAACCGAGTCAAATGCTTTTTTGAAATCAACAAAGCAACAAAAGAGTTCTTCCTTTTTCTCCTTAACTTTTTCAATGATGTGCCTTAAAGTTATATAATGATCAATTGTGGGATGTTTAGGTCTAAAACTTGTTTGCTCTTTAGCACGCTTATCTCTTTCTTCTACCCACTTGTTAATTTTGTTTTCTAGCATGGTTCCAAATAGCTTTACAAACAAAGGGTTTATCATGATGGTCCTATAATTGGAGGGATTATTAACGTCACCGCTCTTATTGAAAGTTTATAAATATATATATGTTAATATAAACAATATTAATTAATCATATTTCTTAATTTTTTATAATAAAATTCAACAATACAATATTTTATTAATTGTTTTATTTTTATGATAAAATCTTTATTTTTATTTTTATTTTATTTAATTAAACTCTATTTAAACTAAGTCACAAGTATTAACTACTGTATAACCCTTATTTAAAATTAAATCACCCATCTCTACCAAAAAAATCATAGCTTTTTTGTTTTTACACTTTCGTTTAATTCCAAGATGACATATTTACATTGTTTATACGTCAATTGTACGGATATACAAGAACCTTGTACGAGTTCAGCATATTGATAGTTTTGCGTAGCCGGGAATGGAAGTTCTAAAGATGGCAGAGTTGCATTGTGTATAGTCTATTGGTCAATTTTTAATTACAAATAAAAATATTGTAAAAGGCAGGAAGATTTGTGACAGTAAGTTAGGATTCATATAAAAAGATCATCTTTCCTATTTTAAAATTTTGAAGGAATTGGATAAAGAATTTTTAAAGATATAAACAAAAAATTGTTACAAACCGGACGACTCCCTACCCTTAGCCAATCGAGTGTCTTAAATTATGATTCTAATAAATCCACTGATTTTTAAGTGTTTTCAAAGTTTTGATTCAAATTTCAAAAAATGGGTGGAATCATAAGTTAAAACGTGTTTATGACTAAACAAGAAGCAACACGAATTTTGCCCAAAGTCGACTGCCATAATAATCAACTGAAAAACAATTCGTTTTGCCTATCTCTTTATTTTATATTTTTGATGGTAAGACTATCTTAAGTTTCACTCAAAACTATTTTTAGCTCCTAATCATAAACCCTAATCTGATACTCAAGTACTTTTAACTGCTCATCACGCTGGTGACGTTGCTGCCACGGCGATAAAATGGAAGATTCTTATCATGGTGAACCCCTTCTAAATCCATAATGATGTTTCTCTACAAAACAATAACATGAAAAGTTGGAGAATGCTATGCAAAGCTATTTACTTCGTAGTTTTGAAATGCTATATCTCACTTATAAAGGACCATGGATTGATTCCAAAGAGTAAGGGTTTATATAGAGGGTATTGGAGATTTGACGGGTTTATATAATTTGCGTGGATCTAATAGTTAAAAGCATTTGTTTTCTCCTAAGAGGTCATACGTTCAAAACTAGAGGGGTAGAGTATGTATGCCTCCGTAGACTTAGCACTCAAATCACTAGGTCTCATATACCAATGTGGTGTCTTGCTTGGCCATGACCTTAAAATTGGATAATAATAATAGGTATACTCAGTCTAACTTATATGGAGGGGGTAGTAATAATAATTATATCCAGTCTTACTTATATGGAGGATATTGGAGGTTGAATGGATAAAAGTTTAAAAAATAGCTTTAATTGTAATAAATCAAAGAATGAAACTAGAAGGTATACAATGATGATGGAAAATATACTAGAAAGTAGGCAATAATAATAATTATACTTAGTGTTACTTATATGGAGGGTATTGGAGGTTGAATGGATAAAAGTTAAAAGAGTGGCTTTAATTGTAATAAATCAAAGAATGAAACTAGAAGGTAGACAATGATGATGGAAAATATATTAGAAAGTAGACAGTAGACACTAGAGGGCATTGGAGTTTGAATGGATAAAAGGTTAAAAAGTAGTTTTAATTGTAATAAATCAAAGAATGAAACTAGAAGGTACACAAGGATGATGGAAAATATACTAGAAAGTAGACAGTGGACATTGATGGTAAGTATTCTTAAGATCGAGTAGCATTGAGGATGAGAATAAGTTTTAAGTAACTTTATGAGCATCATTGAGGATGAGAATAAGTTTTAAGTAACTTTATGAGCATGAATGTGATTAAAATTAACTTCAAATTGAAAATCAATTAAAATAATAAAAGGGAAGGAAGGAAAGTATATATGTATATTTTTGTTTTGTTTGGATCTTTTTTCAAATATTAGTCATAATAAATTTATTAGTTGTTTTTCATATTGATAAGTGAGTTCATTTTTTTCTCCTTCCATATTTTGATGATAATAAGTTTATTAGTGGCTTTTTATAGTGATATGTGTGTTTTTCTTACATTTATTTGTAATTGTTATTTTTTATACATCACACTCATTGATTTTTGGTAGACTATGGTCATTGTGCTATTTCTATCAACCATCTGTCATGATTTTCATCTTCCATTTATCACATTTACCCATAACATTTTTCTTTATCTATGTTAAATTTATTTTAAGGATTTAAACAGGGAGTTAGAATGTTAGAAGAGGCCTTTGGAGTTTGATGTGTTTTTTTTTTTAAGAATAAAGAAATTTAAGATTCTTCTCACTACTTATGCATGTAATATGTTTTTGCATAGCTTTTGGAAGACTAATGGATGGGAGTTAGGAAGGAAGTTCTTCATTGTAGATATGATGGTCACATGATTTTACATAAAATAGAATATTATGGTTAATTTCTTGTGTAAAAAGGGGAATTTATAAAGTGCATGGAGCTTTTTTCAATCAAATGAAAGAGATGGGCTCCCAACTAGACATTATTACTTATAATTGACTGATTGATGAATATTGCAAAGAAGGAAAACCAAAGGAAGTGAAGGGGTTGTGTGATGACGTGCAAGAAATTAGTTGCAAACTTGATGTTGTTACTCACAATGCTCTCATCATTGAACTTGTTTGGATGAGAAACAATAAAAAATTATGAGAAAGATCTACATATTCCAAATTTGGCTTGAATATCATCCTAGGATTCTCTTCCACAATTATCTTTATTCAAATAGATAATGCTCATTAAAAATTGTTAATTTATGTATAAATATCATTGGTGAACAAATAATATGTCATGTTATTATTTTTTTCCAAGGAAAACCTCATGGGAAAGCCTAAGAGATGCTTCACCACATTCATGGATGGAAACTATAGTAAACCTGTCAACATAGACTAATGCATCTACCGAAGGCTATTCAAACTAAGCCCTTGTTAGCATGGAACTTGTCATATGCTCAATAACGTTAACAATTGTTACAACAAAATCTAGCAGCCTAGTGCAAAGCCTCACTAGGTGACCTAGACAATGTGCAACACATGGAGGTGTTATTACTATCACCTTAGCAACTATCATTGTCCCTTTAGTGAAGGACACAATCCAACACATGGGAGGCTTCCTTGCTAGGGCGTGAGGATTAAGTAGCCCAAGGATCTTAAGCCAAGTGGGCCATTAGATCCTACAACAAACATTCATTAGATAAAGATATGAAAATTTAGGGTTTGTTTTGGATGCAGTAGTGAATTCAAGATTTGGGTTCAAAGTATCTATGGGTCAATCTAACGGCCAGGGTTAGCCAAGGAGTCTCAAATAGTTTATTGGAACACACCAAATGAAGAAAAAGTTAGGGTTGTTATAAACTAGGCTTTAATCGAGTAAATTGCAACAAAGCATTAGTTTATAGAAAAAAATAATTTAGCCATTAAATTTGTGCAAAAGTATATGAGATGAAGGCTAAATTTGAGAGTAAACTAAGGACAAGATTACAAGAATCTTTGATGGTTAATAGAGCATGTAACAACAAATAAAGTTTGATGTTAGTTCTAGAACATAGCTAAAATATGCATGAAAACTTAAAATTAGATTCTCTAATGCCCTTTTAAACAAGACCTAACACTATGGCATACATCAGTAAGTCATTAAATGCTAAAAAGATATTTTTTGCTAAAATTTAACCCTACTTTACCATAAAACAAAAAGAAAAGTGATTTTCTATATTTTCAATGAGTGCCACTAGTGAGATAGATTAGTGCCTTCTCAATCTATGGAATATGGAGTCTATGATACAAATTATTATAGGGTTTCTTTGGAGTAATTCTAAATCGAAACAGAACTAGTACAAATATACTAAATTACCCCATAGATTGTACTTTAAGTTCTCAACTTTCTAGAGGATTAAGAGAAATAAAACCTATCTCTATTCCTCAAATATTTGGAGGAAGGGTTTAGCTCAATATGGGACAATGAAGCAAATACCAAATAAACTAAGTTAGCATAAGAATAGTATCCTCAAGGAACATGATACCAAGCTAAGGAGAATAAACTAACTTTACTATTTAACATCTAAGATCCACTATAAGCATTTGTGAAATGAGATAACATCACATCACAAGATCCACCCAAGAAAGTCACTCAATTAGTCCTCCATTGCAGACAAGAGAGAGAAAATTGCTAATGAATAGAAGTTGTGTTCCAAGTCTTTTTTTCTTCAATATGAGGGTAACCAAGTCATTTTTTCTTCAAATTGGACTTAAAATCCCTACAAGTTATTAAATCCATGATACAAGGTGGATGGGTCATTAAGCTTACCCTAAAAAATAGCCAAAACAATGAAATAATATGAAAGAAATTCTTAATTAACCCACATTTATGAGTCTAAAAGCCTCCAAGTTGTTAGTTTATGGTAGCATTAAACATGTGTTCTAGCCTCAGATGATGCTAAGAGGCTAAGGAACACTACATCTCCAAAACCTATTAAAGTTTTTGCAAGATAAGCTTGAGAAACACCTTAATTAAATTAATTTTCCATAATTAAAATATTTCCTAAGTGTAACTTAGGAAAAGTGGTAAATTAGAGATAATTAATTAAGGATGTTCAAGATTTCTCTAGAGACTTCTATTGATGAAGTCTAATTGATCTTAGCCATCGATGTAGATTAAATTAGAGTTGTTGAAGTCTCAACGAGATATTATAAGAGAAGGTCGAAGTGCTTGGGGAGAGCATCAACTGCATTAGAGTGATCATCTTGGTAGATTGAGCTACCCAGTTTGCAGATTCAGTGAGGGTGCAGTTTAAGCTAGAAAGAGGGCATTAGAGAGAGGGAGCAACATATAATTTGAGAGTAGGATTCCTAAGAATTTCTCAGTGATTTTTCAGTGTCGAAGTGGTAGAAAAAGGGAGGCTGAAATTCATTTGCAAAGAGGCCATACAAGTAGTGTGAATAGACAAAAAACCTTGAGTGAGTTGCCAGAAGAGGGTTGATTCAATTGCCAGAGTCTAGATCAACTTCCACGAGATTGAGTCACTTTCAGAGGTAGAGGGAGGCAGGATGACTCACTTTGAGCCAATTTCTAGGTAGTGCGAGTTATCTAGAGCCAACAATGTGAGTTTTAGGCTACAATGCTAGTAGCTAGTGTGGGGTTCGAGCAGGCTAGAGGAAGATGAGTTTATTAGTAGTGGAGATCCTTGATATCCAAATTATTTTGATAGTATATTTTCGAAGGATATTCAATTGGACATCTAGTTGTAATAATTTCCAAATTGTTGCATAACAAAATAAACCCTCATTTGTTGCACTGTTTTCCCTTTGGGGGTTTTCCAAAGACATTTAGTCCAAAAATATTAGTGTTATTTTTATTATGTGTGTGCATCTATTTCTCAATTCCTGATTTTATATTCCACACAACGTATTTTTATTGTGAAGAATGCATCAATGATTTAGTTGTTGTTTTCCATAAACAAAGAAACCGCTAACAAGTTAGAAGAATAAAATCCAGTTGGTGCATTCAAGGAAATTTCACACAAGGGTGACACCATCTCCCAAAATACATGTCTTTGCATGAAAAGGTGTAGGGTGTAGAGATTCATGTAGATTCACAAGCTCGTGTAATATACTAAAACAAGAGACAAGAATCTACTTCTACTCTTTACAACGGAAGCACATAAAGATCGAGCAAAACAATAATCGATAAGAGGAAGAACATCAATGGCACATAACACAATAAATATCCGGGGAAAGCCACAACTCAAAACCCCACTATTTGTATTGCATTAATAAAAAATCCAAGATGATAATACAATGCTTGTTCTCACAAGAACAATCCCAACACTCAGTAAAATCAATCTCTAGCTCACAAGCAAACTCTTGGCCAACACTTAGCCAATTCTCCAGCTCTCCAAGCCCCTATTTCCTTGCGCAATTCCTATGGTTGATTAGCCCATCTTAAAGGGAAATCAATGCATCCAAAACTGCACAATCCCTTCTAGGTTCAGTTCTTGATTGCATGCACCATCTGTACAACTCAGAAAATTATACAACAAATATTACATTGTCCCTGCACTCTAGTCTCAACTGGGTCTTTCTCAGAATTGACATGCATGAGTTTCTGATGAGGGAATCTTCAATTAATTGGAGTAGCACTAGTTAATGCATTAGTGCACCAACTAACTGTTAACTCACTATTAGTTCCTCAAACAATTTGGAACTAATTTAACTGGACTTAACTCAGTAAACTGAGTTAACTAATTACAACTCATACTTAACTCATCCTAGACCCCTATAATATAGGGAGAGCATATATATGACTTCCAACTCAAAATTCCTAAGTTAACTAAGTCAACTAATTCTAGTTAACTATTACAAGTTCCCGTGAGAATAGAATTCGATTTTAATTCTTAGTTTAATTCAAGGACAAATTAAACTGGAATTTCTGGATTCTATTTTTATCATTTCTTGTTGCTATTTTCAACACTCCCTCTCAACAAGAAAGGAATTCAACTCGATCCTAATCCTGAAGCTTTGGAATGTTCTACATGCAACACTTCTCTCTAGTGTTGTTTCTCCAACAACTCCAAAAAAAAACAAAAAAAAAACATCCAACCTGAATCAGAATGATGCCGCTGTCATCAAAGTCTTTGACTATTATTGCCTTTGTGGAATGAAAACTCCACGCTTCTGTTGACTCTGCCTTTCTGCATTGTTGTGAACCCTTCTCTACGCTTCTTCAATATCAGACTGCTCTAGCCTCTGTCACTTTGATCTCTAACTGCATCAATCCCACTGATTCCTTCCGCTACTATGTACTTTGGGCTCCTGTAGCAAGGTACGATCCATGAGATAAAACCACTCAATGGACCCTGTCCAATTTTAGCCCTCTTGGGACTATCACTTCACATCACCTCACCTCACACCCATAGGTATGGCTACATGTGATCCCTCTGCCCATCTGGCTCGAAATTTCCCCCTAGTGGAGGCCTTTGTATGATTGGATGCAATAGTTCATAAAGTAACATTGTAAAAGTGACTTTCACTTATTTATAAAGGTGGGTCACATAAAATAATATATATATTTTAAGGGAGCTAACTAGATTAGTTTGGAAAGAGGGGGCGGGGGCTTTAAATATAACATTATCATTCACTTCCCAACATTCACATAGTTCATTGGCATTGTCAACAACTTTTCTTCAAAAAGCCATAACTTCTTCATCCGGAAGCCATTTTTTTTAATCGACATATTTTTTTGAAATATTTCCATTAGAACACTTAGTTTCAACATCTACAGCTTCAGTTTCTTTTAAAATGGAAAGTCCATGCCTAGTTATTCTTGACAACACCAACTACTTTCAATGGCTATCCTACATTGTGGATTTACTTAGAAGTAAAGGTCTTTATAGAATAGTCTTAGGTCAAGAGTCTAAACCTAAAGATGAAGATAAGCAAGCCAAATGGGAAAATAAGTAAGATCAAGCACGTGGGTTGATAGGGATGTCTATTTATCCAGACCTTAGATTCCATATCGCAGAAATTGGTACCCCCGATGAAGCAATAAAACAACACAATAAAGTTTTTGGAATTAAAAATGAGATTAGAGCCCATCAACTTGAAAATGAGTTGCTTACATTGGACCCCAATAGTTTTTCTTCCATTGAATATTTTTTGTCCAAGTTCAAGACCCTTAGACTTCTCTTGGAAGGTGTTAAGGTTAAGAAAGAAGATGGTATCCTTATCTATTACATTCTTACTCAGTTAGGGCCAACCTACTTTGTGTTTGTTTCCACCTTCCATTCTACTAGAGAAGCCTTTATTTCTCAAGAACAAGACTACAAGTCCCCCTCTTTTGATGCCTTTTGTGATTCTTTAATAAGAGAACAAGAAAAACTCTTACATCTTGGTCTTCTTAATACTAGAAATTCTTCTAAGAAAACCTTAGCATCCTAGCAGCAACCAAAATCAAAGAATCCTAAGAAGCAACATCCTAAAAAGAATGGTCCTAAACCAAACAAGGGTCCTAAGCAATTTCAACCTCAAAAGAAAATTCAATTCAAAAAAATGATAAAGCAAATGAAAACAAATGGAAGAAGATTGATAGACATTGAAACTTTTGTAATTGTGATGGTGATCCGAGTTGACTCAACTCCTAGATTTAACCAAGATCTTTTACTTCCATGATGTTGTTAAATTTGCATTTAAAAGAGCATAAAGGAACACATATGCATGTTGTAAAGAAGAGGGAACATGACAAGAATCAACAACATAAAACACAAGACGTTGATAACAGAGTTTGTCTAGGAGGGACTATGTCTCTGGGCCTCGGTGTCAAGATGGTGTAGGCCGCTGCATTAAGTGTTGGAAAGAGTGATGATGTACATGAATGTGTTTTCTCTATCATGCAAGGAATATGCCCTCATGCAGGATTGGCTTCATGAGATGTTCCGTTGCAGGAACTCTCATTCACAAAAGGACTCCTATCAGCATGACATAATTTCATGTATGATAATAATGAGTATCCCACCAACATGGCATCAAAGGGATCTCAATTCAAACATACATTGCGACACATGAGTATCCCGTCAACATAGTGACAAAGGGATCTTAATCAAAACATGACAATAAGTACATATCACATCAAGAACAAAACAAGATCCCACATCAAACATCAAACAGGGATATATACAGCACAATGCATCTCAAGCAAAGAGATAAAGAAGCACATGATCACATTGCATATACCTCACGTCAAGGAGTTATCTGAAGAAGAAGCTAATAAACTGCTGAATCTAGTTGTACCATTAATCTCATGGCGTCGAATATCATGTAAATGACTGTTCACACATTGAATGTTGACACCTGCACTCCACTTTGAAAAGTTGCTAAAAAATAGAATGATCAAATGGAAAATCTGATTACACCATCAAATTCATGACGTCGAATAGTGTAAAATTGACTATCAAATTTCTGAATTCTGACAAAGTGAAAATCTGGGGCTACATGAATCTTTTAGATTCCCCCTAGATTCCTCAAAGATTCCCTCCTCCGAGTCATCTAAAGATCTGCTGCTCAAATCAGCAAACTGATCTCGCCATTGAGATCCTTGTGAAATTCTAAGAAGAATGAGTATAAAGTTGGCTGCATTCTGAATTTGGGAAATTTCAGCCTCCAAGGAATCTAGAAGATTCCCTCAAGATTCTTGAAGATTCTCCTCTATTGGGAATCTGAAAATCTGCTACTCAAAAGGCGAATCCAACCTCGCCATTGCATTCCTTGCAAAAATATGAGAAAAATGACTATAAACTTGATTACATTCTGATAAAAAGAATTTGTACCTCCCAGTGAATCTTTTTGGCATCTTAAGATTCTCTGCAAAATTTTGTCTCGAAAAGCGTGCCATCATTCTGCCTCCTGGAACTACGTCATGGTTCTGCCACATTGTTTCGTTGGTCTCTGTTCCGTTTAAATCTACCTCTATTCTCAAATCCGCTCCTCCATTCGGCTTCCTTTCCATGCAAATGAATTTGAAGGCTTAAATAAAAGAACATGGGCAGAGATTACAATAAGGGCGAAGCGCTTGAGGCAGGGAGGTCGGGGGATCAAATCCCAACCCCTCCAAAAATAAGCACGCGTATATTTTTTGTAACAATGGATAGTTATATGTTTTGGGGCACGGTTTAGGTGAGTTTGTGACCATTTGAGTGTAGGTGGTTATGGTGTTTCATTGTTGTGAGTTGGTGTGAGGGCCCCCGGGAGGCAGGCCGGCCACACCGACTGGGCGGGTTCAAGCCTCGCCACCCTCAGAATACAAGGCAATTGATATGATAGTTGGGTGTGGGCTGGGTCCATCGGAGGTGGTCTACCCACCCCTATATACAAAGTTTTGTTATAATGGTGTTGTGTGGTGGTTGGGGGGCCGGTGGGGGTCATGGCCTGTTGGCCCATATTTAATTTTAAAAAATGTTTTTTAATATGTGGGAGGTCTGATAGAGGTGGCGAGGGTCGTGGCCCGCCACCTATTTTAATATATTTTTTTGTTATTTTTATTAAGCATAGTCACATTTTTTATTTTGTCTAATATAAGAGATATTAGAGAAATTAGGTATCCAACAAATTTTCCTTCTTTCAGGAGCTAGGTTCCCACGCCGGTAGATGGTGAATTTATTGGACACTTAAACCTGGCCCATTGCCCAACTTTGACCAAAACTTATACTGGCTCTTTCTCCCTCATATGAGCTCGGATTTGAGTGTCGTTCACATCGTTGGAATTAGGGCGACGAGCACTTCGATCTGGTGCTAGTTTGGGAGCAATATGACCACTTTGAATTTTGACCATTTCTGAGTCCTCTAGGACTTCCCTATGTCTGGAGCCACCTGGATCAATCCTCCCTACTGAGGAGGTTTTGGTCCTCCAAAAGCATGAAAATAATTTGCCACTTCTTTGTACCTTGTCTGCACTTACAAATGTCTGATAAGTCACCCTTCCTTCCCCTTCACCTTTGTCCTCCGGAGCCATAAGTGATGAGCCGACACCTGCAACCTATGCAAACCTATAGTACATTTTTTTTCAAATTACATGCTTGAATTACACGACGAACTAATGACCCACGCATCCCATACTTGCCACGGGTTTATAACATACTCGGTGGTCAGGTTTACATCAAAATGGAAACAATACCCTAGCTATGAATACAAGGCCAACATATCATTATTGCTTCAACAAGTGATGGAAAACACATCATCACTGCAACACATGATTTAAAAAAATAAGTCCACACACTATTGTTGATTTAAAAAGTGATGGAAACACAACATCACTTTCACAGTTTAAAATGCAACACAAAGTAATGACCAAACATCATTGTTGCTGCAACAAGTGATGGAAAACACATCATCACTTTTATAGTTTAAAATGCAACAAATGATTTACAAAATCACGACCATGACAAGCTAACATATCTAGAAACCATTTTTCACTCATCGATGTGAATGGGTCACCCCCCTGTGGTGGTTTTTCTTGTCGAACGACTTTTTCTCCTAGTTCATGCACGAATGTTGTGTCCTTAAAGTGTTTCTCTGGATGGAGCCTCCAACATGTGGCTCTTTGATGGCCACCTCTGTTGCAATGACTGCAATAGGTCTTCTTCCTCCAGATCTGCTTTACCTTCTTCTTTTCCTGCTGTTGAGATGGTCTTTCACGCCTCATCCTTTTTCGTGCTGACATTCTCCTCCAGCACTCAACAAATGTATGGTTATGTAATCCAAAAAAATTACATGTTTTTTGATGCCATGTTTTACATTCATCATTAACAACATGATTGTAATCGAAATTAACATTTGAATATCGAGACTTGTTATACCTTTCTTTGCTATCTCTGGTGTCATTATGGCGATGAGAGCTTGCCTCAGCTATTCTCTGCAATGGGCACTACCATGGGCTGACGGTGATGTGTTCCCATCATTCTCTTTCCTTGATGGTTTCAACGATGTCTCGGAAGCATCTGACACCCTTGAGCATTCTCCTTTGGTGTATCCCAAGCCTGCAAATTGAGGTCTCTGCTCAACCTCCAATGGCTGATTTATGCTGTGGCTATCAACACCAAGTCCTTCTTCTTCCTTGTACCTCATCCTGGTAAGGAGCCTCATGTTTGTCCCTGTGATTGGTATCTCCACATTTCCAACAAAAATTATACTATGTGAAGATGAAACTGATGGTAAATCAACATATTTTACCTCCACTATCTAGTTGGAAAGAACTGATGAGGGTCTCTCATCATCTATTGTTGGTGGTTCGCTGGCTGTCCTAGTACATTCCCCAACTTCCTTGCCGACATACCCAAGTCTTGCCTGACGGGGTAATTCCTCTACTTTGATGGGGTTGACAATGCCTTGGCCATTAATTCCCAAGCCTTTTCCTTCATACCCCATTTTCTTCAGTAGTTTGGAGCTAATTCTTGTGGTATGATTTTCAAAAACAGCGAAATCATCATCAGGAAACATACATGAAGATGGAGAACTACTTTTTACCTTACATGGGTCACGTTGCATCTTTTCCAAGGCCTCGTCCTTAGCTTGTAGCTATCGTAGAAAACTATGTTTCTCCTCTTTCTCTTCTTGTATAAGCATCTTCAATTCAATTTTATCTGCTTGAAGACTCTGGTTGTTTTGTTTCAGTTCTTCTAGGGCCTCTTTCGTGGCTCGCAACTGAAGATGCAAACGCTGCTTTTCCTCTATCTCTTTTTTTAGAGCTTCATACATTATTTCCACCTTTTTGGAAATTCCGAGCATGGTCTTGTACATCACTTTGTCATCCTCCATCGTTGCACATTCCATTATTCACATTCGCAATTCACATCCACGTGAATACTGCTCTGATACCAAACTTGATCCGATTTGACTCATCTCCCAGATTTAACCAAGATCTTTTACTTTTGTGATGTTGTTAAATTTGCATTTAAAAGAGCATAAAGGAACATATATGCATGTTGTAAAGAAGAGGGAACATGACAAGAATCAATAACATAAAACACAAGACGTTGATAACGGAGTTCATCTAGGAGGGACTACATCTCCAGGCCCCGGTGTCAATATGGTGTAGGCTGATGTACATGAATGTGTTTTCTCTATTATGCAAGGAATATGCCCTCACACGGGAGTGGCTCCACGAGATGTTCTATTGCAGGAACTCTCATTCACAAAAGGACTCCTATAACTTCACGTATGATAATAATGGGTATCCTGCCAACATGGCATCAAAGGGATCTCAATTCAAACATACATGGTGACACATGAGTATGTTGTCAACATGGCGACAAAGGGATCTTAATAAAAACATGACAATAAATACATCTCACATCAAGAACAAAACAAGATCCCACATCAAGCATCCAACAGGGATCTATATAGCACAATGCAACTCAAGCAAAGAGATAAATAAGTACATGATCACACTGCATATACCTCACATCAAGGAGTTATATGAAGAAGAGGCTGATAAACTGTTGGATATGGTTGTACCATCAATCTCGCAGTGTCGAATACCATGGAAATGATTGCTTGCACATTGAATGTTGACACCTACACTCCACTTTGAAAAGTGGCTGAAAAATAGAATGATCAAATGGAAAAACCAATTACACCATCATATTCGTGGAGTCAAATAGTGTAAAATCAACTATCAAATTTCTGAATTCTGACAAAGTGAAAATCTGGGGCTACTGGAATCTTTTAGATTCCCCCTAGATTCCTCAAAGATTCCCTCCTCCGGGTCATCTAAAGTTCTGCTGCTTAAATCAACAAATTGATCTCACCATTGAGATCCTTGCGAAATTCTGAGAAGAATGAGTATAAATTTGGCTGCATTCTGAATCTGGGAAATTTCAACGTCCAAGGAATCTGGAAGATTCCCTCAAGATTCTTAAAGATTCTCCTCCACTGGGAATCTAAAAATCTGCTGCTCAAAAGGAAAATCCAACCTCGCCATTGCATTCCCTGTAAAAATTAGAGAAAAATGACTGTAAACTTTACTACATTCTGATAAAAAGAGTTTTTACCTCCTAGTGAATCTTTTTGGCATCTTAAGATTCACTGCAAAATTTTGTCTCAAAAAATGTGCCATCATTTTGCCTCCTGGAACTACATCATGTTTTGCCACACTGTTCTATTGGTCTCTGTTCCATTTAAATCCGCCTCTGTTCTCAAATCCACTCCTTTGTTCGGCCTCCTTTCTGTGCAAATGAATTTGAAGGCTTAAATAAAAGAACATGGGCGGAGATTACAACAACACCCTTCTAGCGCGTTGGTTAGGGCGGAGTGCTTGAGGTGGGGAGGTCAGGGGATCAAATCCCAACCCCTCCAAAAATAAGCGCGTGTATATTTTTTGTAATGACAGATGGTTATATGTTTTGGGGCACGATTTAGGTGAGTTTGTGACTGTTTGAATGGAGGCAATTATGGTGCTGCGTTGTTGTGAGGACGCCCAGGAGGTGGGCCAACCACACCGGCCAGGCAGGTTCAAGCCCCGTTGCCCTTGGAATACAAGGCAAGTGATATGGTAGTTGGGTGTGGGCTGGGTCCACCGGAGGTGGTTTGCCCACCCCAATATACAAAGTTTTGTTATAATGGTGTTGTGTGGTGGTTGGGGGGCCGACGGGGGTCATGGCCCATCGGCCCGAATTTAATTTAAAAAGTTGTTTTTTAATATGTGGTAGGTCCGATAGAGGTGGTGGGGGTCATGGCCAATCAACTATTTTAATATTTATTTTTATTTTTATTAAACATAGTCACATTTTCGATTTTGTCTAATATAAGAGATATTAGAGAAATTAGGTATCCAACAAATTTGCCCGCTTTCGGGAGCTAGGTTCCCACACCGGTTGACGGTGAATTTGTAGGACACTTAAACCTGGCCCACTGCCCAACTTTGACCAAAAGTTTGACTGGCTCTTTCTCCCTCATATGAGCTCAAATTTGAATGTCGTTCACACCATTGGAATGAAGGCGACGAGCACTTCGATTTGGTGCTAGTTTGGGAGCAATCTAACCACTTTGAATTTTAACCCTTTCTGAGTCCTTTGGGACTTCCCCTATGTCTAGAGCCACCTGGATCAGATGGCCACTTAGAATCCAAATGATTTAAGAATATGGAAGCCTTGGAAGCAACCATGAAGAATCATAACATCCATTTGGAGCACTTTTCAACTTCAACTTCAACTTCATCTTCAGGAATAACACTTTCTACATGTGGTTGTCAAGCATCTTAGTCTGGTTATGCACTAGATGTATCTTCTTCTTCTCATTCTCATGAGTGGCTCATTGATTTTGGAGTTTTTTATCACATGGCCAAAAACAAAGCCATGTTTTCTTCTTTAAATGATTGTAACACAAAAATATCTATGTTGGTGATGATAGATCTCTTAGTGTTGCAGAGACTGGAACTATTCATCTAGACAATGGTCAATTTAATGATGTATTATGTGTTCCTACTTTTTCGTGCAACCTTTTATCTCTATATTAGATAATTCATTCAGGTGAAGGTAAAACCATTGAAATTCCCCCCCTCATGATGTTGTAATTAAGGACCTAAGATATCCTAGACAAATTTTAGTTATTGGCATTGCTGATGATTCTACAAGGTTGTATAAGTTTAACAACTTTGGGTCATCAACTCTTCCCTCGGTATTTGTTGCTCATAATGATGAAGTGAGAAAACTTTGGCATGAGAAATTTGGTCACTTAAACTATCATTCCCTTCTAAAAATATATGTAAAGAAAATATGGTGACAGGTATTCCTATGGTATCTTGCAGAGATGATGTTTGTTCCAGATGTGTACTCGGAAAACATCATCGGGATAGTTTTGAAAAACATCCCTCTTGGCATGCCTCAACCCCTTTACAGCTTGTGCATAATTATTTATGTGGTCCACTTCCAGTTGTTTTATTCTCTTGCTACAAGTATTTCTTAACTTTCATTGATGATTTCTCTAGACGCACTTGGGTATACTTCTTAAAACTCAAAAGTGAAGTCTTTAACATGTTCTTGGTCTTTAAGGCCTTTGTTGAGAAACAATATGGACATCAAATTCTTAAGCTAAGATCTGATAATGGCGGAGAATATGTTAACAAAAAATTCATTAAATTTTGCACTGAGCATGGAATTTAATTGAAACTTATTGTTCCATATACTCCACAACAAAATGGTGTAGCTGAAAGGAAGAATCACACCTTAAAGGAAATGGCTAATTGTATGCTTCAATCTAAAGGACTCAGTCTTAATTTTTTGGCAGAAGCAATTAACTAATAAAATTACATAGTAAATCGCACTCCTACTAAGGTCTTAAAGAATATCACTCCAGAAGAAGCATGGAGCTCAATTAAATCAAATGTAAGTCACTTTCGTGTTTTTGGAAGTGAAGTATGGGCCCATATTCAAGATGAGAAACATAAAGCCTTAGAACCTAAGAGTGAAAAATGTATTTTTGTTGGATATTCTCAAGATGTCAAAGGATATAGACTTCTTCAACCTAAATCCAAAAATGTTATCATTAGAAGAGATGTAAAGTTTTCTGAAAATATATCGGCCTATGAGCCTAGCACGGCGGATGTGCCACCTCTCTCTATCCCTTCTACTTTTGAAAATATTCCTTCTTTAGATGATGACAACAAATATGACAATCCTCCCCCACCTTCTTAGGATCCTCCTTTAGCTCCTCAGCTTCCAAAATGAGTATGCGCTACTTGGGATGCAGCAAGTGCTCTTGCAGGTGATCCTACAGATCAGCGTCGTACACGTTCTCAATTCAATATAGCCTCTTCTTTACTGGCTCAAGCTTCAACGAATTATGATTCTGAAACCTTTGCATGGGCTTCAGGCTATTTAGATTGGGATGCAACTATGAATGAAGAATACCATTCACTATTGGCAAATGATACATGAGATCTTGTTCCTCTTCCAAAGGGACGAAAACTTGTTAGATGCAAATGGGTTTACAGAACTAAGTTTCAACCAGATAGAAAAGTTGATAAACATAAAGCTCGTCTTATTGCTAAGGGTTTTTCACAAGTTGAATGCATTGACTATATTGAAACCTTCTCCCTTGTTGCCAAAATGAGCTCTATCCGCCTTGTTCTTTCCCTTGTTGCCTCGTTCAAATGGGAAGTCCATCAGATGGATGTTAAATCTGCCTTCTTGCATGGGGACTTGCATGAAGAAATTTATATGGAACAACATCTTGGCTTTATACAAACAGATTCCAGCCTTGTATGTCATCTTAAGAAATCCCTTTATGGTCTCAAATAAGCCCCTCGGGCTTGGTATGCCAAAATAGATAGCTTTCTTTTAGATACTGGCTTTTCTAGGTGTCATTCTGACAATGTTGTCAACACCAAGAAAGTGGGTAAGTCTCTTATCATTCTTGTTATTTATGTTGATGATCTTATCCTTACTGGTAGTGATCCCAACCTTATAAACCATGTGGAGTCCAGACTTAAAAAGTAGTTTGAAATGACAAACTTAGGACACTTGCATTATTTTCTTGGTCTTCAAATCTTGCAATCGAAAGAAGGTATTTCCTTTTCCCAGTCTAAGTATGCCTGTGATCTTCTACGCCACTTTCACATGGAAGAATGTAAGCCATCCCATTCTCCCTTTCAGTCTGGAGCAAAACTTTCAGTCACTTGTACTTCCCCTAAAGTTGATGCAACCTTATACCATCATCTTGTTGGAAAAATTTCATATCTGACCCATACCCATCCTGACATTTCCTTTGTTGTTTCCTCTGTTGCTCAGTTTATACAAAACTCACATGAAAGTCATTGGAAAACAACTAAAAGAATACTTCGTTATGTTCAAGGTACAATTTAGTTTGGGATTCATTATAGTGCAGAAGCATCTCCTCTATTAGTTAGTTTCACTGATTCTGATTGGGTTGGTGACCTTGATGATCGGAAGTCTATTGCAGGTTATCTATTCACTCTTGATTATGGACCTATTACATGGGCTTGAAAGAAACAAAGTGCCATTTCTCTTTCTTCAGTAGAAGCAGAGTATTGTGGCACTGTTGAAGCTAGTAAAAAAGCCTTGTGGCTTCATCAGATCTTGTCAGAGTTTGGTTTTTAGCAGGAGCATATGACTACACTTTGGTGTGATAATCAAAGCGTCATTCAACTATGCAAAGATCTAATCCACATTAGCACAACAAACACATTGAACTACACATGCACTTCATTAGAAAGCTCATTCATGACCATGTTCTTGAAGTGCACTATTGTTCAACAGATGATCAAGTTGTAGACATCTTTACAAAGGCTCTCACAGAGGCGAAGTTTACTAAACTTCAATTTATGATTGGAGTTCAGGAATTTGTCACTAAGGGGGGATAAGCTCTAATGCCTACTTCCTTCTCCTATTTTGTCATATTTGTACATCCTTCAATCCTATCCCAAGTTTTTCTTAAGGGGAGATGTTAGGATATTCTAACACATAGGAAATAATTAATTATAACTTGGCCTAGTGTATAGTTAGGTAAAGTGTGTTTCTTTAGTATGTACTTTTTGTAAATTACAATCCGACAATTGCGATATGTTCTAGACATGAAGTGCTCTGAAGGTTCATTCTCTCCTCGGTACTACTGACACTTGATCTATGGCTTAGCACCTGATTGGTTCATGATCTCTATTTAACTAGCATGGAGGGTCACTTGTTAGGTGACCGTTCATGAGAGAAGCTTATGCAAATTTTCTTTCTTTTACATTAATAAATTGTTTAAAGTGGCTGCATTGGCTCAGGCCATGGACTGTTACCTCTTTGATGGTTTTAACCATGTCAAGAATACTGGTGTATTGATTTGTGATATGTTTGTGAGTGATGTCCTTTGTTCTTCTATCTGAGGAACATACCTTATAAATTCCTACATTGGTATAGTGTGCTTTTCAGTTGACATTTTTGACATTAGGAGCCACCCATTATAATAAGGATATTGTTTGATGAATAATAAGGATATTGCATTGAAAAACTACATTGTCAGATTTTGTGCGCTCAACAAGTAATGGAAGTCAGCATTGCTCGTACATGTTCATAACACGGAGAAAACACGTTGAATAAAATTTAATATCCACAAATTATTTTCCAAATCATTTAGAAAATAAAATATTTTTCTTACTAGAATAGGGAAATCGAACGAAGTTGCATATTGTCACAATTTTATAATTGATACAAAATTCAACAAAAGAAACTTGAGTATCTACAACAAATTTTGAAATCGACAGAAAATTTGCTGATTAATACAAAATTCAATGGAAGAAACTTCACATGATCTGGTTTTTATGTAAAGGGAAAAATTTTGCCTATTAGAACAGGGAAACGAACAAAAGTTCATATTGTCTCAATTTAATAATTAATACAAAATAAAAATAAAAATGGAAATTCACACCATCTGATTTTTATGCTTATGTCACTGTTACCACATTTAATATCCAAAATTTCATTGGAAAAAGATCAGAATTTTATACAAATAGAATTTGACCACATATTAGAGCGAAAGGCATGAAAAATGTTGTGAAAAGCTTAACGCTACGAAAAAGGAATATGTACTTGTAAATGGCTCTTTGTAAAGCTAGTCCATGGTAAAGGCAGTGATAACGATTGACGGAAGCAAGAAACAGTAGATGTTGTTTTTCCGCACTGATTAGATCCAAATCCACACTGATGCTAATCTCTTGTGCTTTTCAACATTCCTCTTCCTGCACTGCATTCATCCTTCTCAAAAAACCTTTCCAACCTTAAATCTTGGTTATCAAGACTTTGGTTGATCCAATCTTTCAAACCTTGACCCATTTTCTTACAAATCCTACAACCTAAACCTAAAGTGCCTCTTCGATATCCAGACAAGTACTGCCTAAATTGGTTGTGTACTGCTAATATGTATTATTGGTGCCTTCGTTGTTTTATGAAATAAATTGAAGGTGTGTACTTCGTCAGCAATAAGAGAGAAGAATCTCGTTAGGATACTTGAAAATTATTATTAAAAAAATAATATATATTTAAAAAGTAGCCATTAATATTTTTAAAATAAAAATAATAACAAAATATGGAGCTCTTGAACTCCTGAAGAAATTTCCACAGATTTTCCAAAAAAAATAAAGTGATAAACAAGTTTAGCAAGTTTAGATGTTTATTCCAGAGCGATTATTCTACTCTGAAGGGTCCACATAGGCAGATTTACCTGTCTTTCTTTATTTGACCGCAAGCCTGTGAAAGTGATTTTGGGATTCAAACAGTGAAGTGTGTCGAAAGTCTTTAAACTGTTGAGAATTTGATCTACAAATGGCTAAAAAAATTATTAACTGCAGAATCTGACATTGCACATGGAAATAGCTTGGCATTACAAATATCCCAACCTTCATAATAAAAAAGATAAATAAAATTATTTTATCTGATCCTCTCAATCAACAATAATGGGCATTTTTTGTCATTGGGGGATTTATTTTCCTTTCTATCCTTTCACTTATGTCTCACAATTTAATTTAAATAGAATAAAGTACATTTTATCTGCTACGTTAGAGTAAGATCATGGAGTACAAAAGCAACCAACATCCTAAAGCATTTTTAGAAAGGTTGGTACAGTAAAGAGACACCTTCATGACATTTTAGAAAAATTGTGATGATGTTGATTATGTTAAATGGACTAACTAACCAGTATATGCTATTTTAACAAAAACTCCAAGCCACATACACGTAATTAGGAGGAGTGTCTCCCATGTCATAACACTCAGTCCATGCCATCCTGCAATACAACAATCAGATTGATCTATGTTTCAATCCTCCAGTGTTGGTCCCGACAATCGCATCGAAATAATCAGCTATCCTTATGTCTGGACCATCAAGTTTCTATTATAAATTGTCACAACACACGTTTTCATATCCACTATTATTGAAACCTAATCTAACCTTTTTCCAAGTTGAACCTGGGTTATATTAATCAATACCTGAAGCATTGCCTCCAAGAAATCAAGGATAGTTTCTGGAATATTCCCGCAGACTCCTCCGTCAATACTTAGAATTGTTATCATATTTCCAGCAGAAGGGGATTCCTGCATGCCGTAGCCATGGCTAATGTTAGATGACTATCAAATACTTTTATATGAATAGATAATATAGTGAATGAATGAAAATTGTTTATGCAGAATATATTTCAGTGGACAGGAGGATGTAGTTAATGTGGGATGTGTTGAGTGTACTTTATAGTATTTATAAATGTTCACACCTGATCGAAAAGAAAACCAAATGACGCAAATGCTTTAAAAGAAGAGAATAGTAATTGAATTGATCAAAGTTGTGAGATGTTCAGGATGAAGAATGATTGCATTCGAGTTTTGAGAATGGAAGAAACAATTAAGATAGTTTCTAGGTCATAAAATAAATAGAACCTAAACCATTTTTCCTAGCAAGTGTATACAAATGGCCATTAATTACCTGTGTGACAGTTATTGTTTCATCTGATGGAAAACCCATGAGACGGTTATGGAATCATCCATGCGTGAGAGGGTTATGGCATCATCTGATGCCAGAGGATGGTTCAATCGTCTAACAACAAATCCCACGATGCAGAGTGGCACCTAGGGGAGTTCTTCCTAGATAAAACACCTTACAATGTAAATATTATAGAGAGATTAGAAATTTATTGTTTTCTCTTCTTTAAAAATAAGAACCTTTAACTCTACCTCTCAAATATTATAAAAATATTGCATATAACAATAAAAAATTCTATGTAAAGTAACAAGTATATTAAAATAATTGTAGTCTAATTTAACTTCAATTCCAAATCTCCACCCCAAACCAAAATCCAAGCTACCAAGTATCAAGCCCATCCCAATCATGTGAATCCCACCAGAATTTTTCCTATTCTCGATTCTTTCTCAATTTTCGTTAAATGAATGTATCGGGTAAGATATAAGGTGCGCTAATGTAAATCAAATTGACATTTGATGCTAATGTGGTAAGAGCAGTTCGATATGGGAGCCTGTAAGGACATTATTACACCCTTATGCAACAACAAGGTCTTCATACTATTGACTAAATGATATAGGTGAAAATATTCATTTTTATTGCAAGCCAATTTTTCTAAACGTCCATGTTTAGACCATATCCAGGGATGGTTGTAAAATAAGACAAAATGAAATTATTGAATGTGTTTTTTTTTTCTAGTAGAAAAAAAATTGTAACATTTTCATTAATGGGAAATGAAATGTTATACATCGTTGAAGATCTTGTTCAAATTACAAAGAAAATACCCATGTTTGAGAATATCCATAATGCAAAGTTAAATCTGCCATAGTAATATCGTGAATGCCACCTTGTGGACACATATGGAAACATAGCATGAACAGGGAGATGAAAGAGTTGAGTCTAGTTAAAGGAGACATAATGCAAAAGATCAAAAAGGAAATATAACAAAGATGAGGAAACCTAGAAATCACCAGGGACCTGCAAACCAAAAGTAAACCAAGAGGAGTGGGAAGAGTTTAACAAAAATCAAAAGAATCCGAAGAAAGGGAGATTCCCTTAGAAATTTTTTTGTCATGTATCTACGTGTGCAGTAGGGACAAAGCACGCTTGGAAAGTGAATCTGCTTCTGATTTTTTCTCTTGAAAGACATGTTGGAAGGAGATCTCTGAGAAGAGGGGCTTAAGGCCCAAAATCCACTACATCCAGTTGAAAAGTGAGGGGATTTGTAAGGCGTTGCGATCCTGAATCCATATGATCATAGAAAGGGAGTCGCCAACAACCAGAATGCAATCAACATTGAGCCATAGAGCCACCTATAAGGCACCCCATAAGGCGAGCATTTATGCCCTACTGTTGTTTCCCAAGCCGTCAAACCACCTAAATTGATAAGACATAATTGAGTTGATATGAAGGGAGACACCACATCTGCATCGCCCACCAGCAGAAGCTCCATAAAAAATAATTGGAAAAATATTGGACAAGTCAGCAAGAGCGATGAACCTAGTAGATTCTTTGGTACATCAGGGGCCTATCTCTTGAAAGTGAATGACGATATGGAGTGTAGTCAAATTAAGATTGGGAGAAGTCTCTTCAAAGATGTACTCATTCCAAGAGCGCCAAATGCCCCAAAGCTCTTTTGATTGGAAACCCCAAGAGAAAATCCAGTCTGCAATGGAGGAATTATCACCAATGACCTGGGTCCCCAAGAGAGAGGATACCTTCTTCCAGATGTCATGTGCAGAAGGGAAGTGAATGAAGAGGTGAATATAGTATTCCAATGCAGATTTACAGTGAGGGCATCTACCAGGTCCCACAAATCCTCTCTTCATGAGTATGTCCCAGGTTAAAATCTGATTGTGCAAAATAAGCCAAGTGAAGCATATAATCTTGAGGGGAACATCCTAGGACTACAATTGAGCAGTGAGCTTGGAAAATGGAAGGATTGGAGGACAATAAATGATGTGGTCATATGCTTTTGAAGATGAAATTCTTCCATCCATTAAATGATAGTCCCAAACTAGATAATCTGAACGGGAGGATAACATGATATAGGCTTAGCTAAGGTTACTACGATAAACTTCCCATTCAACCGCCATCTTTTCGGGGATGCTAATTTCCCAGGCATGTGGCCAAATTGGGGGAGACGTGAGTGTTTGAGGGCCCCTCACAATGTTGGCCAAAGTGGAGTATCCTTATTGATTAAGGGAGGTGATGATAGGAGCAGATAAATGGGGGCTTTCGGGCATGCCTTTAATGGCATCCATCCCTACATTGACCTTGTAATGTTCCAAAATAGGAAAAACAACGATATGCAAACAAATAGCAAATTTACACCACAAAAAATTTTAAACAATTTAATAAACAATCAGAACTATGGAAGTAGTTGAGCCATTTTATTATAAAATGGTGCAAGAGTACAAAATATGGAATGAATGCACCTGGGCTTGCCTCAAAGGCAAGTGGAGAAAATCACATGTGAAGCAATTAAAACCTCAAGCTACAATCAACTGACCAATTGTTGCACTGCGCAGTCCCCAACAATTATGCACTGTCTGCTACAAAGATATGGCTGAAAACCCCACCTTTGGTGCTCAGAAAATTTTGCAAATTTATATCTAGGCTTCTCAGGAAAAATCCAGAAAATCCCAAAAAGGTTCTGGCCTATCTCCAAGCCAAAGTCAACCACAAAATGGTGCAAATTCCCCAGCTAACTAGCAATTTGCCTGTTTTAAGACTGAATATTTCATACTCGAATATCACCCAGAAAATTATGAATTTTTAACCACAGACTCCTCTCACAAAACCCAAAAATGGTTTGGATAAATTTTTACATTCCAAAATCAACCTACAATATGCCCCACGCCCTCCAAAATGCTCAATAATATGGCCTGCAAGGGACACCAACTAAATCCTCCCCCAAGCTCTGAAAATGATGCAATCTCCTCCACAAATACTTCCCTTAACTTCCCAGGCAAAGTTCATCCTCAAAGATTGATACTCTACCTCCCATGTGTGCACCAAGTGTTGCCTCTACGTTGGCCCAGGAAGTGCGAAAATCAAACTACAAAGAAGCACTCTCCTCTAGCTCCCAAACTCTCCAAGATGACAACAAATCTATTAGGCCTCTTCTCTAGGAAATCTCCTAACCAAACTCCACGACAATCCACCACAAGCAAATTCGACCTCCTCTTCAATGCGTCCTTTAGTAATATGCACCACCAGAAGATGAATGAAATTGCTGGAAATCAATGAAATCCCTCCTCTCAAAGAATGAAGAAAAACCTTCCTTGGGTGGCACTCAAAGTCCCCCGAAGAAAGGGTGAGGTCTTCGCTTGAAGAACTTGTGCTAAACAACAAGTGACTCAGCTAAGCAGCTCGAGAAACCAAAGAGAAATCGATATGCCAAAAGATGAATGAAATGAGGATAGTTGTCTTCCTTATATAGATTTCATGGAGCACTGTTCCCTCCAATTTCATCTTCATCGTGGGCCCTCACTTAACCATCTCCATGCAAATCGAACTAGGGAGTGTGTATTTCCCTAGTGTGCGTGGCCCCCATGTGTAATTTAACCACAACAAAATAACTTCTCCTAAGTCTAATCTCCTAATAAAAATCGAATGGGCCCCATTATCTCCAAAATTGGCCCCATAATGCAATAATTAGTCTTGTTCCAAATTATTTTAGGAAGGGATGTGACAATCCTCCCCTCCCAAACGTTGCTTATCCCCAAGAAACTTCAATGTTGGATGCTCAAGTATGTTCTCACCCTCCCAAGTAGCATCCTCATCTGGAAAGCTCCTCCAATGCACCAAAAATTGCTTGTCCTCAAGCAGTGCTTGAACAAGCGCCCTCTCTGTCTGTGGATCCCCAGTATCGCTGCAAACTTCAGCAGGGTCCCAAATATGCCATTGGATCATCCCTGATTATTGTACTATCCCATAGTGAAGGAGTCCCTCAATACCACGATCCCAAGACAACTTGATCAACATGGAGAACCCCTTTCTCCACTCACTATCTTGCCAGATAGGGGCATTAAAACCCCTCTGTCTACTGCAAATAAGTAGAGAATCCCGATGATGTAAAATTTATTCCAAATCCTCATGAAGTTTCCCTATCGAATAGTGAACCCCATGCACTTTGATTGTGGGCCCCTGAAGATACAACTCAATCCCCATGTGAATGAAGCCTCTCCTACATGAGATCCTCTTAAATGTTGGTCATCTTGCCTTGCTGATGAAGTCTCCCACGCCATCAAGGAATCACGGAAACTCCGTGAAAAATCTGGATGACCCTCTCCTGTAGAGACCAGCTCACCCTTATGGGTAGCTAAATCACTAAGTATTGTGATGCTAGGGCCCCTTGCCTAGTGTAGCAAGAAACCATCATGTTGACCCTGTGACGCCCTGGTCATCATTAATTGTCTAGCACACTCGTACCATAACCTCCTCTCTTGCATAATTCTCGACCACAATTTATGCGATGATCGAGGTTAGGTCCAACTTGCCAAAGCGCCTCAATAGTGCCAGCGCCTATCACCCCATGGTTGACCCCAATCCTGAGCAATAATCTGCCTCGCCCTATGGTGAGGGATTTGGCGACTCCCCATGTGCATGCCTGTGAATGAATTAGTTTGACTATTATGCTGACTAGGCTCACTGAGGAGTGGATTATCCCACCAATCCACTGGATCCCTAGATCCCATAACCATACTAGAGGTCCACAACCCCAAATCCTCTCTTCCCGTTGTTGTGTTATGCTGCTATCTGTTGGGACCCCTCTGTGCCCGTCTCTATCTCCTATAGGTATCTAATAGGTAGACACCAAGCATCAAGAAATTGTGTTGCAAATACCCAGCTACTCTATGCCTTCCAAATCACACAGTGAGATCTGCTATCCTAGCTCCTGATGATATGCCTGGGTACTACTGAAGGCCTAGGAATCATTCTGCCAACAAGGACTACTATCCTTCACACCTCATGTTCACCTAACGCCTCAAACTGTCCAACTAAAAAATCACCATGTAACTCCCTCTCAGTCACCTCCCCAAGTGTGAGCTTAGGGGTGGAACATATGCTACCTCAACAATCAAACATGTCATCCCTAAGCCTATATTCGTCAACTCGTGCACCTACCAAGTCTCTCAACTGGAGAGTCTCCTCCTGGCTCATGACACATGGTGTCTCATCCAACTGCCTAGGGTGAGCCTCCCATGCCCTGTTGCCTGAATGGAGAGTGTCAAATGGTAACAACCAAACCCTCTGCGATTGTAAGCAACACTAGAGGATGATGGGTGGGTATGTCCCAAAGAGTATGATCAAGAGTCTGCTAGAATGCTCAAGAGTAATCCTACGGATGACCCTATCTCCACCTCAGGTCTGCTGATAACCCCCTCGAGGCCCTGCCTCCACTAAACATGATGTCCCCAGATGCTCAACAATGTCCTCATCGATCCTAGGTGAGTTGCATCTAATGGTAAACCTACTGTCCCTGTCCATAATTCTCCCTGGAGGCAATGCTCCAAGAGCCCGTTGTGTCACATCATGTGTCACTACATACCACCAAGTACCACCGCACTCCTCAACATGCCACTCTACGTCGAAACCTGTCCCTGTACACCACTGGACACCCCCAGCTACGATTATACCATCTTATGTCTTGCATGTGTCATTGCACTTATCACTCCCCACATATCCTCAATACGATGTGAGTCACTCCTCCTATCCAATAGTATAAACTAGCATGTTGTGGTATACCACCATGCATCTCCATGCTCCTCTACATGACATTGCTCCTCGTTGCATATCCCTGCACACCACTAGGTTCTATGGCCTAGAATTGGGTCTGTATGCATCAGGACACATCCCTCTATATAACACTAGATGCTACAACCTAAATATATGCAGTCTTGTGTACCATTACCTATTGTCATACCACCCTATAACATATGGTATCCTACATGTGCCAAAGTGTCTGTCACTCTACTAGTGACCCCACCATGACACGCATCATGTCCCCTTGTCCCCTCGTCCATCCTAGTAGACCTGAGCACCCTAACTCCACTCTTGCTAGAGGGGATATCTCTATTGTGACGATCCTCTATGACACCTGAGTCCTAAACCTCAATGGAAGAACATAGTCTCCATACAATATCCAGTTTGGTGGCCTACCCATGCCACCTCCTCCAACCAACTCCTACCAAAGAATCTTAATCATCCTGCGCCCCCATACACAACCAACATGCAAAAACAACCAATGGAGTTTGCTCACAAACCACGTAGCCACTAGCGTCGAATGGAACTCCCCTAAGGAATGCATGCGCTCAAGCATTGGGTTGACTACCTCATCCATGCCATAGCCATCTCGCATGTCTGATATCGAATAGGAAGCCCCGCCTGAATCCCAATTCCAACCTGGGCCTCGAGTACCCTCGATGTTTGAGAGCTTCCACTGAGCTTCACTCCGGACTACGACCATCTCCATGAGTCTAGCCCACTCCATCGAGTACCAACTTAGAATCTCTCACCATCCAAACCCAAGAGAGGGGTCGAATGCACAAAGTCCAACACATAAAAAATCCCTCCATCCTGTGAGTGTTGCACCTTGCACAGCTCATGTTGCCTCAACTCACCATCCTAGTCAACACATAAAATTCGTCGGGGGGTCTTTGCATCTATCTTTGTGGTGCAAAGGTAGTCTAGCAATGTCGCAATCCCCATCTATATAAGCCCAAAGAGAGCTACTATCTGGAAGTAATGCAAATTTATTGATGATCTTTGCATCTATCTGCTCTAAGTCAATGGCTGGCCCCAAAGAAGGCCACTCGTCCTCCTCCATCATGGGCTCAACATGAGTCACAAACTACCCCTCCATGACTAGATCATGCCCCTCTATGTGCTCTCCATATTGTTGTAGGTGATTGCCATCCCACAACTTTGTTGTAGATCTGGGTGCCTCTGTACCTATCGGCTCCTCATCAGGGGTGGTGATGTCTCTCGACACCTCATCATCTTGCCGTGTGCTGTTATCACCTGAAAACTCGGTCACGGCCCTGGATACCTCATCAATGGATACCTCAACAATGGATGTCACTTCCTCAATGGTGGACAAGCATGTCTCCTGGCACCTTGTCAATGGATGGCCCTATGAGTGTATGTTATACTCTCTCCCCCAAGGTGTCAACTGGTGCTATCAAAGAGGCCTCCAACAATGGTGACTCCTATGCCACATTGGCGATACTAATGTGCTCCTCACACTACCGCGTGTCTATTGTCTCATGCTCAATCTCCTCCTCATGCCCCTCATATCTAAAGTCAGGTATCCACCAACATAAGTGCCTCCTAGTCTCACCCTTTAACTGTTCCTGCCCTATCTGCTCCTTTTGGAGGAGATATGGTGTCATGAATATATAGATTTACCACACATGGTGTAGATGGCTACACGCCCATAGCCTGTGTACCTCTAGTGTCTTTGCTATAAGGATGAGGATGGGCTTGGCCTGTCACCCTCCTCAACTAGGCCAACCTCTCATTGGCCCAATGGATTCCACCCCAGAATTTCTACACACTGAATTTCTCTTGAGTCATGGGTTTGTCTATGGTTTCACCATTTACTGTGCCTACATATCTGAATCTTCCATGATCTTACTGGTTACCCACAGCTGGGCCAAGATCATGCTCTGATACATATGGTTTCACCAGTTACTGTGCCTACATATCTGAATATTCCATGATCTTACTAGTTACCCACAGTTGGGCCAATATCATGCTCTGATACCACTGTAATGTTCCAAAATAGGAAAAAAATGATATGCAAACAAATAGAAAATTTACACCACATAAAATTTTAAAACAATTTAATAAACACCTAGAACAATCAGAACTATGGAAGCAGTTGAGCCATTTTATCATAAAATGGTGCAAGAGTACAAAATATGGAAGGAATGCACCTTGGCTTGCCTCAAATGCAAGCAGAGCAAAGCCCAGGTGAAGCAATGAAAACTCGGAGCTACAATCAACTCACCAACTACTGCTTTGCGTAGTCCCCATCAATTTTGCATTGTTTGCTGCAAAGATATGGTTGAAAACCCCACCTTTGGTGCTCAGAAAATTCTACAAATTTCTATATAGGCTCCACAAGCAAAACCCAGATAAACCCAGAAACGGTTTGGCCTATCTCCAAGCCAAACTCGAACCCACAAAATGGTGCAAATTCCCTAGCTAACTGGCAATTTGTCGTGTTATAAGAATGAATATTTCATACCCTAATATCACGTGGAAAAATCTGAAATTTTAACCACATACTCCTCTCAAAAAACCCATAAATGGTTTGGTCAGATTTTGACCTTCCAAAATCGACCTCCAATATGCCCCACGCCCTCCAAACTGCTCAAGAATATGGCTTGCAAGGGACACCAACGAAATCCTCCTCCCAAGCTCTAAAAATGAAGCAATCTCCTCCACAAATGATTCCCTTAACTTCCTCGGCAAAGTTTAGCCTCAAAGACTGATACTCTACATCCCACGTGTGCACCAAGTATTACCTTTGCGCTGGCCCAGGAAATGCGAAAATCACACTGCAAAGAAGCACTCTCCTCCAACTCCTAAACTCTCCAAGATGATAGAAAATATATTAGTCCTCCTCTCTAGAAAATATCCGAACCAAATTCCACGGCAAGCCACCACAAGAAAACTCAGCCTCATCTTCATTGTGTCCTCCAGTAATACACACCACTAGAAAATGAATGAAAATGCTGGAAATCACAACAAAATCCCTCCTTTGTGTTAAACACACATGGAAAACATAGAATAGGAAAGATAAATCATTCAGTACATCTTTTTATTAACATCAGATATACATTTATAGTACAACATATGACTCTTGGGTTTCAGATCCCAAGGTCTCTTGGACTGCTTTGGTCTATTCGGCTTCTACACTAACCCACTTAGGATTAGGTGTCCAACATTCCCCCCCTTAATCCGAAGGGTTATGTATGAGTCCAAGAAGAGAGCTGTAATACAAAATGTGCAAAAAATGCATGGCAGCACTAGGCTGAATGTGCTCTATGAAATGTTGGTATAAAGGGCAGTGGTTTAAGGATGACCACCAACACTGGAATGCTTAGTGCAGTTCCCGGAACTCTTCCAAAACTGGCAAGGAACTGAAGTTTTCTGCTAGAGGAAGTGATCCTATTGTTTTAAAGAGGGAAACCTTCAACCATAAAAGGGAGGTCTCACCCCGCATAAAAGGTAAAACTTCAACCTGAAAAGGGAAGTCTCAACCTGTGATGGTTTAAGGATGACCAACAACTCTGGAATGCTTAATGCAATTCCTGGAACTCTTCCAAAACTGGCAAGAAGCTGGAGTCTTCTGCTAGAGGAAGTGTTCTCAATCTGTGATGGTTTAAGGATGACCAACAACTCTGCGATTCCTGGAACTCTTCCAAAACTGGCAAGAAGCTGGTGTCTTCTGCTAGAGGAAGTGTTCTCAATCTGTTCACAGGCATCTTTGTCTCTGGCTACAACTCTGAAACTGGTGTGGCAGGTTGTGGCTCAGGCTCGCTTGATGTGACTTTGAAGCTTGTAGATGACCATCATTTCCCCCCCTGTCAGATACAAGGTGAGAAGATGGAGAAAACTCAACTGCAAGACTGTTCAATACTCTGGAACAAGTTCTAACATGTGTTTGGAATATCTTCTTGGCTGTTGATGCCCATTGCCAAGAAGCGATCCATCCAAGATGAATATTTGTTTTTGCAGGACGTTTGTTTCTGAAGCATCTGTTTGAAGAATGACTGGTTTTATGACAGTGCTTACATGGATGAAGATCAAAACAGTGATCTTTCAAATGGCCAACTCGGTCATAGTGTTGGCATTTCACGATCTGTTGCTTTTGTTGTTGTTGTTGCTGTGGAAGAGGGGCAGAGTCTGGAACAGCTGAAGCTGAATTGTCATGAGAAGCAGGTGAACTGTCATCAATGAATCCAGCACTCTGAAATTGAATGGGCTTGGCATAGTCTGGAATATGAAAGGACAAGTCCTTGTCATATCCAAGACCAGTTCTGTGCTTGTTGTGGACAAGTTGTTCCCAAGGTCTGATGATGGGCTTGGGAAGTGCAGACTGAGTTTCTGCATCTGCATGTACAACTGCTGCTTTATTTGAATGAACTGTACCATTATTAACATGCTGCTGATGGGTGGTTGTCTCAATGTTCTGAACAGAAACAGGTTCAGAATGGTGTAGCTCTTCTTGCTGTAGCTGTGATTCAAGCTGCAAAAAGTCGATCTTTTCTTGTGCATCATGCAGGCAGGTCTGAATGTCACAAAGAGTGTCTTTGCTAACATTTACCTTCCCACCAATAGTGGAGTGTATTAAAGTATTCAGTAACTCTAATACATCATCAAATCTAGCCATTGTCTCAACAAAGAAATGAACACTCAGCAAGTCTAGACAAACCCCAGCTATTGAAGATTTCAAAAATTAAGAATATCAGTTTGAAAAAGGCACTCAACTAATTCCAGCTAAGAATTTAGCCAATCACTAACAGATTTGTGTCCAGCAAGAATGAGAGGCTCAAAGTCCTTCCAACACAGATACAATAGATATGTTTCACCCTTAAAATGCTCAGGTATACCAAGATACGCTTTGTATGGATGCACAACTAAATGACTTCTTTCTTCTTTGAAATTCGAACTTCAACTACAGGAATGGATTACATATACCTCTGATATATCAACTCTAATAATAACAGGGATCTGAAGTAGAATATACCAGCAAATGTTAGGAAGAACAGTGGCTGTAGATAAGTGTTATAACATCAAAGAAGCTCCATCATTACAGAGAAAACACCACAGTGATAATATATGCAACGTATTCAGCTCCAAGACAGAGAAATAAATATGGAGTGTCTTCAATATATTCACAGCCACACATCCAATGAAATGAGGAAGTTTGAGACCCTTTATAGCAGAGGTACATCACCAAACATCACTTCCAATAGTCTATACTCATTAAGATTTCAAGCACAGGTATAGTGATATGCTGCTCAACTGAAACAACCACAGAAAATACAAGTTTGTAGCCTTGGGGCTAGATCATTTTTTATGCCCTTACCCTCTCCCCAACTACAACTCGCACAATCTTCCAGAATGATTTTCTGTTTGCATTTTGTTCACACCAGCAACTTACAGGAAGAGCACAACTCACTGTGATGGAAAACTCAACCTATTTCTTAGACTAAAGTCGGCCACTAGAAGGGAAAAGAACTTGTCCCTTGAAACAGAATGAAACTTGCCCTTTCGTGGGCAGAACTTCAATCTCAATGTATCACAGAGAGTACAGTCCCCATGAACTTCAACAAACATTGGTGCTTGATCAGAAGAAGTCTTGATTTCAGAGAAAAAGAGTGTATAAATACCCAAATTTTCTACTCATCGATCAATGTGATTTATACACACTCATCGCACAAAGTGTCGACCAACGACTTTTATCTGCAGCACATTCAAAACAACGGGCAGGATTTTGGAGTTGACAACGGCATAAACATGCTGGCATTAATGTCCTGCTCTCCAAGGACTATTTGGCTCGCAATATAAGCTTCTTAATGTAATACAAGAGAAATGCCGACAGTTTCATTTGCTATCTCTTACCTGAGCAATTTGTCTCAGTCGGTGCGCTGCGGAAGTCTTGAGGCAACTCCCGCAAGCATTCAGGCCTTTGCAAAACGACAAATTGAATCCTCTGAGTTTAAGAGAGAGCCGGACGAAAGCTGGGAGTATTGAGAGTTTTGAACTCTGGGAGTATTGAGAGTTTTGAACTCTTACTGGATCAATCAGGACTCCACCTACAAGTATTATGAAGTGATACTGGTTGACGAGGCACACAAGGTAATACGAAATGATCCTCGAATCAACTGGATCTGTAATGCAGTTCACAAGCACAGGGAGCTTCGTGGACTTACATCAGAAGGAAAGAAGTACAGGGGTCTCCGAGGACGGGGCCATCTGTACCACAAGGCTCGTGCTATATGGAAAAGAAACAATACTCTATCTCTCCGGCGTTATCGATAGATTCATGGGTAGCATCTATAATAGCTTTGCATTCAAAACTTATATTGTTTCATTTGTCGGTAGCCTTAGTAGAGCAATCTCAACCATAACACTTAGCCCGTCAATTCAACATCATCATCAGACTCGGTCCATTGGCATAGGTCGACCCCACAGCCACGCAATTTCATTGCAATCTGATATGAAAAGAGGCTCTGAAATCTGTTCCTCCGATTTGTTAGCATTCAAATCCAGCGTACACTCAATTTCAATGAACGACATCATGAGAGAAAATCGACCCTGGGCTGATACTATGCCGAGGCATTAGGGACGTTGCACTTCTTTTATGTGATTTGAACTGCAGTCGCAGAACGAGCATGACACCATTGCTGACAGTAACGCCGAGTATCAATGATATTAATCAATGGCGACCTTCTCGGAGGCTCCTCCAGGCGACGGTAAGGCCGGAGAAAATCATCTTCAAAACTAAATGTACGCAATGCCACACGGTTGACATGGGTGCAGTTATCAATATCATGTCAAATTGAATGCATTATTCTGGGTAAAGAACACGGTAACGCATGAAAGTGGAGGAGCGTGGGAGGCTATACCAGGAAAATTGACAGAGGGACAGAGTCAGACTTCTGAAGAAATGGCAGAGGGATAATTTTCTGAAACCGCTGGGTGCATGTAAGAAGTAGACCTGATAGACAGGGGTGGCAGCGAATAGCAGACAACCGTTATGGCAGAAAGCGCACAAAGCTTATCTTGGACAGCGCTGGTCAGGCAGACAAAACGCAGAGAAAGGAATATGGAGGAGCAGCGCAGGTATATGCAAGAGGTGGCAGCTAAATTCTAGCTGAGAAAATATTCATAAGTGATGGCAGAAACCATAAAACAAATGGTTCAAAGAAATTAGGCAGGGCAGGAATACGCCTGCTCTGATACCATGTTAAACACACATGGAAAACATAGAATAGGAAAGATAAATCATTCAGTACATCTTTTTATTAACATCAGATATACATTTATAGTACAACATATGACTCTTGGGTTTCAGATCCCAAGGTCTCTTGGACTGCTTTGGTCTATTCGGTTTCTACACTAACCCACTTAGGATTAGGTGTCCAACACTTTGGAAGAATGAATAAAAATCTTCCTAGGGTGGCACTCAAAGTCCATTGAAGAAAGGGTGAGATCTTCACTTGAAGAGCTCACGTTGAACAGCAAGTGACTCAGCTAAGCAGCTTGAGAAACCAAAGAGAAATCGATATGCCAAAAGATGAATGAAATGAGGAGAGTTGCCTTTCGTATAAAAATTTTATGGAGCACTTTTCCCTCCAATTTTACCTCCATCGTGGGCCTCACTTAACCACCTCCATGCCAACTGAATTAGGGAGTGCGTATTTCCCTAGTGTGGGTGGCCCCCATGTGTAATTTAACCACAACAAAATAACTTCTCCTAAGTCTAATCTCATAATAAAAATCGGATGGGCCCCACTATCTCCAAAATTGGCCCCAAAATGTAATAATTAGTCTTGTTCCAAATTAATTTAGGAAGGGACATGATATACCTATAAACCGTTGCCAACAACCCAAACAAGGTTACTGCAAATCCAAGGGACTGTGCTCTATAGGCTTCTCCAAGTTGCAGACATGCATGTAGTGGATGGAACACCATTACGAATCCATTCCTCCAATCCACTGTTGTGAAGATATTTTGCTGCCATGATTTTTTTCCATAGACCTTGTTCTACAAAGATGTGCACCATAGGTTGGTAGACAAAAGAGCCAGATTGAAATTTCTGAAATTAAGGAAGCCCCAACCTCCATTCTTAATTGGTCTAGAGATTAGATTGAGGCTAGCAAGGGGGATTTTTCTTTTGGTGCCAGATCCTGACCATAGAAAATGGCACACAATGGATTCAATCTTCTTCATAGTGGATTGAGGGATGTGAAATATATGCATCCAATATATAAGGATGCTTTGGAAAACCGCTCGAATCATGACAACCCTACCTCCAAGAGTTAACCACCTATGATCCCAGCGACATAACATTCGCTCGAATTTGTTCACAAGCCAATCCTAATCTGAAAGATTGTAATTTCTAGGTTTCAAATGGAAGCCTGGGTATTTGAATCCATTTGACAATGGGAAAATCTTAATCTCAAACATAGCAGCAATCTCGATTACCTCCATCAAGGTACCATCATCATAAACAAGTTCTATTTTATTTTTATTAATGTTAAGCCTAGATGCATTGCTGAAATTCAGAAAAGTCTGATGGAATGCTTCTGAAATTAAGGAAGCCCCAGCCTCCATTCTTAATCGGTCTAGAGATTAGATTGAGGCCAGCAAGGGGGATTTTTCTTTTGGTGCCAGATCCTGACCGTAGAAAATGGCACACAATGGATTCAATATTCTTGATAGTGGATTGAGGGATGTGAAATATATGCATATAATATATAGGGGGGCTTTGGAAAACAACTCGAATCATGACAACCTTGCCTCCAAAATTTAACCACCTATGATCCAAACGGCATAAAATTCACTTGAATTTGTTCACAAACCAATCCCAATCTGAAAGTTTGTAATTGCTAGGTTTCAAATGGAAGCCAAGGTATTTTAATCCATTTGACATTGGGAAAATCTTAATCTCAAACATAGCAGCAATCCCGATTACCTCCATCGAGGTACCATCATCAGAAAAAAGTTTTGTTTTATTTTTATTAATGTTAAGCCTAGATGCATTGTTGAATTTCAGAAAAGTATTATGGAATTCTTCTGAAATTAAAGAAGCCCCAACCTCCATTCTTAATTGGTCTAGAGATTAGATTGAGGCCAATAAGGGGGGATTATTTTTGGTGCCAGATTCCAATCATAGAAAATGGTGCACAATGGATTCAATATTCTTCATAGTGGATTGAGGGATGTGAAATATATGCATCCAATATATAGGTATTCTTTGGAAAACCACTCAAATCATGACAACCTTGCCTCCAAGAGTTCACCACCTATGATCCTAGTGGCATAACATTCGCTCGAATTTGTTCATAAGCCAATCCCAATCTGAAAAATTGTAATTGTTAGGTTTCAAATGGCATCCTAGGTATTTGATTCCATTTGACAATGAACAAATCTTACTATGAAACACAGTAGCAATATCGATTACCTCCATCAAGGTACCATCATCAGAAATAAGTTCTATTTTATTTTTATTAATGTTAAACCTAGATGCATCACTGAAATTCAGAAAAGTCTTATGGAATGCTTTTGAAATTAAGGAAGCCGCAGCCTCCATTCTTAATCATTCTAGAGATTAGATTGAGGCCAGCAAGGGGGATTTTTCTTTTGGTACCAGAACCCGACCATAGAAAATGGCACAAAATGGATTCAATCTTCTTCATAGTGGATTAACGGATGTGAAATATATGCATCTTATATATAGGTGTGCTTTGGAAAACCGCTTGAATCATGTCAACCTTGCCTTCAAGAGTTAACCACCTATGATCCCAGTGCAATAACATTCGCTTGAATTTGTTCACAAGCCAATCCTAATCTGAAAGCTTGTAATTTCTAGGTTTCAAATGGCTTCCTAGGTATTTTAATCCATTTGACAATGGGAAAATATTTATCTCAAACATAACAACAATCCCGATTACCTCCATCGAGGTACCAACATCAGAAATAAGTTTTGTTTTATTTTAATTAATGTTAAGCCCAGATGCATTGTGAATTTCAGAAAAGTCTTATCGAATGCTTCTGAAATTAAGGAAGCCCCAGCCTCCATTCTTAATTGGTTTAGAGATTAGATTGAGGCCAGCAAGGGGGATTTTTCTTTTGGTGTCAGATCCCGACCATAGAAAATGATGCACAATGGACTTAATCTTCTTCATAGTGGATTGAGGGATGTGAAATATATGCATCCAATATACATGGATGCTTTGGAAAACCACTCAAATCATGACAACCTTGCCTCCAAGAGTTAACCACCTATGATCCCAGTGGCATAACATTCGCTCGAATTTGTTCACAAGCCAATCCCAATCTGAAAACTTGTAATTGCTAGGTTTCAAATGGCATCCCAGGCATTTGAATCCATTTGACAATGAACAAATCTTAATCTCAAACATAGCAGCAATCTCGATTACCTCCATCAAGGTACCATCATCAGAAATAAGTTCTATTTTATTTTTATTAATGTTAAGCCCAGATGCATCGCTGAATTTCGGAAAAGTCTTATGGAATGCTTCTGAAATTAAGGAAGCCCCAGCCTCCATTCTTAATCGGTCTAGAGATTAGATTGAGGCCAGCAAGGGGGGATTTTTCTTTTGGTGCCAGATCTCGACCATAGAAAATGGCACACAATGGACTCAATCTTCTTCATAGTGGATTGAGGGATGTGAAATATATGCATATAATATATAGGGGTGCTTTGGAAAACCGTTCAAATCATGACAACCCTGCCTCCAAGAGTTAACCACCTATGATCCCAGCGGCATAACATTCGCTCTAATTTGTTCACAAGCCAATCCCAATCTGAAAGCTTGTAATTGCTAGGTTTCAAATGGTAGCCTAGGTATTTTAATCCATTTTACAATGGAAAAATCTTAATCTCAAGCATAGCAGCAATCTCGATTACCTCCATCGAGGTACCATCATTAGAAATAGGTTTGGTTTTATTTTTATTAATTTTAAACCCAGATAAATTGTTGAATTTCATAAAAGTCTTATGGAATGATTATGAAAGTAAGGAAGCCCCAGACTCCATTTTTAATTGGTCTAGAGATTAGATTGAGGCTAGCAAGGGGGATTTTTCTTTTGGTGTCAGATCCCAACCATAGAAAATGGTGCACAATGGATTCAATATTCTTCATAGTGGATTGAGAGATGTGATATATATGCATCCAATATATAGGGATGCTTTGCAAAACCACTCAAATCATGACAACCTTGCCTCCAAGAGTTAACCACCTATGATCCCAGTGGCATAACATTCACTTGAATTTGTTCACAAGCCAATCCCAATCTGAAAACTTGTTTCAAATGGCATCCCAGGTATTTGAATCCATTTGACAATGAACAAATCTTAATCTCAAACATAGCAGCAATCCTGATTACCTCCATCGAGGTACCATCATCGGAAATAAGCTTTGTTTTATTTTTATTAATATTAAGCCCAGATGCATTGTTGAATTTCATAAAAGTCTTATTGAATGTTGTCCCTGTGAAGAAGGGTTGATAATTTATATAACACATCTAGAGCAATCGCCTTCATAGTGAGGTCTGCATATTGATTTCCCCCAACTTTTTCCGCCCTTTTTTTTGATAAATTTGGGGGAATGCCACTCTAATGCAAAAAAAAAAATGATTTCATCCTTAAAACTAGATGGTACATTTCTCATTTAAATATATGAGATATATGACATATTGTTGCAACACCCAAGCATTTGAAACAAAATTATTCTCATCCTTAAAACCAGATGGTACAAGTTCTTACAGCCGCCCAACGTCGTCGCATAAAAATAAACAAATAAATCCTTTTATTTTGTGTCACATGTTGACCTCATACAAATGATATCCTGTTAGTATCATCACCCCATGGACGTGTAACTAATTAAAGAATGATTACATAAATCAATCGAATATGGATTAAATATGAACTCTGCAGAGAAATCCCTCTTGCCCACGTTGCTTCCCGCACCTGCGATTGAAAGTAACATAAAAATGACAACATTGTTTCTGTAGTTGGAAGTAGCACATTGAAATAACAATATTTCAGCAATAATTGGAGTGAACTGACAAGTACAAGGTTATAGCTTTGGCCAGCGGACATTTGATCTTGTAATTCATTTTTTTTGAGATCTACGTTTACAACAAGATGAAAATAAACCATTTTGCTCATGCTCCTGCCACTGTTCTTTTTTTCTTGATACTTTCATACACCATATTTTTTGTGTTTATGCCTGTCCATCCATGATAACAGTTCATCAAATAATTTAAAGCAATATTAAGGCAACTTCAATGATGTTGTTTTTTATGGTATGGTTGTTAAATATTATTTACTAAATTTAATTTGATTGTTCTTTTGGAATATGACAGCTAAGAGTGATAGGAGTGTAGGGTTTACATCAATTATTTTACCTCACTTTTCAACAGATTTTGAAATATTTTTTGAATCTAATATTATTGCCCAAGTGAAAGCACCTCACTTTTCAACAGATTTAGAAATATTTTTTGAATCTAATATTATCACTCAAGTGAAAGCACCTCACTTTTCAACAGATTTAGAAATATTTTTTGAATCTAATATTGTCACCCAAGTACAAGTAGTGCAATCTTGAAAGGTAACCACAATGTACATAATACATACCCATTGAATTTTTGGCTCGTATGTTCTCTTGTGAAGTAGAGGGGACCAACCGGTCGTTGCACTGAGACCACAATTTATGCATTTCAATTTCATACATATATTTCGAGGAATTCTAAAAGAACCTTCTCGTCCTTAGTATACATAATTTAGCTTTACCACTATGTTGTGTAAGTGCTTCTTGTCCACCAAAATTGTATACTTACGATAGCTTCCTCTTTGAAACCAGTTGATCCACCATTTAAGAACCAAAATTTTCTCTAATTTGGGAATGTTGTCACTAAACTTTTTTTTAGCACCGCCATCTCTTATGCTTTAGTCTCCACATCACCCTATGCCTCTACCCACTTTGATTCCTTGTTTGTGATTGTTACAACCAGGATATTTGATCTTGGATACGCGATTTCCTTGCAGTGTAGGATAAAAATAATTCTATCAGTACTAATGATAATATTATCATGTTGGGTTTTTTCGGTATAGGAAACTGAATTGGCCATGATACCCACCTTCCAAAAAGTGCAATATCCACATTTCTAGTGAGCATAGAGGAAAATTTTGGTACCATCACCCATCGCCCAGAATATAGTGGGAAATTTCAGGAATATCTTTTGTGTAATTTCTAATATCATTGTTGAAGAAAGTTTTTATTTTCCAACATTGCACAACAATCATATAAAATCCAATCTTTGTCAACAATAATGTACATTATAAGCCCGACAACAATAATCTGTATAAATGAATGGAAATCATTCATAATAAACAGAATTAGGTAGGTGACAGGCAGAAGAGGGTTTAACTTGATAATATCACTTTGAAGGACTCCCAGGCTGATAGACGACATAACATATTTGCCATTGTAAACCAACCCATGTTCTGTTTTAACTTATAACTATGGTTCATGTATTGGATTTCTCTAGACTCACACCACCTAAAATGTCAAAGGTAGAAATCCCTCAGCATATAGATTGACAGGTTGAAGATTTTATGATATGTTTGTCCTTGCGCAATCCACAAAGCTTGTACCTTGTTCAATTTTAGCCGGTCATCCACCAAATGTTTGCTCTCTGAATATTTGAGAAATTCTTCTGCCAATTTACGGATGATATATTGGTAGTCACGATCATCAGCAACCAAGAATTATTGCTTCCCCAAATTTGGTGAAAGTTGGTATGGGCTCTACTTCTGCACTCATGTTAGTAATTTATAATTGGTAATCAGTAAAGATTTCAATTTATATGTGCTCATGCCACAGGGGACTCCATTAAGGATGTGCATTATGGCCACTTCTATTTATACGGGTTATGGGCTGCCTTAGTAGCAAGATGAGAGAGGCAAAAGATAATGGTAGAATTAAGGGAATGAATATAACAAAGAACATACAAGTCACAAATTTTATGTTTGTTGACGACCTTCTCTTTGGAGGCATGAACGATAATGATGATTGGAGGATTATCCACTAGAATATCAGGTCATTTAGTGAGGAATAGGGCCTCTACATGAGTAATAAAAAATCAATATTGATCACGGGAAACATGGAAGACCCACGGTGCAGGGAGATTTGTAACTTATTTGGGATTTCTGCGACTAATCTGAAGGAGGGCATCAAATACCTGGGATTCCAATTAAATGAAAATAAATATTACATCAAAGATTAGGAATGGCTACTGGATAGATTTAACATAAAAATTACTGGGTGGGCACATAAATGGATTTCCATAAGTGGTCGTTTGACACTAGTCAGATCCATCCTTCAGAACATCTCAGTGTTCTGGATGCATTTGTTTATGCTACCAATGGAGGTTTGTCATAAGATTGATGAGATTATGGCGAGGTTCATCTGGTTGGAACTGAGTTGAAGGGGAAGATACACCTGGTAATATGGAAGGCCATAGCTAGACCGATTGCAGTGGGGGGATGGGGTATTCTGAACACTCACAATTTTAATTGTGCATTAATCATAAAAAGTTTATGGAGGGCTACAAATGATAATGGTATATGGGGTCAAATTATTAGAGAAAAATATATGAAGGGGAAAACCCTCTCTATATGGTCCAGGATGGGGGCAAGAAGGTCATCAGGAGCATCATATATCTGGAGGAGCATGTCGAGAAATTACCATTGGATATTGGGGTTTATGCGATGGGTACTCGGGTATGGAAGACAGGAGGAGGTTGGACTGGATGCTTTGAAGGGCTTCGTTGGAAATCACTCCCTTTCAGATGCCCTCCTTAACACACTCCATGACAAGGGAATCTTTAATTATGCACACATCACTGACAGGAACAATCGGTTCACCTCCCAACTGTCTTGGCTGAGGGCTACTGACATTGGTTTGATTGATAACTTGGCTATTGAGTGGGAATATTTCTCACAAATTTGTATGATTCAGGTGCTTGCAATGGTGTAGGTGAAGACAATATGTAGTGGGAAGGCCCAACAAAAAATAGATATCCAAAATTCAATGATATATATAATAATCTTCCATTGGCAGAAAAAACATTTAAATTCAACTCATGGTTCAAGGCCGCATGGGGGTGGGAGATACCAAAGAAACTTCTTTGTTTTGGGTGGTTGGCCATACACAATAGAGTGATTACTTGGGATTAAATTACAAGGCAGAGGCTTTCAAGGCCCGGGTATATGCTCCATGTGCAGGATGCAGGATGAGGAGGCAGACCATCTATTCATTGGATGTTCATTTGCCAAGGAGGTGTGGACAGGGGTGATGGATTTACTTAAGTTATATCGCTTGGGTACACTACATACACTGGAAAATTGCTTCATCACATGGTCCAAGGACATGCCTAAGCATCACATTCTCCCCTTCTGCGTCATCTAGACCATGTGGCGTAGTCCTAATTCTTAGTTGTTCAAACATACAAGACTGGTGGTTTGAGAGGTGGTACTGAAGACCATCACATATTTCTCTGAGATTAGACCCAAGAAGACAGTGGTAAAAACAAGGAAGATAATATATAAGAACATTAAGGGGATCTATCCCAGAGGATATTTTGATGGGGCTAGCCAACATAGAAGATGTGGATGTGGGGTTGTCATTATTCTGGGGTCAGGGTGATTCTACCATTTTTGGAGGAAGGGAGACCAGAGGACAAATAGTAGAGTTGAGATCATTGCACTCTGGGGTGTCCTCAACTTTGGAAAATGGTTGGGTTTGGAAAAAATCTTCGTTGATGGAGTTTCCAAGAGTATAATTGATTGGGTCCAAGAATACACTCTTTTCAGTCCCTATATTTTGTCCAACTGGATGAGCCGCATCAGAATCATGGCATCCACTTTTCAGAGCATTACATACACACATATCTACAGAGAACAGAACCAGGTATTTGATCTGCTTTCAAAGAGGGGCATCAACTCATAGACAGGTAAGTATCATTTCGCGACATATGTGCAGGAAAGATTTATGAATGCTGGGTATATCAACACCAATTAGGGAATTCATTCCAGATTTTTGATGAAAAATGTTGTTCCTTCCTAAGCTGGTAAAACCTTTTTGTTGATAAACATGAGCTAGTAAGGAAAACTTATTTATATTTTGTAACTATGAATAAGTAGAATATAGTAGCACTCTCACATATAAGATAGGGAATCTATGCATGTTGAGGCATTGGTATGGAAATCTAGTGACAGGTTTTGTATAAGAAATATGGTAAAATACTCATTGTTACAAACAAGAATCCAAGAGAAAATGTATGGAAATCTACATAGAATGTACTCTCTTTTTATTAATGAAAAGAAAGCGTTTTTTTTTTCTTTTTAAAAAGGAAAAAAATGTAAAATATCAATATAAGTATTATGGAAAACATACCTGTCATCTCAAAATCATGCAAAATAAAATCTATTGCCAAATCCAATGGCGTTGATTGAACGCTGAAGCATTTCATGAACATCATAAACATAAAACTGCATTAGAGGCTGCGAATTTACAAGATTTGAATTCTTACAATTATTAAATCAAGCTCTGAATACTTACAATTCGTGAGATTTCAATTCTTCCAATGGAAAAATAGAATTACCCATTGTCCTTATTTCGACCGTGGTGGAAGCAACTTTAATGACCAACATACGATTAAAAGAATCAGAATACTGGGTGCGAGACTGTTGTTCTTGGCAAGTTCCCAGATGGGATTCATGTTGTTTCCCCCAACACCTACCACCCAACCTGCATCGCTCTCTATTGTAAGGTCAACGAACTAATGATTCATCATTCGTCCACCGATTCAATAAATGAGGAGGTCTTTGATTCAATTGTTTGTGAGAACCTTTTCAAATATGATTCCTACAACTGAAGTTACACATGACAAGGATAAGAAAATCAACCCAAGTTACAATTGATAAGGGTAAGCAAATGCAAATTAAGAGATGATCCAATTCCACGCGCAAACAACCCAAACACACTATCCCTCTCTCTAATTCACCCAGTTCAATTTTGTTACCTAAAATTCTTGCGCCAACTATAATGACACTTCAAGAAGAAATTGAGGAATCCATCCTTTCCTACAATCCCATTTTCATTACCTGAAATGTTTGCACCGACTATAATGACATTAAACGATGAAGTTGAGGAATCATTGCACTTCCCCAACTATGTGGGACTGGGATGAAAGTGATACGCACTTTTCTTCCACACTTTGGGGACTAACATGCCAAGAATTCTCCATATCTTAGTGAATGAACTAGAAATTGTACCCAGAGGTGCAAAGGAATGCTAAAAGGAGGAGATGGGAATGTGGAAGTAAACTATCTCCTTGTGCTACATGCCAGGGTACATCATCAATGTCACCTTATGGGGTGCACAATGCCACTCTAAAGGGGAAAGACTTTATAACCTCCGGACCTAGGAACCACTCCAGTCCTTGCAATAAAAAAGGGTCGTGTCAATGGATGCAATCTCTACTTCAGTCTTACTTTTCTATATAAAAGAGCCAATGGTTTGCACCTTGAGAGGTTTGATCCCTCTCAACGCTTGATAGATCTGAAGTTAAGTTGGATCTAGGCTAGTGGCAGACCAATCATACACACACATAACTTGTTATCATATTTTTTTGATATAATATAATATTTAGTCTACTTAATTCACACAACCAAAAAAATAAACTAAAATTAATATTGCTTAGTTGTTTGTAAAAAGAAAAAGAAAAAACATTTACCCTAACAAAGTAACAAAATATTTATATATATCTATATATAGTACTTGCAAAAATGACAAACAACAGAGTGACCTTGTTAGTAGAAGAATGAAAAAACTGAGAAAAATTTCATTTACATTGAAGGAGAACAACCTTAAGGATTTGAAACCCATATAAATTTATATTTTAGAAAATAAAGATAATCCATGAAAAACTATCTACAACTCATGGACTTTCCAGAATACTCAGAAAAAACTGTGTTAAACATTTAAGAAGGGACTAAGTCCAACTATTACCTTCTATATGTCAGTGGTTGCAGTTCATAAAAGTGTCACCATTGTTGCAAAGGGAACCGATGTCAAGAAAAAACAAAATCTCCATCACTTAAATCACCTCTGAGGGAATATGAGTGGGATTATAAACAAATTTACCCAGTTGAGTAAAAACTCTCAATTTATTTGCAAATGAAAATTTAATACAAATGTAAGATATAGGTTGTAAACAAAAAATCCCAGTAAACAAACAATTCACTGCCAGAGAGGAATTATAACCCGATTTCTTACCGCTACAGTACGTTGTGGTTAAGGCAAATAAATAACTAGTGCAACCTGGTAGGAAGCACTTTAGTAAACAAATATAAATCATCGTAATTAAAAAACTATATCCCAATCTTCTAGTTGCATAATGGAAAGTTCAAGAGAAGACTAGCAATGCCTTGATGTGACAGAGGTTATCCTACCCATGGAACCTTCCAACCTGTGGCACCTAGAAAGTTCAACAGAAGACTGGCAATGCCTTGACGTGACAAATTCCTCTCCTATTTTTTATTTTGGATTGATTATATTTTTAACATTCATTTGTCCTATTAAGGATAAACCACACTTGTTGGTTTAAAATGTTGGCATACAAAATTACCAATGTGATGGATTCGAAAGAAGAAACTCAACACAATTCAAATCAGAAAATACTCTATCCCAAAATCTATGGGATATTGAACCCTTAACTTGCACATAAATTATCCATCAGGGAGCATAAGCTTGTTAAGTGTTGAGCATAGTTAATAATATTTGGTTTCTATTGAATGAACTCTATATTTTTTGTCATATGTGTTGATGACCTACACATTATTGCTTATGAAAAATATTAAATATATGGGCATTTTATCACATGAGTTTCCCTAGAAAGGTTGTGCCTTGATGAGCCCCAAAAATGGATAATTATATGGGCTCATTCAACCTCCTAATTCGACTTAATCCACCATTCTCATTATTTTATTGCATAGTGAATTGGGTTAGTCATTATGCCAACAAGTCTAATGGGTGCTTTGTGCAGATTTTTAGTCAATTTTGAGACAAAATCAAAGGTTTTAATGAGCACTTGGCAGCCAAATTTGTGGAAGAACAAGGGAGAGGATTTGTAGGAAGGTGTCCCCTTCATTTATGGGCCCTTACCTCGAATTCTCCACCATCAGCTCGGAGTTCAAGGGCCACTAAACCGATTATCACAAGGGAAGCTGAGCAAAGGCTAGTAAAGTTGTTGTTAACTACAAGTTTTGGCAGCCGAGTTCCTAAAATTTAGGAGGGCTGTTGGGGTCCTCAATTTGTATAAATAAGAAGGCTTAGGGCCTCATTTTAGTTAGTCACTTTGTAGGCAGAAGTTAGCTAGTTTGTAGTTCTATTTTAGTCATTTTTTAGGCAGTGGGTTAGCTCTACATTTCAACGCATTTTCGAGCTTTTCCTTGTGGACAGTTTTTGGGATGTAATTATTCTTTTGATCAATAAAGATGAATCCATCTTTGCACCAGCTCTAATCTCTCTTAGGAGGCTGTAGCTCTTGGGGTTGGCCCCAACCCAAGTGCCCAGTACCTCCTTTGTTTACCTTTATGTGTTTTTGTTGCATTCTTAGAATAAAATCTGCTATTTAGATTTAAATCTTATTTTGTTATTTAGGTTGCTTTTGATGATTAAAAAAGGATTTTCATGTTCAGATTGATTTGATAGGTTAATAACAGAGAAGATCTTCATAAAAAAGGCTATCAAGCACCTCTGATCTCACCTCTCCCTCAGTGGGACCATGCGCTAGGACCAAGGTGTCCTTGCTGCCACCAAAAACACTGTTTTTGCTTCATCATGCAATTATTAGTGTTAGATTCTCATTTGCAGAAGTGGATACCAGTTGTTATTACATGCTCAGGTTCATGATTGCTTAGTTTGCATAGCTACTTCACATTATTTCGTTGCAAATAAACTGATGTTCATTTTCTTTGCTGTTATTTAGGTCAGATTAGGTTAAAGCAGCTAGATCTTTGGTTTTCTTAGTCTTTGTTAGTTAGTTTTCAAAAATCATGTGCAGAGCACCTGTGAAACCTCCTCTCCTACCCTTACCCCATCCATGCAACCTGCTTCGTCCTCCAACTTAGATTCTTGCCTCTCATTTGCTACGTTTTCTCCCTTTGCCCTAATTTCTACATTCTTGTGCATCATTGCTCCCTCCATCCTTGAACCAAATCCAATCGCTCCTTAGCCTCATGCACCAAGTCCTGGACCTCCTCACACCCTCATCTCACCTCCATACCCACTTCCTCAACTTTCTTCCTCCATCAACCCTCCAAAATCCCATTTCTGAACATCCTGTAGAAATCACAGAACATCTTGTAGAACCCCTGCAGACTTCCTATAGAGGCTCACAAAAGTGGTTTCTTGATATCGAAACTCTGTGAAACTCTCTGGAAGGGTGCTAGGGACCCCTTAGGCCCTCTTCTAACCTTCCCAACCTCCTACAATTCATTTCCTTTCCCCAATCCATCTCTGCACAGTCAAAAATAGTTAAAGCACATGCACAATAATTCTGCCAACTTACTCAAAAATACAAAAAGATATTTCTTTTCAGATTTCACTTCAGAAGTAGCTTAGTCACATGCATTTTACCTCTCTAAGAGTCAATGGCATTCCTTTCTGTAGCTTTCATCATTTTTCTTGCACCAGTAGGGTTAGTCGGTAAAACTGGGGCTTGCTAGGGTTTGCATTTCCTTTCCGCTTTCAGTTTCTTTCTGCAAGTAGATTAGCCTCCTTTGAGTTAGCTTTCATCCATTAGTTAAAAAGATTCTTCTAAGAGCTCATAGAAGTTGGCTTAATCTCCTGGTGGACTTGTGCCAGCTGATCAAGTGACAGCTGCGGCAAGAGCTAGTACTTGTGCATACAGCACCGTCACTTCCAAGTTTGTTACGAACTACCAGGTTGATAAAATTAAAGAAGGGAGTTCCAAGAGTTGCAGGATTATTGCTGCAATACTGGAGCCCACCATATTTTTGGCGCCGTTGCGGGGAAGCGTTAGAGTATTGCTGATTGCTGCTTTTCTTCTATTTTCCACTACAACCTTCTGCTAAGTAGTTTATTTCATTTCAATTCCGCAATTTCAATTTTGCAAGCGTAGATTAGCATTTCATTCCTGCAATTTCATTTGGGCAAAATAGATTAGTCCTTTCCTGCTTTCATTTCAATTCCGCATTTTCATTTTAGCAAGATAGTTAGTTGCAGTTCAATCTATTTTAGTTTTGTAGGTACAAGCAGAAAAAAACAAAAATCAACCAAAAAGATTTCCTTTCATGCCTTGTAGGAGTAGAGATAATTCAGAAAAATGATTGCACAACACCCCCACTGCTTCACACAGCCAACCTTCTCTCTTCTTCGATGGCTGTGATTAAAGAACCCTTAGGTGGACCGCAAGACATATTTGAAGAACCTCAAGGGAAGAAGAAGAAGAAAACATTCCTCTAGAGCAAATGGCTACAAATAGAAATGTTGGGAGCAGTACCTTGTCCAAAAACGAATTTGCAAATCAGATGGAAGATTTCAAGAGTGATATGAGGCAGTTTCTTGCCATGCAACTGGATACCTTGCGGATCCAAAGGAAGTAAGAGGAAGCCAAGAGGGCTTTGGCCATATTTTGTCCCAGGTGCACTAGAAAGCATCCTAGGAATGAATGTCCATTGCACTCCATAGAAGTGTGTTTTGTCTATGAAAATGACCATCCTACAGATCAATGCCCTTCCTTACCCAGAATCAAAGCTGCATATCAGAGGGAAAAAGGAGCCACTGAACCACTCTATCATATAAACCAAAGGAGGCCAAATGGATCCATACCTTACCAGCAGGGAATGCAAGGGACATCCCAAACCTATTACGACCCCTATTAAACCACTTCCATGCCTTCTTGGGGTCCCCCTGCTCATCCTTCCTGGTCCACACCTCCTCCTTGGTCCTTCACATCTCCCTATTATGCCCAACTAGTCACTCATCCATTTCACCCCTATGCTCAGCCACAACCTCAGTGGAATGCACCTCATCAGGGGTGGAGGCCCCAGTACAACACTCCTTCCACTCCTTTGCCTCCACCATCTACCCAACCACAACCCCATCCACATCCATCTCAAATATACACCCCCACGCAACTACCTATACCACCATTTCGAAACCCGCACATTGGAATAGCTCAACCCAATTACAATGCTAAGGCACAACATGTCTAAACAACTCCTCTTGAGCTCCAAGATATTCACCATAGCTCAGGAAGAGTATTGGAGAAAAGAGATTATATTGACAGCACTGAAGGATCACATCCAGCAAAAGAAGATTCAACAGAGGAGATCAAAAAACCATGGGCTGCACTTGATGAAGAGAAGAGATTAGAATCAGAGATCGAGAAAGCTCCCTCATGGTTACCATCAAATCCTCCATGTAGTCAAGAGAAAAATCAGCAAAAAGAGGAAGATGAGAAGGTCATGATAGAAGGTGACATGAAGAATGATCCAGATTAGCAAGAGGACCAAGGATATCAGAGCTATATTGAGATATGGTTCCAGAAAGTCACTAAGTTGCAGCAGTACTCTCTTCCTTAGCTATGTTTGATCCCTTCAAAGTCAAATCATTTGGTCTCTGAAATTCGGATAGTTGTCAAAGCATGAATTTCAAGCCTCCACATCATTTTGTCTCTAATCTCGATGTGCACATGGCTCCATTGGAAGTATTCTTATACTTGAAAATGATTTTGTTTTTCAAGTAGGGTAGGGTAGAGAAAAAAAAAAGAAAAGAGAAAAAAGAGAAAAAATGAAAATAAGAGGAAAATAAAAATCTAAGGTGAAAACCTCCTCGGAGGTGCCTTAGATTGGCTCATTGATTGAAAACCTCCATGAGGCGGTCAATGGGTTGGAAAGAAGAGAAAATAAAAAGAGAATAAGATCCCTGGGTGAAAACCTCCCTTGGAGGTGCCCAGGGCAGGCAATTAGGGTGAAAACCTCCATGAGGCGCCCTAGTTGTTTTCAAAACAAAAAAGAGAGAGAAAAAAAGAAAAAACAGGCCTAATCTCTATGGAATAATTGCAAGTTGCAGGGAATACATTGCAGGTAAGGAGGGTCGCGCAAAACGAGGATAGGGGTCCGTACCAGGCTACAGGACATTCCTTCCATGGCCACTCACCTTTCCTAAGATTTGATCACATTCAGGTCGAGATTCCACCTTCTACAGGAAGTTCTGGGCTTTCTATGGGAAGTTCTGGGCTTTCTACAGGATGTTCTGTAATTTTCTATAGGAAACATCCTGTAGAACCTTCGGGCGAGCCAAATTCGATTTTGGAAGGGAATCTGAAGCTTGGAATCTGTTTTTTAGGCATGCAGCCACCCCTCTATTCAACCCATCACCATATGGCACCCTGTTCCGTCTCTTTACACCTCTGTCACCCACCTGGTTATGTGTTCCTGCACAGTCATACAAGAAACCCTGTTTGCCTCAGATTGACAGCAAGAATTCTTAAGTGACAAGTCAAGCAACGAAGCCTCGCACGCTCTACCTATCCAAGCTCCATCTAGACTCTGCATCAACGAATTCCAAGTCTGCATTATAGCCCAAGCTCATTTTTCTTACCATGCAAAAAACTGCAGAATGCTTGGAAGCAAAAATACATAGTGTCGAAATTTGTTTTTACCCTAGCTTGTAAACCGTGCATCCATTTGCAAAACTATTATATGGGGAGTTGTATAGGGATGATGGCGACATGCCCGAGCAATTTCAGCCAATTCCAGTGCACGGTTTCCAAGAAATCAGCCTCCATCACCTTCAGCCATTTTTGCATTTTCTCCCTATCCGTGCATTTGTTTCAAAACCTGTTTCATGGGGAGATTAATATAGGTGATAGTAACATACCCAAGAAGTTTCAGCCGATTCCGATGCACGGTTTCCGAGAAATTGATCTCTGTAATCTTCAGCCATTTTCCGTTTTTCTCGAAATCTGTGCATCCATTGATCGCAATTTTACTATGGGAGGTGCATAATGATGATAGGAACATGCTCAGAAAGTTTCAGATCGATCCGGGCTATTGTTCAGGAGAAATGGAGAAAATAAGTCGATGCCTTGTAAAAATTCAACATCAGCAGCTTGAGGGTGCAAGTCTAAATGTGGAAACAAACTCCTGCAGCTTAGATCTGGCCAGAGGACAACTACACAAGGAAAAAAGCCATGAATCAGCAACCAAGCCATGAATCAGCAACCAAGCCATCATGCAACCACATAAACCAATACATGCAGCAAATGAAAGGCCACAACACCTCACAGCAACCACGCTCGACTTCTAGGTACGTGACTAACCTCGTTCCTCTGTTGCATGAATCTAATTTAAGAAATGCATGAACGAATGAAATGGTGGGATTCAGCTAGAAAGCTAGCCAGTTAGATTTCACTCATATTGGGTTCACCAGCGCACGTGTGTAGTCATTCACGGGAAATAAAAAAAAAAAACAGACAGTGGTAGAGATTTTGAACTCCAGCGCAACTAATGGTAAGGGATTCCAGGCAGAAAACATCCAGTCCCATAATAGCACTGCAGTCTGCACGTGGCCACGTACACCTGGCCACTTCACTCCCTCACCACGAATCACGCCGCAATTAAAAAATGCTCGGCTGAAACCACCTGCTGTTCATGTGCACTTGCAACGTCCTCAACTGAAGTATGCATCCTCCGCTGCCACAAAATGATTAACTAGTCGTCCTCCACCGGTTTTTCTACCTGTCTTTGAGATTCTGTTACGTATCGGGCTCGCTCAGAGGCGTAGTGGCATTCTACAGGAACCGGGGGGGTCTTCTACAGGAAGTACAACACAACCTTCCAGAGTAGGGAAGCCTGGACTTTTCCACGTCGAATTTGGAGCTTGAAAAGAGGTAGGCTCAGGAAACTGCTCTGCATATGATATATTTATATAAGGTGGAGGATTAAAAACACAATATTGGGTTGAAAGAAAAGAAAGTGAAGCTTAAAAGAATGCTTATGTGTTTTTTTCCTTCTTTGGGTTATACACGGTCTCTCCATTTTCCTGCTCTACATCCAAAATATGCCTTTTTCTTTCTCACATTCTTTTGAAAAAGGATGCAACCATAGAAGCCAACCTATGAGAAACCAAATTTGCAAGACTGTCCACACTCTAAAGCAAAACCTTGTGTTATAAATATTCTTTGTTTTGTCAAAGGTGTTGATTTTTCTAAAAAACCGAGAAGCAAATTCAAGTTGGAAACAATTCGAAGAAAAAATGGCAAATTGATGTTGTGAAAAAGAAGAACTTGAAACAAAGGAGGGAATCAAAATAGAAGATGAGAAGGAAGATCCAGAACAGAAAAGAAAAAGACTAAAGCAGAGAAGGCAGAAACTAAACAAGATGAGAAGAAAGCCAAAACAAAGCATGAGGAAGCAAGCTAACAGAGGCAGAGAAGACAGAAGAAGAGGAAAAAAGGAGGAAGAGACACACCATGAGATATCAGTGACAATAGACCGAAACAGTTGAAAAAAGTTTCTACAGGAAGCATGAGAACAGTTGACACAGGACTTTCTATAGGAAGCATGAAAACAGAACAGCAAGAGGAGAAATCACCTGAGATTTTGGCCAGGGAGGCAGCAGCTGTGCTTGCCACCATTAGCACACCTCCAAGACCAAAAAGGAAGAGAAAGAGGCAAAACTCCATGTACTTTAAAGCGAGGAGGAGCACACAGATCAAAGTAGGCAGACCCCAGCCACAGTCAAAGGAGAAAATTGTCATTAAGGACACAACAGCTAAACAAAAGGAGGAGTCTCCTTCAAAGATATCCATCACCTATGAATGAGGAAGCCAAAAACCTTCACTTGGAGAGAGAGAATTCAGATGATGGACTCAAAGACAGCTCTACAGGAAGCTGAGACAGTTCTACAGGAAGCTGAGAATTCTCTACAGGAAACTCGGGCTAAGCTAAGAGAGACCGAGAAATTGGAGGAAAAGGTGGCCAAACAATCACAGGAAGAAGGAAAGACAAGGAAACATCTGATGAATAGCAAAGAGAGGACAAGCTGCAGGCTGAGGTTGAGGCGCTAACAAAACTGCTACAAGAAAAGGAGCACAGGCAGTGGGAAGAAGCAGAGAGAAAAGCATGGTTTCATGACCGAGAAGAGGAAATCACTTCAGAAGCTTGGCATGATAGGGAGGCCACTAGGGTGATCAAAGATGAGGAGATAGATTAGTTGCTTAGAGGATGAGCAACACTCTCAGTAGGGGGTGATGATGAGCCCCAAAAATGGATAATTATATGGGCTCATTCAACCTCCTAATTCGACTTAATTCACCATTCTCATTAGTTTATTGCATGTTTTTGATTATATTTATGTTAATAGAATGAATTGGGTTAGTCATTATGCCAACAAGTCTAATGGGTGCTTTGTGCAGATTTTTAGTCAATTTTGAGACAAAATCAAAGGTTTTAATGAGCACTTGGCAGCCAAATTCGTGGAAGAACAAGGGAGAGAATTTGTAGGAAGGTGTCCCCTTCATTTATGGGCCCTTACCTCGAATTATCCACCATCAGCTTGGAGTTCAAGGGCCACCAAATCGATTATCACAAGGGCAGCCGAGCAAGGGCTAGTAAAGTTGTTGTTAACTACAAGTTTTGGCAGCCGAGTTCCTAAAATTTACGAGGGCTGTTGGGGTCCTCAATTTGTATAAATAAGAAGGCTTAGGGCTTCATTTCAATTAGTCACTTTGAAGGCAGAATTTAGCTAGTTTGTAGTTCGATTTTAGTCATTTTTTAGGCAATGGGTTAGCTCTGCATTTCAACACATTTTCGAGCTTTTCCTTGTGGACAATTTTTGGGATGTAATTATTTTTTTGATCAATAAAGATGAATCCAGCTTTGCACCAGATCTAATCTCTCTTAGGAGGCTGTAGCTCTTAGGGTTGGGCCCAACCCAAGTGCCCAGTACCTCCTTTGTTTACCTTTATGTGTTTTTGCTGCATTCTTAGAATAAAATCTGCTATTTAGATTTAAATCTTGTTTTGTTATTTAGGTTGCTTTTGATGATTAAAAAAGGCTTTTCATGTTCAGATTGATTTGATAGGTTAATAACAGAGAAGATCTTCATAAAAAAGGCTATCAAGCACCTCTGATCTCACCTCTCCCTCAGTGGGACCATGATTTGGGACCAAGGTGTCCTTGCTGCCACCAAAAACACTGTTTTTGCTTCATCATGCAATTATTAGTGTTAGATTCTCATTTGCAGAAGTGGATACCAATTGTGATTACATTCTCAGGTTCATGATTGCTTAGTTTGCATAGCTACTTCACATTATTTCGTTGCAAATAAACTACTGTTCATTTTCTTTGCTGTTATTTAGGTCAGATTAGGTTAAAGCAGCTAGATATTTGGTTTTCTTAGTCCTTGTTGGTTAGTTCTGAAAAATCACGTGCAGAGCGCCTGTGAAACCTCCTCTCCTACCCTTACCCCATCCATGCAACCTGCTTCGTCCTCCAACTTAGATTCTTGCCTCTCATTTGCTATGTTTTCTCCCTTTGCCCTAATTTCTACATTCTTGTGCATCATTGTTCCCTCCATCCTTGAACCAAATCCAATCGATCCTTAGCCTCATGCACCAGGTCCTGAACCTCCTCACACCCTCATCTCACCTCCATACCCACTTCTTCAACTTTCTTCCTCCATCAACCCTCCAAAATCCCTTTTCTGAACATCTTGTAGAAATCACAGAACATCCTGTAGAACCCCTGCAGACTTCCTGTAGAAGCTCACGAAAGTGGTTTCTTGATAGCCAAACTCTGTGAAACTCTCTGGAAGGGTTCTAGGGACCCCTTAGGCCCTCTTCTAACCTTCCCAACCTCCTGCAATAATTTCCTTTCCCCAATCCACCTCTGCACAGTCAAAAACAATTAAAGCACATGCACAATAATTCTGCCAACTTACTCAAAAATATAAAAATATGTTTCTTTTCAGATTTCGCTTCAGAATTAGCTTAGTCACATGAATTTTACCTCTCTAAGAGTCAATGGCATTCCTTTCTGTAGCTTTCATCATTTTTCTTGCACCAGTAGGGTTAGTCGGTAAAACTAGGGCTTGCTAGGGTTTGCATTTCCTTTCCGCTTTCTGTTTCTTTCTACAAGTAGATTAGCCTCCTTTGAGTTAGCTTTCATCCATTAGTTAAAAAGGTTCTTCTAAGAGCTCATAGAAGTTGGCTTAAGCTCCTAGCGGACTTGTGCCAGTTGATCAAGTGACAGCTGTGGCAAGAGCTAGTACTTGTGCATACAGCACCGTCGCTTCCAAGTTTGTTACGAACTACTGGGTTGATAAAATTAAAGAATGGAGTTCTAGGAGTTGCAGCATTATTGCTGCAATACTAGAGCCCACCACGGCTATTTGTTCCTTTGGATCATTGTTGTTAAATGCATTTACCTTTTGGGAGTTGAAATATAACTACTTAATAGTAAATCTAATACAATGAAATTAAGTAAATTAATTCTTCAGTCAATCACATAATCTTGAAAGAGGAATAACACAACAATTAAAATATTTTATGACATGTTTCTCGAATACATAAACAAATGTAGGTATAGAAAAAATATAAATGATAACAAATATACAACGGGAAATTCAAAGAAAGCTACCACTATCAAGAAAATAAATAACCAACAATATAATCTATGTGAAAAGGGGATTCAACTATTGGTTGCAACTTTAGGCTGAGCCTCTACTCTAAAGCAAATAAAGTATCAAATCCCTTAAGAAAAAACATTATTCATAGTAGATAAGTTGAAATAATTGATCTCAATTGATGCAGGTGCATAGATGGAGCACAAAATTCGATGAAGACTAGATAAAATCTTGCCAATGTGATGGGATGGTCACATGGTAATGTTGGGGGGGGAATCTTTGTTTAGAAATTTTGAATGTTTAATTTAGGAGGAGTTTTTATTTATTTATAATAAGTGGAGGAGATATTTTATGTTGTAAATATGGTTTTTTAGTTTCCTTTGTTTTGTAGAGAATATGAAATGATTCATCTCTTGAGAGTCTTGGTTGTCCCATGTTAGTTTTTTTTTTAAGAGAACGAGTTTCTGGAAGAAAAAAAAGAGACGAGGAGAAGAGTGGACTCGTTTCTTTCTCTGTGTCCTGTATATTGCAAATCATTTTACTTTCCTTCTATGTAAAAAGGAAGTGTTTTTTGTGTGAATGGCGTAATTGAATGGCCAATGGGACTGTAAGTTGGTGTGGTTTTGAATTGAATCGAAGTCTGGTGTTTGAAGCAAATCGATGTCTGCTTATGAATTGTTGCTAATCACAATTTTATTCCTGTGTGTTGTTTATTTTTTAAAATTTGTACTTGTTCAATCGAATTACACTAAGAATATGAGCATTGAAGCCTTAATTGTTGTGGCTTGTTCATATATTTTGTGTATTCTTATTGAAATGTTCTCACAACCCTCAGAGGAATGTGCCACAGTGTTCAGGAGTGGGAATGTGAGGTCACAATGTTCAAGAGTGGGAACATGAGGTATTTACAGTGAATTGAGCGTTGAAATAGAGTACCATGTTTCGAATGTGGTGACATCCTTTGGATTGGATTTTTGACCGTGAAATTTGAGCTAGCATGCAATCCTTGACGAAGAAAGGTGAGTGGGATCATTCCCTATGTCAGGGAGTAGGCCAAGGCCGTGGAAAGTCGATTTTGCAGAGAGTTGAGTCATTTCACCTTCTTGAAATTCACAATACAAAATTTTTAAAGAGTGCTGCAAAATTTTTTCATAGAGAACAAATCTACGAAATTATTCTATAGTGGCTCAACAATGAAAATTAAACGGATGCTATGAAATTATTTCGTAGCACTAAAAATAAAGAAGGGTGAATTATCTAAGAAGTGAACAAGTGATTTGAGTCATGTAATTACTTTATTTGATGCATCATTATGTTGAGTTGTTGCTCATAATGCTTACTCTATCATGTGGTGAGAGGCACTTCTCAACCCCTATAATGCTAGACAATAAGATTAAAAAATAAACCATGCATTTATGACATATTCCATAGCACCAATCTATTCCTTGAGATAGTTGTGATTCTACATTAAGCTCTTTAACTTTATAATGTATTTTGTAGCACCAACCCATTCTATATTTCAATTTTCCAACATAAGTTTGTCAACAACATTCAACATGAAGCTAAAGCAAAGGATTTGTCAACCTTTTGTATAATTGGATTTGAAAACATATTATTCCATGACATATATATGGAGGAAAGAAAGAGCTTAGGATAAGAAAGTAGTAATTCCAATACATTAATCTACTTCTATAGTTAAACTTGAACCTCATAATCCTTTATATTAGATATTTGCAATGGTATAGTTGGAACAATAGGTATAGTATCTAACCTTCTTGAAAAGAGCCACAAAGGACAAGGTCCCACAATAGTACAAGTCATAGTGAGAGAATTTGGAGTTGGATGCCCATACATTATCATAGTTAGAACAATCCTTTACTATTATGATGTGTTTATATTTGTGTCCACCTAGAGGCTCTAGAACTAGGAAATCACAACATATTATTAGGTTGTAGGATTAGTATCTTATAAATCTATTTTAGATGGATTGGTTGGCCATGGAGTAGGTCATTCATGAAATTTTGAAATTGAACAATGACATGTTAAAATTTAGAAAGCCAACAAAGTTGTATGTCTAGCTTGGAAAAGTCATTTTAGATAGAGACCTCACACTTTGAACATGGAAGCAGGTTGAAAACAAGTTGGAGATGGTCCAAGTCCACTTATAGGACATGTTGGACGAGTTGAAAGCATTGGATTTTGAAATTTTTGACTTTGTACCAAACTATCTACTTTTAGAATACTTGGATATTATTTGTGAATCATGGAGGAAGTTGTGATAATAAAACATTTTCTTGTAAACTAAGTTGGTAAATGAGCACTCTTAAAGAAATTAGCGGTTATAAAAACATATGGAGATGGTTAGTCTCTTGGTTGCTAAGACACAACATTTGGGATTAGTTGCACAAATCCACTAATGAAAGTCGAATAATATGCATTAAAGTGGAAGATTAGTAGGTCTTTTGTAGTAGTGCAATCAATGAATTAAGGAATTGTGAGAGAATATTCAATAACTGAATTTACCCAGTGCTTTAACTAACACTATTGAGTAGTAGGATAAATTCAAATAAATTCAATTTATCGATTACAAATTATTAGAGTTAGATGATGTAGTTACAAAAGACAAGAATTCACGTAGAGAATTGTAACCAAATATGAAAAAAAAATCTACTTAGAGCTTAGGTGGCTTAAATTTTTTGTTGATTCAATGTGGCAAGTCATCAAAGAGATGTGTCTAGTACATCTAGAATATGTGAAAGCTCAATATTTCATTGTTTTAGCATCAATTATATTCAATGATTGGAGCAATTGGATTAGAAGGCACCTAGGCAACAACATTCACATTGAGAGAGATTCAAAAAGTGTAGTCAAGGATATTTGGATATTTATCTATATCTAGGATTGTTGTATAGAGGAATATTGGATAACATGACATTTGGAAATTTTCAACTATGATAAATGGAGTCTTTAGATAGAGGCATAAGAAGTGAAAGATATCAATTTTGTTTCCTAAGTTTGTTGGTAATATTGATGTAATGGAATTCCTTTATTTAGATAGCTAGGTTAGTTAGGTATTGATGTGCTTCAACCTTAGACCTCCATGCTTTTCCCTCTACATTTCAAATTACTCTACACCAGGTCATGCCTTTCCCTTAGGAAGAAACAAATGGAAAACCAAATTGTTCCTAAGAATCAATACGATAATTTATTTTGGGAGTTGTGGGATTTTCCAAAGTGAAGGATGCCCCTAGATCAAACCCTAATGTCTTCTTTATACAATGAGCATTAAGAAAGTAGAGCTAAGTGTTATTAGAATCTTTGTTGATTTCTTAAATTCTTCCAAAAGCCTAATTAAAGTTTTACCATGCCACCCATTTGTGTAGATTCATTTTGGATGTTATCAAGAATGGATTCCATTGTCAATTGGGTTTAACTTAGGTGGTTGGGAGGAATAGTGTTATCATCTCCACTTTAATTTAATTGTATATTATTTTAATGACTTTAAGCCTATGCATACTGAGATCTTGATAAGTCTATTATTTTTGAAATATTTAGTTAAATAGTATTATTAAGTTTTATATAGAAAACTTACACCACTTCATCTTTATTAATATTTAATTAATTAATTTTTAAAATTTTCATAATATTAATAAAAAGAATTAATTAAAAAAACCCTTAGCTAAAAATATGTAAATAATAACTTATCTCAAAAAGTCCCATTTCACCCTATCAAATATTTAAATTGATCTAATTTAATGAACATCCCCCATTATAAAGCTTGTTATTTCATTAAATAATCTTATGTAATGATTAGTCATCTTTCAAACGAGTATTAAAAAGTTTAAAATTAAAATTAAATGCTTTTAACCCATAAGGTTTAGTTTTAGCTAGGTCATGGGTTCAAACCTCATGGGGAGGGATTGAGGATGGAAGTCACTTTGAAGGAATTAATTTATCTCAAAGGGCGCCTAGGCTTAACTGAGTCTTGCACAATACTTGTGAATTAAAAATTTGTTTCTTGAGACTGTGAATCATCTAAGAAGTGAACAAGTGATTTGAGTTATGTAATTTCTTAATTTGATGCATCGTTGGGTTGAGCTATTTCTCAGCATGCTTACTCTATCACATGATGAGAGGCACTTCTCAACCCCTATAATGCTTGGGAATAGGATTTAGAAATAAAGCTTGCATTTATGGCATATTCCATATCACCAATCTACTCCTTGAGATAATTGTGATCCTACATCAAGCTTTTTAACTTGCTAATGTATTTTATAGCACCAACCCATTCTATATTGAAATTCTTCAACATAGTTTATCAATAAGATTCAACATGAAGCTAAAGCAAAGGATTTATCAACCTTTTGTACAATAGGATTTGAAAACATATTATTCCATGATATACAGGAACAATACCTCTTAATTATGTTTCTCATGAAACCTAAATATCTCATTGTTGTGATCTCATAATTATGCCAAATATATCAATTCACTACAAAATGTAATGTAAATTAAAATGGCTAATAATTGATAACTACAAAAATAATTAAAGTATAGAAAGGAATATTTGGAGGGATTATGGAAGGAAAAGGAGTCAAGAAATGATAGGCATAAGTAGATTATTTAGGGGCTCATTAGATACTAATAGGTTATAGAATGGAGATTGTTTGGTAGGAATTGATAGTAGTGAGGGCCCCAAACATCCTTGTTTGGGTTTAAGTTTTGGTTAGTATTTGAATGATCCTTTATAGGTGGAGGATATATAGAAGGGAGAAGCAAGAGCTTAGGATAAGTAAGTAGTATATCCATTACATTAATCTACTTATATAGTTTATAAAAAGATGATTCAGATTCTCCACAATGTAGTTTGAATTTTGTCCATGTTTCAAATCCCAACGGGGATCCATCTTCAGGATAGAGAATGAATGAATGAAAGAAGAGTCAAACAACCAAAAGGAAAGATGAATAAATACTAGAAGAATTCTTCAGAAATTGTAGGTCGGTGACTCTTCTTTCAATCTTGATCCTTGATTTTTCGAGAGAACATATCTCACTCCATTTATCCCCTCCATATAGGGAAATAATGTTAGATTTGAAATTTATGTGGTCTTTGTTTATAAAAAGATGATTCAGATTCTCCACGGTGTAGTTTGAATTTTGCCGATGTTTCAAATCCCAATGAGGAACCTCATAATCCTTTATATTAGATATTTGTGATGGTATAGTTGGAATAATAAGTATTGGATCCAACCTTCTTGATAGGAGCGACGGAAGCCAAGGTTCCACAATAGCCCAAGCCACAATGAGAGCATTTGGAATTGGAGGACCATACATTATCACAATTAGAACAATCCATTACTAGTAGGATGTCTTTATATTATTGTCCTCCTCGAGGCTCTAGAGCTAGGAAATCATAACACATTATTATCTTGTAGGATTAGTATCTTATAAATCTATTGTAGATGGATTGGTTGGCCATGGAGTAGGTCATTTATAAAGTAGTCAACGTTGAACATTGATTTACGAAATCCAACACAATTGTAGGTATAGCTTTCCAAGGTCATTTTAGATAGAGATGTCCAACTTTGAACATGGAAGCAGGTTGAAAACAAGTTAGAGATTGTCCAATTCCACTTATAGAACATGTTGGATGAGTTGAAAGAGTTGGATTTTGACATTTTTGACTTTGCCCCAAACTATCTACTTGTAGAATGCTTGAATATTGTTTGTGAATCATGGAGGTATCTGTGATAATAAAACATTTTCTTGGAAACTAGGTTGGGAAATGAGCACTCTTAAACAAATTAATAGTTGTAGCAACATATGGAGAAGGTTATTCTCTTGGTTGATAAGAAACAGTGAAGGCCAACTAATATACATTAAAGTGGAAGATTGGTGGATTTTTTTGCAGTAGTGCAATCAATGAATTAAGGAAATATGAGAGAATATTCAATAAATGAATTCACCCAATGCATTAACTAACCCTATTTTGTAGGATAAATTCAACAAAATTCAAGTGATCAATGAAAAATTAGTAAAGTTAGATGATGTGGCTAGAAAAGAAAAGAAATCCCATAGAGAATTCTAACCAAATACAAAACAAACCTACTTAGAGCTCAGGTGGCTAAATTTTTGTGTTATTCAAAGTGGTAAGTCATCATAGAGATGCATCTTGTACATCTAGAATAGGTGAAAGTTCAATCTTTCATTGTTTTAGCATTAGTTTTGTTTGGTGATTGGAGAAATCAAATTAGAAGGCACTCGAGCAAAAATATTCACATTGAGAGAGATACAACAAGTTTAGTGAAGGCTTTTTGGAGCTTTTATCTATTTTTTGGATTGTTGTATAAGAAAGAGAAAGATTGGACAACATGCTAAATGGAGTCTTCAGATATTTTCAAATATACTAAATGGATATTTTCAACTATATTAAATGAAGTCTTAGATACATGCACAAGAAGTGAAAGATAACAATTTGTTTGCCTAAGTTTGTTGGTACTATTGATATAATGGAATTTCTTTATCTAGAAAACTAGGTTAATTAGGTCATGATGTGCCTCAATCTTACCTCCACACTTAAGCAACACTTTTCCCTCTACACCTCTTCCATGCTTTAACCTTCGTACTTATTCCAAGCTTTTTGGTCTATGTGTATTCCATGCTTTCCCTTCTACCTTTGATCCAGGTGGATGTTGGTGGCCACCCACCTAGCCCATTTGGACCCCACAACTGTCTCTTTCAGTGTTTTCAGTTTCCTTAATTGTAGCACAACTTACTATTTTTAGCACTGGGTCCTGAACTTTCAGACCTGTTTTGATGCCCTAAACGACATTTTTTTTGGTGGTAGTACTCGGATAGATCTTTCTAACGAGCTATTGTACGTGTCAAACAAAGATCGTATGCCAAAGTTACGACCCCGGGAAGTTGATGTACCAATTTACCCAAACGGGGCCCACAGTTTGGCGTTTCATCTTCTAGGGTTAGTTTTGGAATGTTAAGGGTTTTCCATTGTTTCTCAACAATAAATAGGCCTTCGAGCCTCATTGTAACAGAGTTCAGAGGCCCATAGCCACCAGATCTCTTCTCAGAGATAAGCTACCATCGCCCTAGCTAGTTTATTTCCATTACTGTTTTTAAGCATATTTCAGTGTTTTACATTAATGAAATGAAGTATTATTTCCACTGCATATCTGTGTTTGTGGTTATCTCTGTAATTTGTTGCGTTCCTGTTTAAGTTCGGATCAGTGGTTTCAGAGCGGTCTGCTTTTCCTCTGTTTTTTCTTTGCATGTCCCCAACGAGGTCGAGATATAAGGAGTTAGGGCTTGAACTGGTCGAACCTTTGCAAGACCAGCCTCGCAAATCCCGACGGCCTCCCATGGCGGATGAGAAGAAAGACGAGGGGGCAAGAGATCCTATCAAAATATTGCTCGAAGAAGCCCTCGAGCGACAACGGAACGCGATGATGGACAACTTTGCCCAGATCCTTCAGCGGCTACCCAGAAGCGACGCATTGGCTTCCAACAGCTACTCTGGAAACGCCACACCCTTTAAGGTACAAGTTAATTTTGAAATCCCCATATTCGAGGGTCAGATAGACGCAGATGCCGTAGATAAATGGTTAAATCTGCTAGAAGGGTATTTTTCTGTTCATGAATTTTTGAGTCGGGAAAGGATTGTTTTTGCTCTTCTCAAAGCAGCCCCCCACATCAAGGACTGGTGGGAAACCTACTGCGAGTAGAAGGATGACAGTACAGGCTCATTATTTTCAGCCGCACCCACTTGGAATGACTTCCGAGATGCCATCAAGGAGCAGTACTACCCTGTCAAAAGCTATGAGAACAAATACATCAAATGGACCACACTGCGGCAGGGACGAGACCAAGATGTGCCGGAGTTCACAAACATTTTTCACACCCTTCGCACACAGTTGGGTATCAAAGATTCTGAGCTACATCTGGTACTCAAATACCGCGTCTGCCTACACAGATACATCCAGGAAGAGATGGAGTTCTTGAACATCTCCTCACTCGGAACAACATACCGATACACTGTCAAAATCGAGCAAAAGTTCAAACAAAAGAAGCGAGACTTTGGATCTACAAATCCGAAGCCCAAAGGACAAAGCCAAGGTGGGGTGACCCAAGACAACCTGTCAAAGCCGCAAGAAAATAACAGCACCACGAAGCCGAAGAAGGACATAGGAAAGTGGTGTGAGTTCCACAAGAGTCCCACTCATAACACAAGTGAGTGTCGGACCAAGCAGTCGTTGGTGGCCGAGTTGAAGGCTTCCGAATCAGATGCATGTTCCGACCCTGAGCCAGAACCTGACAAGGGGAATGGAAAAGGGAAGCAGATCATTGATGCAGATCCCAACGCCACTGTTGCCATTGCCAAGGTTCAGAAGAATGAGCCCCAAGACCTAGAGAAGGGGGAGCGTCTTTTCCACTCACAGATGTGGGTGAAGGGTTCGCCGCTACAGTTCATTGTCGACAGTGGCAGCCAAAAGAACCTTATTTCAGCAGAGGTTGTGAAGCGGTTGGGCCTACCGACTACACCACACCCACAACCGTACAGTATCGGGTGGCTTCATGAAGGACGAGATCTCAAAGTTCACCAGCAGTGCCGCCTTCCCTACAGCATCAAGCCTTTCATAGATGAGGTATTGTGTGATGTTACACCTCTGGATGTTTGTGATGTATTACTAGGCCAACCATACTTGTGGAGGCGAAATGCTGTGTATGAGTCAAGGCCTCATGCTGTCATTATTTCTTTGAATAATTCATTATACAGGATACCGGAGGTAGCCCCACCTACTGCCACATCTTTGATCACTGCTAATAAAGGCAACAAGCTCATCTCCCAGACCAAGAAATTCATCTGTATGGGGAAGATCGTTGCTACATCCATGGCCCCCGCGAAGGGTTCCTCCATGCAACAGCAGCAGCAAAGGGATACTGTCATGACAAGACACAGGAACAACTTCTCCTCACCCACAGGGGTACCACACAAGTTTCAGGTGGGCGACAAAGTTTGGTTACATCTGCAGAGAGAACGCCTTACCAGAACCCATCAGAAACTCAGGCGACTCCGACATGGTCCTTACACCAGTACCAAGGCTATGGGCAACAATGCTTTGAAGCACAACATTCCTCCATTCCTTGGCTTGCACCGAGTGTTCAATGTCGACCGTCGTCGACCATGCTTCCCACCATTTCTGGACACATCGGAGATTGTAGAACAACTCACCAAAGACCCAGCTCAGTAGAAGCTTCCTCATCTCAGGGAGGAACTCAATAGAATGAGGACCATTACTTCCTAAGGGGGGAGGAATGATCCAGGTGGATGTTGGTGGCCACCCACCTAGCCCATTTGGACCCCCACAACTGTCTCTTTTAGTGTTTTCAGTTTCCTTAATTGTAGCACAACTTACTATTTTTAGCAGTTTTTCGCGTCCTGAACTTCTGGAGCTGTTTTGAGGCCCTAAACGATGTTTTTTTTGAAAATTTGGGGCAACATGGGTCCACGGACCCATGTTGCTTCCCAAAGTGGTAGTACTCGGATAGATCTTTCTAACGAGCTATTGTACGCGTCAAACAGAGATCGTATGCCAAAGTTACGACCCCGGGAAGTTGATGTACCAATTTACCCAAACGGGGCCCACAGTTTGGCGTTTCATCTTCTAGGGTTAGGTTTTGGAATGTTAAGGATTTTCCATTGTTTCTCAACAATAAATAGGCCTTCGAGCCTCATTGTAACAGAGTTCAGAGGCATGTAGCCACCAGATCTCTTCTCAGAGATAAGCTACCATCGCCCTAGCTAGTTTATTTCCATTACTGTTTGTAAGCATATTTCAGTGTTTTACATTAATGAAATGAAGTATTATTTCCATTGCATATCTGTGTTTATGGTTATCTCTGTAATTTGTTGCGTTCCTATTTAAGTCCGGATCAACCTTGCTCCAAGTTCTATTAAGATCCTTGTTGATTTCTTAAATTCTTCCACAAGCCTAATTGAAGTTTGACCATACCACAATGTTGAGTGGATTTCATTTTGGATGTTATTAAGAATGAATTTCATTCTGGATTGGGTTAATCTTGGGTGGTTGGGAGGAATATCATTATCCCCACTTGAATCCAATTGTATATACTTTAATGACTTTAAGCCTTGCATATTAAGCTCTTAACAAGTATATTATTTTTTTTAAAACAATTTATTATTGGGAGAGTTTTGGCGAAAATCACATCATCATTCATTTGTCGACACGTTTCAAACCAAAAAGTGTGGTTCATCGTCACGAGAAGTTGAAGAACCAAATCAATGTCGCATGTTAAATAGAGAGAGTGCAGATCATCCAATGGCTATATTTGACTAGGAAACGACTATAATAGACTAGAAAATGGCTAAGTTTGATTGGACTAGACCAAGGGATAGCGACAGGGAGAAATCAGAAAATTAATTTAAAAGTTAGTTATGTTATATTTGTTACTATATTTGAATTAAAGTAATTTATTGTATTTACTAATTATATAGATAAATAAAAACTTATAATATTAATAGTATATGAAATATTAAAAATTAATAAAAATCTATTAAAAGTATAACTAATCTAGTTAGTTAATTAATGCAAATTTTATTTTATTTTCTAATTAAAACCACTAGTAAAATAGATTAAAGTCATTGAAGAATATAGTTGTTATTAATTAGTTAGTTAATTCATAAATAACTTTGTTTAATTATATTTGAAGGCATCAATATTAATACTATAATATTAATAAAAATTAATAAAAGATTATTATAACTAACTAGTTACTAGTTAAATATATAACTAACTGAACTGGGTTATTATTGTTAAATTTTATATAAAAAAACTTACACACCATCTTTTTAATTTTTTTTTTTTTTTTTAATAAAAATAAAATTAATTAAAACCACCCTTAACTAAAAATATGTAAATCCTAACCTATGTTAAAAAGTCTCATTTCACAATGGAAGCGAAGACTGTCGGAACATACCGCAACCTACCAAGGAGTTAGATTTCACCCAGGAATTTGGAATATTTTTTGAAGGCCAAAAACCCACGAATTACCAAATTTAATATTGGATCCACTATAAATTTTGATTGGTCGAACAACTGTCCAGACATCCTTTCCTGACTTTGCCTTTAGCAGCTTCTTCCTGCAGGAATGAAAACAAATTTGTGTCTGAACATCGCTCTTCCTCTCCCATTATAATATATATGAACGATTTTGGGGATCACTTGGCTAAAGCACTCCACTCAACTTCCTTAATGTTTAAATCGTTTGGTATATATGCCTATCTAAACGACATTTATCTTCATCAGCTATGCCCTGATAAATGTTATAAGTTGCAGTCAAATATTTGGAATACTCAGGAAAAATTGAAAACATAACATTGTAACTATGCATAGAAATTAATGATCCCATAAAAAAAATGTTACTATTGGGTTAAGGTGCAAGCTAAGGAAATTTGTGTCATGGTTATTATAATATTAAGAATATAATGCTCAGTTCATTCTATTCCAGATAAACTCATAAAAATCTCACACCAATTTTTCGAATGTCGTTAATCATGGGTTATTTTTTTCCATATTAACCAAAGTTTTAGTTGGATTGATTGATTGTTCAAAAAAAAAGCAGTATTATTACTCCCCATCTAAAGCTCTGAATAAGAATCTTCAATAGAAATTATACCAGGAGTAAATAAAGAATACTTATTAAAATAGAATTGAAAATAATAATTATACAATGATGAATGTCCAATGAATATGGTGGTAATCCACTATGTCAAGCCAAACCAAGAGTGGAATCATAGAAAATAATTTGAAAAAGAGAAACAATCATCTCATCTTATCTAAAGAGAAAAACACGTAATACAACTTAAAGGAGGATGACGACTCCTCCTAACACGACAACTCCAAATATAGCCATCTTCTCCAAACACGGGGTAGTGACAACCCTGTTGTTGGTGCTCAGCGGTGAAGCGGTGGCTGGGCCTTGAGCCGAGGGGCTAGATGCTGGACTTTGAGCTATAGGAGAGGTGGTTGAGGATGGTGGAGTGGCAACTTTAGAAGGAGCGGATGCAGGAGAAGAAATAGTGGGAGTTGTTGTTGTAGGAGGAGAAGCGGGCGAGTGGCTATCGAAGATTGAACTGGCGAGTCCCAAACCACAGAACCATGTGCCACGAGACTAATTAAACGAGACTCGAAGGTGGAGTAAATGAGTCTCGAAAAACCATGTACATGATGAACCACGTGTTAAATTGTGATAGGAAAGAACGACGAAAATAGAGTGAGGAAATTGGCTGGGTTGAACAGTGTTTGCCCAACCAACTCCATAGAGAAAACGCCTTTCGGTGTAAATATATTAGATGTGATGGCACACTTTTCTTATGGTCACACTATTTTGTTAATTCGTTACTATCATAAGGGTTCTAGTTGACAGTTGAGCATAATTAGGTGGAAAGAACGATTGAGAGTAATGATAATGATGGAAGTTGCACAAATTTCAAGAGTGGCATAGAATCCGGCTGAAAGAACTATTCTTTCATTATGCTCCAGTGCACGTGTCATGAAGGTGGAAATAAGACATTCAAAATATGAACCAACATGACTATGACTAATTGGTTTTTATAATAATGTTAAAATATATCTATATAATTTTTATAACGTTAAACATTAGAGAATATATTGGTCAAAACTCATATAATGGCTAGTCAAAAGAAAATCGATTGCTAGAGTGTTACCTTGGCAAAGACCAATAATATTAAGTGAAAGACAAAAGCTAGTCTAAAATTGAAGCCAAGATTAAAGCCAAGATTAAGTACTTGTCAATGTTTTCTCGGTGCTTTAAATTTAGATAAGTGTATGTACAAACATGACAAAAATTAATTAACTAGATTAAAGCCATGACAAAAAGTAATTATCTAGATTAAAGCCAAAGTTAAGTAACAATCAATATTTGGTTGGTGGTTTAAAAATCTAAATAAATGCATGTGTCAAACTATCTTTGAGTTAACTATAGATGTATTTTGATTGTCCATAACATTATATTATTTTTTCAAGAGAAAAAAAAATCCATTGATTTAAAATATCAATATACATCTTGGCTTTGTGCCCTATGGGCTAGTCATTTTTGTTCTTGTTTACAATATGTAGAAAATCAAGCGACGAGTCACCTCATGGAAGGGTCAATTGTCATCAATTTTGTCAAAGTCTCTGGTTTTGTCAATTTTGTCACTCATTTTGTAACAGAAGGGGCCAATGCTAGTCGGTCTAGAGCCTGGATGAAATACATGTTTTGTAAATGCAAAAATCCCAGAAGGCACTTTACTACCGGTGGTCAGGTATCGAATCTGATCAACCATGCAAGCTGGAAAGCAATTGTAATCTTCATATTCACATAATATAAAGCAGCTCCTTCTTACTTACAATATATATATATATATATATATATATATATATATATATATATATAGATAGATATAGATATAGATATAGATATAGATATAGATATAGATATATATACATATATATATATATATATATACATATATATACATAAAGTCTTTTATGCTCAGACAATTTCTCAATTTCTCCAATTCTTAATATGGAGTTAATATGTAACATTTTTTAAATATATTAATAGTACTTGGAAATAATACATTGTAGCATCTCCACCAATTTTTGGAAATAATATTGAGAGAAGGGGGGGGGGGGGGGGGGGGGGTGAATCAGTATTAGTCAAGTCAATAATCTTTTTCTTTTCTTACTCAATTTCATATATGCTACTTCAATGAAGGCAACCCGCGTGTGTACGCAACTGTGTTTAAGGAAACAAGCGTATATCCAGAAAACTAATGATTCTGTTAATTCATCATATGTTAATCTTTAATTTGAGAATCAGTACTTTATTAAACATTAAACAGTATGATACAAATTTGGCACTATGAAATAGGTGTTGTCCTTGATGGAAACTCACTTAGATAATACTGAGAGGGGGCGTGGCGGGGGGGGTGAATCAGTATTAGTCAAGTCAATAATCTATTTCTTTTCTTACTCAATTTCATATACGCTACTTCAATGAAGGAAACCCGCGTGTGTACGCAACTGTGTTTAAGGAAACAAGCGTATATCCAGCAAACTAGTGATTCTGTTAATTCATCATATGTTGATCTTTAATCTGAGTATCAGTACTTTATTAAACATTAAACAGTAACCATGTGCATTATGATATAGATTTGGCACTATGACACAGGTGTTGTCCTTGATGGCAACTCACTCAGATGACAGATCACAGTTTAGGCTCACAGAATGAAGATAGAGAGGTATACACAGGTTCCCCATTGACCAAACCGCATGTACACGCGTGTTCACAGATCAAAAGGCATGTATAGCGTACACACGCACTTTCACGGAAGGAAAGGCGCGTACATGTTGGAAAACTTAGTTTTGGTCCGTGGTATTTGGTCCATGGTATTTTGATCCATGGTATTGGTCCAAGGTATCTTGTCTAAAGTGTTGACCCCAAGTATTTGGTCCAAGGTATTGATTCTAAGTGGTTTTGGACCATGCTATTGAGTAAGGTCTAAGACTATAAAAGGAGGAGAAGATCATTAGGCAAAGGCACTCATGGGTTAAATATATAATGAAGAGCAAGATCTAGAATACAGGGTATTGGGTTATGGTGCACAACTGGATCTAAATCAAGGATGAACTTGAGTGCTTGATGAAGGATAATTTCTATTGATGGGTCAAGATCTTAAGGCTTGAAGAGAAGTTCACTTTAGCAGAGGCGCGTATACACGCTGGTTATGCATATCAAAACAACGTATACGCAGGTTCAACTGGAGAAGACGACGTATGTACGCAGGTTCGACACATTGAAGTAGCGTATACCTCATAAAACATGCTTTAGCTACTTTTATTTGTTGTTGCAGTGTTCTAGGTTCTGGCTTGGGTTCTAGTTACTATTACTATATTCTGGTTACAACATTCTGAGAAGTGATTGATTGATTCAATTTTGGCTGGTGCAAAGGAGATTGGTTGATGCAGATATATTTGATGTTTGATTGATGTTATTGATGGATCCAGTCTGAAAATTTATGAAACGTGGTCCCTTGAAGAAAAGAGAAGGTTGTAGCCTTCAGTAGGCCTATGCCTACATACTAGTAAACACAACATCTAGTACAAGAGCTAGGGGGTTGTAGCTCCCTTCCAGAAGAAGCTGGAGAATGAGAGAAGATTGTAGCCTTCTGTAGGTAGAAGCCTGCATACTGGTATAAGTCTGCACCAGTACAAAAATTGTAAAAATAAGTTTCTTATTAAAAGAAGAAAGAGACGATTGCAACATGTGGTTTTCACCCACATTGCGTTTCCACCTTATATCTTGTGTTCATGTGTGTGATTGTCTGTTCTGTTTTACTGCACCTGGTTATTGTTTATATGGTTCTGATGCACAGATTAAAGATCAACATATGAAGAATTAACTAAGTTATAAGTTTGAAGAGTATACGCTAGTTGTCATACATACAGCTGCATATACACGCAAGTTTAATTAATTGAAGTAGTGTATATGAATCTGATTATGGAAATGAAATATTATTAACTTGCTAATACTGATTCACCCCCCCTCTCAATATTATTTCCAACAATTGGTATCAGAGCAGGTCCTTCAAAAGAAGCCTGATCGCTTGAAGGAAGATCTATCATCATGTGTAACTACGAAAGAGAGGGATCCATTAGACCACCAATATTTTATGGGAGCAACTTTGTTTATTGGAAGGTAAGAACTATAGCCCATCTTCAATATCTTGGAACATATGTCTAGGAAATCGTGGAAGGAGGATATACATTTCCATCAACAATTCCTACAGGTACGACAGGTAAAAAGCAATATGAAACCAATGCCAAGGATGTTAATACAATATTGGGGAGTCTGTCACAATCAGAATTTGTCAAAGTTATGCAGCTCAAAACTGCCAAAGAAATACGGGACAAGATTGTTCTAAGCTATGAAGGAGACAATAAGGTAAAACGTGCAAAACTGAAATCTCTCAAAATTCAATATGAAACTCTCAAAATGCATAATGATGAAAGTATAGCTAATTACTTCTTATGTATAGATGAGATTGTTAATTGCATGAAGAATTTGGGTGAAGAGATAAAGGAAGTTACTTTAGTTGAAAAGGTTTTAAGATCCTTGTCTACTAAGTTTGAATCAAAAGTTTCTGCCATAGAAGAAAAGTAGGATCTTCAGAGTATCACTATGACACAGCTGCACAGAATCTTAACTGCTTTCGAAATGAGAAAAGGAGGTCCATCAGACATGAGAGAAGCCACATTCAAAGCTTCAGGAAGAGAAGAACTCAATGAATTAGGACATATTTCAGAAGAAGAGGAAGAAGCAAACTTTGTCAAAAACCTTCAACGGGGTTCTGGAAGATTCAGAGGTAAACTACCTTTCAAATGTTTTGCTTGTGGAAGAGTCAGTCACTATGCTGCCAAATGTCCACATAAAGATAATCTTGATAAAGGTAAGGAATCAGCAAAATGGAATAGAAAATAAAGTGTAAGTAAGAAGACATACTATACGCATGAAGATAGCGATGGTTTATTAAATAGTGATGAAGATAATAATGACTATAGACTTCTTATGGCTTTTGAAGATGATGATTTATTAGATGCTTTAGATGAAGATAATCTTTACGAAGAAATCTCTAAACTCAAAATCTATTTAGAAGAAAAGAATATGATTATAGATACTCTGACATTCCAACTTGCTGAAAGAGAAAAACACAATGAAAAACTAGAATATGAAATTGTGAGTCTAAGGAAAGATATTGAGAAAACAAAAGCTCTCAATCTTATATTTGCTAAAGGATCAGAAAATTTAGATGAAATTATCAAAGTGCAGAGTTCTCCTCTAATAAAGACAGGTCTTGTATATACTGAAGAAGCATCTCAAGCACAGAAGCCGTCAACCTCCACTAAAAGCTATCTTGATACAACAAAGAGCAATGAACAGTTTGACAAATTGTCAGCAAAGGCATAAAGCAGTTCACCAAGTAAATCAGGTTCAATATACTTCAAGGATGAACAAAAGTTACAACCAACCTAGTAAATCATACTCAATTTTCTTCAAGAATGAATGTCAATGGAAACTACAATCACCAGGTCAATAGATTTGATAATTGCAGGAACTTCTTTAATGGCCAATGTTTTTCATGTCATAAATTTGGACACAAAGCTGCTTAATGTGTTGCTTAGAAGACCATCATGACTAGAGAAGCATGAAATCAAAGGAATGTGACATGGATCATGAAAAATACCTACAATAACTTTTCGCTTCTTGAAAATGAAACTGAATGCTCTATCTGTAACAACTTCGGTCATGAAGATTCTGAATGCAAGAGTAAATTTCAGCAAACATCTCAGAAGGAGAAAACTTCATTGAGTCCCAAAATATGGAGAAAGAAAGAACCGCAAATAGAAAGATGTGGTATAGACTTGTATGTAGAAGGACAAGAAAATTAGTGGTACATTGACAGTGGATGCTCGAAACACATGATAGGTGATAAAGAAAAACTTTAGTCATACAATGCCTTAGAGAAAGAAAAAAAGGTCTCATTTGGAAATGACACTCTTGATGTCATAAAAGGTAAAGGTTTTGTTCTCTTAAAAGAAAAGGTTAAAGCTGGGAATGTTATGTATGTTCATGGTCTAAAGCATAACCTATGGAGTGTCAATCAAATGTGTGATCAAGGAAATGAAGTAATATTTCGATCAAATGGATGTGTTTTTCGTGATCTTGATACAGGAGAAACCATGATCAAAGGCATAAGAAATCCAAATAATTTATTCATACTCAAGGGAGGACAACAACAATGCTATCTGAGCAAAAATGATGAACACTGGTTATGGCACAGAAGATTGGGGCATCTGAGCTTCCCTCAAATAAGGAAAGCATGCAAATTCCATGTTGTTCGTGATCTTCCTGATATCAACATTCCAGAAAATACAATATGCAAATCATGTCAATTGGTAAGAAAACCAGATCACATTTCCTTGAGAAGGAATGATCAGCTAGTAAGCCTCTTGAACTTGTTCATACTGATTTATGTGGTCCATCAAGGAAAAATTCGCCTCATGGAGAAGAATACTTTATATTGTTCATTGACGAGTTTTACGGAATGTGTTGGATAGGACTTCTAAAGCATAAATATGAAGCATTTGAAAAGTTCAAAGCCTTCAAAGATTTAGTTGAAAATGAATCAGATAGCAAAATCAAATGCCTTAGATCTGATCGAGGAGGGGAATTTACCTCAAATGAATTCTTTGACTTTTGTGAAGAACATGGAATAAAAAGAGAATTCTACACTGCAAGGACTCCTCAACAAAATGCAGTGGTAGAAAGGATGAACAAAACTGTTCAACAAATGGCTCATTCCATGCTAGATGAGTCTGGAACTCCTGCAACCTTCTGGGGTGAAGCTGCATTTGCTGCCGTCACTATCCTCAACAAAGAAAACATTTGGATAAACAACATTCAAACTCCACATGAACTTTGGTATGGTAAGACTCCTACTGTAAAATACTTCAAAGTTTTTGGAAGAAAATGTTACATCAAAAGGACCGATGAAAAACTTGGAGAGTTTGAACCTAGAGAAGATGAAGGCATTCTCCTTGGTTACTCTTCCCAAAGTAAAGGATATAACTGTTATAATAAAAGACTTGGGAAAATTATTGAAAGTATTGATGTTGTGGTTGATGAAGCAGGCAAAAATCCAAAGCAGGTAAAAACTGAAGAGTGTGAAGAAGATGAGGATTATCCTTCCACATCAAATCAGACTAATTTTGAAGAAGAAGAAACCAATGAAGCACCAGAAGAACAGATAACGACAGAAGAAAAGATTCCATCTAGGTATGTTCAGAAAAATCATCCAGAGACTCAAATCTTGGGACAGAAAGAGGCAGGTGTACAGACAAGAAGAATTATTACAGAAGCTTCAAGCTATCTAGCATTGCTTTCCTTCATCGAACCTCAAAATGTAAATGAAGCATGCAAAGATGAATGTTGGGTCAAGGACATGAATGAAGAACTTGAGCAAATTGAAAAGAATAATCCTTGGGAATTAGTTCCTAGACCTCATGATAAGAATATCATAGGAACCAAATGGATATTTAAAAACAAGTTGAATGAGAATGGTGAAGTTATCAAAAACAAGGCTAGACTTGTTTGTAAAGGATATGCTCAACAAGAAGGTATAGATTTTGAAGAAACTTTTGCACCTATTGCTAGAATTGAAGCCATAAGAATGTTCCTTGCTCTCTCTAGCTTTCAGAAATTCAAAGTATACCAAATGGATGTAAAATATGCCTTTCTTAATGGAGACTTAGAAGAAGAAGTATATATTGAGCAACCAGACAGATTCATCCTTGGAAATGATCCAAAACTTGTATGCCGACTCAGAAAGGCTCTCTATGGTCTAAAACAAGCTCCAAGGGCCTAGTATTACCGTCTTGACAAATACCTACATAAATAATGTTTTTCAAAAGGATCAGCTGATAGCAATCTATATACAAAGATTGATAATGATAAATTGATAATACTTGTTGTGTATGTTGATGATATCATTTTTGGTAGCAATGAAGAAGCCATGAGTCAAAACTTTGCTTTGGTAATGCAGCAAGAATTTGAAATGTCCCTGCTTGGTGAGCTCACATATTTTCTCAGTCTACAAGTTCAAAAAAATAAAGATGGTATTTTTCTATCACAAACCAAGTATCTCAAGTAGATCTTGAAAAAATATAGCATGGAAGATTCTAAACCAGTATGTACCCCCATGGTAACATGATGCAGTCTCAGCTCAAATGATGAATCAACAGTAGTACATCAACCAACCTACAGATCCATGATTGGTAGTTTGCTTTATCTAACAGGTACCCGATTAGACATTATGCACGCAGTGGGAATAGTTGGAAGATTCCAAGAAAATCCAAAGGAATCACACCTTCATGCAGTCAAAAGGATCTTCAAATATCTTCAAGGAACTCAAAATTTTGGTTTATGGTATCCTAGGGATACAGATCTTACACTTCATGCATATATAGATGCAGATTGGGTAGGAAGCGTGGATGACAAAAAAAGCACTAGTGGTGGTGCATTCTATATGGGTTCCAGATTAGTGTCTTGGTTCAGCAAGAAACAAAGTTCAATTGCATTATCTACAGCTGAAGCAGAATATGTGGCTGCTGCATCTTTCTGCACACAACTCCTTTGGATGATGCAAACATTGCAAGACATTCAGATCACATGTACTCCACCCATCTCCATTCTATGTGATAATACAAGTGCAATCAGTATTTCAAAGAATCCAGTCATGCATTCCAAGACCAAGCACATACCCATCAAATATCATTTTCTACGTGAACAAGTGCTTGAACAAAAGGTCAAATTGGGGTATGTTCCCTCTAAAGAATAGCTTGCCGATATATTCAACAAACCACTGCCCAGAGAGACATTTGAATATCTCAAACAGAAGCTGGCAGTAGTTGATGCATCATCTATCTCATATTTGGAGGTGATCTAAATTTTTCCATCAGATTTAGTGAGTCACGGGGCTCATCAACTCAGGTCAACCCACTCTCTTATACCATGGAAAACCTTCTAGATCAGGCACATCTAATAGATATACCCATGAATAGATCTCTGCCCACATGGAGGAACATAAAAGTTGGAGAGGTGGCTCTAGCCAGAAGGCTGGATAGATTCATTCTAAAAACCTCAATGATTCACCGCTTAACCCATTATAGGAAATGGGTCGGATCCAGAGCTATCTATGACCACTCACCTATCTATCTAGAAATATTTGGCCCTCCTATTAAGCCCAAGGCCCCATTCAAATTCAACTCATCTTGGCTACAGGACCCCTCCTACTTCAAACTGGTCTCAGATTTCTAGCTGCAAAACCCCCCCACACAAGGTCACACCCGAGCTGAAGGATTCTGTTATAATCTTCTGCATCTCAAGAAATTAACTATCAAATGGGCAAAGGAAAAAACTCAAAAGGATGACCATACCCTCGCCTCTGTTGAGTCTTCCTTGGCCCATCTAATGGATGACTAGAGCAGGGGTTTTTTATCTGCAGAAGCCAAGTCACATCTTATTGATTTAGAAAATCAAAGGGCCAAAATACTGAAGGAAAGAGAGGAAACATGGCGACTCAAGAGTAGAGCGCTCTGGCTCAAAGCAGGAGATGAGAACACAAGTTATTTTCAGAAATTTTCCAAGGGGAGGAAAGTCTTAAACACCATCTGGAAAATGCCCACTCAGGATGGAGGCATAGCTAATACTTTAAATCAACTCTCTCAGTTGGGCATTTCACACTTTAAACAACTCTATAAGGAACCCCCTGCCATAAATCTTGCTGCTATTATTCAAGTAGCAGGGCACTTCCCAAGCTTTGTAGATCTGGAAGCTGCAGTTGAGTTAACTACACCCGTCACTACAGATGAACTTGAAGGGACATTAAAATGGTTCAACAAAGACAAAAGCCCTTGCCCATATCGATGGTCTATCGAATTCTATATAGCCTTTTATGACCTCATCGGGAATGATCTCCTTCATGTAGTTGAAGAGTGCAGGAACACAGGAAAAATGTATGAGGCCATCAATTCTACCTTCATTGCCCTTATACCTAAATCTGACTCCCCTTCATCTTTCAATGATTTTCGACCAATCTCTCTCTGCAATACCCTTTACAAAATCATTGCAAAGATCATTGCAAATCGGCTCCACCCCATACTCTCCCACCATATCTCTCCAGAGCAATTTTCTTTCCTTCAAGACCACCAGATCCATGAGGCCATAGGTACTGCACAAAAAGCCATACGCTCTATCAAAGTAAAAAATATCAAAAGCATTATCCTTAAGATTGACCTTGCAAAGGCTTTTGATCATGTTAGCTGGCTTTTCATTAAGATGATTCTGATCCATCTAGGTTTCCCGGTCACTTTCACATAATGGATCATGTGCTGCATCAATTCGACATCCTTTAGTGTACTCATAAACGGATCTGCTTCCCATTTCTTCCACGTTGAACGAGGTCTCCATCAAGGATGCCCTCTTTCTCCCCTTCTATTCCTTATAGTGATGGAGGGGCTCAGTAGGCTCATTGGAACCGCAAAAGGGGAAGGCAGACTCAAAGGACTGAAAATGAGTGAACTCTGTTACCTTACCCACCTCCTTTTCGTTGATGATGTTCTGATCTTTCTGGATGGTAGCATCAGGGACTCTACCACCTTCCACGACATCCTTACTCTCTTTGAAAAAGCCACTGGTATGGTCGCAAATCAGTCCAAGTCTACTATCACTCTGACACACACCTCCCCTCAGGAGGACAGAACTGCCCTCCACTTCTTTCATTATCAACTGCATAATCTCGTGGATGGCCCGAAATACTTGGGGTTCTAGATCAAACCCCATAGCTACTAGATTGCTGAATGGATCTGGATAGTGATCAAATTTGAGAAGAGACTGAAAATTTGGAATCATATATTTCTGTCCACAGCAGGGTGCCTTATCCTTATAAAATATGTGCTGGAAGCGACACCTGTATACTGGATGTCACTTGCCTGGATCCCTCGGGGAATAATCGGCTACATTCAACAGATATGCTACAGATATCTATGGAATGGACAAAAAGAAGGAAAAACTTTTGCTTGGGTGAGCTGGAAGAAAATTTCCCTACCAAAAAAATGGGGGGGATGGGGACTAAAGAACCTGTCTATTTTTGCGCAAGCCCTTGCAGCCAAGATGAGTTGGACTCTCCTCACTACACAAAATCTATGGAATACTGTTACATACCATAAAGACATTTGGCTGCAACAAACTTTGGACTGGGTTCGCCTACCAACTTGGCCACGATTGGGCATTTCTATAGTTTGGAAAAAAATCCTACAAACTATGCCTTTCATCAGATCTAGTCTGGCTTGGCGCATAAATAATGGCAACTCAGTGTGAATTGGTATTGATCCATGGATTGGGGGGGAAACAGTTACCAACTACCACATGACCTGATTCAATATCTTCAACATAGAAATATCATAGTGATCGCACAAATTGTTGATCGTGAACACAACACTGTCTACAACCAGAAATGGAGATCAACTCAAGAAGTGGGCAGTCCTATATAGCGGCAATAGTCCTGGAAAGCGTACCTAAATGCCTTGACTGAAGCTCATTTGCGTATAAATGGTGGCCCAGATGAACTTGTATGGATGCCAGCTGAGCATGGGAAGTATACTCCAAAACTTGGCTACATCTACCTCCTCTCGGATCGCAAACCAGAGAGCACAAAAGAATGGTGGCGAGAGATTTGGAAGCTAAAAACACCTATGCGGGCTCGATTATTCATATGGAGTGTCCTCAACAATAAAACCCCCACAAGAGATTCCGTCTTGCACAGATCCATATATGGTTTGAATTGGTGTGTATTATGCAGACAAGACTCTGAATCAAATGAGCATCTGTTTTTGTTTTGTCTTATAGTCGTCTAGTTTTGGCAAGCTATTACTCAACAACTCTCCATTCATAATACATGGCAGGGTCCCTCTATTCTACAAGCCTAGAACAACTGGACCGTAGCACACCAGGGCTCTAAAAAACAATGCCTTCCTCTCATCCTCTGTTGGACTATATGGCTCACTTGGAACCACATCATATTTAATGAAGCAACTGCCTGATGGCCTCTCATCATAGCAAAGGCTGTGGCAGCCTATCATGACATCCCAGAAGGTGAAAATGCCCACACCCGTAGAACTACTCCCCCTGGACAGATTGACAAAACCAGGCCATGGGCCTTCTTCGATGAAGCAACTCAAAATCATGGATGCGGAGGGGGCTTCATCTTATATATTTCTGATCAGCATTTTTACAAGGTCCAATTGGGATTGGGGGAGGGGACAAATAATTATGCTGAGCTAATTACCCTTAGACATCTGTTGCACTTTGCATTAGCTCATGATTGCTCTACCATTCAGATTTTTGGGGATTCAAAAATCATTATCAACTGGTTCAACAATAAAAATCAATGTCATGCTATTTCACTTCGAAATATATTGGATGAATTCATCACTTTCAAAGCAATTTTTAACTCAATCTCTTGTCATCATATATATAGGGAATATAATGAAGGTGCTGATAGGATTTCCAAGGAGGGCACGCTACTACCCCGAGGCTTGTGGATGATCTCTGAATAGATGGGAGTAGAACATTATCAATACCACCACCGCCCTTATATAGATTAGGAGTACCATAGGGTGGAAAGGCCCTAAAAAAATAATTTGCTGCTTATCTTTGGTTTTTTCTCAAAAAACCATGTATATATTTGATGATATATAGCAAAACAGACTAAATACCTTTGTGAGGATAATATGTACAGGTCTTTTTCACTGAACAATCCTACAGGAAATGGCTTATGCCAACTATTTTTTGATATGTTTTTTTGGAAATGGTCGGGGCCAACAGACTTGCATATGCCTTGGGCATCTACTACATGTAATTTTTCCACATAATGAAAGATTACGATTTTTCCATTGGAAAAAATATATATTAAATCATTTTACAAACACACTTTTATTTTGCAATAATCCTAATTTATTTTTTTAAATAATAGATAAAATGTCAAATTAAAATATTGTCTAAAAAATTAATTATATATAAAGCTTATATCATGGTTATAAAGCTTCAAACCACGAGCCCTTCCCGCATGCCAAAAATGACCTACGAAGAAGAAACATCCTAGAACGAAATGGGAGGTGGATAACCAACTTCGGGGAGAGACATAATTCACCGCATTGATTTCGGTAGCTACACCACCCACAGAATTTAAAGAACCTAAAGGAGCATGAGTCATATATTCTGCTGAACGTCGTTCCTGCCAAGGCTGTATGTCTTTTCTCAACTTGCTCAGTGTCGTTCCTGCCAAGGCTGTATGTCTTTTCTCAACTTGCTCAGATCCAAACCATTAGGGCCCCTTAGGGGTTCCAACCAAGGAGCACGGAGATCCCAAAAATGCATCGTTTCCCCTCGAAAGATAATTTCTCCAGTCGGAGAACGCATAAGGTATTTACCTAAACCAGTAGGTCCTTGGGCAGACCCCACACTAGCTCCAAGACGTTGGTCTCTAACTAAAAAAGTAAACGCTTGAGCTTGAGAGGCTTCTTTATCGTGTTCCTTATTCCTTTATTTTCAATCATTAGAAAAAATCCATGACATATTCACTTTTTATTTTCAACCGTTAGAAAATACAATATATTCAATTAAAAATAGTCATTTTAAATAAGTTAATATAAATGTTAGTAATATTAAACTAAATCTTGCCAACTTGTTACTGATACTTTTGAATTAACTTGTTGCAAAGCTCCAAGATAACGACCCACCTATAACAAACAATGATTCCTTTGTGTGCAACCTTTAAACATGCTTCAACTCTTACAAAAGTTTATCACAATCATACTCAAGCCAACCCAATGTAATCAATTAACGTTATATTAGAAGCAATTTCATGTATTATTCTTGGACTAAAATGATTATTTTTATTGATTTTTTAAAGTAGATATTCTTAATAAAAAATGGATAAAAATAAATATTTTTAAGTTGAATTAATACATAGTTAAAAAAAAATTGCAATTCTTTCCTAGTTCTGGTAAGAAATCTAAAATTCATCACACTAGCTATTTTTTCCCCTTCGACCTCTTCAATTGGTTAAAACTCGAGTTCTGCCCACATGGATGCCGGAGGGGGCCCTCGTCCTCCCCTCCCTCCTGAGATCGATGCCTTCAAACGTCTGGTAGCCTCCTGCGGCAAGAGGAAAGCAAACTTGAATCAGCAGAAGTTTGTAAAGAAAGCTGAATCCATCCCCTCTGTTGAATTGCCTGCGGAATGCCCATGCTGGACTGCGCTGAACCTAGAAGAACTCGGGCTCATTGGTCAACTTACGGGCCTCTAGCCCTCTCCCAAAGCTATTGATGGATGGGTCCAGCGAAATTGGAGGCCCCTTGTCTCTGAAGGAATTTGAAATCATCTGGTAGGCAGAGGCTATTATGTTTTTGTCTTTGATTCAGTAGAAGATCGAGACCTTATTTTCTGAAACGGTCCATATTTCATGGGCCCCCAAGGACTCTACTTGAATAAATGAACACCGGACTTTGATCCTTCCCAGGATATTCCTTCATCCATTCATGTCTGGGTAAGGTTACCCCACCTCCCTATTCATTGCGAACTCGGAATCTATGGAAACAATCAGGAACCAACTAGGCAAATACATTGATAGGGATGAAAGGAGAGAACAATATTCGTGTGCCATAATATGTGTTGAAGTCGATTTGGAGATAGGGTTGCTCGAGGTGTTCAAGCTCACCATAGTTGGTTGGTCTCACATACAGGAACTTGATTATGAACAGCTCCCCTTCAAGTGTCGACACTATCACGACTATGGCCATTTTGCTCGAAACTGCAAGAAGAAAAATGAGGAAGAACCTGAAAAAGAGAAGGGCGAATAGTGGACACAAGCCCAAAAAGTAGGCACATCTAAGCAGACCAACAGAGTGAAAGGGAAAGGAGGGAATGCAGAGATCAGAGGACCCTCTTCTAAGAAGAGACTACCCGAAGTTCAAGCCACAGAAAATACCACCATCTCAATAAATCATTTTGTTTTTCTAAACCCTCCAGAAGATCAAAACCAACCAGAACTTGAAGAGGGAGAGGTGCAGTAGTATATGGAACAAATAACAAACGCATAAATAAACTTAGGATCTTAGGAACAAACTGGAGTATCCACCTCAAAAATCCCTCGTGTAAGCGCAACCCCGCAGGAAAAACAGGGCTCTCCAATAGGTGCCATATCCCCACTCTATTATGTAGAAATGACCAAAAAGAAAAAGCTGATAGACAGCCCTGGTTCTTCTGAAGAAGACTCTTTTGAGCGACCCACCAAAAAGGCAGGAAGGAAGTCTCGTAAGGAGATCAGAGAAGAAGAGGTTGAGAGATTAAAGATGTAGGGCAGTCAATCCACAATCAAAATGTCATTAGGCAGAATCACAAGGGGCTGACCCACAAAGGGAGGGCCTACTCCTTCCTTCCCTGGTAAATAATGCAGATTGTCTCTTGGAATTGAAGGGGTTTGGGGAACCCATTGAAAGGTGAAGCAGTAAAATATCTATCAAGAATGGAACCCTCAGATATCCTCCTACTCCAAGAGACAAAGATAGAAGAGGATGCTCTTCTATCCTTAAGTCGAGCCAAGTGGAAAAAGAACTCAGGAAAAGCGGTTAGCACCGGAGGTACTTCAGGGGGTCTTGCAACCTTATGGTTAGAGGATATGTTTCAGCTGAAAAGCTTCTTCGCAACCCAACACTAGATATACACAGTGTTAGAGTCGGTCTGGTCATCCCTTCGTCAAAGATCAAAACTCTTTTTGCATTTCATGTTTAGGTGTCCCATCACTTTTGATCACTTGCATTTCGCTAGGGGCATGCCATTGTCTGACGGAAGGGTTTGGTGTTCTTGTTTCCCTCATGCTTGTACCTGCCCGGGCTAGTCAAAATTTCTCTATGTTCATCAAAGTTCATTTCAGTCATTCATAGTCATTATGCTATTTTGGTCAAAAAGAGTTATTTTAAGAGTCCAGGTCTAGTGGTTGGTCTTCAAACATGTCGAATAATGCCCGCAGGCCATGAGGATGGTTTTCGAAGAGGTTCCTAGTTCAAAAGCTCATCATCAAACACATTTGAGGACATTTCTTGTTCAAAACTCTGTTTTGAGTAAGAAATTGTCGAATTCATTTTTTGTAATAATCATGTATTTTTTCGCCATGGAGTTTTCAAAGCAGGCTTTGGTTTTCCTTTGCCAAACATCAACGCCAGCATCCCTGTTAAAAACAACCAAGTTCATCAGCTCAAAACTCAGAAAATCAATGAGACAGCCAAAAGACAGAGTTTCATTAAAAGACAAAGTGCCATAGTCAAAAACATTATGAAGTGGGTTTTTGAAGAAGCAAAAATTTAACCCATGACTCCCAATGTCTTTATAAAAGATTTTCACAAGCAAACAAAGTCATTGTGCAACTCAAGGTTATAGAGAAGCATTGAAAAGTCATTGTGAGAAGCTAGTGCGTGTTTGGAGTGAGATTGGAGGCGTTTTCCAAAGCGCGGCGCACACACAGAGGGGCGCGGTGCACATACAGAGTGCGGCGCACACAACGCTACCCCACAGTGTTAAATTAACACGGGCGCAGCGCATATACCAAGCACGGCGCACACCCACAGAGGCCCGAAATTGTTCCTAATTGCATCAAATCTTTTGGAATTCTTTCCAATTGCCAGGTAGGGTCTATCTCTTGGCTTGTTCATCCAATTTTGTGGATAGGATGATGGTTATGGCCATTTATAATTGCAATAAAAAAAGCCTAAACCCTACCACTTGAAATCACCAAAGCTATTGCTCTAGGGTTGAGGACTTGTTGTGTTGATGCCAAGGTTCCTCTTTCACCTCTCATTTTTTCACTCCTTTCCATTGTTCCCTTCCCCCCTATCTCATTTTTCCCTATTTTCCCTACCCTAAAACATTACTAAACCCATATTCCCTATCCCTCCACACATTTGTCAACTATAAAATCCCCAAACCCTCCTACATATCCTTGAACAAAATTCCCCCCCCATAACCCCTATTCCCATCATATTATTCCCCTTCCTAACACTCCCTTTTTACATTGTTCCCCTTGGTGGCAGATATCACAACAGCACTCAGTTTCACTACCATCATCAAAGGATGACAAATATTTGGCACAACACAGGTTTTTTCTCCTTGTGTGTCACGCCACTAGCGCGACGCTTAGGATTGGGAGCTTAAAATCACAAATGATTTACATTTTTGGATTTAGCATGAAAAATCATGACTTATGGTGCATGGCCAAGAAGTTTGGGCAAGTTTTGAGTCCTCAGGAGGGCAAAAACACCCTAAAAATGACCTCTCTGCCCCTAATTTCACACACAAAAAGCAGTCTTCGGAGATTGAGGTTTTGGAGGGGCAAATGGGCACCAAATTCAGAAATTCCATTGGGCTTGGAAAGTAGACAGGTAGGGATTTACAACAAGCACACTTGGGCTCAATTTGGACTTCAGAAAGTGCCTCAAAATCAGCAGCAAAGTAGCGCAACGCATACAGAAATTGGCGCGATGCACAGAGGTTTTTGGCCCAATTTTTCACCTTCTAGCTCAGAAATTCGGCCAGTTTGACTAGTTTTGCTTTGTGATGTAATTTTTGACTTATCTTGATGTAATTGAGTGAACATGATGTAATTTTGACACTTATTTACTTGTTCTAGAGGATTCATTCACCAAAGAGTGAAAATTTAATGAATGAATCAGTTTCCTACCTTATAGAGGCAAGTTGTTTTGATTGCCTAGATTTTAGTGCTTTGTTTAGAATTGGTTGAAACAGCTCCTAGAAGGATGAGATTGACCCCTAGAGGCGAGGGAAGAGGTTGGCTTGCCTATATTATGTAATTTCTAGGTCATTTTCAGGGTTGGACTCTTGGGAAAATCTTGGCACTCTATTGTACATTGTATCTCTGCATTTTTGGCAAAGGAAAGACCAGGGTTTTGCAGCACTGTTTGGGATCCATGTGGCTTTATGTTTTGATGGTGTGCTTCTCTGAGTAATTGTAAGTTTATCTAGTGTTTTGTGTATCATCTTCAAGCTTCTTCTTCTGAATTTGAACAAATGAGTGATTAAGGTAGAATCCATAACTGCTATGCTCTGCCTTTGAATTTGTTTAAATTTTCATGTTTTCTTCAGTTTAAGGAGAATCCTTGACTCTCTCTTGCTCTCCTTAGCTCCTCACCTATCAGATCTACCCATCTCACCTGCTTTAAAGCATCAAAGCGATTTCCTTCCTTGCCCCAATCAGACCTCTGCAAAAACTGTGCCTCATCCCCGAGCCCAAATTTGCCTTTCCCATTTTTACAACAAAACCCTCAAAAAACCAAATCAAATCCCTGCACTTAATACCTAGCCTAAGATCAGTTGCAAACTTAGTCATCTCGAGCCTCATTGATTACCTTTTGCCGAGATTGACCCGGAGAGAGCCCTCTCCTGTCCTCGTAGGGCTAGCTATGAGGTTGAGCATGGTTTGATGTGGACCTAGAACCTTGTATTTTTAGCCTGAGACAAATCTAGGCTCTAACACATAGAACTTTTACATCTCCCAAGTAAGATTTCTTTGGCTCTCTTCAATCCTTATGTCCCTATTAATTTCCTAGAAAAGAAGGACTGTTGGAATTCTCTCTCAGATTTCCTAGAAATCTACACTCCCCCAAACATCATACTGGTGGGGGATCTTAACATCACTTTAGATCCGAAAGAGAAAAAAGGTGAAGTATGGGGTAAAGATCCCTTCCATGTCTCAGTGGAGTCTCTGATTCTTGCTTGGGACCTCCTTGACCTCAAACCTAAGAAAGTTCGTTATACCTGGACCAACAATAGAGTTGGTAATGCCAACATTCCTGCTCATCTAGACCGGTTTGTAGTCCAAAGTTCTTTGATGGAGGGGAACCATTTAATCTCTTCAAAAATACTACCCAAGATAACATTTGACCATAACCCCATCTCGCTGCTCCTAGAAAAAGAGGAAGGCTTAGGCCCTATTCCCTTTAGATTCAGTCCTCTTTGGGTAGCAAGAGAGGGCTTTATGGACATAGTGGCTCAAGATTGGTCGCAACCAGTTGAAGGATCCCCCAGCTTTGTGTGGGAACAAAAACTTAAATACACTGAGTATGCCTTAAAAACCCAGGGAAAAAAAAAACCCTCTCCACTTCAAAAAGCAATAGAAAAAAGACTGTGCAAGCTTTAGCCAAGATTTAATTAGGCATGGAAGAAACTGAACCACCAAAGTTCAGCTGCTCATCGAACAGAATGCCCAGTTCAACTATTTTCTCTCCTTTCACTAGGAAGAGGAGTATTGGCGCCTCAAGTCTCTTAGCCTCTGGCTGCAAGCTAGAGATAGAAACACATCATTCTTTCACAGACAATGCAAAGCTTGTCTCTCTCGGAATCACATCTCAAAAATATCCACCAGGGAGGGGGAAGTCATCAAAGGACAACCTCTTATAAAACAGGCCGCCACATCTCATTTTCAGCATCTGTTTCAGGAGGATGGTTCTTCTGATGAAGACCTAGCTGCTGACTTTTTGTCAAACATCACTTCACTTGTCACTGTAGATTTAAACGTTGGGTTATTGAAGCCTTTTATTGAAAAAGAGATAGTGGAAGTCATATGGTCAATGGAGCCGGATAAAGCCCCCGGGCTGGATGGCTTCACCATCCATTTTTACAGAGCTTGTTGGAATGTAATAAAACTCGATCTCCTCTGAATGATAAAAGCCTTCAAAAGAAAGCCAATGTGGGAGGTTGCACCAACTCCACCTTCCTTGCTCTAATCCCCAAAGAAGTTAACCTAGAGACTTTCGACAGGTTCTGGCCTATCTCACTCTGCAATGCCTCATACAATATCCTTTCCAAAATCTTAGCCAATAGACTCAAGCCTTTGTTAGGGAATCCGATCTCCCCTCTTCAGGGCGGTTTTGTCAAAGGAAGGCACCTCATAGACAATGTGATCCAAGTACAAGAAGCCCTCCACTCTAGCCACATTCTGAAGGAAAAAGGCATGCTCACCAAGTTGGATATGTAAAATGCTTTTGATCGGGTTAAACTCTCATTCCTCTATAAAATCCTTCTATCCTTTGGTTTTAGTGCTGAGTTTGTCAACTTGATAAAAGCCTGCACACTTAGACCTTGGATATCGCCCCTGGTTAATGGCAGACCTACTGATTTCTTCTAAGCTACAAGAGGGCTCCACCAAGGGTGCCCATTGTCACCCTTTCTTTATATCATGTTGGCAGAATCCCTAAGCAGAAAGATAACAGTGGAAAGGGAAGTAGGCTCTATCCCAGGCATTAAGGCAAAAAGAGGTGTGGATCCTATAAATCATGCCCTCTTTGCAGATGACTCTCTCCTCATGGGAGGGGCCTCGATTAAGATAGCAAGGGCTTTCAAAGAAATTCTTCAACATTGATGCTTAATTATGGGAGCCTTGGTCAACAAAATAAAAACTGTTGTCTACAGTTGGAATGTAGATCATCCAACTATCCTTCGAATTGCTTACTCCTTGGGATTCCCTGGGTATGAATATTGGGAAAAGATCAAATACCTAGGCCTTCCCTTAACCTTGGGACCAAGCCCTCCCTCCCTCTGGATCGAAGTAATCAACAAGATAAAAGAAAAAATATCATATTAGGGAGGCCAATGGCTAAAGGCTTGGAAGTTGGTTTTGATAAAGGCAATCCTCTCTGCCCTCCCCATCTTCCAGTCTTCCCTCCTGCTAGCGCCCAAGTCTATCACGGAACAAATCTCCAAGCTCCTTCGGGATTTTCTATGGAACAGGGGTAAGGGCAACCAGAGAAAGTTATATCTAGTAAGATGGGATATCCTTAAAATACCACTCCAGGAAGGTGGGTTATAGATTCGGGATCCAAGCCTGGAAAATCTGGCTCTTGGTGGAAAAGTCATATGGCAGCTGCATGCAGACCAAAAACATCCGGTTAGCAAGATCCTCTCGGTGAAATACCTAAAGGGAGGCTCCTTGAGAAACCTTACAACAACATCTACTCCAACAAGAACAACAATTTGGAATTTAAGCATAAGAAGCATCAATCATTTACAACAGCATTTATACAGAATCCTGGGCAATGGATAGAGAACCTTACTGTGGGAGGATACTATTCAAGGGAATGGTCCTCTGGCCTCCCTAAATTCCTGCAACAATCTAAAGATCTAGCTAGTGAACAAAGGTCTCCTCTGGCTTGCAGACATTTGCTCTTGGGACAACAAAGGGAATTGGGCAGGATGGACTTTTCCAGGGGTCCCAGAACCTCTTCATGCTCAAAAAAACTTGTTGTGTACAGTTCTCTTTGGCCTCACCCCTGTCCACTACTCATCCAAGGATAAATGGGGGTGGGGAAGAATAGGAATTTACACAGCAGCTCAAGGTTTCTCCTCTTTACAATCTACACATGCCCCTTCGATGACACCGAAGCTCTGGAAATCAGTTTGGTCCCCCTTTAGCCTACCAAAGGTGAATTTCTTCACATGGTTACTCATGCATAGAAAGGCACTAACAGGTGAAAATATAAACAAAATAGGGTTCCACGGCCCCTTTAGATGCTGCTTATGCAATTCTGCTACTGAAACCTATGATCACTTACTGGTTGATTGCGATTTCACACAAGCAGTCTCGAATTTGCTCCTTCACGGTCTTAGTGCTCCTTCCCCCTCTCAAATGTCTATCGTTTTTCTTTACATCTCTTGGATAGACCAAAATCATGAGAAAAAAGCTAAAAACGCAGTCTGGAACAACATCTAGCAAGCTATTCCAAAATGCCTTTAGTGGAAAGTGCGGTTGGCTAGAAACGACTGCATTTTCAACAACAGGCTCCTGAATTCAGTGGTAGTGGTGGCCAAAGTGAAAGCCCTCTTGCTGGAAATCGTAGTTAAATAAGCTCTTGCCTCCTCTTTACCTTCAGAATCTTCTGTGTGGCTGGGATCTTGCTCGACAGGAGAGAGGAAAGATTCAGTCAACAAACCGTTGAATGCTCCTTCTTGGTGCTTGCGACTCATTGAAGGTGACTTTCTCACGTGGTGGCAGGGGACCTCAAAAGCCACGATCTTCTTTGATGGAGCGTCCAAGGGGAACCCAGGAACTGCAGGTGTAGGAGGTTTGATTCTTTCCTCGGATAGATCGAGTGAAACCGACTTTAGTTGGGGCCTAGGCACTAGCTCAAACAATCAAGTAGAGAGTTACAGTCTCTTAAAAGCTTGTTAGATTGCGAAGGAGCTAGGATATAAAATAATTCAAATTTTCAGAGACTCGGAGCTTCTGATTAAACTTTTAAACTTCGAAGATCATTTTTTTAATCCTGCATTAAACAAAACCCTGTAGCAAATCCGAAACACTTTGAAATATTTTGACAGAGTTGACTCTTACCACATTCTGTAGGATTTAAACAAGCAAGCAAACTCGCTGGAAAATAAAGGTTGTCTGCTGCCTCAAGGAAACCTTAGTCTCAATGGAGGACCCTGCTCACTCAATCCTCTGCCTTAACCAAGCTACAGTAGGCAGATCTGCATTCATTGGCCTCAATACTCAGATTGAGCGTTGTACTTGGAATTTTGAAAGTCACACTTAGGAACGCCAAGAAGCAAGCAGAAGGAACAACAAGCAGCCGTAGCCAACAGAAGGAACAACAAGCAGAAGGAACAACATAACAACAAAAGGAACATCAAGCAGAAGGAACAACACAACAATAGAAGGAACATCAAATAGAAGGAACAACACAACAACAGAAGGAACAACCACTGCCAACAGAAGAAACAGCAAGCAGAAGGAACAACACAACAAGAGAAGGAACAGCTAGTAGAAGGAACATCAAAACAACAGAAGGAACAACAAATAGAAGGAATAGTCATAGCCAACATAAGGAATAGCAAGCAGAAGGAACAACACAATAACATAAGGAACAACAAGCAGAAGGAACATCACAGCAACAGAAGGAACAACAAGAAGAAGGAACAACACAACAATAGAAGGAGAAGCAAGCAGAAGGAACAGTCATAGCCAACAGAAGGAACAACAAGCAGAAGGAACAACACAACAACAAAAGGAACAACAAGTAGAAGGAACAACACAACAATATAAGGAACAACAACCAGAAGGAACAGCTGCAGCCAACAGAAGGAACAGCAAGCAGAAGGAACAACACAACAACAGAAGGAACAACAAGCAGAAGGAACAACACAATAGAAGGAACAACAATCAGCCCAAGGGTAAAAAGAAGGAAGCAAACCAAATGGAATTAAAGATAAGAAGAATCAGCCCTCTCAGGAGTAGTCAGTCTACAAACCATGAAAAAATACAAGAGAATCAATGTTATGTAAATTTACTTTACTAGTAGGACAATGTGTTAGACGGTATTCAAGAATAGCTACAGAAATCTATGTATTCCTGAATATAAGCACATGAGAAGGGACTGTGTTCGCAACATGTTCTCACGGCTTAGTTTCCACTTATGCTATAGTTTATTGTAATAGGAGCTTGCTCCATCACAACTTTTGGCAATATATCCACTATCCGATCTTGTTAGCAAAAAATGTGAACACCATAATGTTTCGTCATAATACATATAATATTTTTTTTTTGTTAATTATGTAGAAATTCTACTCTCTACACATCTTGTGGAGAAACTGTAAATTAAACTGATTATGTAATGTACTAAAGCAAAATACTTAATCTATTTCTACTATCAAACTTTGCAGAAGCTTAATCAATTTTAGCAAGATCAACTAGAACACATATAACAGAGAAGAAGATTCAATCACACATGAAACACAGAAGAATACTTTGGGGAAGGCCTTAGCTAAAAACCCTGCTATCTATATTATCATACAAGTAGAAATATCTCAGGATTACACAAAGCTTTAGCTCACAAGCTATCCAGCTCTCCATACAATCCCTCACTGTTGCTCATATACAAAATACACAACACATATGCCTTCCTTTGGTCCTCCAAGCCTCCTATTTCCTTGCGCAGTTTCTCCTGGGTCCTCCAGCTGCAACCTGTGTGATTCTCACCTCACACACAACACTAACCTCTGAAATAACTGCGCAATCCTGAAGGAGTTGATTCCTTCTGCATGGATGAGTTTCCTTTATAGGAAAATTCCTCCAACTGATAGTAAAATGTCCCTGTCTTTAATCTCAACTAGGTCTTTCTCTGAACTGACATGCATTGGTTATTTATGAGAGAATATTCAGTTATCTAGAGAACACTAGTTGCATGCATGCATGCATTAACTCACTGAACTCACAATTAGTTCCACAAACTGTTTGGAAATAATTTAACTGGACTTAACTCAGTTAACTGAGCTAAGTAATTACAACTCAAATACAACTCATCCTTATCTCCTTAATTAAGGGATAACTTCCTCAATCAAAGGGATAACTATTGCATGTCTACACAAAGACTTCATGTTTGAATTTCTCCAACTAATTAACTCAAGATGAATTAATTAATTATTTTTCAAATAGTTAGTGAGACTAAATTCGAATTTTTATTCTCAATTTTGATTCAAGGACAAATCAAAATTGGAATATATCCAAAAATGTTATTTATAGCAATGCTATTTTTAGCATTTCTATTTTTTGCTATTTCCAACAGAGTTGGAGTGTATCCTAAAATGCTATTTATAGCAATGATAATTTTAGCATTTCTTGTTGCTATTTTCAGCACTCCCTCTCAACAAGAAAGGGATTATTCATCACCCCGATCCTGTCTCTGTGGAACTCGAATTTACACTTTGACAATGCCTTAGTCAAAATGTCAGCATCTTTCTCCTCGGTCGAAACATATCGCAACAACATGATCCTCCTCGCCACACAGTCTCTAAGATGATGATACCAAATGTCTATGTGCTTGGACCTGTCATGAAATATTGGATTCTCGGAGAGTTTGATACAACTCTGATTATCACAATAGATCACAATTGGATCCATCCTCTGATCAAACAAACCAACTAGAATAATCCGCATCCAAATGGCCTCACATGCTGCCTGACTTGCAGCCATGTATTCAGCCTTTGCTGAGCTAAGTGCAACTGACCTATGTTTCCTACTGTACCAAGAAACTTTAGCTGAACCAAGGTTGAAAATTCCTCTTGATGTGCTCTTCCGTTCTGATGGACTGCCTCCCTAATTTGCATCTGTGAAGTTGATCTGATAATCACCCTATGAGTGATCTCAGTTAAGAATTATTAAATGGAGGTATTACAGACTCATGTGTTTGTGTGTGTGTCTAGGTTATTTAAGCAACAGATCGATCAGATTGCAAATACATAGACACTTGAAATGGAAGACAGCAGAGAAACATAGTAAGCAAATATAAGAACACAAGAAATTAATAAGGAGTTCACCCTATCCTCCAGGGCTACATCTCCAGTCCAACTTTCAGTGGTGGCCTTCTTTATTGTGTCTTAAAATAGATAATTACAAAGAAGGAGCTCAATATGAGTCTCCTGTCATTGGATCGCTTGGCAGGGTGGTTCTTGGATTCCCCAAGCCACTAGAGTACATAGACTCTTGGCCTTACCAGCTTTTTGACCTCTCGGGTCTACAATGGAAGGAGCCCAATGTGGTGCTCAGTCCTGACATATCCCTCTCAGGGATGGCTTGAATTTCTCAAGCCCTCTGGTGCTCGACGCTGCCTTTCGTCAGCTTGGCCCTCTGTCTTCTTACTACTTTTTCTTCTGTGTGTGTTCTCTCCTCTCTCCCCTTTTTTCTTTTGCTTGTCTGTGCATGGCTTTAAAGCCATTCGAGCTCATGGCTATTCGATTCCCCTTCCAACTCTGTTGGATTGCCTGCTACAGCTTCGCTTGGAGTTCCCTGTCTTGGCGTCATCATCAGACTCACAGGGTGTGGCCACTTGTCCTCCTGCGAACTGCGCCAGCTTGCTTCGTCAGTTCGGTTCTTCAGTTACGTCATGGGGTGAGTCATCCGCCACCTTGGCAATCAAATCAGACCTCAAATTCTTTTAGATCGTGGCTTGATCCCTCATTAAATCTGGCCTTACCATTGGGCGTGATATCAGCCGTTAGATCTGGATCCCCCAGATCTGACACCATCCGCTCATTTCACGCGGTTGACTTGCTCGACCATTAGCATGCGATGAGTAGTGGTTTTCTCTCTCCTCCGCTTGCCATGCATCGGACGCTGAGTGGAATCAATCCGTTTTCACCAAATCTTCTTACTGCCCAAGGATGCCCCCGATAAATATCGCCAGTTTTTGGAGCATGGGTCCCACCTTAGCCCCTAGCCTTTTTCCCCATGGTTTTCCGGGCTCCCATGCGATCGAGCGCTCGGGGCCCCTCCTTTACGAGGGTTTTTACCCAGCGATGCACACTAATCGCGCATAAAAAATTGCCTCCATTTCCCAATTTGAGCTTCCCAGGGGCTAGTTTCGCCTCTTGCACAGTCTCCATGGGCCTCGGTTAGTGCATTTTGATCGAGGTCCTCATCGTTCCATGCTGGCTGCCAACTACCACTATTTTAGAGGTGTTTTTTTATCACTGCTCTCAATTCTTTGAAGTCTGTCCTGACCTGGTACAGCCATGGTTCTTTTGATTTTCCTCATGGATCCAATTTTGATCACGACCTTCCCACTGAAAAGCTTTTGGACCACCAAAAGTTGGTTTTTCAAGCATCGACTAAGTGAGGGTACTGCTGTCTCACTTGTCCCATCTCAATCCACTTTTCATTGCTCGGCTTTGAACCTTTGAGCCCAATTCTGAGGTACTCAACATCTCCCCTGCGCGTTATCCTCACCTTCCTGTCCAAGACTGTGTCTTCTTGTAATTCATTCAAATATTCAGGTAGCAGGTCGTCAATACAAGGCAATTGACTTTGCTCTTCACAATCCTCAATCATTGAAGGTTCAAACAATCTCAAGCAATCTGCATTTATGACTGAGTAGATGTGCATGTAAGCTAGTATATGAAGGCGAAAAGCATTTTCACCAATCCTCTCAAGTATCTTGAAGGGTCCATACCTGATAGGCTTTAGCTCTTTACCTTCACCTTGCATCTTGTCCTTTCTGATATACAGCTAAACCTGGTCACCAACTTGGAAACTATGCTCCACCCGATGCTTGCCATGCCTTGCCTTGTATTTGGCTTGGCTCTTTTCTAGCTGTTCCTGTACTGCCTGGTGAATCTCCTGGATCTGTTTAATGAACCTAGTTGCCTTGTCCACATCACTGTGTCCATCAACTTTGGTATCCTTACCAAAGACAAAATCCAAAGGAGACCTTGGTGTGAAACCAAAACAGGTCTCAAAAGGAGATCTCTGTGTAGAAGACTGTTTTTCTTTGTTGTAAGCATGCTGCACATAACACAAGTGTTCATCCCAAAGCTTAGGATGTTTGCTGCAATATCCTCTGAGTAGCTGGATCACTGTCCTATTAACTACTTCTATCTAGCCATTGGTTTGTGGATGAAAAGTTGTGCTTTTCTTCAGTTGGGTGTCCATCATATCCCACAGACTTGACCAAAACTTCCCCACAAATCGGGTGTCTCGATTAGATACAATAGAAGTGGGTAATCCAAAATGAACCCATACATGTTCAAAGAATAGTTTTACAGTTTGTTCAGCTGTAATCTGCTTATTACAAGGTATCAAAATGCACATTTTGCTGAACCTATCCACAACCACATACAAATAATCATGACCTTTTCTAGACTTAGGTAGTCCCCCAACAAAATCCATGGAAACACTTTCCCAAGGGTGAGAAGGAACTGGTAATGGAGTGTACAGGCCTAGTTTTCTATTGCTAGGCTTGCTTTTGGCACACATAGTACACCCTTTTACATATCTAGAAACTGTCTCACTCATTTTTGGCCAATAACAAAATCTTTGCAGCTGTGCAATTGTTTTACTTACCCCAAAGTGACTTGATATCAGAGAAGTGTGTGCCTCTCTGATTATCTTTACTCTCTCTGTTTGTGGAATGCAGAGTTTCCCACAATGATATAAGAGTTGGCCCTTCACATGATAATCCAATTATTCTACCCTTTTGCCTTGACTCAAATTTGCATATACATCTTTAAAGTCTATATCTTGAGCATATAGTTCAATGTAGCTTTCGTGTAGTACAAAATTATGCTTAAGTATAGTAGATGCATTTATAATGGGTCTAGATAACATGTCTGCAACTTTGTTATGTATGCCCTTTTAATATCTGATGACTAAATGAAACTGTTGTAGAAAACCCATCTATCTGTAGTGCCTTGATTGCTGCAATTTAGTTTGGGAGTGTATGTATTGAAGTGGTTGATGATCAGTATGTGTTACTATCTCTTTGCCCATTAAGTAATGCTTCCACTTTTTCACACTCTGAACTAATGCATACAATTCTTTATCATATGTAGGATAGTTAACTACTGCAGGATTAAAAGCTCAAAATGATAACATATGGGTTTACCGTGCTATGTCAACACTGATCCCATGGCATAGTCACTGGCATCTGTTTGGATCTCAAATTGTCTTTGTAGATCAGGCAGTGCTAGTACAGGTGTTGTACTAATCTTCTCTTTCAAGGTGTCGAAGGCTTTTTGATGTTTGCCTCCCCACTGAAACACCTTGTTCAATCCTGTCAAAGCATGCAAGGGAGCTGCAATTGAGGAAAAGTTAGAGATGAACGTCCTCCAATATTGTGCTTCTCCTAAGAAGCTTCTCACTTCTGTAGTAGACTTGGGTTTAGGCCAGTTTACAATGACTGCCGCTTTACAGGGATCTATTTTCAATTCACCACCCCCTCCTGTATGACCCAAATAATTTAGAGATGTTTTGCCAAATTCACATTTTGAGAGTTTAACATAAAGTTTTTCTCTTTTCAAAACATCTAATGTCTGCTTAACATGCTTTAAGTGTTCCTCCCACGTTTTACTAAAAATCAGAATGTCATCCATTTACACAATAACAAAATCATCAAGAAAAGCTCTGAGTACATCATTCATTAATCTCAGGAAAGTAGCAGGGGCATTGGTTAGGCCAAAAGGCATAACCAACCAATCATACAATCCTTGCTTTGTTTTGAAAGCATTCTTCCATGCATCTTGCTTTGCAACTCTGACCTGATGGTATCGATTGTGCAAGTCCAGCTTGGTGAAATAAACAACTTCCTTCAATTGATCTAAAAGATCATCTATGCGAGGAAGGGGATAACAATTTTTGATTGTTATCTTATTTAGTGCTCGGTAATCAATGCAAATTCTCCACGAGCCATCTTTCTTTCTCACTAGAACTATTGGTGACCCACATGGCGATGTGCTAGGCCTGATGAACTCCTTGTCGAGCAACTCCTGCACCTGCTTCTTGATTTGAGCATTCTCTAAAGCAGACAACCTGTAAATTCCAATGTTAGGCAATGGAACATCTTGCTGCAAAATAATATCATGTACTATTTCCTTTTTGGGTGGCAAACCTTTAGGTTCTTGAAATAGGACATCATACTCTGAAACAATCTTTTCTATACCAGCTTGCTACTTAGCATTACAGCCCTCAAATACATTGGTTTTATCAAGTTTCTTTTCCTTTACAACCATTAGTAAGAATTGTTTGCATGAATTTATCATTCTTTTCATCTACCCTGAGTATGAGAGTATAATTATTCTTGAGCTTATGAGCTCTTACAAAGTATTCGATTCCATCTTTAACAAGTAGATACTTGTTCTCAGCTCTATAGAAAATAGCCTTTCTATCATACAAGTAAGGACTCCCTAAAACAATTCCACATATATCCAAAGGAATTATGTCTAACTCAACCTCATCTACAAATGCTGACCCAAAATAAAACTTGAGTTTGCACTGTCTAGTCACTTGTAGTTGTGCTTTATCATTCAACCATCCTAATGGGTATGGTTTCTTATGAGGTGTAGTTGCTAATCCCTATTTCTTTACAATTGCTTCAGAAACCAAATTTACTTGTGAGCCACTATCAAACAAAGTTTCAATCTTCTAATGTTTGCAAACAACTTGAATATGAAAAAGCTCATGTCTTTTTCTCTCATGTTCTTCATCAATAATAAATTGAGCAGAATTACTAGTAGATTCTTCAGAATTCTTACCTTTTAAACTCGTGGCTGCAATGGTTGTTTCATCTCTTTCTGGATAGCTGCAGTAGTCTTCTTCTTCTTGCCCTTGGAATTCTTAGGTCTCAACTTTGGATGTAGAATCCAACAGTGCTCATCATCATGCCCATCCTTTTTACAGTGGGTGCATGAAGCTTTGCTTTTCTGTGCAGTGTTTTCCTTCCTTGCTTTCCATTTCTGCTTTCTTTTCTCCTTTCTCTTGCTTGTAGTGGGTTGGGATGGTCCCCCAACTTCTGGATTTCCATTCTTTCCTCTAGCTTCTAGATGAGTAGCTTGTACAGATACCTCATCTATACTAGTGGGATTAAACATGAGGATGGTATGCCTCATGTAGCTGTGTAGACCACCAATGTACTTCAAAAGAGTCTCTAGTGAGTCTAATGAGATCCCTAGAATCAATGCTCTCTTTCTAAATTCTTGAGTGTACCCTTGCACACTTTGCCCTTTCAACTGTCGAAGAGTTTGCCAACTCATCATGGCTTGTTACATGTAGGCCAATGGATAGAATTGCTTCTTGATGGTAGAAACAAATTCACTCCAGACAGAGATAGTCTTACCATGTCTTTTCATGTTAGTTTGGGTTCTGCCTTCCCACCAAACCAAGGCAGTGCCTCCCAGGCGTAGGCTTGCCAGCTGAATTTTTCTCTTGTCTGAGTCGATGTTCTGCACTTTGTAATACACATCAATTTGTCTAATCCAATTGTCCATTTAGCTCTCCATCATATATAGGCAAGTCGAATTTAACGTCTAACTTGATTAAATATGCTTTCTTATTATGCACAGGGCTATTAGGAGGTGTGAGAAAGTTTTCCTCTTTCCCTTTTCCTTTTGAGTGGCATGGGAATGAGATTAATCTTCTTCTTTGTCTTGTTTAGAACCTGATGAATCTTCATCCTTATGCTTTCTAAAGTCCCTATACATTTCTTCTACCATAGACTTTATAGCTAGGAAACTCTCTATGAATTGAGGGTATGGCCCCACAAAACCTTCCTCTGGCATTGTCTTCCAAGGATAGACTCTCCCAATTTCAGGATTAGTTTCGACCAACTCTCCTCCTAATTTGAGCTTTGATCTAATGAGCATTCAATAGCTAAACCAACACAAACTTGTCTAACCTTACAGCCTAAAGCTCTGATACCACTTGATCTGATAATCACCCTATGAGTGATCTTAGTTAAGAATTATTAAATGGAGGTATTACAGACTCATGTGTTGGTGTGTGTCTAGGTTATTTAAGCAACGGATTGATCAGATTGCAAATACATAGACACTTGAAATGGAAGACAATAGAGAAACACAATAAGCAAATATAAGAACACAAGAAATTAATAAGGAGTTCACCCTATCCTCTAGGGCTACATCTCCGGTCTAGCTTTCAGTGGTGGCCTTCTTTATTGTGTCTTAAAGCAGAGAATTACAAAGAAGGAGCTCAATATGAGTCTCCTGTCACAGGATAGCTTGGCAGGGTGGTTCTTGGATTCCCCAAGCCACTAGAGTACACAGATTTATGGCCTTACTAGCTTTTCGACCTCTCGGGTCTACAATGGAAGGAGCACAATGTGTTGCTCAGTCCTGACAGATCCTTCTCAGGGATGGCTCGAATTTCTCAAGCCCTCTGGTGCTCGACGCTACCTTTGGTCAGCTCGGCCCTCTGTCTTCTTATTGATTTTTCTTCTGTGTGTGTTCTCTCCTCTCTCCCTTTTTTTCTTCTACTCATCTGTGCATGGCTTTAAAGCCATTCAAGCTCATGGCTGTTCGATTCCCCTTCCAACTCTGTCGGATCGCCTGCTCAGCTTCGCTTGGAGTTCCCTGTCTCGACATCATCATCAGACTCACAGGGTACAACAACTTGTCCTCCTGCGAACTGTGCCAGCTTGCTTCGTCGGTTCGGTTCTTCAGTTACATCATGGGGCGAGTCATCCGCCACCTTGGCGGTCAAATCAGAACTCCAATTATTTTAGATCGTGGCTTGATCCCTTGTTAAATCTGGTCTTACCATCGGGCGCGATATCAGCCGTCAGATCTGGATCCCCCAGATCCAATGTCATCCGCTCATTTCACACGGTTGACTTGCTCGACCATTAGCAAGTGATGAGTGGTGGTTTCCTCTCTCCTCTGCTTGCCACGTGTCGGATGTTGAGTGGAATTGCTCCGTTTTCACCAAATCTACTTACCGCCCAAGGATGCCCTCGATAAATACCGTCGGTTTCTGGAGCACGGGTCCTGCCTTAGCCCTTATCCTTTTTCCCCACGGTTTTCCTGGCTCCCATGTGACTGAGTGCTCAGGGCCCCTCCTTTTTGAGGGTTTTTTCCCAGCGATGCGTGCTAATCGCGCATCAAAAACTGCCTCCATCTCTGATCCGGGCTTCCCAAGGGCTAGTTTCACCTCCTACGCAGTCTCCATGGGCCTCGGTCAGCGCGCTTTGACCGAGGTCCTTGTCGTTCCACGTTGGCTACCAACTGCCACTGTTTTAGAGGTGTTTTTGATCGCTGCTCTCAATTCTTTGAAGTCTGTCCCGACCTGGTACAACCATGGTTCTTTTGATTTTCCTCATGGATCCAATTTGGATCAGAAGCCCTGTAGCTTCACTCCCTTTGACCATCTATACCATAATCCAAACTGAGATGTGCCTCTGAGGCATCTCAAAACATGCTTCGCTACCTTCCAAAATAGCTTGGTAGGCTAAACCATAGCTTGACTCTGCTAGTTCACCGCAAAGCACAAATCTGGTCGTGTGTTCACTAAGTACATTAGTGAACCCACAAGCTGCCGATACACAGTAGCCTCTACTACCTCACCTGAAGTAGCATCCTCCTTCCTCCAGTTACCTGCTAGAGGAGTCTGCATGGGTTTGCACTTCTCCATGTGGAATCTCCTGAGTATCTCATTGGCATACTTGCCTTGAAACACAAAGACTTTCCCATCCTTCTGCTACACTTCCATGCCTAGAAAGTAGTGCATGAGACCCATGTCTTTCATCTCGAACTCTCTTGCAAGGTCCTCCTTGCAAGACATGATCAACTGATCATCACCTGTCAATATCAGATCATCAACATAAAGAACAACGATCCACTACTTACCTTCCACCATGATGTGGTACAAGTTTGCATCTGCTCCACTCTTTGTGAAGCCCAACTCGCTGAAGTAGTCGTCAATCCTGGTGTACCGAGCACAGGGTGCTTGCTTCAGCCCATGTAAAGCTCTCTTGAGTCGGCACGCATGCGATTCACGATCAAAGGTTTCAAATCCTTTCGGTTGCTCTATGTACACCTCTTCCTCAATCTTTCCATTGAGGAATGCAGTCTTCACATCCATCTGATGGATCTTCCAACTCATCTGTGTTGATAGTGCCAACATCAACCTGATAGATGAGTACCTTGCTATAGGAGCAAAAGTCTCATCATAGTCAATCCCCTCGACCTGTGAGAAACCACGGGTAACAAACCTTGCCTTATGTTTCTCCACACTACCATCAACAACATGATTTACCTTGTAAAGCCAACGAGAACTCACAACTGACTTGTTCTACGGTCTTGGAACCACATCCCAAACACTGTTCTGAACTATGGAGTCATACTCCTCCACCATAGCATCAACCCAAATCAGTTGTTGCATTGCTTCCTCAAAGGAAGATGACTTGGTCTCAACACATTCCCCAACAAGGGCCATGTATCTAGTGTACCTCTCAGGTGACCTCCTTTGTCTGCGCTGAGAAGATGGTTCTCCCACATTCTCTCTCGCATTCGACAACAATCTGTCAATGTCTCTCGTATGCTTCTGCCCATCTCTGGAAGACTCTGCATGAGTGGATGTCTCCACTCCTGGAACCTCTGGATGCAACTGCTTCACATTAGTTTGAGGCTCCTCCTCCTTAGGAACCAATAGTTCCTCCACAACCTGTAGTTTGAGTTCCCTCTCAAGGGAAAATTGCATGGCCTTCTGCTCATCAAACTTGAGATCTCTGCAAACCACTGTCCTCCGATTGGTAGGCAAGTACATCCAATAGTTGTGGGGTGTATCAATGTACCCCACAAGTATCCCTAATTCAGCTGTCGGCTCTAGCTTCTTCCGAGCATCCTTGGTCACATGGCAATAAACCGATGAGCCAAAGATCTTGAAGTGACTCACATCTGGTCTCTTCCTAGAGAAAGCTTCGTCTAGTGTCTTCATCCCAAGTATGCGATGTGGGATTCTATTATGCAAGTAAACCGTTGTGTTGCATGCATCAGCCCACAAATGAAGTGGTAGGCCTTGGTCATGCAGCATTGCCCGAGCTACTCCCACAATCATTCTATTCTTCCTTTCAGCCACCCCATTCTACTATGGGTTATGGGGTGTCGCCAACTCTCGTTTAATTCTTTTTGTAGCACAGAAGTCCTTAAACTGTTGAGAGACATACTCTCCACCATTGTCACTTCGCAAGGCCCTAATCTTCTTTCCTGATTCTTTCTCAACCAAGGCTTTGAACTCACAAAAACTTGAGAAGGTTTGATCCTTCTTCTGCATGAAATAGATCCAGCATATACGAGAAAAATCATCAATGAAAATAACATAGTACCTTTGTTTAGCGGTGGAGGTCGTCGAGAATGGTCCACACACATTTGTACGAACTCGCTCCAAGATTGCTTCAGCTCGACTGTCTTAATCTTGAAAGGAAGATTTTGCATACTTACCCCATGTACAACCTTTGCATGTGTCCACTTGCTCATGTTTACCTTTGGGAAGTCTGGTAGAAATCTACTGCATTATCATCAAGGCCCCATGATGCAAGTGGCCCAACTTTCCATGCCATAACTCGCCAATATCTTGGCTTTGCACCAATTTTTCTTTGGAACTCAATGCAACACAGTCATCTACCTCTAGCTTGTAGAGATTCTTCACTCGAATCCCAATCCTCTTGGTCTGACCCATGGCTATGTGTCTAAGGAACGCCTTTCCTTTATTAAAGACAACATCGTAGCCTTTGTCATCCAACATCGCGACCGATACCAAGTTGTTTTTTAGTCTTGGCACATACTTCACGTCAGTTAAGGTGAGAGGAGCTCCATGCTCCCTCTGAAACACAACTGTACCTTCACTTGTAACACAGTACTTTCCATCATCACCCATCTCTATGTGCATCTAGAGGTCCTTCTCCTCCAAGGTATTGAATAAACTTTTATCACTGGTCATGTGGAATGAGGCTCCACTGTCAATATACCAAACACAACCCATGATCGATGAAACCATGCATGCAAAGAGGGTAAATTCCATTTCGAACTGGGACAATAATGCCTCACCTTCCGATCCTTTCGAGGATCCCTTCTTGGACTTCTTCAATGGGCAATTAGTTGCATAATGTCCCATCTTGTGAATTCAGTTTGCACCTGCAACCCCGAACTTCAAACTTCAAATTCTTCTCAATAAACTGTTCACAGCTATGATAACCTTTGCTCTGATCCCATGTAGAAATTTTTCTACAAAACCTCGCTCTGATACCATGTAGAAATTCCAATCTCTACACATCTTGTAGAGAAACTGTAGATTAAACTGATTATGCAATGTACTAAAGCAAAATACTTAATATACTTCTACTATCAAACTTTGTGGAAGCTTAATCGATTTGAGAAAGATCAACTAGAACACATATAACAGAGAAGAAGATTCAATCACACATGAAACACAGAAGAATACTCTGGGGAAAGCCTCAGCTAAAAACCTCACTATCTGTATTATCATACAAGTGGAAATATCTTAGGATTACACAAAGATTTAGCTCACAAGCTATTTAGCTCTCAGTACAATCCCTCACTATTGCTCATAGACAGAATAGACAACACATATGCCTCCCTTCAGTCCTCCAAGCCTCCTATTTCTTTACGCAGTTCTCTTGGGTCCTCAAGCTGTGTGATTCTCACCTCACACACAACACTGACCTCTAAAATAACTACACAATCCTGAAGGAGTTGATTCCTTCTGCATGGATGAGTTTCCTTTATAGGAAAATTCCTCCAACTGATAGTACAATGTCCCTGTCTTTAATCTCAACTGGGTCTTTCTCTGAATTGACATGCATTGGTTATTTATGAGAGAATATTCAATTATCTGGAGAACACTAGTTGCATGCATGCATGCATTAACTCACTGAACTCACAATTAGTTCCACAAACTATTTGGAACTAATTTAACTGGACTTAACTCAGTTAACTGAGCTAACTAATTAAAACTCAAATACATTTCATCCTTATCTCCTTAATTAAGGGATAACTTCCTCAATCAAAGGGATAACTATTGCATGTCTACACAAAGACTTCATGTTTGAATTTCTCCAGCTAATTAACTCAAGATGAATTAATTAATTATTTTTCAAACAGCTAGTGAGACTAAATTCAAATTTTAATTTCAATTTTGATTCAAGGACAAATCAAAATTGGAATATATCCCGAAATGCTATTTATAGCAATGCTATTTTTAGCATTTCTATTTTTTGCTATTTCCAACAGAGTTGGAGTATATCTTGAAATGTTATTTATAGCAATGTTATTTATAGCATTTCTTGTTGCTATTTTCAACTAATTAAGTTCTTCTATTATATCATAAGCAATGGCATATATAGCTCATTACTTTGCATACTCATTGTTGTGATCTGTCACAAGGGAAACTAAACCAACAACAGTGGAGGTGACATACTTGTGTCTCGGCCAACAAAATACTCAAAAAATAGGTTCAATTTGAACTATCCTACATTTAGACAATTAACTAGGATCCTTGTCAAATTTGTTACATATCATCTGCTAGGTGTAGTTGGCCATCCATCTATCTATGAAAATAAAAGAAAGTTCCTGAATCCAAAATATAAAGCAAGAGGCATGGGTGAACATTATTTATTAGAGGATGTTATTGGTGCCGGAACTTGCACACTTGAACCTGCTAGAGGTTAGTGGCCACACAAAAGATGTCCCTCGATACATGTTAGGCGGGCATTGAGGCTAGCCAAGCAAGAGCACTAGTGACATTGGACCATTTGGATTTCATTGAGGCAAACAATTATCTCATTTCAATCATCATGTTTTTCTTTGAGGAATTGACCTAGAAGTGTCTTAATTTTCCAATGAAGGGTGATGGGGTTAAAGTGTTGACTTTATTGTTCCCTTGTGTGATCAGGGTCAGGGACCCAACTAACAACTTCAATTTAGATTTCAGAGTTACAATAGCCCTGGTGGTCATTGGGTTAAAATCTTCCAATTGTTGAATTTTCACTTGAATTTTGGGTGGGATGGAAGAATGGAAAACTATTACAATGAAATGGGCTTGAACATAGGCTTAGGGTCTACTTGAAGAGCATCAACCACTAGAACCCTAACAATAACGCATCATATGCCATGGCATGGTGTCCAAGTATAGACAAGAACCAGAGCTAATTAACACTAAAGGGTCGTGAGGACTCATAAGCCAAGAAAAAATTAACCGAAGAAAGGGTGTGTGGAGAATGTGAATCATTGCCCAGACTAACTTGGAGGAGTGGTGGTAAATCAATAGAAAAGGGTGCAAAACTAGAGGGAGGGAGGGGGGCTTTAGGAATGGGAAGAAACCAAAGAAACGAAGAGTACACCAAGAATGTTTAACTACACGAGATCACCCTACTTACAAAATACTGAAGTCCTCCATGCAAAACGAACCAGACTGTAATAATTGCAAAATTTGGTCATAAAAGAGCTTACCAATTTACTAGCAGCCCTTCAACCTCTGTTTATCTATGACTGCAAGTCTCCCCACCACTGGGAAACTCACTTTCTTGGTGTGTCCTCCCTGCAACCGCTCTATTACCATGTGTTTCAGACTTTGTTGAAGAATGAACACTATAGCAGTCCAAGGCAGGGGGGGCTAGGCCTTCACTCACCAATCTACCAAATAACTAGGCATGACAATGGAAATATCCCACCTATAGCTAGAAATGGATGTGGGTGTAACAAAAAGGCTTGGGTTGACAGTGAGCAGAGTAAGAAAACATTGAGGATGCAAAGTATATCATCTTAATGTGCTTAAAGATCAAGGCTTGTGGCATGTGCGAGTGCATGGGGGGAAATGACCTCTCCATTCCCCCTCTTTAATGCTGGGAGAGACAGCGAGGTGGTAGGCTTTGGCCCCCTCCACTGGCTCATTTTTCCATGCCCCTATTAGGGTCACAATACATGTAATATTAAATGGAAGACAAATGTCAACTTAGGAGAGTACACTGAGGCTAAGGTCAAGTATTTGTCAATGTTTGATGAGTGAATTAAATTTAAATAAGTGTATATATGAGAATGTCTTTTTTTTGGTTGATTATGTATATGTTTATTTAGGAGTAGTTTTCCAACATTTTAATTTAATTATCAATAATTATTAGATGGATGGTAGGGATTTAATCTACACAAAATATTCGTGGGATATTTTTAGTAATACTCAAAGATAGAGAATTGAGATTTATCTTTGAGCTAGTTATGTTCTTTTTACTTTCAATTTAATTGAAAAAAAATGTCATATCTACAAGTGTCAAATTCAATTTCCATTCACTTTTTATTTGTGACATTGAACTCTTATTATACCTGTCGTAGGCAGTATATATTGTGTTCAGATTTTCTTTGACTTGCTATTAGTTTTCTTTCGACTAAAAAAATCTAAAATTTATCTACAATTTCACATTATAAAATGAAAATAATTATTATTAAATTAATTTTAAATTCATTTATCTCAAATATTATTGGCTAAAATGTTTTACCTCTTATTCTATAATGATGAAAACAGTGACTTCAATGTATTGTGTACTGATTTCAATTTACTTCTTCTCTCTTATTTATGTCACAAAAAAAAGGCACCACAACCATCAAATGCATGGCAAATTTAATTCTCTGGAAGGCACCATCGCTTGAGCCTCAGCTGTGACCCGAGCCTCCCTAGGCTTTTACGTACGTTGCAGAGTAAAATCTATGTCGATAGCACATGATATATCAATCATTCAAATAATAATAATATTTTTTTCCTTATTTTACAGGTAACTAATCTAATATTTTATAAAAAGCGGTTATGTTTAAAATCCACATATATTACTTTGCATATATTATTTACGTCATCATATGCATTAGATACATCATGTGCATGCGTTAAACATTATTTTTCGTATAAGTGAACCACATCACATTACACACACAGAGGTTTAAATATATATCAATCTACATTAGGCATCCATCCATATAATATGTATAGTGGACTCTTACATCATACTTGTCGCGTTCAATGCGTATTACACAATTTACACCTTGTGCTTTGGATAAGATTGAGTGCATGCATTATATTTTACCATGGAAATATATATATATTAAAAGTATTATGGTGACTTTTGGATAACATGATAAGAGAAATTAACGCTAGATTTTTTTAATACTAGTATACTTATATTAATAAATTTGGTTTTAGGTAAATCTTAATGTTTTAACATTTCACTAATAGATATAAATGTAAATCTTAAAAATGTTATGCAACCAAAATTCTAACCCTAATAGCTAATAGAGAAACCTTAATCTTTCAATTTTACCATCAAATGTAAACTCAAACACTATTACGACTAAATCTCATTCAACATTAACATAAAATGTATCGCAATATCATAAATATAAAACCATTCATCAGAGAACACATCTAGTAAGTCCAAATGGAATCTAAGGTGGGTAGAAAATACATGCATATATATATATATATATATATATATATATATATATATATATATATATATATGTGGAAGTTTCTCTATTCCTCACTAGTAGCTATTATATCCTATTCAGTTTTTAGTTGACTGTTATTAGTAGGAAGGAAAAGACAAAATCATATGTTGATTGCTATTCCATCATATATTGTAGGTCTATGTATGAATTTTGCACAAAACATTGGAATTATTTAAGAATGAACATATTTATAGTCTTTTATATTTACCTTTTATCAATACAAATTATGATTCACATCCTATTTTTTCTTTTTTTCTAATTCTCGAGTAATTCATTAAAAACCACAATGAACATGTACAACCTATATTAGGATTAAAAAGTACTTTATGTTAATTTTTTAATATATATATATATATATATATATCTAAATTTAAATTATTAATTTTAAATTTAATCATTTTAAGTTAAATTTAAATTTAAAATAATTAGAGTTTAAAATATATTAATTATATAATATATTTTATAGAATTTAAAAAATAATTACATTTATTTAATCGATGTTCAAAAATCCATCATCTATTTATCAAATTGCAATGTTAAATATTTAGACTGATCAACATTTTATATATACAATTCTTCTTCTTCTTCTTCTTCTTCTTCTTCTTCTTCTTCTTCTTCTTCTTCTTCTTCTTCTTCTTCTTCTTCTTCTTCTTCTTCTTCTTCTTCTTCTTCTTCTTCTTCTTCTTCTTCTTCTTCTTCTTCTTCTTCTTCTTCTTCTTCTTCTTCTTCTTCTTCTTCTTCTTCTTCTTCTTCTTCTTCTTCTTCTTCTTCTTCTTCTTCTTCTTCTTCTTCTTCTTCTTCTTCTTTCTTCTTCTTCTTCTTCTTCTTCTTCTTCTTCTTCTTCTTCTTCTTCTTCTTCTTCTTCTTCTTTCTTTCTTCTTCTTCTTCTTCTTCTTCTTCTTCTTCTTCTTCTTTCTTCTTCTTCTTCTTCTTCTTCTTCTTCTTCTTCTTCTTCTTCTTCTTCTTCTTCTTCTTCTTCTTCTTAATCATTTTAAGTTAAATTTAAATTTAAAATAATTAGAGTTTAAAATATATTAATTATATAATATATTTTATAGAATTTAAAAAATAATTACATTTATTTAATCGATGTTCAAAAATCCATCATCTATTTATCAAATTGCAATGTTAAATATTTAGACTGATCAACATTTTATATATACAATTTCTTCTTCTTCTTCTTCTTCTTCTTCTTCTTCTTCTTCTTCTTCTTCTTCTTCTTCTTCTTCTTCTTCTTCTTCTTCTTCTTCTTCTTCTTCTTCTTCTTCTTCTTCTTCTTCTTCTTCTTCTTCTTCTTCTTCTTCTTCTTCTTCTTCTTCTTCTTCTTCTTCTTCTTCTTCTTCTTCTTCTTCTTCTTCTTCTTCTTCTTCTTCTTCTTCTTCTTCTTCTTCTTCTTCTTCTTCTTCTTCTTCTTCTTCTTCTTCTTCTTCTTCTTGTAGATTTAATCTAGACTAAAATTCACATGCTTGCTCTGTTATTATCATGTGGTTGTCGTCATGGAGACAATTTTTTTTACTTAAATTTAGTTGCAATATCTCTATAGGCAGAAATTATAAGAACATTATTTGTTCATGAATTATTTTTCTATTTTAATTGTATTTTTTACTTCTTCTTATTATTATTATTATTATTATTATTATTATTATTACTAGTCATTTTAATTCTCATTTATTGTCTCGTAAATAAAAAAGGTTGAAAATTTTAAAAACATATGTTAAATGTATTTGACATTTGGGAATTGACTAAATAAAAAAAATCAAGCCATGACTTATGGTTATCCCATTTGGACATTGTAGATTTAATCTAGACTAAAATTCACATGCTTGTGGGCCATCTCTGTTATTATCAGGTGGTTGTCGTCATGGAGACAATTTTTTTACTTAAATTTAGTTGCATTATCTCTATAGGCAGAAATTATAAGAACATTATTTGTTCATGAATTATTTTTCTATTTTAATTGTATTTTTTACTTCTTCTTCTTATTATTATTATTATTATTATTATTACTATTACTAGTCATTTTAATTCTCATTTATTGTCTCCTAAATAAAAAAGGTTGAAAATTTTAAAAATATATGTTAAATGTATTTGACATTTGGGAATTGACTAAATAAAAAAAAATCAATCCATGACTTATGGTTATCCCATTTGGACATTGTAGATTTAATCTAGACTAAAATTCACATGCTTGCTCTGTTATTATCATGTGGTTGTCGTCATGGAGACAATTTTTTTTACTTAAATTTAGTTGCAATATCTCTATAGGCAGAAATTATAAGAACATTATTTGTTCATGAATTATTTTTCTATTTTAATTGTATTTTTTATTAATATAAAGTTGTATGTCTTTAATGTTTTTCACTCGAATTTAAATGTATTTAAACTACACTGCATGTAACACTATCTATACGGCCTTGTTACTTATTATTACTTTATTACATTTTTTAATGTATATATATTTAACTGATATATTAATTTTCTTTATAATTAATAATAATAGTAACTTAAATAAAGTTATCATTAAGTTAATTTTTATGTTTTTTTAAATCTTGGCAATTTATAATTAATAATAATAGTAACTTAAAATAAAGTTATCATTAAGTATCACGAAGTAAGTGTTTTAATACTTTTTAAATCTTGGCAATGTGAGAAGTATCACGAGGTAAGTGTTTTGATACTTATTATGAATTGGTGTTTATCAACATTTACTAGCCATTTAATTTGTATGATTGCACTATTTTTTTGTAAGCTAAAGATCTTATATTATACCATCAAATATGTATAATGTATGTTGTATATTGACACCTTAATAAGCTTTGATCTGCCTATGCAGAAACTAGACCAAGAACACTAATAAAGGTTCAAGCTAAAATGTTCCAAAATAAACAAAGAAAGTTAGTGGTGGCCAAGCTCATCATTACGAAAATTACAAAAATTGGTCGTGGAAGCCAATAAAAGTATATGGACAATAAAACAAAGGACACATATACTAGAAACAATATAAACTAGTAAGTTTATTACGAGTGGCATCATGCCAAGGAAAGATCATGAGACTAAACAATTGGAGTAGGGCAGCCAGGTTGGCTAGGAGGTGGCAACTCTCTATCACAAAATAGGGCTACTTTCATTCTTTGCATTCTTTCATCCATGATCTAATAAAGCAAATGGAGCTCCTCCATGTGAAGGAGTAGCTCGTCTCTACTTTCATTGTGGTTGAATAACACTTTACCCACCAGATTCTTAACATGCCAATATAAATCAATTATGTATATATATTAGTTGCATTATGGCCTTGAAGTGGCACCCCAAGTCCAAAACCAAGTTCTCGACTTCTGTCATGATCTTTGAATCAAGCGGGTCGTTTCTTTCATCGACCAATTCTTGCTCAATGCCTTAAATCTCGTGCTATACCACGAATGGAGTGTGTTCAAGGTATCAGTCCGCAAAGGATTGGGTTTGAGCTCAAGCTCGGGTGTTGTTGTTTGGACTTCAGCCACAACACCTCTTCTCAAGCGAGCCCTCTATCTAGGCATCAAGATTGTTGAAGAGGAGGCACAATTGAATGTTATAGGGATTTAAGCTCGGATGGACAAACTAGAAAACCCTCTCAGGTTTCCTGGAACCTAAGGCAGACAGATCAAGAGATCTATCAAACTATGGTCTAATTCATTCAACAATGTAAACAATAAGTTGGAATTGACAAATCAGTGGTAAGGGATTACCTAATGATTTTTTTGTGTAGATCAACTAGAGCATTCAGTGCGGATGAGAAGTTTTCCCATCTAACTCCTAAATTAATCCTACATAGAAAAGGAAGAAAACAACCTTTACAGCATATAAATCTTGATCAATTCAAACATTAGTAAATGAATAGTAGCAATACATTATTGAACATATAAACAATATAATATATTCCATGTTATCATTAAATAGACACAAAATACATGAGCAATTGACAACAATGTGGAAGGAACTGTGGTAGATCTATATATTCAAAAGATGAAGGAAAGTTACAACCATAGATAGCTACAACATGACCTCCTCCAACTCCTAGTTCTTCAACCTCTCTCTCTCAAACAATATCTTGACAATATAACAATGCATGAATATTGATCCCTTTCTCAATGGCCAAGCCTCCAATATATAGGAAATTGGAGGCTAAGGTTACCAAAATCTTCTTTAGTTCAAATTGGGCAAAAGGTATGGGTGAATGTTGTTTCCTCATTCAAATGGATTTGTGGCTTTTTACCGCTATGTACGATTTTATCTTCTTTCAAGAGCTTTAATATGCTTTTAAGAGCTTTATTTGCTTAGGAAAAATCTATAAATGAAGATAAAGTGATCACATTCCACCATATGAGAGTTTCCTTATGAACCAAAGTGTCAAAGTGAGTTAACTCGGGCTTTTTGCCTTATGACTGAGTGAGAATTTAGTAACACAAGTTAGATGAAGGAAGAAAGTGTTACAGACTAGGATAATGTTGTCCTCATGGTACATAACTTTCGTTATAATCTTAAATAGGCTAGAAAAAGGGAGTGTAATGGGGTATATTTCAACAAAAAGCATAGTACTCTCTTCTAGTTTGATGAGGAGGTATTTTCATGGATAACAGATGCCCCCTAAAGTGTGAGGTCAGAGAAGAAGGTGATGGTTGAAATACTTTATAAAACAACTGAGGAGAGAGATTTTCAAAGCGTCAGAATGGAAGGAGGCCTGCAAACAACAAACATATGTCACACATAAATCATGTCATGGGTAGGCCATTCTCATGCTCAATAACTAGAATAATACAATGTGGATCCATATAGAAGATGAGAGCTCATGTCCACTAATAAGTACAATGTGGAACTATGTCATAGTGTAGTCATATTGAGATAAGTTGTCTCCAAAAACAAAATACATAGCTTGGGAGAGGAAAAAAGGTTGAGTGATGTAAGCCTCATCCCAAGGTCTTCATCATTATCACATAATAACATAATTATGTACATGTGAATAAATGAGTTGATGTTGAACATGCAAGAATTCATCTGATTATCGGGTAATTATGAAAATCGTTAACAGACGTGAGGATGGCCACCAATAAGGATGATGGTCTCCAAGATGTGCAGTACAATCTAGTGAGTTTGAATAAAGGAGTTGATGTCGAACACTCGTATAATTGATCAAGTGGGAACTAATAGTGAAAAACCCCAATCAAACACATGGAAACCTATCGGTGAGGACTGCAAGCTCTAGGGTATTGTGGTGTTTCTCAATCCACTTCCAGATAACTTGTTGAAGTTGATAGGAAGGGATTTATCAAAGGTATGCAATAAGGAGTCATACATCAATTGACGTGAAATAGGACAAAAATTATTGGTTTTGAAGTGATCTGGAACAACAGGGTAGATAGACTTAGGTCAAATGGACATATGATAAAGTGGTTGATAAGGTCAACGGATAGTAGACAATCCCTTGAACAATAGGAGGCACAACACCAAGGAGACTAGGTAGCTTAGACTCAAGAACACCAAGATGAGAGTTATACAAGGATGTAGGGACGTCAGTGTATCAAGGGAATATGTTGGGTAAGTGCCACATTCAAGTGGTAGAGAATAGACTGTTTCCTTAAAACTTCTTACTCATATAGATAGCAATGATTGTTCTTTCTTCCAATTGTTTCCTAATTTTCTTAGGTTTAACGAGTCCAGGAAGGGTTAACTCAACGATATTTTCACGTTTAGAGAGTCTGAAAAGAACTTAAACAAGACTCCAAGGGGTGCCTTTGTCATGGTTGATGATCGAGTGCGACAAAGGGTTAATAGTATACTCGACATAGTTCATTTTCCATAATTAATCCATTGAGTCTAGATAAAGTGAGAAACCTATGCTCAACAGATGTCCACCTCATTTTATTATGAGTACAAAGGGAACAAAGTAAACTCGATATTCTTCATAAAGTTTGAAATGAGTCAGTTGAAGAAAACTTGTAGTATTTTTTTCAATTTAAAGAAAAAGATAGAAAAATAATGACTCAAACCTTCTTCATAGGAGTTTTACAAGCCTGGAGAAGTTAACTCGAGGATTTTATGGATTAGCAAGCAAAAAAAATTCCACAAAAATAATGTCTGTTCTTCCTCATGGGAGTTTAACGAGCTCGAAGAAGTAAACACGATGTTTTTTTGTTTTACGAGCTAAAAAAGGCCATAAATAGAATGCCCGTGTAAATTTTTTTGACTTTTGAAAATTACAAAAAAAAGTTGGTCGAATGCAACAAACCAAACATCTAATTTTCGATTTTTGATGAGCTAAAAGCTTGAGAAAAACAAGAAAAAGGGAAAGCAATGCACCAAAAGAAACAAAAATTTGTATATAAAGTTACAAAGCACATGCTAGTGAAGTGCTAGACATAGTACCTTTTTTAGTGGGTCCCCATCATAGTCCATAAGTTCATAGGTCCCTTTAAAAAGGACTCGAGTGAAAGTGTAAGGATTAAGGTAGATGGGTGGAAAGGTTATTGCACCCAGGAGATTGTGTGAGTTTCCTTCTGAGTATAACTCTTGAACAAGCGTTAAAGAGGAAGGGACAAGCTCATATTGATTAAGGGACAAGATTTCCAGATGATTCATGTTTAGTGCATATGGAAAAGAGACTGAGACATGAGGGTAGAACTCATACCAAGGTTGTGCAGCTAGATACATGACCTCCTTAATAGCCCCATCAGAGGGGAGGACAGTGGTGAGAAAATCAATAGAGGGAGCTTCAATGGAAAAGTTCCCAGGATCATGGACCCCGACTAAAGAACAAGGAGACTCAGATGTAGATGGGTTAGTGTGATAAGCAAGTTATGTCTGTCACAGTAGCATTTGTTCTCCAATAGAGTCAATAGTGGAAGGAGTTGGTATGATCCATGGATCTGTAGATCCATCAAGTACAACAGAGACCATAGAAATGGCCATAGGAACCTCAGGCAGTGGTAGAGGGAAACACCCTAGAAGAGATGAGTATTTCAAAATACCATTACCAATACCAACAAAAGGTTCAGGATTACCACCCACTAAAGGAATATTTCTAGAAGTCAATGGTTGAAATTTCGGGGTGAAAAAAGTTAGCTAGTCAATTATCACAATTTTTCCTTGATGAAGAAAACATATAAGCTGAAATATTGACGATACAATAGCTTTCATGGCATAGGTCCAACTACCCCCCAACAAAAGTTTGTAATCGAGTGAGAGAACGACAACTTCAATATCAACCGTAATCATTTTCCCTCCAAGAGTGAAGGGAAAAGCAACAAGATATCCCTTAGGGATGAAAGTATGGCCATCTAAAACTTTAAGGGAATTCAATGGTGGAGTGAGAGTGGGAGAACCAGGGCGACCCAATAGGAGGTATCCATTACACAAGTAGATGCACCTTCGTTAATGATGGTGTGGTGAATGGATTTTCTTTTTCATGAACTTGCACCTGGAATGTAAGTTGGTAGGAAATGGGCAGTGTACTTTTATCCATGTCAAAGACAATTAGGTTGGAATCTTGAGGGTCAACTCTGCCTATAGCTGAAAGCAAAGCTTTTCGTTGCATAGGAAAACTTTGTAATACTTTGAGAGCAGACATGACACAAGGCACTTGTGCGAGATCTTCTACAATACTGTAGCTCTAGGCAACACGAGCAGACGAATTTTGTGTAGCAAGATGAAGTGTCCCTTTTGGGGGACAAATCACAGGGTAGGCAACGAGCCTCTCAATATGAAAATTGTTAGGTGCGGGCAGAGTATAAGATGACGAGGTATCCAAAGTATCTAAGATAGGATTCCCATAGGTCTTGGATTGAGTTTGTAAATCAACTACTTTAAAAGTGTAGACAATTGATGATGCTTCTCTAGGAGGAGGGGGATGGGAACCACTGTTGCCCCCTTGCGGTGGTGGAGGTGGGTTCGTAACAAGGTGTTATTTTTGTTTCTCTTGTTGGGTAGGTGTTTTGTTATTCAACAACCCCCCCATTTATTAATATAATAGCTAATATTCTATCAATAAATGGGGACCCTTAAAAAATCCTTCCAAAAAACAAATTTAGCATTTAGACACTTTCTTTTAAATTTTTGGAATAAAACAAGATATCAAGTCAAAAGCCTTATTAACAAGCAAAACACGCGAAATGTGATCTAAAGGAATCAATGCGCTTAACCTAGATATAATTAGGATTTTCATAAAAAACTAGGTCCAAAGGTATTTCCTCTTGAAATAAAGCCCGTATCGCATATCGCAATTCACGAAGGGCACACCCTCACGAAGTATGTTGAATCATGTGAAATGCGATATTGCGATGCAACAGTTAACCTTATCGCATCGCATCGAAAATACTTAAGAAAGGTTTGAAATCTTACAAACCACGTGATGTTGCGAAATGCGATAAAAATCCCGGACCCGATTGGAGCCTATGTTATAAAGTAACACTTAAATTTGTTACGCAAATGAAAAAGGATTTATAAGGTAAATCCCATTAAACAAGCTATGCTTTAATAAAAAATAAAGAACGTCCCGCATCTCACATCCCACAGAAACCAAAGGAACTTTAAAGAAAGTGCACAATCAAAATGCGATAATGCGATTTGTGATATTGCATCGCAATTGCAAAATCGGAATTTTCGCAAATCAAAGCTCATAACCTTAAAAAAATTTCTTCCCGTTTTATGATGTGGAACATTAATGAGCAATAAAGGTAGTGATAACAAATCATTAGTGGGCATTTACTATGGGTTAATGGCATTTGTGTTTGAAAAGTGGCTCGACGTGATACAATATCTTTTCATCTGCGTTTAACTAAAACTCCTTTCTTGTCACCTTTTCAAGGTTATCTGTATCATTCATTCTTATTTTCATTCCCATTTGTGTCTATCTGATAGCTTATGATTTGCTTCATTTCAGGAAAAATTTGTAGCAAGAGTCATTAGTAGCAATGGTGAAGAAGGGAAAGGCAGTTGCGTCTGAAAAGTTAGAAATGATCCTTGTATTCTCTGATACTACGTGCAATAGAGACAGAGGAACTTCAACATGGGAAGCCATGTAGTATTTTTTATAAGAAGAGAAACCAAGGCCTCTGGTAGCAAAGGCCACAACCGATGCTCATATTTCCTCCAACGCCTCTTACTTCGAGACAACATGCTCGTTTCTACACCACATAGCCGCAAGGCCGAAGATAATCCCATACACAGATATGGTCAAGTGGATAATTGATGTGGTGGACGTCTCGGACAGAGAGTTAAAGAATAGTAGGCATGAGGTTATGGGATCTTTTTCAACAAACAAATTACAACTTATGTACAATCTACTAGATCCACAAAAGCTCTACAATAAACAGTTCCTCGAGAAATTTGCTAAGGAGAATGAAGACCAAACAGACGTTACGCCGACCTGGACAGAAAATGAAAGCAATATTAAATGGGATAAGACAGGTATGTATTCAATGACATCTATTTCTCCCCCTTATAGTTTTGCAGCAGCCATGCTATGTAGATTTTCGGTAAGCCCGATAATACCAAATTTTCTTCGGAGTGGCTACCATTAATAGAAGCAGTTGTGAATGCAACAATAATGAATTGGGTTCAAATTTTGTTTGATAATTTGGCAAAATCCATTATGGAGTATAGGAGAAAGAGGCATACCTCTTTAAGGGTTTCTCCCCCATTTTTCATGAGTGCCTTTGTAATGGACGCAATATGTTTTAGCTCTAAATTTCCTATGGGATGGAAGTGGATTGTGAAAGACCTGCTTCCTATCCATGTGTACCATAAGAGTTTGTGGGAATCTCAGTTTAACCCCCATTTTAACAAGATTTTCCAAGGAGTTATGTTGCCCATCCATAAACAAGTCTACGACGCAACTGCCCCTATGTTTTCCAAAGAAGCTGAAGTAGATATTTTACCTGTTGGTTTGGGGAGGAGACATTTACCTATATCAAAGTATTTGGGAGCACTGCTTCACCACATGTCCTCCCATACTATGTCCTCGACAAGTTAATGGTGAGGGAGATAGCCTACCAAATGGCAGGGGAAGGTGGGATGAGAAAAGGGTTGAAAGAACAGAAGAAGGCCATTTGCCCTACATTTCTGTTGCAATGTGGTGTGTTTGCACTACATGATTTTGGACATGCATGCAAATAGGCAGAGATAATGAAATCTCTAAAATTAACTACATTCCCAAGAAGGAAGTATGACCCAAATGGCACTGTTAAGGACTTCACTACTATGGTGAAAGTGAAACCATTCACCCATGAGAAAGACGCCTTCAATGACCTCTTCCTACAAAAAGAAACATTTTCAGACATGGCACATATGGCATCACTACTTTTTGCTCCAGATGATGTTGAAGCTTTTCATGTGTACAGAAAGAGGATATTAAAGAAGGTCCCATTGGACCTACTACAGATTGAACCAATAAGGGAGCCAACTCCCAGTGTAAGCTTGGAGGATAGCTCCAAAGAAAATTCTGAAGAAAATTTCCAAAGCAGAGACCCAGGAGAGATCTACTCATGAGTCAGAGCACTCAGAGCAATAGTCTCAAAATGGGGGAGTCAATAAAAATAAAGAGTCTGAAAGGGACACAACCGGAACTATAGAAGAAATAGCAAAGAAAACCTTGACAAAGAAATAGGTAGAAACTCACTCTACTTCCACTTAGTTAGCAAAACCCCCAGTTATTGATTTGGAAAATGAATGGGAGAATTTCAACCAGAAGCTTCATACAGATGCACAAACATATGAGATACAAACTCCACAACAAAAGTCAACTCAAGAAATAACAGTGGAGAAAACTATAGGCACTTAAGATGTTGAGCTCATTCCTGCAAACCCCCACTTCAGAAATTATTTTGAAAATTGAGGAAATTCCTCCATTAGATGTGTTTTATAGTCCTACTCACAAAAAAATCATACAAAGGAAGAAGAGGAAGCTAGATGTTGCAACTATTATGACCCCCAACAATGAACCAATGGAAATTATATGGAAAGACTCGCCCATGGACCCATCTGAAAACCTCACAAGACTGTCGCAATTTGCAGGAGCCTATGCTAAGGCAACTATTGACAAAGCGACAAAGGTCCAAATGTTGCTTAGAGAAAAGGAGTAAAATATTATGATGTTGGAACAACAATTATCTCAGGATAAATCCAATCAACAAGCAGAATTACAAGTAGCCCAACTCTAGTAGGAATTTGAATAGAGGCAAATACAACATCAGACCAACCTATCGGAAAGAGATGCGCAGATACAAGCCATGACAGATAAGTATAAAGACAATCTGCAAATCGACGAGTTCATAAAGGAAGCACTCAGTCTTAACTCCAAACTAATGTGGAAAAAGGAAGTTTTATGCTAGAAAATCTTGCAAATAAGTCCTTATTGTGAGATTAGTAATAAGCTAACAAGTGAAGTTGTCGACATGAGACTTGAGTATGACAAAATTTGTAAAAGGGTTTCTGACTTTATCACCTGGCAAGAATCAGAAGAGGGGAGAAATATTGATTTTCCAAAGCTGGAGGAATCGCATAAAGACATTTTGTTCACAGATTGGGATTCACGGCTCAAGCAAGCAGAAAGGGAAACAACGGTCGTGGCAGCAGCATCAAACAACATCATAGAAGCCATCAACGAAAATCTACATGGTGCCAACCTGGTTGCAGAATCTATACTAGGATTTCTTCCAAATGCTAAACAGTTAGAGCAGTAGTGGAGGCAGGCGGCAAAAGAAAAGGAGGAAGTAATCAGACAAATGGGAAAGATAAACTGGGAAGCATACTCGCAGTTTTTGGTAAAACCATACAGCTAATGGATGACCTTGTGATGCTTAACTACCTCCACACAAAAAATGGTGTCGTTGACAGACGCTATATTGGTTGGGTAGTTGAAATCTATGATCGGCCAACTGACACAACTCAAGCCTATGACAGATATTTGTGATCTCAAAGATCGAATGCAAAGGAGTTAATCACTTAGTTTATTTTTATTTTTAGTTTTATTTTTGCATAATCTGAGGTAGGTCATTTAAACCTCCTCAATTATTTTTGTAATAATCTATTTTAGGACCCATAGTTTAATATTTAAACCCCTCTCACACATTTAGAGAGGGGTTCAGAAATTTTATCAGAAACATTCTTCAAAAAATGCACTTATGTACCTTTGAGGAGGTTATGATGGAATGAATGGAACAAGATTTATTTTCTCTTAAATGTCTAGCATGCTCTACTGAAACACACTTTTGTACTCTTCGAATATGTTGGATTGATTGGAATTAGGTCAATATTGCTAAAGGACATGAGCAGAACTCGTCATATATGGTACCTTTATCTTATGATCTTGTTTTATTTATGTACCAGGCAATAATTCTCCTTTCAATTGTTTTATGTATGAAAGTCTCAATTACATTTCGCATTTTTGCACTTTTGTATGATGTTGGCTTCGACTTTATTTTGTTAGGCCCTTATACTACTAGTGTAACCCCTTATTGTTATTAGTAAAACCCCATTATTATATTGATGTACCCATGTAGTGCCCATATCATTACTATTGTGCCCCATAGAAGCCCACTATTGTTATTATTGTGCCCTTACATTATTATTGTTATGTCGACTTTGATTAAATTATGACCCCTTAGACTCCTATATATAGAAAGGAGGTCTTTTCATTTGTATAATCCAAGAATTGTTCTTTTGTGTAATGTAAGGGAGGTTTCCCCCTCGAAGAGGCTGAATTCTAAGGTGTTCAACTATCTTTTCTATCTTTTTGTAAGCTGGTTTCATAACATTTGGTATCAGAGCTTTGGATTCTAAGGTTTCGCTGCTCCAAATAGGTCATCATGGAATTTTCGCTATAAATTTTTTCTGTGAAGTTTCAGAAGCAAAAAAAAATACCATTTGAGAAGAAATCACAATGAACATCGGGTCCGAATTTCAGAGCTCTTCGCGCTATATTTGTGGAGATATGATATGAGGAAGTTGGTCTTTTTGCAGACTCCTGAATTACATTCCAAATAAGTGACCTGGGGAAAATCGTCATAGATTTCTCTTTGAGCATCGGATTGAAATTTTGTAAGAAGGCACATAAAGAGGACGGATTGTAGTTTCTTGTATATATTTTTAAGAGCCAAAGGTCGAAACAGTGACAAGTGGCACATCATATAAGTTCTCTCTACTGAACTTTTCTATAATCAGGTCACTATGGAGATTTGGCATAACTCTTCCTTGGAGAATCGAATTTGGATTAGACTGGTGGCATTAGAAAGAGGACGTAGAGAGCTACTGCAGGTCACAATTCTAGAACTTAAAGATCTAAAAGTACAGAGTTACAGTCGTTTCAACATCGAGCTCCTAAAATCAAGAGAAAGCAAGATGAGGAAGTTTGATGGAAAGGATCCGCTAAATTGGATACTTCAGATGGAGCAATATTTTGATCTACATGGTGTACCACTGTTACAAAAGATATATATTGCATCTTCATATTTAGAACCAGATCAATTTTTATGGTATAAAGGGCTTTGTTCTCGTAAACAACTTGTTACGTGGTCAATTTTCACAGAGGAAATGATAGCACATTATCAGGATACAAAGAGCAACACCTTATTTAGAGCAACACCACAACAATTGGAAAGAGTAAAAGGGCTTTGTTACATAGTGGAAAGTAAAATTATGGCAACAAGGAAGTCTACCCCTCACAACTATAAAGATGGAAGTGTTGTTTCTTCTAGCCTTCCACAACCTACAAGGGTTACACCACAACAATTGGAAGAAAAAAGAGAAAAAGGGCTTTGTTACAATTGTGATAGCAAATGCACTAAAGGTCATAAGTGTGTTGAGAAAAAATTATTTTACATAGATTATGAAGAGGAGGAAGAAAAGGATCAAGAAACATCAAAAGAAGAGGATATACGCCAGGACCCAACCCCGAAGAAAGAAGAAATGAATCAGACCATATCTTGTAAAGCATTGGCAAGAATTACCACTCCTCAAACTCTCAAGATAGAAGGACATATCAAGAAGAAAAAGGTGCAAGAAGTGAAATATCACATCAAGAAAGAAGAAATGAATCCAACCATATCTTGTAATTCATTGGTCGGAATTACCACTCCTCAAACTATCAAGATAGAAGGGCATATCAAGAAGAAAAATGTTCAAGAAGTGAAAGATCACATCGAGCATCAAGAAATGAATCCGACCATATCTTGTAAAGGATTGGAAGAAATTACCACTCCTCAAAATCTAAAGATAGAAGGACATATCAAGAAGAAAAAGGTTCAAGCAGTAAAAGATCACATCGAGCATCAACAACACGTTCTCCAACTTTTAAAGGATAATGCCACTTTGGTGCAAAATCGAATGAAACAACAGGTAGATCAACATCACAGTGAAAAATGTTTTGATGTAGGTGATTGTGTATTTTTACTGCTACATCTCAAGCAAGCTATTTATGAGAAGGAAATGTTGGCAATACTATATTCACTTAAGAAATGGCGACCTTACCGAATGGGAAGACACTTCAAGGTAAAAATGGATCATGATAGTCTTAAATACTTTTTAGAACAACTATTATATTTAGAAGAACAAAAAAAATGGGTCACAAATATGTTGGGTTATGACTTTGACATCATCTATAGAAAAGGGAAGCAAAATTTTGTTGCAAATGCACTCTCAAGAAAGGATAAGGATGTGGAAGCATTGTTTTGTGCTATTTCTATTATCCAACCAGATTGGATAAACAAAGCAAGGGATGAATGGAAGAAGGACGAAGAAGTATGGCCACTTATTCAAAAGTTGCAAAAGATCACAATTCAAACAATATTGCCAAAAATTGAAGAGGAAGGAAAAATCATATTGGAACCTGGAGCAATCACAGAAACGAGAACCCGACAGCGACGAGATCGATCAATTTCAGAGTACCCCATCAAGTGGAAGAACTTATTGCTGAAAATTCCACATGGGAGGACAAGAATTTTATACAGAAGCATCAAGAACTACTCAAGCGTTGAGGACAACACTTTTTGAAGGAGAGTGGCATGTTAGGCCCCTACACTACTAGTGTAACCCCTTATTGTTATTAGTACAACCCCCTTATTATATTGATGTATCCATGTAGTGCCCAAATTGTTACTATTGTGCCCCATAGAAGCCCACTATTGTTATTATTGTGCCCTTACATTATTATTGTTATGTTGGCTCTGATTATATTATGACCCCTTAGACTCCTATATGTAGAAAGGAGGTCTTTTCATTTGTATAATCCAAGAATTGTTCTTTTGTGTAATGTAAAGGAGGTTACCCCCTCAAAGAGGCTGAATTCTAAGGCATTCAACTATCTTTTCTATCTTTTTGTGAGCTGGTTTCATAACATATTTTGAATACATGAACAATTTATATGCAATATATATTTCACAATCGTTTTGGCTAACTATTTATCCAAAACGATTATTGTTAAACGATTTCACTTATTATTGTTATTGAATGATCTTTATTACCAATTGTTATAGGACATTATTGTATCGCATACTTTATTTAATTCTCGGGTATATTTATATTCAAATAGTGTTTCAACTAGAATATATGCATGTGTTTAGTAGTTTATATTAGATTTCACTTAGCTTAATCATTCCCTCGTACCACCATATATCACCCCATAAACACTATCAAAATATCTTTTGGGAAACTGGTCCCATTATCCCTAGTCGGAGCCACTACACCAAACGGAAAAGGAGCTGCTAACTAAGGTCTAGACCAAGTGTCTTTCCATCATGTTGTAGCAACGATTTTTGAGGCTTCAACATTTTAGCGCTAGAAGGAGGGCCTAACTATGAATGGCAAGTAAACTCAAATCAACAGGCCATTCTAAGAGTAAAACTCCCTCACCCTCACCTCCAACTTCTCGATCACATTCCAAAACTTCGAATCCTAAATGAGAAGTTGTAAAAAAACCTTTACAATCCACTACTGTGATTTCAAAAAAGTTAGATCAATCTTCTTCTACAAAAACCCCTGAAGTCCAGTATTTGATCCATAGTTGCAGGGGATATCAATATCTCAAGAAGAATCTAAGTTATCCCAAGCTAGTGTTACTTCTCAGTTCCTCTCATCCCAAGGGTTGACTAGAGCAGAGAGTGAAAACTTTGGGATCCCCCCACTTGAATTTCCTCTACCAAATCATAAGAGATCTAAGAAGACACAATCTGAATCCCATAGTGAGGTTCTCTCATCATCACCTCAAACATCTTCATTCATTCCATCCATTTCATCACAAAATCAACCATCTACCTCACAACTCCAGATCGTGGTTTACACAGGTATTGGAGCACAAGCCTCCTCTACCCAATCACCTTCAACCACTAGAACATCTTCCTCTACATAGATACTTACGATGGCTCAAAACCCTCCAAGGCCATGGACAATTCCAAGAGTTGTACAGATGGCAAGACCCTTACATCAATTGCTAGCCCATCCAGAAAAATGGTTACCAAAGTTCAATCCTGATGATGGCCTACCAGCTGAGGAACACATAAACAATTTTATGTTGTCCATAAACCTAAATGAAGTGGTGGAAGAAGATGCAATTGTAATATTATTCCCTTAAACCTTACAAGGATCAGTAGGACCATTGTACTTTTCATTACCATTAGGTTCTATTAATAGTTGGGATGTCTTTCAAGAGCAGTTCCTAACCAATTTCGAAGATGATAGATCAACAACTACTCTTATCAATGATATATCCAACTTGAAAGTTGAACCTAGGGAACTAATAAAAGACTTATATTCTCATTTCAATAAGCTATTGACTAAAATTCCAACGGCATCTAAGCCCAGCGATGAAGTCCAAAATGAATGGTACATTTCTACTCTCCCTTCAAACACAGTTATTTCCGTCGATAGCGCTGCCCAACCAACTTTGGAAAAAACATGAAAGAAGCCATAGTTGTAGAAAAATGAATTCTATCCTTAGATAAGAAAAATGCATTAGAAGAACGAAAATCCAAGAAAGTGACTTTTAGGGATGAATCCAAGAAAAAACCATCTAAAGATCCTTTTGATCTTGAAGGTTTACAAAAAGTCCTTAAAACCATGTCCAATGAAATGATTGATATCAAGAAGCAGGTAGCAGAGACTTCCTCAAAGAAACCTTTCAAACCATACAAAAGAAATCCCCCCTCTGATACTAAGCCTCCAAGCACCATATCAAATGTTGAATCGGATGTGGAGGAAGATGAAGTCTCAACAACTGAAGAGCAAACAGATGATGAAGAGGTAGTCGAGTTACAAGGAATGTGGGATTTTATCCTCCCCAATGAAGAAACACAAGAAGCATTACCTGTTGCAACTAGGAGTAGAAGCCCTGTTGATTTGCCACAAACAAATTCAAAGCAGAAGGTATCAACTCCAGCTCCCAAAGACAAAGCAATAGGTAAGAAATCTTCATCTAAATCCACTCAAATCGCTCCTCCTCAATCGAATGCTCCATCTCCAGCTAAAACCCTGATAGTCTCTGATGAAATGGAATATAACATAGTGGAAGATATGAAAAAGACTAGGGCGAGCATTACCTTTCATGAGCTTAGCAAGTTGAAAAATCGGCATAAGCTATTACTCAAAGAACTAAAAGCAGACCCTACTTCTCCTCTTCCCATTTTTGTAATCTCACAAGCTGCCCAAGAGATGGGAAGGCCTCCTAATACCTCATTAGACAGAATCAATCCTATCGATATTGCTCTAATTGGAGGAAGATCTAAATCCCATACTCCTCCATTTCTTTTGACTTTTGAAGTTTTCAACAAGAATCTACACAACTGTTTAGTTGATTCTAGAGCCTCATCTAACATTCTAGCACGAATAGTTTGTGCAAAATTGAATGTTGAACCCCAAAAGTTTATTGTGCACATTGTGTAGTTAGACCAATCCCAAGTCGAAGTTATAAGAGAGCTCAATCTGTTAGACCAAGAGGTAACTCCTCAAATCAGAACTCTATATTGTTCATTCAGGTTGTTCATTATTATATACAAGAGGGAGTGACTATTTGGTTCATCTCCCGATGATTCTCTATCTTATCTATATTTATTTACATTAATTACAGTTGTTCACCCAATCCCTATGATTAGGTGTCAACATTCTTTTATGAAACCAGCTCACAAAAAGATAGAAAAGATAGATCAACGCCTTAGAATTCAGCCTCTTCGAGGGGGAAACCTCCTTTCCATTACATAAATGAATGATTCCTTGATGATTCAAATGACAAAACCTCCTTTCTATATATAGGAGTCTAAGCAGTCACAATATAACCCAACCGACCTAACAATAATAATATAAAGCCACAAAAATAACAATAGAGGGATTCTATGGGGCACAATAATAACAATATGGGGACAATAGGGGCACAAAAATATTAATAAGGGATACAACTACAATAGTAATGGGGTAATCACTAGTATTATAGGGACCTAACATGCCCCTCTCCTTCAAAAGAGTGTTGTCCTCAATGCTTGAGTAGTTATGGATGCTTTTGTATAAAATTATCATCCTCCCACATGGAATCTTCAGCGGATAAGTTCTTCCACTTGATGAGGTACTGCGAAATTGATCGATTTCATAGCTATTGAGTTCTTATTTCTGTGACTGCTTCCGGTTCCAATATAATATTTCCTTCCTCGTCAAGTTCTAGCAATATTGTTTGAACTGGGAGCTTGTCGCCTATAACCTTCTTTAAACATGAAACATGGAAAACTGGGTGCACTCGAGAAGCTGTAGGGAGCTCCAATTTGTATGCCATAGTACCAATCTTTTGGAACACCTTGTACGGACCATAATACTTTGGTGATAATTTGTTATCCTTCTTAGCTTGCTTGAGGGACATTTGTTTATATGGTTGTAGCCATAGGAATACCCAATCACCTGCATCAAAAATTCTTTCGCTGGAATGTTGATTTGCTTGTTGTTTCATTCTATTCTGTGCCAACATGAGGTTATCCTTTAAGAGTTGGAGGACTTGTTGTTGATGTTCGATGTGATGTTCCACTGCTTGAACCTTAGAATTTTCTCTTAAATATGTTGTGATGGATGGTGGATGATATCCATAAAGTGCCATAAATGGGGTCATTTTTGTTGTTGTATCGAAGGAAGTGTTATACCACCATTCAACTAGAGGAAACCATTTGACCCATTGTGTCTGTTTATCAGATACAAAGCAATGAAGATATCCTTCCAAACATTTGTTTACTATCTCAGTTTTCTCATCAGATTGAGGATGATAAGATGAGCTACGAGCTAACTGAGTACCAAGACAAGAAAATAATTCTGTCCAAAAATTTCCTATGAAAATGGGATCTCTGTCACTTACAATAATCTTTGGATTTCCATGTAGCTTTTGAATTGTTTCCATAAATGCAGTAGAAATTGTACTGGCTTTAAATGGAGTGATAATGCACAAAAGTGTGCATACTTGGTAAGTCTGTCAATTACCACCATGATGATACTCTTTCCCTCAGAATTGGGTAAACCTGTGCTAAAATCCATTTAAACCTCCTCCCAACGTTGGCTTGGAATGGATAAAATTGTAATAGACTTGGGGTCTTAATTTTCAACTTTGTTTTGCTGGCAAACCAAACATTCCACCACAAACTTTTGAATATCTGATTTAAGGCCATCCCAAAAAAATTCCCTCTTAACCTCGTGGTAAGTTTTTAAAAATCCCGAGTGCCCTCCTAAGGGAGAAGTGTGCAATTCCATAAGAATCTTTTGTTTGAGTTGGGAATTCTTATAGAGGTATAAGCGATCTTTGTACCATAACGAATCATTTTTCCAACTAAATGTATCAGATGTGATGGAATATTTTTGTAACTTTCGAATAAGTGCCCACACTTCTTCATCATTCTTCCATTCCTCCCTTGCTTTGTTTATCTAATCTGGTTGGATAATATAAATGGCGCACAACAATGCTTCCACATCCTCATCCTTTCTTGAGAGTGCATCTGCCACCACATTTTGCTTCCCTTTTTTGTAGATGATTTCAAAGTCATAACCCAACATGTTTGTGACCCACTTTTGTTGCTCTTTAGAGGATAATCTTTGTGTCTTCCCATTAGGTAGGGTCGCCATTTCTTAAGTGCATGTAGTATTGCCAACATTTCCTTCTCATAAATAGCTTTGTGTAAAAACTTTCCCTTGATTGGATGACTTTCAAAAGCAACGGGTCTTTCATCTTGCATTAAAACAACACCAATTCCATTTCCTAAAGAATCACATTCCACAATAAAGGTTTTTATGAAGTCTGGTGTAGCTAAGACCAGTGCTTGGCACATTGCCTCTTTAAGATGTTCGAAGGCCTTTGTTGCTTCTGGAGTCCATGAAAATGCATCTTTCTTCAATAATGTTGTTAGAGGTGCTGCTATTCTCCCATAATTCTTAACAAACTTGCGATAATACCCTGTCAACACGAGAAATCCTTGCAGATGCTTTATGGATGTGGGGATTTTCCATTCCTTAATGGCTTTAATTTTCCTAGGGTCTACCTTAACTCCTTCATGAGATACAATATGACCCAGATATTCCACCTCTTGTACTCCAAAGAAACATTTGGATCTTTTTTCATATAATTGTTTCTCCTCCAATAGTTGTAGCACCCTGTCAACATGTTCAACATGATCCTTCCAAGACTTGCTGTAGATTAGTATATCATCAAAAAATAGTAACACAAATTTTCTAAGGAAGGGTTTGAAAATGGAATTCATCAAACCTTGAAATGTAGAAGGTGCATTGGTAAGGCCAAAAGCATGACCAAAAATTCATAATGAGCCTCATGAGTTCTAAATGCTATTTTTGGAATGTCTTCAGTCTTCATTCTGATTCGATGATATCCTGAACGAAGATCCAACTTGGTGAAGTAAATTGATCCATGCAATTCATCTAGTAATTTGTCAATGACAGGAATGGGAAACTTATCTTTAATAGTGAGCTTTTTGAGCTCCCTATAATCCGGACACATGCACCATGATCCATCCTTCTTGTGGACCAATACTACTGGAGCAGAGAAAGAACTTTGACTAGGTTGAATTATACCAACCTCTAGCATTTTTGCAACCATATTTTCAATTTCACTCTTTTGGGCATAGGGATATCTGTACGGCCTGATGTTTGGAGGAACACTCCTTGGAATCAGATGAATAGCATGATCATGATCACGAATAGGTGGGAGACCTTTGGGAGTCTCAAATACCTTGGAATGATTGTCCAAGACTTTTTGGAGATCTGGAGAAATAGATGATTCCGATGTAGGAACATCTAGCGAACATAATTGTGCAATTATACCTCTTTGTTCCTTTTTTAGAAGATTTGTCATACCGTTAGAGCTGATTATCTTTCCCGATTTCCTTGCAATACCCCTTAATTCAACTTCCTTTCCTTCCGCAGAAAATTTCATGAAAAGTTCTTGAAAATTAAAAGCTATTGTACCCAAAGATTGTAGCCATTGGACTCCTAGTACAACATCAACACCTCCCATTGGAATGGAAAGCATTGGGCTAGTCAATACATATTCTCCCATGGATAGCTTGATATTATGGCACTTTCCAGAGCAATTTATTGTTCCTCCATTTGCAACCATCACTTGACACTCTGGTGCTGGATATAGGAAGTAATTCAATTCTTTTGCTATCTTACAATGAATAAAATTGTGGGTACTTCTTGAATCAATCAACACTATAACCTTTTTCTTCTTGATTTGTCCTTCTATCTTGATGGTTTGAGGAGTGGTAATTCCAGCCAATGCATTACAAGATATGGTTGGATTCATTTCTTCTTTATCTAGGCTTTGTTCCTGGAGTATATCCTCTTCTTTTGACCTTTCTTGCTCCTTTTCTTCTTCCTCTTCACAATCTATGTAGAATAATTTCTTCTTAGCATATTTATGACCTTTAGTGTATTTGCTATCACAACTATAACAAAGCCCTTTTGCTCTTTTTTCTTCCAATTGTTGTGGTGTCAACTTTATAGGTTGTGGAAGACTAGGGGCAACAACAATTCCCTCTTTATAGTTGTGAGTGGTATGCTTCCTGGTTGCCATAATTTTGCTTTCCATTTTTCTTGCAAACCTGAATGCCTTCTCTAATGAATCAGGTTCCCCAAGGCGAACATCATGTTGGATATTATCCTTTAAATTCCCTATGAACACATCAATCCTATGCTCCTCTAGGATATTTTTTCCCCTTATGTTCAATTTTTGGAACTCCTCAATGTGCTCCATTATTGAACCCTTTTGTTTGAGACTTATCAATTGGCTAAAAAAAGTGTTGCTTTTTGTATCCTCATAATATGCTGTCAATTCTTTCGTAAAAATTTCCCAAGTGATAATTTTTTTACGATAGCAAAGCCACTGATACCATACAAACTGATTTGGTTCCAAACATAAAGTTGCAATACGTACCTTTTGTGTGTTTTGCACATTATTGAGATCAAAAAATTGCTCCATCCGTAATATCCATGTTGCGGGATCCTTGCCATCAAACTTCATCATATCGATTTTTAGAATATGGTGGGTCTTTGATCCAACATTAGAATCTATGAAATCATGATTAACATTTCTTTTGTTCTCATCATGAGTTTCCTTTACTACCCTTTCACCATTAGTAAGCATTTCTTGTAGAAACTTTGTCAAATCTGTCTTCAAATCTTCCATGCCTGTCTTTAAACAATCCATCTTAGCTTCTACACCTTTCTTTAAATCATCAATCTTAGCTTCTACATCTTTCTTTAAACCATCCATCTTAGATTTTGTTGCTTTTTGTGCAAGTGACACTTGTTGCACTTGGTCTCGTAATTTTGATATATTATGTTGCATTTCTTCCTCTTCTTCTTGAGCCATGCTAGAGCTTTCAGGTTTCTTACTAGGTGTTTGCATTTTCTTTTCTCAGGGCATCAATTTCCAATAATAATGCTTTACTATGCCCCTTTGAATTCCCTCAAACTAATTTTTCAACCCAAGCTTATGTAAAAATTTAAAAAAACTACACACCTTTTTTCACTTTGTAGGAGCTTGATATTGAATTTGATGTATCTCTGTAATTTTAGATTATCTAGTTCTGAAATTATGACCTGCGGTAGCCCTCTGCATCCTCTTTCCAATGCCACCAGTCTAATCCAAATTTGATTCTCCAAGGAAGAGTTATGCCAAATCTTCCAGAGTGACTTGATTATAGACTAGTTCAATAGAGCGAACTTGTACGATGTGCCACGTGTCCCTGTTTCGACCTTTGGCTCTGAAAAATATATACAAGAAACTACAGTCCATCGTCTTTCTATACCTTCTTATGAAATTTCAATCTGATGCTCAGAGAGAAAGTTATGACGATTTTCCCCAGGTCACCTGTTTGGAATGCAAAAAGACCAACTTCCTCAGATCATATCTCTACAAACATTGCACAAAAAGCTCTGAAATTCAGACCTGAGGTTCAGTGCGATTTCATCTCAAATGGGTTTTTTTTTCGATTTTGAAACATTGCAGAAAAAAATTTATAGCGAAAATGCCACGATGGTTTATTTGGAGCAGCGAAACCCTAGAATCCAAAGCTCTGATACCAAATGTTATGAAACTAGCTCACAAAAAGATAGAAAAGATAGATCAACGCCTTAGAATTCAGCCTCTTCGAGGGGGAAACCTCCTTTACATTACATAAATAAATGATTCATTGATGATTCAAATGACAAAACCTCCTTTTTATATATAGGAGTCTAAGCAGTCATAATATAACCCAGCCAACCTAACAATAATAATATAAAGCCACAAAAATAACAATAGAGGGATTCTATGGGGCACAATAATAACAATATGGGGACAATAGGGGCACAACAATATTAATAAGGGATACAACTACAATAGTAATGGGGTAATCACTAGTATTATAGGGACCTAACGCATCCCCCCCCTAATCTGAAGGGATGTTGGTGAGTCCAAGCATCGTTCTGAATCTTTCAAGATTTTCTCTTCCAAGTGCTTTGGTGAAGATGTCTGCAATTTGCTCATTAGTGGAACAATGGCGGAGATGGATTGTTTTGGCCTCAACATGATGTCGAATCAGATGATATTTAGTATTGATGTGCTTTGTTCGATCATGGAACTTGGGTTCTTGGCCAAATTTATTGCCGTGGTATTATCAATCATGATTGGAGTCGATTGCATTGTTTTACTTGAAAATCTTCAAGAATTTTCCTGAGCCACACAATTTCTTTTGTTGCCTTAGCTGCTGCCACATATTCTGCTTCTATTGTGGAATCTGTTGGAACTGATTGTTTGCGTGATCTCCAGGAGATAGCTCATGATCCAAGACTCATAACATAACATGAAGTAGATACCTTAGTTTCTTTGTCTCCATCGAAGTCCAAATCAGAGTATCCAATCAAGCTGAAGTCACCCACCTGTGTATATTTGATTCCAAAGTCTTGAGTTCCCTTCAAGTACTTTAGAACTCTTTTTGTAGCAGACCAATTTCCCTCACAAGGCTTTTGCATGAACCTAGAGAGGATTCCAACAACAAAAGAAATGTCTGGTCTGGTAGTAGTTAGGTAGTTGAGACTTCCTACAAGTTGTCTATACTTTGCTGCATCCTCAAATTCTTTTCCTTCAATGGATGTGAGATTTAAGTTTTGTTCCATTGGAGTAGTCATAGGATTGCATTTAGTCATGCCAAACCTATTCAACAGATCTCCAGTGTACTTCTTTTGAGAAAGGAATATTGACTTTGGATGTTGAGTTACTTCAATACCAAGATAGTAATGAACATAGCCCAAATCAGTCATTTCAAAACCTTTCCTCAATTCCTTCTTTATGGATGCAATGTAGCTTTCATTGTTCCCTGTTATCAAAAGATCATCTACATATACAACAAGATATACAACTGTTTTGCCAACCTTCTTGACAAACAAAGTTGCATCATCAAGGTCATAATGTTTCAAATTGAGTTTCAGAAGATGCTCAGTTAGTTTTTCATACCAGGCTCGCGGTGCTTGTTTGAGGCCATACAAGGATTTCACAAGTTTTCATACCTTATGTTCATGTCCTTTAACAGAAAATCCTTCAGGCTGGGACACAAAAACATTCTCTTTTAGATCTCCATTCAAGAAAGTAGTTTTTACATCCATTTGATGGACTTTCCAACCGTTCTGAGCTGCTAGGGTAAAGAGTGTTTGGATGGTAGCCCATTTTGCTATGGGGGAAAAGTATCCTCATAATGGATCCCTTCCTTCTATGCAAAACCTTTTTCCACAAGCTTGGCTTTGTGCTTTTCAAGTGAGCCATCAGCTTTATACTTGTTCTTGTAGACCCACTTGTAGCCAATTGGTTTGGTTCCCAATGGAGGATCAACCAGCTTACAAGTGCCATTCTTTATGAGGGCATCATACTCCTTTTGCATCGCTTCTTTCCATTCATCATGAGAAGCAGCTTCTTTGAAGGAAGTTGGTTCAAAATCTGTAAACAAATTCAATTCACAATCATAAGAAACATCCATATCAATTAGTGAATCAAAGTCATCTACATCACCTCCATTTTGCAGGTTTGAATTTCTAGTTCCTATCTTTCCAACCTCATCAGGATGAACACTTTCAAGTGTCTTTGTCAGCCACTTTGCGGGACCTTTCTTAGATGGTCCAGGCTGCTCCGTTGATTGAGTTAGGACTGAATCAAGATCGAGTCTCCCATTTCTATCAATCACATCACTTTAAGTATCATCCGTTGTTGGAGTTTCATGCGGGGGAGAGAGTGCTTCAGAAGAATATTCCATAGGTTGATCCAGTATAGGAATCCCCCCTTCAATATGTGGAATCTGATTATCAAATTCTTGAAATGATTTTGCATTTGTGAATCTATCCAAGCGATCAAGTTTCCGCTAAACAACATTGTTAGTTTTGGATGATTCAAGAAAGATTACATCTCTAGATACAACAAATTTTTTATTGACTTCATTATAGAGACGGTATGCTTTGGAGGTGTTTGAATACCCCAGGAAGATACACTTACGACTTATTGCACCAAGTTTTTTTCTATGTACCTTTGGTATCAAGGCATAACATGTGGAACCAAATACCCTGAGATGCTTTACCGAAGGAATGTGCCCATACCACATTTCATAAGGAGTCTTGTTTCTAATAGCATTAGATGGACATCTATTCTTTACATATACAACACATAGAACTGCATCAGCCCAAAACATCAATTTTACATTTTTGAAAAACATCATAGAGCATACCATATTTAATATTGTCCTATTCATTCGTTCAGCTACTCCATTCTGTTGGGGATTATAAGGCACAGTTGTTTGATGTTTGATCCCATGTTGGTGAAGATAGTTTTAAAATTCATTTGAAGTGTATTCTTTTCCGTTATTAGTGCGAATAGAGCCAATATGAGATTGTGCTTCATTTTCAATCCATGTATGAAAGTTCTTGAATGTTTGAAAAGCATCATATTTCTTCTTCAATAAATAAACCCAACACCTTCTGGTGCAGTCATAAATAAATGTCATGATATATTTATTTCCATTTGCAGAAGGAATAGGAATTGGGCCACATAAATCTGAATGAATGAGTTCAAGTTTTCTATGTGTTCTTGAATGTGAATCATGAAAATACTGTTTGCTATGCTTTCCTAGAATGCAAGCATCACATTGCTTAAGTTTCCTAGGAATTGTAGGCAAACCAGTAACATCATTTTTCTTCAACAAGTGGAGGCTGTCATAGTTCAAGTGTCCAAATCTAGCATGCCATAATAAACTTGATGGAAATGTACCTTCTTCATAGTGAGAATTGTATGAGAAATTTTGTGCACAAGAAAAGGCACCCTGTAGCTTGAGAAGCCTTTCTTCTTCTATCCCTGTCATGACAAGTGAGTGGTCTGATGCTTTTCTCACCTCAAGCTTGCCATCAAACATATGAATGGAGTGTCCTTGCTGGCGAATGTGGACCAAGGACAACAAGTTTCTCCTCAGTTGTGGGAGATATAGAACATGATGCAGAAGAAAGTCTGGAAGACCAGGTAGTTTAAGCCTGATTGTGCTAAGCCATGATGGCTTGAGTTTTGATTTGTCTACAAAGTATACTACTCCATCAACATTGTCAGTAAATTCTTCAAAAAAGTCTTTTCTAAAAGTCATGTGGCAAGTTGCTCCTGAATCAAGTAGGCAATCATTTTTCCAAGAAGCAAGTGAAGCATTAAATAAGTCTTCATTTACTCCAATATTACAGTGTGCCACAACATAGTGAGCAGATTCAGATGCTTTACCTTTCTCTCTGTCATTAGTCTTACCTTTGGGTTGGTTTCTTTCCTACTCAATTTTGTCCCAAGGTAGCTTTCATGTGGATGCATCATGTGATCCATCTCTTTTGCAGCGTATGCAGTGCAAATCTGACTTTTCTCCTTGAGAGTGTTTGCCCCCCCACCTGTGAAATATCTTCCTCTTCCTCTTCGACCACCTCTTCCTCTGGAAGAATCTTGGGCAAGATTTTTTTCTTTATGAGAAACGAACACATCATCTTCAGAAGATTCAAGGGCTATCTTCTTTCCAAAAGCTTTTTCTCTTTCAACAAATTTTTTCACAAGAGAGTCAAAGGTAATATCTTTGAGATTTCCATTTACTTGCAATGACTCAAGATAATTGGAGTAAGTAGGATAAAGTGCCTTAAGAAAAGCGATCAGAGGAATATCCATATTCAAACTTATTGACTTTAATATCATGCATTATATATTTTACTTTGGATGCAAGAGCAAGAGGATCATTATTTTGTAATTCAAGGGTGAAGAGTTTAATCATGAGTTGAACAACTTCAAGTGTAGAGTGTGAGTCATAGAGTTCTTTCAGATTTTGTAAGGCTTCGAATGCATTTGAAAATGGCGAAATGTGTCGACTCACCTCTTCACTTACTGATGCTGCAATCAATGCATAGGCTTTGTTGTTCTTATTTTCCCAAATGGCGAGCTCCTTGTCTGAGGTAGGCTAGACTGGCACTTCGTCTCCTTCTCCAACACACACTCCTTTCCATAGCTCATTAAAAATGAGAGTCTGTTGGATTTTCTGCGACCATTCAAGATAATTCTCCTTTCCATTAAGAACTACTCCCACAATAGATATAATTGAATGCATTGTAAAATCTAAGTGCTGTAAAAATACTTCTGTTGCCAATTAAAAAAATATTGTACTTCTGGTGGTAAAACAATTACAATATGATATGTATAGAGTGGAGGTAAAAAAAATCGGATTTATTTATATGGAGGAGCAAATTTGTATGCAGCTATCGTACCAACATTCAACGTGGAGCAGCGCAACGTGGGAGGAGGGTGTGTTTAGCCGCAAATCGAACTCGCGATCTCTATTGAAATGAAGATATTGAATGCCAAGAGATCATCAAGGAATGCAACCGCAGTGATGGGAGCGTTCACCGTGGAGGAGGGTGTGAGAAGGCAGCGTTCTGAATCTTTCAACAGAGAGCAGCGTTCTGATACCAACGAGGAGCGACGTTCAAGGCAGCGTTGTGGTCGTTCAAGAATCTTTCAACAGAGAGCAACATTGTGTTGTAGAAGGCAACGTCCTAAATCTTTCAATAGAGAGCAACCCTCTGATGATGTCATCTCTGCGTTCAGGAAAAGTGAAATTTCGCGGTGATGCAATGCTTTATATCTTGTAGAAACTTGCTGGTATACATATTAGGCCTTTCTTCAATATACAGGATAGAACTGTCGAAGATCAACCGACAATCCTTGGGAGGTAGCGCTGGATTCCAGAATGAATGCGTGCAACAATGTTTAAATATATGGAGTAAGCTAAACGCGTTTAGAGCAGTGCAACGTGGGAGGAGGAAGAGTCAGAGCTGGTAGGTTGGCCAGAATCAACAGAATAATAGTAAGAAGGATGTCACAGGATTCAGAACATATGCAAAATAGGCAGAATAGGAGTTACAAATTAAAGAGGGAAGCCAAAAATGGCATTGGCTCTGATACCATGTTAGACCAGGAGGTAACTCCTCAAATCAGAACTCTATATTATTCATTCAGGTTGTTCATTATTATATACAAGAGGGAGTGACTGTTCGGTTCATCTCTCGATGACTCTCTATCTTCTCTATTATTTATTTACATTAATTATAGTTGTTCACCCAATCCCTATGATTACGTGTCAACACAATCAAGTCACTATTAGACTGTCATCAAATCCTAAAGTCTATGTGGCTGATATCCCTGAGTTCTATGGTTTAATCCTTAACAGAGAATGGTCAGAAAAGCTTCATGGCTATTTTGCAACTGACTAGTCCCACATGTGGCTTCCCTATAATGGCAAGCCAAATCAAATAAGGGTTGACCGTGAAAAACATCAAAAATACATTGTTATAGAACTTGAAGGAGAAAATGAGCCAGTCACGTATAGCAGCAATATCATCGGAAACTACTCAGTTGAATCATTTTTAGGAAATTTTAATGCAAATACTTCACCTTTCTTGGAAAATTCTGTTGTATCCCAAGTTGAATTTTTTTCTCAAACAAATACTTCTAAGTGTGTAAATTTTGTAGATAATCTTGTAGTTAGCTCTTTATTTTGGAAATTATTTTTTCACGGATCCAAATTGAATGATAATGCCGAAGCAGGATGCATATTAGTTAGCCCAGAAGGGGTAAAAACAATGTTAGCATGCAGACTTGAATTCGAATGCACAAACAACACTGCCGAGTATGAAGCATTGGTTCAAGGGTTGTATAAGGCTATCAACCTTAACATCAAACATCTGCAAGTGTTTGGAGATTCGGAAATTGTGATAAAACAGGTAAGAAATACTATACATTGTTTGTCTGGACATTTGAAACATTACCAATCATTAGTCCAGGACCTTACAAATCACTTTACAATGTTTAATATTTCCCCTATCCCAAGACTCCAAAATTCGAGTGTTGATCTACTGGCTAATGTTTCCAAGCTTATTCCACCAGGAAATTATAGTCTTGATCGATTTTCTCTTGAATTGATTTCTAGGCCTTCCATTCGTGAAAATTTCACTAATCGATGAGTCTTTAATAACGATACAGATATCATAATATTTCTGACATCTAAAGGCTTGTATGATGACCAGATAATTGATGAAGATCAACATGATACCCAGCTTAAGAAGCAACCATAAATGCCATACCTAAGTCTGTGGTTAAGCTGGAAGACTTATATGATCTTAAGGACATATTCAAGAAGCCCACCAACTCAAAACTTCAAAGTTCAACTTTTAGGTTTGAATTAGTTCATCTTGGAACTCACCTTAAACCTCAAAATATCAATCTAGGTCTAGGTCTTACACTAGATGAAAAATCAACCTTCATTCATTTGTTGAAGAAATACAAGAATGCCTTTTCTTGGAACTATGAATATCCGAAAACATATGACAATTCTATAATTCAACATACCATCCCCATGATATCTAATGAAAAAAACCGTGCAGCAGAAGCTAAGAAAGATTCACCCAAATCTAGAAAATCAGATCAAATCTAAATTGAATAAGCTGCTTAAAGCCAAAAATATCTTTCCCGTCAGGCACTCAAGGTGGGTTTCTAACCTTTTTCTTGTCAGAAACAAGAATGGTGATATTCGAATATGTATAGATTTTCGCAATCTCAACAAAGCTTGTCAAAAGGACAACTTTTCATTACCTCCCATGGAACAAATACTGCAATCAGTTGCAAGCTTAGAACTAATGTCTTTTCTGGATGGATTCTCAAGTTACAATCAAATTCTAGTACATCTAGATGACCGGCTGAAGACTACCTTTTGAACCAAATGGGGCACCTATTCCTATCAAAAGATGCCATTTGGGCTAATCAATGTTGGTGCCACATTTCATAGAGTCATGGACATAGCTTTCAAAGGCTTGGTTAATAAATTAGTGGTAATCTATTTAGATGATATAACTGTGTACTCAAAAAGGTGCGGTAATCATTTAAAGGATTTAAAATAAATATTTGAGCGTTGTCAGAGGTATGGAATTTCTCTCAATCCCAAGAAATATTTCTTTGCTCTAAGTGAAGGAAAGCTCCTTGGATTTATTGTATCCAAAGAAGGGACTCACATTGACCTTGATAGGATAAGAGAAATTTTGAAATTTATTTACCTCATAACAAAAAATCAATGCAATCTTTCCTAGGTTAGATAAATTTTGTCAAACGATTTGACCCTGACATTTCATTAATTTTTTTACCTATTCAATCCATGATTAAGAAAATTTCTCTTTTTAAATGGGGACATACAAAGCATAAAGCCTTTGATCTGATAAAACAAGCAATATTAAATGCTCCCTCACTAGCAACCCTAATTTTTTCTAATCATTTCATTTTGTATACCTTTGCTTCCGAGAAATCATATGCAGCCATATTAACACAGGTCAATGATGATAAAGTTGAAGCACTGATTTCTTTCTTTAGCTCCAATTTGCAGGGGGTTGAATTAAACTATTCAGATGTTGAAAAACAAGCTTTCGTTGTTTTCAAATCAATAAAGCATTTCAGACCCTTTCTCCACAAAACCCACACCAAGGTAATAGTCTCGTTCTCAACAATGAGAAATCTGTTATCACAAAGAGATGTGGGAGAGAAAAGGGAAAATTGGGTAACAACACTACAAGAATATGACATAGATATTAGACCAGACAAAATTGTAAAAGGTCAAGGTTTTTGCAGAATGTTAGCAAGAGCATCCAACTTACCAACACTACAAGATTCAAGCGATGATATACAAGTATACGAGGTAAGCCTCAACGACATTGAATCCAAATATGTTGATATCATTTTTTATATGAGAAATGGATATACCCCTATGTAACTAAGTTACAAAAGAAAAATATATTTGAGGCTAAAATCTAGACAGTACCAAATCATCGATGATGTGTTGTTTAGAATAAATTATGATTCTGTTTTGCTTAGATGCCTTGGAAAATTTGAGGCAGAAAAGGTTTTGTAGGAACTCCATGATGGACCAGCGATGGACATTTTGGAGGGGACACAACCGCACATAAAATCCTTCACGCTGGCTATTATTGGCCAACCTTATTTAAAGACGCACACGATTATGTAAGGAAATGTAAAGTTTGTCAAACAACTGCTAGGAGACATAGGAAACCCGCATTACCATTCTAACCCGTCAAAATTGAACAACCATTTGAACAATGGGGACTGGATATAATAGGTGAGATCGCTCCTTACGCTTCAAATCAACATAAATATGTCCTTACAGCAACTGATTACTTCACAAAGTGGGTGGAAGCAATTCCACTTAAGGTAGCCAATTCTGAAAACATCATTGAATTTATTAACCTGTTTATTATTACTAGATTTGTCTGCCATTTGCCCTCATGTTTGATAATGCATCTTATTTTTCAGGCAATGCTATGACAAAATTTTATCTTAAAAGAGGTTTTAAACTTAAATACTCTGCTAATTATTATCCTCAGGGAAATGGCTTGGCCAAATCTACAAACAAAAATCTCATAAGAATTATTAAATGAACCATTGATCAAAGTTAGAAAAATTGGCACAAATCTTTAATATTTGCTCTATGGGCAGATCGAATAACACAGAAGGCCTCAATAGGCACTTCTCCTTTCAATTTGGTCTATGGGAAAGAGGTTGTCCTCCCTACAAATGTAGCTATTCCCTCTCTAGCCCTAGTTCAATTTATCGAAGAAACCCCTTCCTCTTCTATGCAAGTGAGAAAATCACAAATCCTTAAGCTTGAAGAAGAAAGGGAAAAGGCCAAAATCGCTCATGCACATCATCAACAGTTAGTCAAATCTTATTTTGATGCAAATTCTGTAAATTCAAAATCCTTCCAACTCGGAGACTTGGTTTTGGAATGGGATAAAGCACATGAGGAAAAAGGTAGACATACCAAATTTTAAAGAATGTGGCTTGGACCGTTTCATATTGTGGAACAAGTAGGTCCATCAACCTTTTTATTGCAAGATCTATCAGGTAAGAGAGATTCTCTGCCTGTTAATGGACAAATCCTGAAAAATTATTTTTCATAGAAGATAACCTCTTCTATTCATTGTATATTATTGTTTTTACTTTTTAGGAAAATAAAAGTTCAGTAGCATTTACTTTTTGCCTTTATAATAATAGTCTCTTTTATATTTTGACTTTTCGCTTGTATAAGTAGAGATTGTTAAGAAGATAACTTTTACATTCGAAACATAAGCTAAGTTCTATCTCTCTAAAATTGCTTGTCCTCTACTAAAATTAGTTATCCTTTGATGAAACTCAACTTTGTAAAATAACCTTTGTTCTACCATCAGTTAAGAACAATATCTATAACAAAGCAAGGACTCTCTACAGAAAAGCATCTTTAACTCTATAATTGTCATCCAAAACATCTTAAGAAGTCAATGATTCTCCCCATCTAGTAAGCTTTCATTTTTTTAGAGTGTAATTCTAAAATATGCTTAAACTTAAAGGATAAGAGGTCTCATCAAGAGCCGACTTACCATGTTCATAGGGAAATAACTAGCTGACATTACCAATACTGCATATCAAAACAGGGTAATGGCTTGATATTGTATCAATCAAAAGACAAGGGGTCTCATCAAGAGCCAGCTTGTTCAGTTAAGTTAGAACTAGTGAATAGCGTTGTCAACTTTGGTCACCAAACCAAGACAATGGTCTTTAAGGAAAAAAATGAAAATTTTAAAGAAAAGAGAATTGTTTAGAAAAAATAAAAGAAATTAAGTATATGAATCTAAACTTATCTTTAAAAATTTGCATTCTTAACTAGATGGGATACTGAATCATTGTTGGTTAAAAGGTAACCCTATCGAGGCTATGAACACTTGCTTGCAGTAGAGGCTCTACCTATGACAACTGAGTACACCTAAAAGCTGATTTGTGAGAGTCCCCTGTTTTTATCTTTAAAACTCAGTAATGGCTGATGTAGACAAAGAAATTTTCATACTGAAGAGGATAATCAAATGGATGATAATTAAGTAGATTTTGTTTTTTATTATTCAGAGAAATGTTACTTATCTTATATTTCATGTATTTTATTTTCTGAACTACCTTTATTTTGGAAGTTTTTAGAAATTTCAAAAAACTGTCAGAGATAACTGGTTCTTCCAGCGAATCGCCAATTGTTGTGTTATTCAACAACCCCCCCATTTATTAATATAATAGCTAATATTATATCAATAAATGGGGACCCTTAAAAAATCCTTCCAAAAAACAAATTTAGCATTTAGACACTCTCTTTTAATTTTTTGGAATAAAACAAGATATCAAGTCAAAAGTCTTATTAACAAGCAAAACACGTGAAATGTGATCTAAAGGAATCACCACGCTTAACCTACATATCATTAGGATTTTCATTAAAACCTAGGTCTTAAGGCATTTCCTCTTGAAATAAATATCGTATCGCATATCGCAAGTCACAAAGGGCGCACCCTCACGAAGTATGTTGAATCATGTGAAATGCGATATTGAGATGCAATGGTTAACCTTATCGCATCACATCAGAAATACTTAAGAAAGGTTTGAAATCTTACAAACCACGCGATGTTGCGAAATGTGATAAAAAGCCCAGAACCGATTGGATCCTATGTTATAAAGTAATGCTTCAATCCATTACGCAAATGAAAACGATTTATAAGGTAAATCCTGTTAAACAAGATACGCTTTAAGAAATAATAAAAAATGTCCCACATCTCACATCTCGTAGAAATCAAAGGAACTTTAAGGAAAGTGCACAATCAAAATGCGATAATGCGATTTGCGATATTGCATCGTGTTACACAACATTTTGTCACTGTCCCTGTACTCCCCTTTCCTTGATCTTGGAGGACCTATAAAGTGAACCCTACATGCTTTCCCTTCATGAAGAAACTCCCATTGTGTCTCTCTTCATGAGCAGAACAATTCCCTTTTGCACCATTTCCCCAAAATCTTATGTTTTTCCCAGTTTACAAGACTGGCACTAATGGTCCTTGTCCTCATTGCGCCGATATGCAGGGATTAACATTGTCCCTAGCGCCGACCAGAGCTACTGAGCTTTGTTCCAGGCATGTCGATCATCTTATGGAAAGTTTTTTAAATAAAGAGCCGAATCTTCCAGCTCTAGAAGCTTCGTAACAGAAGTCTAGTAAATGGTTTGGTCGGATGGGGTCGAGGATGTCAGTTTGGGCTCCTTTCCCCTATAAGGATGGAACTACCTCAAGAGATAAGACCTTATCCCATGAGAAGAGGATCCATATCCCATTCATTCATGCTATATAAGCCTCCATTTTTCCCAAGCACAGGTTAGTGTTGAATTGTTAATGTTGGTGTGCTAGTGCTAATTAAGTTTGGAGTAAGCAGCAATCTATTCATAGTTGTAGCTCTCTAGTTGTGTGAGGGAGAAGTGTGAACTTGGTTTAGTGTGAAGCCTAAAGGGAAGAGCCTTAAAACTATCATTGTTGAGGCCATCATGGAATGCTAGTAGAAGTGTGTGGGAACCTGGTTTTGTCGGAGGAGAATGGAAACGTCAAGACAATGGTTATAATCTATTCTTGATTCAATATATATGCAATTAACGATTGATTTCCTACATGATGTGTCATCTTACATGTTCATGGCTTAATGTTTCTTGACTTGTTAAGTAGGTTGCATTACAATTTGTTTATTATCATGGTTGTTGTTTGTTTTTTTTTACTTGTTCCAAGTGTTTGAAGAAGGAAACGAGAGATAGCTGGAGCGAGCAAGCAAGGACATCATCAAATGGGATAAGTGTACTAAGAGGTAGGCCTTCTTAATTGGTGCTAACCTAAGGAAATCTTCCATAGAATGTATCGGTTGTGAGTAGACCCATTATCGGGCTAGAGGAATTGTTTGTGTCCGCACTCATAATTTTACTTCACCACAAATTGGCGACCATACTGGGGAGCCAATCCTTTTGCTTGTCTTGTTTGGAATTTCATGGTTTTGTGTGAACTTTTCTAGTTCCACTTTCTCCCTTTGGTTCTGTTTGTTTTCCTATGCTTAATAGTCTAAGTTTTAGATTCATAATAGAAAGTCTCATTTCAGCTTTTATTTATTTATTTATTTTTGGCTTCCTCACTCAGTGCGCTTAATTCACTAACAGTCGCACCGATCAGCGCAATATGCTGAGAAACAGTCACGCCGACCCCCTTCTGGCGCTTGTTGTTAGTTAGGCAGTTGCACTGATGCCTGTAAGTGAAGATTAGGGTTTGCCCCAAATCTTGGCCAGTGTGTTTTTCTCTCATGATTTCGACCCTGTAAGCCTTTTAGATCATCTTCTCCTTGACTAGAAAGCTTCATTTAGCTTGGTTTGTGTGCTTGCTTGGTTTAGCCCACCCTCTGATGTGTTAAGTCTGGCCCTGTGTGAACTTATTTTTTATTTTTTCTTTGAATCCCTCAATCAACGCTAATTGTCAGTTAGGCAGTCGCGCCGATCAGGCCATCAGCGCTAGTTGTAGCACTGGCGGTTGTGCCGATCGTGCCTATCGGTACTAGTTGTCAGTTAGGCAGTCGCTGTGGCCTCTAAGTTAAGAAAAAAACAAAATTTCTCCCATTCCAGTGCTAGTGTGTCTTGGCCCTCAGACTCTCTTCTTCCTCCCAGAAGTGACTAGGATGCTTTTCTTGCTTCATTTTCAATTGAATGAGTGAAAGAGTCTCGTTTGTTCTCTTATTTCGAGTGTCTATTTTCTCTTTCCAAGAATAGATTACATTGGTTGGTTTCTCGATTGAAGCATTTATGTGTTTGGTTGGTTCGATTCAGGGAAGAAGTTGTTTTTAGTTTCATTTATCATGCTTTGGATTTGATTGATGCTTGTTTGTTCAGAATTGTGAAATTTTTCATTTAAAGTGATTTATGTGAAAGATTCATTTTGCATTTTATGAAAAGGAGAACATCATTCTAGTTTACTTAAGCGAAAATATTGCATTAGTAGTGTTAATGAGAAGCTAGAATTGCATCATCATAAGCATAGGAAATGAAATGAAACTTCCTTTGTTGTTAACGGAAGATTAAGTGCATTTAGGACATATCTTAGTGAAAGATTTCATTCTTCGATTGTTGCATTGATTGTGTGCTCTCTATCCCTCAATTAGTGTTGGTTTTCATTGAAGACAAAGATATCTTTTCTCATATAGCTGCATGTAGGAGTTTTTTCAGATGATAACGGTAGGGGTTTTTAATTGAAACCTAATTCCAGATCAACCGTTAAAATTTATTAAATTAACCTAAGGAAGCATTGAAACTTAACGCTCACATTTAGTGGTATAGGCTAGAGACGTGTTTCGACATCTTTAAACCTAGCAGTTGTCATTCGCTTCGGCATTAGACAATGCTAGTACGGACTTGTGCTCCCTGTACTATCGTGTATATAAAGGGAGACGCCACTAGGTTTGCAATCCTTTATCTGTTGGAAGTCGAGTCTGCCGCCTTGTAAACGTGATACACCGAACACAACATTCAAGGAGATTTCCTTCCTATACTTCTCGGTTCACTAGGAGGTATTTTGCAGTGCACGGTTAACTGGTAATCCTTCATGCCTAGAGTACCCTGAGTAGTCATTTTTAATATTTACTGACTCTTTAAATTTGAAAAGATCATCAAGCACTTGTCCTTTTGAGCTCATTAACTCCGAGAGCGACTAGAGTATTCTTTCGTCCTTTTCTCGACTCTTAAAACATGAAAAGGTAAACTTTTATTTCAGTGTTCTAAAATTAACTTCCCACTAAATATTCCTGGTAAAAGTTATCTTCCTTAGTAATTCTTTAGGGTCGATTCCAATGGCAACATTTCCAGAGTCCACCAGTTAAGGGTTCCCCTTGGATGGGAATCCTTTTCCTTTTCTGTCTTTTGGAAATGTTGGTGCTACTTATATGGCACGTTGTCCCTTCCTAGGTTAACCATTGGTTTACCCGTCTGGTTGTTTTCGACCTCGATGGTACCGAGCATCCCGAATCCTGTCCAAACGTCTCCTATATTTGAATCACGTCACGATGATTCTAAGGTTGACCTCTCACCTTCTTCCCCTGTCTCTTCATCTTCCCCTTCTACTTCGCCTTGTGAAAGTTTGAAATCCAGTAACCAGGAGGCTAAGAAGAAGAAAAATAAGACGAAGAAGAAGAAGACATATAAGCAAGAGGCCAAATGTGCAGTTGTTACTCCAAATGCACCTCCTGTAGACAAATATTCTGATCCTACACGAAAGGTCAGATTCCCTTGCAAGTTGTGTAAGGGTGAACATCTCCTTCGAGACTGTCTTGGCATTCCCAGAGTCTTAGAGGTATGGTCTCAAGACCTGAACCGACCATCCTCGTTGACCTCTGGAGATCATTTCGATGCTATGCCTTCATCTAATGATGATAAGAAGAAGGGAAAGATTAGATTCCCCTGTAGGTTATGTGAAGGAGAGAATCTTATTCACCTTTGTCCTCTTATGGATAAAACTTCCAAAGTTTTGGAAAACCTTACAGCTCCTCAACTCGAACTTCCTATTGGTTATCAGAGGCTTTCTTCTGACCCTCTTTAGGTTGGTCAAGAGATTGACTTAGGTTCATCTCTTGCCTATCCTTCTCTTCCTGAGCGAGACTCTCTTGTGTTTGTTCCTAACCAACGATTGGTCGAAAAGAGTGTCGACTTGGTTCTCCCACCAGTTTCTCACTTTGTTCTGGGAGAGAGTGGTGATCACACTGCTCATGTTCTTCTCATCTCCTCAAATTCTCATGAATCGAAGCATGACCCTCCCATCCCGGTTGTTCAGGAGAGTCCTTCTCCTATTCCTGTATATCATGGGGCAATCATATGATATCCCCACCAAGTAGTTATGTCATCTCTTTCGATTGGGGTCCATTGACTGCTTTCTGCCTCCCATCTTATGTGTCTTTCCAGATCACAGTACAAGCCTATAATATGGTAGTACATGGCACTATATTAGATGAAGGTGCATCTGTTAGCATCATGTCTTCTACTACTTGGCAAGCTTTGGGCTCCCCACAGCTTGTGCCTGTCACTCAGAATCTGTTGGCTTTCAACAAAGGAACCAGTCAACCCTTGGGGGTCCTTCCGAAGTTCCCTATTACTTTGGGAGGAAAGACCATCTATATAGACATGATGGTAGTCCAAGGTCTGTTAGATTTCAATCTTCTCCTTGGACACGACTATGTTTATGTCATGGGAGCTCTTGTTTCTTCACTTTTCCATGTGGTTTGTTTTCCGCATGAAGGGAGAATAGTGACCATTGATCAATTGTCATTCATTGGTCACCAGGTGCCTCCTTTGCAACCATCGTCCCCTATCGGCTCTTGTTTGCAAGAAGTACCTTCCTTGCCACAGGTCAATTATGTGGCTACCTGTTCCGTCTCCACATCTGTTGATGATCACGCAGATGATATATTACACTATGTATTTGGGGCATTGGAACCCGATCTGTCTTTGATACCAAATGACATGTATTCTTCCCAAAATGTGGTTCTTCCACGTAGTGAAGACCTCTTGGGAGCCATGTTCTCATATGGTCCATGATCAGATTAACGAGGATAATTCTTTTTCTTGTGTCAACCTCATTAAAAAATGAAACAACGTACGAGGATAGTTCTTTTTCTTGTTTCATCCTCGTCAAAAAATGAAACAAGGGTCATGAGGAGAGTTCTTGGTCTTGTGTCAACCTCATTAAAAAATGAAACAAGGAGTCATGAGCATAGTTCCTTGTCTTGTGTCAAGCTCGTTAAAAAATGAAACAAGGGTCATGAGGATAGTTCTTTTACTGTGTCAACCTCATTAAAAAATGAAGCACCTCCCATTTCCAAATCGAGTCTTTGATTAAGATCTCATAAAATCCCAATCGAGTCTTTCCTGGATCTCGAAAGTGAACCTTCATTCCATCCACCTAGTTCACTAAAATGAAGCTTGGGGGGCATGTACCTCGATTGAGTTGTTATACCAGGGGCATGCAAACTTATAGCAAGCATAGTTTTTCGTTTCAAGATTGTGTAAACATGAAACCGAATCCAAGCAGAGTTCTCCATGGTTCAAGCTTGTGTAAAAATGAACCCACGCCCAATTTACATCTCGTGATTGTCGTTTTTATCATCTAATTTCTACTAGATGAGACTTGGTTGTTTCATTCGATCGCCACCATATCTTTGGCCGATCATATGCCTTCACTTGGTTTTTTTTCATTCCCTAAGGGACCACAACGATGAGTGGTTTTTATTAGCTAGCCTCTTGACCACTACATGTTTTGAGCAGTTCCACCATTGTCGGAACCAGTTGCTACCCTTTATACCACTCATTCCTCTAGGACGAGTCACCTTTAATCTCTTTTCTGACTCGTAAAAGATGAAAAGATTGCCGAGTATCTTTTCCCTTTTTGACTAATAAAAGAGAATGAAATGGGGGGTCCGTTTCAAGCACTTTTTTGACCCTTTAAACACGAAAAGATAGCGGAGCCCTTGTTATTTCGAACTCGTTAATGGATGTGAAATGTCATGCGCCTAGTATATGTTTACCCCTTTTTCGAGCTGGGATGCACTATTTATGAAAAAGGTACTCCTTGACTAAAATGGTCAAGTGGTTCTCTCAAGTATCATTTTCTACCTTTTTGAGCTCGATAGACACAAATTTATGAAAATGGACCTTGTAGAGTTTTCTTTTCCGCGTCTTTTTTCAAACTCTCTAAACATGAAAAAAGATACTGAAATACACCTTTGTCGGACTCGCTAAAATATTAAATGACATCGGATTCGTCACCATGACAAAGATGAGCTTCTCCTTCCTAGGGCTCTTTAAAATTACTACGTCGGATTCATCTGAAGGATGAACTTACAATGCAAGCATATGTTATCCCCTTCAAGCTTAAAATTAAAAAATAATTGGGGTACTTGCCAGAAATGGTGGGGAAAAATTTTGAAATCTAATCAGCTATGTCGGTAGCTCACTCTTGAACATGACACTTTCTGCTTCGTGTCAGGTTGGGATATCCTCCTTTGTATCATTGACCTTCCTGGGTTGGTTCATTCATTTTTTCCTTCCATTTGATCTATGCCACATCATCATGATCACCGATCCTATGGATCCAAAAGCTACCAAACTTCCAGTCGTGTCACCGATATGTTCAAGAGTTGTTCTTATGCAGTTACACTTACCCCTGATTCTCTGTATCATCCAAAATCATTTTGCATCGTTTTTTCTCGTGTCGATGATGTGGGATACATTATGGCCCTCCTTTGACATGGTCCCTTCCTGTCGACTTCAACTCATTATTCGGGAAGTTGACCGACTGACTCCCTTCTGGTACCTTAGAGCTTGCATGCCCTAATGGCAAGTTCTTCACACTCAACGACAAGTTCACATCATTGGCTTTCGATCAAGTGATTTCACAAGTGTTCAACTTCAGTTCCTCTATTCACATTCCGTGGATTGTGTTGATAGTACCTTGAGGACCATTTTCATTATTGGTGGTTTCTCTCGCGCTTGTTAACAGTTTACATCATTGACTGGTAATCAAGTGACTTTCTAGCATGTTCGATATCAACACATCTATTCACATGTTAGGATTTGTACTTTGATCAGGTCGTGTTGGAGCGCAAGACCCTGGACTCAGATCACAAAAGTCCAGGTTGCGAAGTGATGTGACATGGTTATGTTGATATACATGTCTCTTTCAGATGGATGGTTGTGACCATACCATGAGTTATCATATGTGATCCTTCTCATTATTGGATGGTTGTGACCATACCATGAGTTATCATATGTGATCCTTCTCATTATTGGATGACCATGACCATACCTTGGTTTCATTATGATCCTCTTTAACGGATGGTTGCGCCCATGCCTAGATCCATTTTCATGATCATTCTCCGGATGGTTGCGTCCATACCATGATTCATGTATCAATTGACATAGTTTTCAGTTATGTATATGTATTTGTACTTGCTTGCAGGTTTTCAAACAACAAACTACGGTTCCCCGCATTGATTCATAAAGCATTTCATCCCTCACTCTAGTTCGGCCTTCACGCTTTAGGGAGCATCTGTTACACAACATTTTGTCACTATCCCTGTACTCCCCATTCCTTGATCCTGGAGGACCTCTACAGTTAACTCTACATGATTCCCCTTCATGAAGAAACTCTCATTGTGTCCCTCTTCATGAGCAGAACAATTCCCTTTTGCACCATTTCCCCAAAATCTTTTGTTTTTCCCAGTTTACAAGACCAACGCAGCCCTTGTCCTCCTCGCGCCGATATGTAGGGATTAACACTGTCCCTAGCGTCAACCGGATCGACTAAGCTTTGTTCCAGTTGCGTTGATCCTCTTATGAAATTTGTTTTAAATAAAGAGTTGAAGCTTCCAGCTCTAGAAGCTTAGTAACGGAAGTCTGGTAAATGGTTTGGCTGAATGGGTTCGAGGATGTCAGTTTGGGCTCCTTTCCCCTATAAGGATGGAACTACATCAAGAGATAAGACCTTATCCCATTAGCAGAGGACCCATCTCCCATTCATTCATGCTATATAAGCCTCCCTTTTTTCCAAGCACAAGTTAGTGTTGAAGTGTTAATGTTGGTGTGCTAGTGCTAATTAAGTTTGGAGTAAGCAACAAGTTATTCATAGTTGTAGTTCTCTAGTTGTGTGAGGGAGAAGTGTGAACTTGGTTTAGTGTGAAGCCTAAAGGTAATATCCTTAAAACTATCATTGTTGAGGCCATCATGGAATGCTAGCAGAAGTGTGTGGGAACCTGGTTTTATCAAAGGAGAACGACAACGTCAAGATGATGGTTGTAATCTCTTCTTGATTTAATATATATGCAACTATCGATTGATTTAATACGTGATGTGTCATATTACATGTTCATGGCTTAATGTTTCTTGACTTGTTAAGTAGGTTGAATTACAATTTGTCTATTATCACGGTTGTTGTTTGTTGTTGTTTACTTGTTTCAGGTGTTTGAAGAAGGAAACGAGAGATAGCTGGAGTGAGCAAGCAAGGACATCATCAAACAGGATAAGCGTACTAAAAGGTAGGCCCTCTTAATTGGTTCTAACCTACAAAAATCTTCCATAGAATGTATCGGTTGTGGCTAGACCCATTAACGAGCTAGAGGAATTGTTTGTGTCCGCACTCATAATTTTACTTCACCACACATCGCAATCGTAAAATCAACATTTTCACAAATCAAAGCTCATAACCTTAAAAATTTATCTTCCCATTTTACGACACAGAACATTATTGAGTAATAAAGGTAGTGATAACAAATCATTAGTGACCATTTACTATGGGTTAATGGCATTTATGTTTGAAAACCAGCTCGACATGATACGATATCTTTTCATCTACGTTTTACTAAAACTCCTTTCTTGTCACCTTTTCAAGGTTATATGTATCATTCTTTCTTATTTTCATTCCCATTTGTGTCTATCCGATAGCTTCTACTTTGCTTCATTTCAAGAAAAATCCGTAGCAAGAGTCGTTAAGAGAAATGGCGAAGAAGGGAAAGGCAGTCGCGTCTGAAAAGTCAGAAATGATCCCTCTATTCTCTGATACTACGTGCAGTAGAGACAAAGGAACTTCAACATGGGAAGCCATGTATTATTTGTTAGAAGAAGAGAAACCAAGGCCTCTGGTAGCAAAGGCCACAACTGATGCTCATATTTCCTCCGACACCTCTTACTTTGAGACAACATGCTCGTTTCTACACCACATAGCCACAAGGCCGAAGATAATCCCATACACAGATATGGTCAAGTGGATAATTGATGTGGTGGACGTCTCAAACAAAGAGTTCAAGAATAGCAGGCATGAGGTTATGGGATCTTTTTCAGCAGACAGCTTACGACTTATGTACAATCTACCAGAGCCACAAAATCTCTACAATAAACATTTCCTCGAGAAATTTGCTAAGGAGAATGAAGACCCAACAGACATTACACGAGCCTAGACAGAAAACAAAAGCAAGATCAAATGGGATAAGACGGGTATGTATTCAACTACATCTATTTCTCCCCCTTATAGTTTTGCAGCAACCATGCTATGTAGATTGTTGAAGCCCAATAGTACCAAATTTTCTCCGGAGTGGCTACCATTAATAGAAGCAGTTGTGAACGCAACAATAATGAATTGGGCTCAAATTTTGTTTGATAATTTGGAGAAAGCCATTATGGAGTATAGGAGAAAGAGGAGTCCCTCTTTAAGGGTTTCTCCCCCATTTTTCATTAGTGCCTTTGTAATGGATGCAATCTATTTTAGCTCTAAATTTCCTATTATGGGATGGAAGTGGACTGTGCAAGACCCACTTCCTATCCATGTGTACCATAAGAGTTTGTGGGAGTCTTAGTTTCACCCCCATTTTTACAAGATTTTTCAAGGAGTTATGTTGCCCACCCATAAACAAGTCTATGACGCAACCGCCCCTAGGTTTTCCAAAGAAGCTGAAGTAGATATTTTACCTGTAGCTAGATGGTTTGGGGAGGAGACATTTACCTATATCAGAGTATTTAGGAGAATTTCTTCACCGAATGTCCTCCCATACTATGTCCCCGACAAATTAATGGCCAGGAAGATAGCCTACCAAATGGTAGGGGAAGGTGGGATGAGCAAAGGGTTGAAAGAACAAAAGAAGGCCATTTGGCCTACATTTCCGTTGCAATGTGGTGCGTTTGCACTACATGATTTTGGACATGCATGCAAAGAGGCAGAGATCATGAAATCTATAAAATTAGCTACATCTCCAGGAAGGAAGTATGACCCAAATGACATTGTTAAGGAATTCACTACTATGGTGAAAGTGAAACCATTCACCCATGAGGAAGACACCTTCGATGACCTCTTCCTACAAAAAGAAACATTTTCAGACATGACGCATATGGCATCACTACTTTTTGCCCCAGATGATGTTGAAACTTTTCATGTGTACAAAAAGAGGAGATTAAAGAAGGTCCCATTGGACCTACTACAGATTGAACCAATAAGGGAGCCAACTCCCAGTGTAAGCTTGGAGGACAGCTCCAAAGAAAATTCTGAAGCAGAGACCTAGGAGAGATCTACTCATGAGTCAGAGCACTCAGAGCAGTAGTCTCAAAATGGGGGAGGCAATAAAAATAAAGAGTCTGAAAGGGACACAACCAGAACTACAGAAGAAACAACTGAGCAAACCTCGGCAAAGAAACAGGCAAAAATTCACTCTACTTCCACTTAGTCAGAAAAACCCCCAGTTATTGATTTGGAAAAGGAATGGGAGCATTTCAACAAGAAGCTTCATACAGATGAACAACATCTGAGGTACAGACTCCACAACACAAGTCAACTCAAGAAATAACAGTGGAGAAAACTGTAGGCACTCAGGATGTTAAGCTCATTCCTGCCACCCCCACTTCAGAAATTATTTTGAGAATTGAGGAAATTCCTCCATTAGATGTGTTTTATAGTCCTACTCACAAAGTTGTCATTAAGAGACATAGGAAGAAGAGGAAGCTAGATGCTGCAGCTATTACGACCCCCGAAAATGAACCAATGGAAATTGTATGGAAAGACTCGCCCATGGACCCATCTAAAAACCTCACAAGACTGTTGCAATTTGTAGGAGCCTATGTTACGACAACTATTGACAAAGTGACAGAGGTCCAAATGCTACTTAGAGAAAAGGAACAAAATATTTTGCTGTTGGAACAACAATTAGCTCAGGAGAAATCCAATCAACAAGTAGAATTACAAGTAGCCTAGCTCCAACATGAATTTGAATAGATGCAAATACAACATCAGACTAGCCTAGCGGAAAGAGATGTGCAGATACAAGCCATTATAGATAAGTATAAAGACAATCCACAAATTTATGAGTTCATAAAGGAAGCACACAGTATTAACTCCCAACTAATGCAGCAAAAGGAAGTTCTATGCCAGAAATCTCGCAAATAAGTCCTTATTATGAGATCAGTGATAACCTAACAAGCCAAGTTGTCGACATGAGACTTGAGTATGACGAAATCCATAAAATGGCTTCTGACTTTATCACCTGACAAGAATCAGAAGAGGGGAGAAAGGTTGATTTTCCAAAGCTAGAGGAATTGCATAAAGACATCTTGTTCACAATTTGGGATTCATGGCTCAAGCAAGCAGAAAGGGAAATAGCAGTCGCGACAACAGCAACAAACAATCATCATAGAAGCCATCAATGAAAATCTGCATGGTGCCAACCTAGTTGCAGAATCTATACTAGGATTTCTTTCAAATGCCAAACCGTTAGAATAGCAGTGGAGGCAGGCGACAAAAGAAAAGGAGGAGGTACTCAGACAAATGGGCAAGCTAAACTGGGAAGCATACTCACAGCTTTTGGTATAACCATACATCCAGTGGATGACCTTGCAATGCTTAACTACCTCCACACAAAAAATGGTGCCAGCGCTGATAGACGCTATATTTGTTGGGAAGTTGAAATCTGCGATCGGCCAACCGACACAGCTCAAGCATATGACATATATTTGCGATCTCAAAGATCGGATGCAAAGGAGTTAGTCACTTAGTTTATTTTTATTTTTATTTCCGAGACAAGTCGTTTAAACCTCCTCAGCTATTTTTGTAATAATCTATTTTAGGACCCCTCATGCATTTAGAGAGGGGTCCAGAAATTTTATCAGAAACATTCTTCAAAACATGCACTTATGTACCTTTGAGGAGGTTATGATGGAATGAATGGAACAAGATCTATTTTCTCTTAAATGTCTAGCATGCTCTACTGAAACGCACTTTTGTACTCTTAGAATATGTTGGATTGATTGGAATTAGGTCAATATTGCTAAAGCACATGAGCAGAACTTGTCATATATGGTACTTTTATCTTATGATCTTGTTTTATTTATGTACCAGGTAATAATTCTCCTTTCAATTGTTTTATGTATGAAAGTCTCAATTACAATTAGCATTTTTGCACTATTATATGATGTTGGCTTTGACTTTATTTTGAACACATGAACAATTTATATGCAATATATCTTTCACAATCGTTTTGGCTAACTATTTATCCAAAACGATTATTGTTAAACAATTTCACTTCTTATTGTTGTTGAATGATCTTTATTACCAACTGTTATAGGAAATTATTGTAGATCGCATACTTTATTTAATTCCCTGGTATATCTATATTCAAATAGTGTTTAATCTAGGATATATGCATGTGTTTAGCATTTTAGATTAGATTACACTTAGCTTAATGATTCCCTCGCTGCACCATATATCACCCCATCAACACTATCAAAATCTCTTTTGGGAAACTAGTCCCATTATCCCGAGTCGGAGCCACTACACCAAACGGAAAAGGAGCTGCTAACCAAGGTCTGAACCGGGTGGTTTTCCCCCATGTTTTATTTTGAGGCTTCAACAGTAGGGAAAGGATTATTAAGGGAAATAGGAGTACTAGAATCCTTTTGAGAAGGGAGATCGATACATTCCTGTAAATGAGGACATTTTTAGGTTAAATTCTCCTTAACACAGATATTGCAAGGAAACTTAACCAATTTCTCTTTTCCTTTGTCAAATTTGGCAGCGATAGGGGCTTTCTGAGTTGGGGCATTTTGAATAGGTTGTTGCTCCTTAAAAGGAGCATATTTCTTCTTATTCTTCTTTTTCTTATCATTGGTTGATTGCGTAGATTGCACAAAATTAATTGCAGTGGTAGGAGGGGAAGTAGGGTGAGTTGTTGTAGTTGAAGTGGGAGTCGCAATAATGGATAACTGAGAAGCTTGCCCACTAAATTGGTTTACAATAGTCCCAGTTGTAGCACTAATAAGACCATCAACATGTGGACTAGGTTGTTGAGTGGTAGGAGCATTCAAAGATCTAAGATCATTAGGAATCAAGTCATAAAGAGTGTCTGATTGCAAATAGATAAGATCGAGATGTTGGGCACATCTAATGACATGGTCTTCTATAACAACTCTAGACATGGCAACGTCCTTCGTGATGTGACATAAGAGTGATTTGCAGAACCAATCAGCGAGTAGATAGTCTAGAATGGGTGCCTTTACTAACATTTGTTGTCTTCTCCATTTATAGATATGATCGTATATATGGTGGAAGTATTATGGCATAGAGTAGTCAGTAATTCCATTCTAGTTTCATAATGGATTGGTAGCTAAAAATGTTTAAGGAATTTGATGACGAGGGCGTTAAATTTGTTAACTGAGGCACTATGGTAATTCGTTATACCGCTTAACAACGTTACAAGTGAAGGTACGAGGGAAAATTCTGAGCCGGATACTATGTTCAATCATAGAATTGGAAACACACCAAAGATGGTATGTAGTGACATGTGTTGTCGAATCGTCTCTCTATTTAGCTTCAAACTTTGGAATGGAAACATGAATTTTGTGCGAGATTGGAAGCCACAACAAGTTATGGTTGATGGGGTCATTTGTCAATTTGTAAAAATCTGAGATGTCAAGAGTAGCCAAAAATGGCAATGGAGTAGGTGTTGTCAAATCTGACCAACGAAGATGAGGGTGACCAGAAGGTCCAGCCATTCATTGGCTTCTAATAGGGTACATAGGTGTGGTTGGATAGTAATTTCCTTGAGGTGGAGGTGGAGTCATATAAAGTGGCAACCCATACGGTATGACCCCAACCTATGGGATGTTACCAGGAAACTGGTTACCCCTGGGATAGATGTTGCCCCTAACTAGTATTGGTGGTTGAATTAGGAGGCCCCTAGGAGATGCAACATGCCCAGGATATGAGACATTATTGGCCACATAAGGCAGGTTAGGTGCAGGATTACCACCTTTTACGAAAATGGGACTAGCATTAACACGATAACCACTGACATGAAAAGAAATAATCAAGGACTAACCATGTTGTACCATAGGTTGCATGGGTGCAGGAATGCCCCCAACAATTGGATAAGTATAAGAAACATTACCCCCACCTTGTGGTGGGGGGGATTTGAACTTAGTAGTGGATTCCAACTGAAAAGATTATTAAAGGTTGACGAACTTTCTGCACCTAATGGGGTGAAATTCGGAGGCCCAGGAGACGACACAAAAGGAGAAGGGTTGGTAGGAGGCAAAATTTCTGACACACAACCCACAATTGGTGTGGCTAGGGTTCCTAGGTTAATCGTAGATTGAATAGTAAGATAATCAACAAATGGTATAGAAGCTTAAATAGGCGGGTTATATGACGGTGGACCAAAAGTGTCCATGAAAGACCATGACCCACCAATAGTCATTGGGATGTTCAGAGTGGAAACTAGTGAAGACATTGTAGGAAAGGGTGTTATTTGGATCAAAACAGGGTCAAGAGGATATGTAAGCAGAGGATTATAAGGAGGTATGAGACCTTCAGTGAAAGGGTCCTCAGGTAAGATAAACTCTTGGTCAGTACGTAATGATTTAGAATTGGAAAATGGAGACCGACTCCCTTGAGTAGAAAGAGAATCTAATTCACTTGAAAATTACTCCACAGAAAGTGGAGGAAGACGTTGCAGTTGTCTAGACTAACGACGAGGTCTAGTGGAAGCCATAATGAATGATATATATTTTACAAAAAAAAATCATCTTCTTATATCATCTCAATAACCAAAACAAAAAACTCTATGAGATCAACAAGCAATCATACTTTGTTTGATAGTCACAACTAGCTGGAGATGAAACCTAGTATCGAAGGACTATTAGAGAATGTTGGTCAAAATGAGATAGTTATGATTACCCCTAGGCTTCAACCAAAAAAACCAAAGACAAAGTGGGTTCGTCTATCTAGGTGTCAGGGAAGCCTGTTAGTTTTTGTAGCATCAGAGGTGTTCTAGTCTTGAAACCTTGTGGAGAGGCTAAAACACAAGAGTTCTCCATAACCCATAAATCGTTTATAGAAATTCCACTTATAAGTGTCTCAATTAGATTATTAGCTTATTTTTTTAATATTTCTTAAGTCTAACCTTAGGAAATCTGGTTAATTAATCAATATTAATTGAGATAAGGTGAGAATCATCTAGAAACTCACACGAGTAGACTCTGATATGATCTTGGCCCCTGATTAAGTTTAAATATTTGTCGTTGAAGGTCCAAGGGATAGGTTTAAGGAAATGGTTGTAGATCTGTGGGATTTCAAAAAACCCATCCTACACACAAACTTGAGGAGCCAATGAGTGATAATCATGAACAAATTTGGACAGACAATGGCGTATGATGAAATCGATTAGGTGAAGGTTGTTAAGAAGAGGCGACCTACAATTATATAGTTTCTTGGGGTTTTCCATTTGTGCACATCTAGTGGGAAATTGTTGTCCTTTGTAGACTTACCCTTCCCAAGAAAGGAAACTTTAGGAATCAGGTGAACCAATGTTAGTTGGGGGGTGGAGCTAGCTTTACATGTAGAGTTGGTAGTTATTCTCAGCTAGTAGCTAGTCAACCTAGAACATGCCACTTCGGGTGCACAACAACTGCAAAGAGGAAATCATAAGTTCACAATTTTCTTCATTTCCATCTTGAAATTCTCCATAGCCATAGTTGTGATGATATCAATGCTTTTTAGGAATTTTGGTTTCATAGCATTTTGGTTTTATTTTCCCTCTTTGAGCTTGTTATTCATGTTGGGGATTTATTATAGGGGGTTCTGAGTTGGTTTTCAAGCCTTAATTTCGCCTTTGTTTCCACCTAGCCTCCCTTTTTGGACTCGTATATTCATAATTTTTCTTCTAGGGTTTACCTTTATTTTCCATAGTACCTTTATTTGGTTTCCCTCCCATTCGACCCTGAATCGCACCCCTCTCTGTGTCATTTTATTTTCTACTTTCCAATCTTATGTCTCCTGTGTTGGGTGTTTTTTTATAATTGGTTTGGCCTCATGGCTAGGCATTGCCTTTTAGCTTCCTATTATGGAGGGAGAAGAGGTCGACTAGGTCCCTCCTTTGTCTCCAACTCCCCTCCTCTTATTGCTAGTCGAACCCGTGCATAGTTGACTGGACGTTCCACTGTGGATAGATACACAAGCATTATCCTTAAAGTAGTATAGATAGCCATTTATGAAGTGGAAGACCAGGTCTAACATGGCATAATTCTTATTCTTGACAGGCATATTGAAAGAGAAGATAATGATTGGATCCCTAATGTAGGAAACTCTACTAGGGCTCGTGCCTCATCCTTCATGCAAAGGATTAGCCCATGTTGGTACTACTATCGCCTAGATTGACCTCAGGCTAAACGGAGGCAATTCTAGGGTAACCGCAAACCAAGATTAACCTAGTAGCTAGCCCTACCAAGCCAGGAGAGGGCTCTCTCCTTATGAATCTCATTCAAGATGACTGGATCAAGAACAAGATTTTATGCTAGGTATAGTAGCTCAAGGGTTTTGATTGAATTTGTTGCTGTTTGCTATATCAGATGGAGCTGGGCAGTTTAGGTCTGGGAAATTAGGTCAAAATGCAGGGTGTTCTATGGGGCAAGGTAGGTATAGGCTTTAGCACTTGAAATTAAGTGAGGTGAGGTGTCTAAGATCGGTGAGGAGCTGAGGAGGGGATGTGGTAGTCATGGATCCTTCTCAAACAACAGAAAACATAGAATACTGAATGATTTCCCAAGGTAGAGCACTGCAAACAATGGATTCTACCTATCTATCTTAATATCATTCAATTAGAAGCAATGGAATATATGATTGCATACATAAAATATGTAAACAACTGACAAAAAAAAAGAAACTATGCTAAAATACCATACCACAGGGATCCCATAAAAATAGCTGCAATTCCTATTAATTTCCTTGCCAAACTGCTTACAATAGTGTACAATATAGTTTAGAGCATCCAAGTGAATCCAAACTTTGCAAATAAGAAAGAAAATACATAATATAGACATAAAAACTACTCATATTGACCATCAGGGGTCGAATCCATGAGAAGAGGTGTTGTTTCAACCATTTCCCAACTAAGAACTCGAATATAGGCAGTGAAACAACTTGCCTCTAAAAGAGTGGAAACAGATTCATTTGCCTCAAAACCACTTCTAACTAATGAATCTACCCTCTAACACTATTTTACCATTACAATTACATACCATGTCATCAATTACATCAGTAAAAACAACCATGAGGAGAGAGAAATCAGTTTCCAGTCAAAACAGGCGAAATTTTGATTTTTTGAGCAAAATGGTCAAAAGCGCAATGCCACTTTCAGCACACTTTTGGAGGCCTTCCCCTTAGCCAAATTGAGCCCATGATAGCTCATTGGAAAGGTATTCAAGTCTAGTTTCTAGAACACCTAGAATTTTTGAATTTGGAGGTCATTTTCCCCCTCAAAACTTGAATCTCCCAAGACTGCTTCTGTGTGTCCAAAAAGAGGCAGAGAGGTCATTTTTTGGTAGTTTTTGGACCTTTTGGTGACCCAAATTTGCTCCAAAACTTCTAAAAATTTCCAGGGTGCATGTCCTCATCCTCCTGAATCCAAATATTCAAACCTTTTCTCCATCTGATGCTCCAGGGAAAAGCACAGCGCCGGTGGCGCTGTGCTTCTGGGCAAAATTTCTGTGTTAAAAATTACAAAATTCCAAAAATGCAAAAACTTTCCAAAATTTGCCCAAATTTGGCATGGGACACCACCATCAGCTGCTTTGATGGGCTAGGGAGGCTTCAGCCAACATTTTCAATCTATCTTGCTCCTTTTTTCCTTTCAAAGCTCTCCTTAGCCTAGCCTTTAACTTTCGAATCCTCATCTTACAAATTTTGTTGCGGGTCATGTAATGGTAGGCCATGTGTCAGAGCATTTTCTTATCCCTGTTGGCCTTCTCAATCAACCCTTCAAGATGTATGTTGACCCTCTCAAGCCAAGTTTCCCTATCATTTTTGATCTCTTGCTCAATAGGAGTCAATGTGACATGAGCCTCTTTGGCCAGTTGCCTGTTTTCTTTGATCATTTCCAACTCCATGAGGACTTGCTTGTCACTCAATTGTTTGTTTTCCTGCTCTAAATATTTGATGATGAACTTGGCTCTCTCTAATTTGTCCGCCAAAGATTATATTTGAGCTTCTATTTCTTGAATGATGAGGTCTTTGATGGTGTTTTCATCCTGAGCTCCAAGTTAATAATGCCACTTCAATGATGAGTAAAGCGCTGTTGTGGCTTCTCATTCTCAATTAGGTCAAAATCTGTTTCCTCCTCATCACCAAGATCTTCCTCTTGCACCTTTTCCTTGCCTTTGCTCAACTTGTACCTGTTTTGTTGATGTAGAAGGCAAAGCCCCTTCCACACCTTGTGGAGATAACATTTGCCTAGCAGCTGCAAAAAGTCTCCTTGTGCCTCTTTAATATGTTAAATTCATTGGCACCTCAACAATTTTGGTTTTCTTGACCTCTTACCTTGTTTCTTCATGGCTAGAAGGCCCACCTTCTTCTTGATGCACTGGTGAAGGGATCTGTGGACCTTTGAAAATCTCATGAGCAATGAAAGTCTCCCAAGGAATGTTAAGAAGACTGAGATGGTGAAGAACAATGATTTTGATCAAAGAGTAATGATAGATGCTGTTCAACTATTGAGGGTATGGTTTCCTCTTCACAATATGAGATATCTTATCAATATTTCTAAACAAGAAATATGGGAGATTCATCATTCTTACCCTGGTGAATTGCATGAGGCGTCTGATATGGTAAGCATACATCCGAGAGAATCTACCTGCACAAGTGAAATACTTGATGATAATCTTCATCAAAGGAACATATCTGTTCTCCAAAAATTTAAAGGGGAAAAGCCTCTTCACATTGTTTCTATATTGAGGCTTGATGTAAGGTTCATAGTAATCCTCATCAAGATCATGACCCTTGTACCATTTTTCACCAACATTAGGGATTCTAGTGGCCTCTAAAATGACAACTGGCGATATGGTGAAGGTTACTCCGGCAAGTGTCACCTCATTGTTATGTAAATGAGTCACAAAAAGTCTAGCCAACTCATGGTGAAACCGAACTCTTTTCACTAGTTCACAAAATTCAAAACATGCTTGGTGTCTGAAACAAGAAACTACAAGTGGGCAGGCCTGCAATTCTCTCAAACTGGTGGGCTCCTCTCTGATGATTTTTCCTCCTTTATGGGGCTTCCTCTATTTCCTGTGCCTCTCCATAGAACTGTCACTCAATGTTTCCTCCTCATATTCTTGATCACTGTCTCTGTCCATGTTTCCCTTAGTTTTCACAGTGGTAATGTATGGATGGTGGTATGGGCAATGATTTGGAGGAATGAGTGCAAATGAAGGTGTGGGCAAAATGTATGAGGGAGGGGGTTTGGGGAGTGACAAGTGAGTGATAGAGTGTGATAGTAGTGATGGAATAAGGGTTCTACTTTATGAAATGAATGGTAGGTAAACTAGGGTTTTTACAATAGAGATTAGGGTTTTAACTGTGAGGATGAAAAAACAAGAAAATCTTCACATGTGCACACTAAGCAACAAATGGAGTGATGGTACTTACTTGCAACAAATCGACAAAATTTGGATGCTTGGAGCACTTTTGGGCTTTGCTGGTCAAAGCATAGTGCCAGCTACAGGAGCGCAGCGCTGGTCTAGGAGCGCAGTGCCAATGTTATTTTGCACTGTGTGAAACTGCCAGGAGCGCAGCACCAAGCTAGGAGTGCAACGCCATCTATAGGAGCGCAACGCCGGTCCAAATCCTACAAAAGCATAGTGCTTTCCTCTATTTCGCTCAATGACACTTAGAAATCATTTTTCCCTCTCCTTGGCTCTTTGGATTTGCTAAATAACACAATGGCATGAAAATAGGAAAGAAAGAGTTTATATATGATCCCTTTTAATTTTTGCTTTTTGAAAACCCATTTTTTTAATGTCTTTTTCAATGCTCTGTTTTTTTCAAGTGTATTTCTCTTTTGCTTGCAAGTGGACTAATGCTCTAGATCACTTTGATTTTTTGGCAGTGGCAGGTGCTTAGCAACATCACAAGATGTTTAGGAGCAGCTGGGAACCAATATTACGTATGGAAACATAAAATTACATAAGAAATGAAGGTAAAAACAAAATACTATGTTTTCACCTCAAAACAAGTTTTAAGGTGAGAACTAGATTAGGTTTTCAATATGATAAATTATGGCTTTACCAATCATTATTGGCCTCCTCATGTCCTTGCACGATCATTATTGGCATGTAATTATTGGATTTGATCATGGTGGGACCCTTAAACCTAATGAGACCAAACCCTAAGACCTAATGAAATGAATTGTAAAGTGAACATGAGCCATGACTAAAATATATGAAAGAGGATCAGTAGGTACAATTTTGAGGAAAAAATTTGAAGAAAAACCTACCATCAGTGAATCCATGACCTAATGGAATGCAAAAATCAAGTCATCATGAGCACCAATTCACCTGCAAAAGAGCAGATTTTGATCACTGATGGCAGTGTGAAACACTAACACTAACAGGTACATTAAAACTCTAATGGGTAGAGCTCTTGCTAATAAAACTAACACACAATAGGCGATGATAATTTGCAGGGCTAAAATTGTGAAGAAGGTTGATAAGCTTAACAATAAAGTCATGAAGATTGAAAAGGCATTGAGGAATTATGATATTTCTTCTTCTGACAAGGATAGTGAACATAAACCACCTTTCTAGGTGGGTTCTCCTCCTGAAGTTTGAATAAGCGAGCTAGTAATCTAAAGAGAAACACAACTTAGAGAGTCGTTATGTTTATGCTTATCAATTTGTATTTTATGTTAGTTCATAGTTTTAATTTTATTTTGAAAGAAAATATTGTTATCCATAATAATTTTGATGGGAAAATTTCTAACTTATGTTATTAGTCTAGTTTCCCAAGTGGCAGACCAATAACCAACATTTTTTTGCTATGTATATTCGATTAGTCATAAGAGAAAAAGCCTTAAAACAATATCTTACATTATTCAATATATAAATTTATATTAATAATAAATTTTAAAATCATTATAATAATATATTAATAATGTCAATTATAATTTTTCCAATATACAAGGTTATGTTTTTTTTTTTTCCACCGAAGAAAACGAACCATCTATTAATAATAATAGGTAGTTACACAGCGTATGCAAAGCATTGCTAGAGGACTTGTTCTTTGCCAGAGAACAGAGTCGCTGCTGAAAAATAAAGATCAGCACCATCAAGCGCACCCGGAAGGCAATGAGCCAGCGCAGGGACCCCTAAAAATTACATTTAGAAAAGAGAAAGCGAGCGCCGAAAGGGACCATGAGAAGAGGCGTAAATCCTGCGCCGAAAAGGGCCATGGGAGGAGGCGGAAGCCTGTCAAATAACACGCCTCGCTGAGGCCCGAGGAAGAGCAGACCGATGAAGAGAAGATCCCATGCAGAAAGAAACACCGATTCGCACAGGGAAAAAGCATCCATCTGCCAGGCGAAAATCCTGCGTAAGCACGACCAGGATTCTGGAGAAAAGGGGAGAGAGAAAAGACCAGGTCAAAGCGGGCATCCTCTTACAAGGAAAGCAGCCCAAGAGACCTGATATGGAGCAGAGAAACAGCAAAGAAAAACCAGAGAAACAATACAAGTATGTACAGAACACAGGAGGAAGAAAAACAGAGGAAAGAACTAAGCGAAAATGGGCTGCTCAAGAGGACGAGCAACCCCATTTTCTTCTTCCAGGACAATCCACGACCCCATCGCTTGATTAACACCCTCTTTGGAGAGACGGTCAGCATCAGAGTTTCTTTCCCTGTAAATGTGATTGAGAGAGAGCTCCGAGAAGTGATTTTTTAGTCGAGAAACTTCTCTGAGCAAGGGAAGCAGGGTGAAACTGTTGCATAATTGCATCCCATTGAACCAACGCACAGTGTTCATAGAGTCCCCAAAGATCTGAACCTCATGCATATTCCGCAGGACAAGCCAGCCGAGGAGAAGGTGGAGGGCTTTCAATTCAGCAAAATTATTGGAGCCTTGTCCTAGGCCAACAGAAGCCTTGACAGACTTATCCTTTGAAAGATGAATTATTAAACCAGCCCCACAGCGGCCATTTATATCTGAGGCTCCATCAAAATAAGCCCACGGGATGGAGGGTCTTATTATTTCTTGTCGAACCAGCCTGGGAGGAGGAGAAGCAGGCGGAGTGGGGATACTATCGAATATTGCAGCTCCTTCAGCGGCCAGTCTTGCGATCGGGAAGACAGAGTCCTTGAAGATGACCTGATTCCTAGCCAGCCACGTCCCCCAGGTGATGAGGAGTGGGATGGATCTCTCTCTGTCATTTACAGCTTCATTCCACCACTTTTGCCAGGCTTCCGGGATCCCTTGCCCTTCCCACCTATAAGGAATTTTGATTAACCTTAACGTTTCAGCCCATAGACTAGTGTTGAAGGGGCAGAAGAGGAACAGGTGTTGAACTGATTCAGCGCTGTTCTTGCATAGAGGACACCAGCCCGGGCCTATCTTACCCCGTCTTTGAAGAAACTCCCAAGTAGGGACTTTTTGGAGAAGAGCACACCAGAAAAAAAGTCTTGTTTTCGCTGGACCTTTTAGCTTCCATAGAGGTTTGGCCCACCAAGACGGGTTTTCCCATCCTTTCTGGGTCATCATCCATTTGTACCCCATCTTTGGAGTGTAGATTCCATTCTGAGCAAAAATCCATCGAAGATCATCTGGGGCGTCTGAGAGTCTGACAGAAGAGTTAAGGAGGTCATTCCTGTACGAATCCCATTCCTACAGCCATTCTTCATCCAGTTGAAGATCTATTCCTTGCATCCACCCTTGGTTCCAAATAGAAGTAGTCCGGGGATCGGCCACCTGGTTTAATGTGAGGAGACCTTTCTCTTTTAACACCGCAGCCAATCCCTGAGATAGGGTGAAACGCTCTGAACAGCCAATCCAGGGATCTCTGCCTAACCTTATTTGAGTGCCATCGCCCACGCTCCAAGCCAAACCCTTTTCAATGATGTTGACAGAGGAAGCCACAGCTTTCCAGACCACCGATGAGTGTTTGCTGGCCTTTGATGGCAATCTGATCCAGTCTGTCAATGATAGGGGGTCGATATATTTTCTCTTTGTAACAGAAGTCCACAAATTGTCGAAAGAGATTAACCTCCAAGCAAGCTTCGCTGCTAGAGATTGAGAGAAGCATTGCAGGTTTTTGATCCCCCATCCTCCCCACTCTTTGGGGCGAGCCACTTTATCCCAGGCGATCCAGGGAGTAACCTTTTCTGACTTGGAACCAGCCCAGAGAAACCTGCTGCAAACTTTATCGATTTGGGAAAGGACTCCTTTAGGAACCCATGTCAAACTAGCCCAGAAGACAGGCACAGCCATGAGCACTGATTTTATTAGCACAAGCCTTCCCGCCCTGGAAAGCCATCTGAAGCTCCAGTGTTTTAGCTTTGATTCGATTTTGGCAAGAATCCAGGTCCAATCTTTGTTTCTGTAGTTGTCCGGTTTGAGGAGAAATCCCAAGTATTTAAAAGTGTCCTCTAGTGCTTTGACATCGAAATTTAAAACCATCTTCACGCTATGCACCATATCTTCGGACAAACCTGAACACGTTAGAGAGGATTTCTTCTCATTTATACAAAGTCCAGTCGCCTTCAGGAAAAGGTCCATGATCCTTTTGAGCGTCTTACAGTCCTCCAGACTGCCATTACAAAACAGAATTATGTCGTCCACGAATAAAAGGTGGGTAACCCAGAGATTTGCAGCTGCTTCAATGCCTTTGAGGGTTCCTTGTCTTTTAGCATCATGGATCATTAGGCTGATGCCCTTTGCAGCTAATAAGAACAAAAGTGGAGAGAGCGGACAGCCTTGACGCAATCGGCGTTCAGGGTTGAAAAAATTGGAAGCCGCTCCATTAATTAAAACAACTATGGAAGAGGAAGAAACACAACTCATAATCCATTTCACAAAGTCATACCTGAATCCCAAGTGAGTTAGCAGAAGTCTGAGAAACAACGAGCTTATTCTGTCAAAAGCCTTTGACAAATCTATTTTCACAACAACTCCTTTCTTTTTCCCGATTTTGAGACTATGGAGAGTTTCTTGAGCAACTCCAACCGCTTCATGGATCTGTCTTCCGTCGAGAAAGCCGAATTGCTCAGGGGATATGTTTCGGGAGAGGAAGGGTTTTAATTTGGAAGCAATGACTTTAGCTATGATTTTGTAAACATAGGTGCACAAGGATATGGGTCTGAAATCTGCAAAGGAGCCTGGGAGGTCAGATTTAGGAATAAGAGCGAGAAAAGTGGAATTGAAGGGATGGAAAATTGATCCCGTACACCTTGACTCTTCTACAACTGCCACAAGCTCATCGCCGATGAACTCAAAAAAGTGTTGGAAGAATTCGACAGTCCAACCGTCCGGGCCAGGGCTTTTGTCCTTTTGCATGGAATTGAGAATGTGCTCAACCTCTTCCTTAGAAACAGGGGCCATGATGGAATCATTTCCTTCTTCCTCTATGAACCTAGGGAAGAACTGAGCAACTCGAATGACTTCAGCGATAGTTGCTTCCTCTGGTTGTTTAAAGAGATTCTTAAAATAGGAGTTCCCTAGAGAAGCTAGCTCTTCGAAAGAGCGAGCCTTATCCCCATTGGCTTTTTTCATTTCCCATATGGAGTTGGAATTTTTCCTGCCTTTTGCATAGTTTTGGAAAAACTTGGTGTTGTCGTCCCCCGCCTGCAACCAGATCGCTCTACTTTTTAAGCACCAGCTTTCTTCCCTGCTCTGAAGAATCCGCTTCCTTTCCAATTCCAGATCTTTGAGTCTGGCCCGAGACTCTTCAGTTCTATAACCAATACCTATTGAATCTTCAAGAAGGGCTATTTCCGCATTGACATTTTCCAGAGATTTTTCTTCATTTAGTTTCTTCTGGTGAGCCCAAGTCTTGGAGGCGGCCTTCATCCTTGTGAGATTTTCCATGAAAGCCTTGCCACGACCTTCATCTGCGCTGAGGTTATCCTTAATCCAGGTGTTGTGGAAGAGATTGATATAGGATGCATCCATAAGCCAGGAAGCATTAAATTTGAACGGAGTGCCCGGTTTTGGTTATGGTTATGGTTAAGTTGAGCATGGTTATGGTTACGGAGGGACAACATAACCATGCTCAACTTATAAAATTTCATTACATGTACATAAAGAATCATCTACAGATATAGACCCATGATCAGAATGACCATTAATGTAAAGCCATTGTACATATGATTTAGTACTCCTGAAATCGCAGCCCGGATGGATGAAACTAGATCCGGGGTCTTCAATCTTATTCAACTGTTCGCTCAAGTACGAGTCTAACGATGTGAATATTGATCTGAAGTCGAACATGAGAAGACACCATCTGATTACCAACCAATGACGTAAGCTGTTAATAGATGCGAGAGAAATCACCGATAATAATAATGATCCTTAAGGTACTGCAGTACATTCTGCATGGTGTGAATAGATGATTTGATGTCGAACACCATACAAAGTCTTTCGGTTGAAGGCCATTGATGTATGCCTATCGTCGGAAGCGAGAAACCTGCCATTGATGCATGCAAGCTTCAAGGTACTGAATGGGTGTTTCTAAGTCAACTTCTTGGATAATGAGATGATGTCGACAAGAAGCGAATCATCGCAGGAGGGCCTTGATGTATCCCACATCAAAAACACGAAATGGGTGTAGTGATTTTAGAGATGGAATTTGACTGACGACACAAGGTTCAGGAATGGAAGTCATGAAAATAAAGGTTTATGGTATTACAAAGGATGACTTCTCTTGAACATATTAGTGGCACTAAATGAATTGGCAGCATTGAACCAGAACCAAAGTAATGGATGGTGTGATAGACCATAGGTATGATAAACGTCACGTAGAATATCAGGACAATTTCAAAGAAGATGGTCTCGTGTACAAATTTTGCATGGATATCAAACTTTGTAAGGCTTGACGGACGGTTTCTCATCAGATGTTGCATTCAAAGCAATGGTTGTTTGGTTGCCCCTCTGCTGAATTTGCTTCTTCTTCTTCTTCTTCCCTTTCTTATTCTTCTTAGCCACCTGGTTACTAGTACCAATACCTTCACCAGGTGAAGAGGAAGAAGGGGAGGAAGAAACAACCGAGGAAGAAGGCAAAGGGTTAACTTTAGGATCAACTGGAGGTTGATTTTGTCTAGTTGGAGGTATACTCGATTGCGGAGAAATCACGACATTTTGAACCAAGGAGGTTGAAAAAAACCATATTGGCAAGCCAATGGTAAATCCCGGAAGGGACAATGTAGCCATATATGGAGCACCAATATTTCCAAAAGGAGGAAAACAACTAGGATTCACATCAAAAAGAATTCCTTGATTGGTGGAATCCAGATTTGTCGCCATATGTTTCAACCTAAGATCAACTAAGGAGTGAGCGTGGAGGATGTTATCCATGGTCAATTAATTTTATTTTAATCAAAGTAACATAACAAAACAAAAGAGGGATAATCTAGGCAAAAGTTTTACCAAGCAACTGTGAACTGCAGAATACCTCCCGGCGAACCGAGAAGTACGGGCAAGCAATCTCCCCGAATGTTGTGTTCGGTGTATCACAGTGTACAAGGCAGCCGACTCGGTTACCTAAGGATGGATAGCAACCTAGTGTTGTCTTCCCATATATACCTGAAAGTACATGGAGGCCTAATCCGTATAAGCGTTGTCTAATGCAAAACCACATAGTGAGAGCATTCCCATATACTTTACGTACTGTAACACCGCCCTATATACCCGAAGGTACGTGGACAAGCTACGATATACGCACGTACGTGGAATGAGGTATCACACTCGCGATAGGTTGCAAACAAGTTAGTGACAGCCGCTTTATTTTACGATGCCAGAACACATCTCTAGCCTAGAACCACTAAATGTTTTTCGTTAAGTGACAATGCTCCATTAGGTAAATTCAAATAAATTTTAAGTTGATCTTCTTTAGAATTTTCCTTTCAAGTTTCACCATGTGATGTATGTTTGCAATTCCTAAAATGAAACTAATATGATAAGCAGTATTCTCATTCAATTGAACAATGAAAACCTTAACTAGTAGGGATAGAGCAATCAGATCTTTGACAAAGAGCAAAGAGCACATCTAATGTTGGATAACTGTCCTGCTTCACTGCAGTGACTTCCATCTAGTTACAAGATACTCTCCCTTTCATCATGCTGGGGGCATGTAAACCAATCTCAAGCATAGTTCTTCGTTTCAAGCTTGTGTAAAAATGAAACTGAATCCAAGCATAGTTTGTCGTTTCAAGCTTGTGTAAACATGAAAATGAATCCAAGCATAGTTCCCTATGGTTCAAGCTTGTGTAAAAATGAACCCATTTCCACTTTAACCCTCGTGATTTCCATTCTATTAGCCTTTTTTCATATCAGCCTTGGTTGTTTTCATCCCATCGCCATCATCCCTTGGCCGATCATACGCTTTCACTTGGTTGTTTTACCCTTTTTGAGGAACGGTTGCAATGAGTGGTTTTATTAGGCAGCCTCTTCACATAAATCAACATGTTTTGAGAAGTTCCAACATCACCGGAACCAGTTTCTATCCTAGAAACCACTCGTTCCTCACAATGGAGTCCTCTTTAAGCTCTTTTCAGACTCTCTAAACATGAAAATATTGTCAAGTGCTTGTCCTTTTCAGCTCGTTAATGGATTGGAAACGACATCTCTCTTGTATTATTTTACGCTTTTTCGCACTTGAGAGATTAATTTACAAAAAATGACTTATGGATTTTTCTTTTTGTCCCTTTTCAAACTCTCTAAACATGAAAAGGACCGAGTTATCTTTGTCATTAAACTCGTTAAAACATCAAATAACGACAAACTTGTCCATCTAGACAAGACCTAGTTTCACCTTCGCTAGACTTGTTAAAACATCAAATAGCGATGGATTCACCCAAAGGGTGAAATTATTCAACAGGCATTTGTTATCCTCCTCAAGATTGATAAAAAATAAAGAGGTATTGGTCAGTAATGACTGGGGAAAATTGGAAAAAGGGGAAAACCACTTTATGGTAGCAGGTCGCTCTTGAACATGACACTTTCACTTCATCTCCGTGACTGTTTGAGTTGGGTTATCTGCTTGACAGTTATCATACTTATGGTCTATCACACCATCCATCACTTTTGTTTTGGGTCAATGTTGCCAGTTCATTCAAATTATTTGGGTTGGGTTATCTACGTGATGTTTATCATACCTATGGTCTATCACACCATCCATTACTTTGGTTCTGGTTCAATGCTGCCAATTCATTTAGTGTCACTAATATGTTCAAGAGAAGTCATCCTTTGTAATACCATAAACCTTCATTTTCATGACTTCCATTCCTGAACCTTGTGTCGTCAGTCAAATTCCATCTCTAAAATCACTACACCCATTTCGTGTTTTTGATGTGGGATACATCAAGGCCCTCCTGCGATGAGTCGCTTCTTGTCGACATCATCTCATTATCCAAGAAGTTGACTTAGAAACACCCATTCAGTACCTTGAAGCTTGCATGCATCAATGGCAGGTTTCTCGCTTCCGACGATAGGCATACATCAATGGCCTTCGACCGAAAGACTTTGTATGGTGTTCGACATCAAATCATCTATTCACACCATGCAGAATGTACTGCAGTACCTTAAGGATCATTATTATTATCGGTGATTTCTCTCGCATCTATTAACAGCTTACATCATTGGTTGGTAATCAGATGGTGTCTTCTCATGTTCGACTTCAGATCACATATTCACATGGTTAGACTCGTACTTGAGCGAACAGTTGAATAAGATTGAAGACCCCGGATCTAGTTTCATCCATCCGGGCTGCGATTTCAGGAGTACTAAATCATATGTACAATGGCTTTACATTAATGGTCATTCTGATCATGGGTCTATATCTGTAGATGATTCTTTATGTACATGTAATGAAATTTTATAACTTGAGCATGGTTATGGTTAAGTTGAGAATGCACCCATCTCCAACCCAGTGTCTAAAAGCCTGAAGCTTTTCGGACAACGAATCACACATTAGGAATCTGTCGAGCTTCTTCCCAACCTAATCATCTCCTATTCTTCGGTTTCTCCACGACGGACGCATCTTAAGTGGAGTGACATCCACCAAGGGAGAGGAGGCCAGCTTGTTTATGAAGAAATCCGTGAGAGGGTCAGCACGGGCTCTGACCCCCCAGGACTCTGTCATCCCTAGAGAAAAGTTGAGGTCTCCGCCGATTACAAGATTTGGGTGCGATATGAACGACTTAGCAAAAAAGGGGTTCCAAAATTTCTCCCGCTCCGCAATAGGACCATAGACATTGATTATGAGGAAAGGAATGCATAGCTCACTTGAGAAGAGTTCCACAGCCAGAACATTTTCCCATCCCCACGAAGAGATCTCTCTAAGAACCTTCGAATTGAAACCCAATGCCACCCCTCCTGAGTGGCCATTAGCATCAATGACATTAAAACTCCAGTCAGGGAGAATCTTCTTGAGACAGCCTGTGACTTCTTCCCCTTTCCCCAAAGTTTCTTGAAGTAAAATAATGTCTGGTTTGTTGGACCTGACCATTTCCTTCAGAGCTAGCTTTTTGGGTTGGCTAGCTAGACCCCTACAGTTGTAAGATAAAATGATCATCGAAAACTTGCAGAGGGTGTCCGCTTTGCTCTAAGCACCCCTGGAATAGATAACTGCTTCCCATCTGCAATGTCTATGACTGCCTTCAACTGAGCCTTCGACAGATCGGTTTTCCTTCCTCTTTTGGTCCTCAGTCCAGAATTCTCCATATCCAGCTCCAATCCACTTATAGCAAGCCCTTTTCCTTTTCTATTGGCCAAAGGTCTGAGGTTGTAAGGGGGGTCAGGACTTCGAATAGAAGGAGGGGCAGAGCAGACAGTCTCTAAGGGAGAAGAGGACGGCTGCAGGGGGGAAGGGATGGACATAATAATGCTGTCAGAGGAGATTGGCCCCTTCCTCAGGACCATCCATTCATTCGAAAGCTGTCTCATAGGACCAGCGTCATCAGTACAAGGCATAGACGGAGCAAAAGAGAGACATACAGAGGAGGGAGGGGAAAGAATCAAACTCGCCTGATCCTCACCTACCATTTCAGAGATTTGTGAGGGTCCCCAGGAGTACCTCTGGCAAGAGTTGTAGTCCTTTGTTGCTGACCCCGTATGATTCTGGAAATCTATCTTTCTTTGCTCCGTGACCAATCCCAGAGAAGATGCCGGGGGCTCACTTTCCGGTGTCAGAGCCACAGCTTCCTGAGGAATCGCCTTCTGATTTGTCTTCTGGGTGTTTCTGCTTCTCCTTTGTCCTCTGCGCCGACGGTATCCAAGCGGACATTCCCGGGCCAGATGACCATATTGATGACATCGGTGGCATCTGAAGGGGAGATTTTCATAGTCCAAGACCTGAACGAACTCCAGACCACGATACTTTAGATTCATAGCATCCGCCAGACCCCCCCTGGGGTTTAGACTAACTAGAATGCGGGCCACTCCCCATTCATGCGTTCGGAGGTATGATCTATCGGTGTCGAGAAATTTCCCCAGAGTGTTGCCAATAGAGGTGAAGGCAGAATCGGTCCAGAATTGCATAGGGAGGCCCGGAAGTTTAACCCAGACTGGGGACTCCACCTCTTTTTCTTTCTGGGCGTCAAACAGGGGCGTCCATCTTTTGAAGAGGATAGGTCTCTTACCGAAACTCCAGCTTTTCCCCATAACCCAGTCAGCGTGCTCCTTTTGTTCGAATCTAACACAAAACCAACCTCTATCCAAGTTTTTAATTTGTTCTGGTTGTCCCGGGGCCTCTTTCCATTCCAACTGAGTCCATTCTTTTATGTAACCTACCGAGAACTTTCTTCCTCGGACTCTACCAACTAGTAAAGTTTCCGATGCTTCCATAGCCTGGTCGATGAGGATGTCCACTCCAAACACACAGCTAGGACGTTCCTTCTTCATTTTGATGGGATTGATCTTTTTCCTTTTTCCATCCCCACCGACCTTCCTGGCTTCTCCCGTTTCTGTCTCCTTACTGACAGGGTTGACTGCCTTGTCTGCCTCATTCAGCTCGGGATTATTTGCGACATTGTCTCTGTTTTCTTTTTCCTCCTCCTCAGCCGGCCTCTTTGTCCCATCCCCTGGAATAAGAGGTGAACTTCTCCCTAAATCCTCTTTTCCGATATTTGACAGCTCCCTTCCCTTTTCTTTATTAGTGGTGTCTTTGGTCGTGATGTCAGCCGGGACTTCCAATGCAGGATTTATGGCACAGACCTGTTCCTGACCTCCTGACTTCATCCTCCCTACTCCCATCGCCTTGTCAGGGGACCGATCGAGCTTTGTTTTATTCGGGAAGAAATGTGACAGGTTTTTCTCAGAGACTTCAAGACCCCAGCAGGCAAGAAGGTCTTCTGGTGCTGGGTCTATATCGACGGTCTCAACCTCCAGGGCCATCTCGCGATGAGCACCGCTGCTTGGGTCCACCATTAATATCCAAAACTGAGAACTATCATAGCTTTTTCAATATGCGGTCCTACATGCTTACTTCAAAGACCAGCTTTCCGCCTCCCTGGACGCGTTGCTTCCTTCTTGCAAACAACGCTAACACTGCCAGAGGAAACTCTGTTTGTCTACATGCACAGTCGCACAGGGTTGGGACTTTACTGAGCTAATCTATCTCCGCAGATGAAACCTGTCCTCGGCTTCCATGGCCGCATTTGAAATTCTCCCGCCGCTAGGGTTTAGTTGCAGAGCTTCGAGGTTCCTGGGTCCTCTGGAAGAGATAGTTCAACTTCGATTTTCTATACAAGGTTATGTTAATAATAAAACTAAAATTATTATAATGATATATTATAAATTTAATTCCTGAGTTATTTGTCACTTATTGAAATAAAAATAAAGAAAAAAATGTTCATCTTACAACTACTCAAAAAATATTGATCCAGGTGGATATTGGTGGCCACCCGCCTATTCCACTTTGACCCCCAACACTGTCTCTTTAGGTTTTCAATTTCCTTAATTGTAGCACAACCTACAATTTTTGGTAGTTTTTTGGGCCCTAAACTTTTAGAGCCATTTTGAGGGACTAAAAGACGTTTTTAGGGGAAGGGGAGAGACCATAAATGTCCCAAACAATTTTATTGGGTTTTCTTCAACCTCCTCTTCGAGATCTTCGAAACGAGGTATTATCATAGCCAAACGGAGATAGTATTCCAATGTTACGACCTCAGGAAGTTGATGTACCAATTTACCCAAACGGGGCCCACAGTTCTAGCACTTCATCTCCTATGGTTAGGTTTTTGGATGTTTAGGGTTTTCCATTGTTTGCCAAAAATAAATAGGCCTTTGAGACTCATTGTAACATAGTTCAGAGGCATGTAGCTGGCACATATCTTCTCAGAGATAAGCTACTATTGCCCGAGCTAGTTTATTTCCATTTAGTTTGTAAGCATATTTCAGTATTTGATATCAATGAAATGAAGTGTTATTTATGTTGAATCTCTGTATTTATGGTTATATATGTGATTTGTTGCATTCATGTTTAAGTTTGGATCAGTGGTATCAGAGTGGTATGCTCTTTCTCTGTTTTTCATTGCATGTCCCCAACGAGGTCAGGATGTAAGGAGTTAGGGCTCGAACTGGTCGAACCTTTGCAAGACCAACCTCAAAAATCCTAACAACCTCCCATAGCGGAAGAGAAGAAAGATGATGGGGAAGGAGATCCTTTCAAAATCTTTCTTGAAGAAGCCCTTGAGCGACAGAAGAATGCCATGATGGAGAACCTTTCCCAGATCCTTCAACAGTTACCCAAAGTGACGCGTCTTCTTTCAACAACCACTCTGGAAGCGCCACGCCCTTTAAGGTGCAAGTTAACTTTAACATCCCCATATTTGAAGTTCATATAGATGCATACATCGTAGATAAATGGTTGAATTTTCTAGAAGGATTTCTTTATGTTCATGAATTTTCCGGCTGGGAAAATATTACTTTTGCACTTCTCAAAGCAGCCCCCACGTCAAGAACTGGTGGGAAACCTACTGTGAGAAGAAGGAAGAAAGTGCACCCTCATTGTTTTCAATCACACCCACTTGGAATTTGTTCTGGGATGCCATCAAGGAGCAGTACTACCCTATTGGGAGCTATGAGGATAAATACATAAAGTGGACCACATTGCGGTAGGGAAGGGACCAAGACGTGTCAGAGTTTACCAATGTTTTTCATACCCTTCATACGAAGTTGGGTATCAACAATTTTGAGTGACATTTGGTACTCAAGTACTGCGGCTGTCTACACAGATAAATCCAGGATGAGATGGAGTCCCGGGACATCTCCTCACTTGGCATGACGTACCGTTACGCTATCAAGATTGAGCATAAGTTTAAACAAAATAAGTGAGACTTTGGATCTGTGAATCTGAAGCAATGGAAAGGCACCGCCAAATCGCAGAGAAAAGGACAAAGCCAAGATGGGGTGACCTATGGGAGCCCGTCGAAGTAATAAGAAAATAACAACACCTCGAAGACAAAGAAGGACATGGGAAAATGGTATGAGTTCCATAAGAGATCCACTCACAACACAAGTGAGTGTCAGGCCAAGTAGTCACTAGTGGTGGAGTTGAAGGCTTCTAAATTAGACGCATGTTCCGACTTTGAGTCAGAACCTGACAACGGGAAGCAGATCATTGATGTGGATCCCTGTACCACTGTTACCACCACCAAGATCTAGAAGAATGAGCCTGAAGATCTAGAGGATGGGGAACGCCTATTCCACTCACAAAAGTGGGTGAAGGGTTCTCCATCACAGTTGATTATCGACAATGGGAGCCAAAAGAACCTAATTTCAACAGAGTTCATGAAGTCGCTAGGTCTACCGAATACATCACATCCAAAACCATATGCCATTGGATGGCTTCACCAAGGACGAGATCTTCGCGTTAGCTAGCAGTGTCGCCTTCCCTCCAACATCAAGCCCTTCACGGATGAGATATTATGTGATGTTGCTCCTCTTGAAGTTTGTGATGTATTATTGGGACAACCATACTTGTGGAAGCGACATGTTATATATGAGTCTAGACCTTGCTCTGTGATTATTACTTTGGGCAATAATTTGTACAGGATACCGGAGGTAGTACCACCATCTCTTTGATCTCTGCAAAGAAATGTAGTTAGATCATTTCACGTACCAGGGAATTTTTTTTTGTTATGATTTGCCCTCAGTGCAAGAAGAATATTGTGGCCACGACTTCCAAACACGACTCCTACGCACAACAACAGATGGATATGGTCATAGAAGAGTATAGGGACATTTTTGTCTCACCTACAAGGGTACCTTTGCATTGTCAAGTCAAGCACTCCATCGATCTAACCCCGGACACACTACTACCCAGTGGACCGATCTATCAACACTCTGTTCTAGAGAAAGATGAGATTAAGAGGTAGATTCAAGAGATGTTGCAGAGAGGGAACATCAGGCCAATCTCATCACCCTGTGGGAAAACTGTCTTAGTACAGAAGAAGGACAAGACCTGGAGACTCTATATTGACTATCGTACATTGAACAAGATCATTGTCTGGAATAGGTACCCAATCCCATGGATTGATGACCTTTTGGACCAGCTCAAGGGGTCCAAATATTTCAGCAAGATTGAATTGAAGTTCGATTATCACCAAGTGCCTATCGAACCTTCGATGTGTGGAACATTGCCTTAAAATCCAAGGAGCACCTTTTCGAATGGTTGGTCATGCCTTTCGGGTTGATGAATGTCCCCGCAACCTTCATGAAATTGATGGAAAACATCTTGTGACCCTTCACTAATGCATTCGTGGTGGTTTATTTAGATGACATCTTGATTTTCAGCCAGAGATGGGGAGAGAAGCTCCACCATATTCGACAGGTCCTCCAAACCCTAAAACAACATAGGTTGTGTGCTAATATGGAGAAATTCACTTTTGACATGACCCAGGTTCAATATTTGGGGTACATTATTGATGAGTAGGGTGTGCATGTGGACCTAGCCAAGATACAAGTCATTCGATATTGGCTAGCCCAAACCACTCTAACATAGCTCCATAGATTTCTAGGTCTTTCCAATTTCTATCGTAGATTCGTGTTGGGGTTCTCTCATATCACTTGGCATTTAAGTCAAGCTACCAAGGGCAGAGCGAAAGTGAAGTTATTTTGGTTTGAAACCTAACAGAAGGCGTTTTCCGAGTTGAAGCAGCACCTCTGCTATGCACCAGTTCTCACATTACCAGACCTGCAACAACTATTTGAGATTGAAACAAATGCCTCTGACTATGTTATTGGTGAAATTCTTACTCAACAAGAGAATCTAGTGGCTTACAGTAGTGAGACACTTTCAGATAATCTGAAAGTATCCCACCTATGAAAAACAAATGCATTCCATTGTGCAGGCTTGTCGTCAATGGAAGCATTACATTTTGGGGAAGGAAACATTCATCCACATAGACTACCAACCCCTACAGTTCATACAAACACAAGAGAAGTTGTAGAACGATCGCCATCATAAATGGTCCACATACCTGCAACAATTCCATTTGAACATTAAGTACAAGAAAGGAAACACAAATAATGTTGTAGACTGCCTCAACCGACCACCAGTCATGGTGTTGATCACTATGTTCGACTCCTATGGGCACGAGACTTCGGGGTGGCCGCATCTTTACGAGAGCGATCCAGAATTCGACAACACATACTAGACACTCCTGGAAGGTAAGAAAGTTCCAAATTTTCACCTCCAAGATGCACTGTTATGCCACCTAGGACACATCTATGTTCCTTCAAGTGAGCGTGCCAAGATGATTTGGGAGGCGCACTACAGTCGAGTCGTTGAACATTTCAGAGTAGAAAAAACATTGGCATTAATGCAAAAGTATTTTTATTGGTCAAACCTTCGTTAGGATGTTGGGAGGTACATTAAATCCTACACTTCCTGCGCCATTGCAAACCAACCATTAAGAAAAAACACCTATATACTCCTTTTCTTACTCCTAGTCAACCTTGGGAATCCATCTCCATGGATTACATGTCATGTGTTCCTTCTACTAAGCATGACAACGTCTGTGTTTTTGTTTCTGTGGTCGTCGACAGATTCTCTAAGATGGCCATTATGGTGACCTGCAAGAAGAATATCAGAAACCATTGTCTCAGATAGGGATAACAGATTCCTAAGTGAATTTTGGTCAAGTATCTGGTTGATGCTAGATACCAAACTCTTTAAGTCCACAGCTTTCCATCCCCAAGCTGATGGTCAAACAAAAGTCGTCAACATGATGATCATACACATTATGGGCATGTACAACTCGAAGAATCCATACACATGGGATGAAACCTCCCTTATGTCCAACACAACTACAACAGAGCTCTCTACAGCTCAACGTGCCACAACCCATTTTAGGTAGGGTTGGGATTTCAACCATTATGCCCCATTGATGTGGCCATGCCATTTGCAGTTACTCAGGCAGATTTGGTTCATGTCCAATCTAAAGTCGACAAGGTTAGCAACTTCATTGAGTGCATTCAACACATTTGCCAGCAGGTCCATGATATATTGGACAGAGTCATTGCTAAGTATAAGCAACGTCATGATCAACATTTGGTGCCACACAAGTTCCAGTGGGCGACAAAGTTTGGCTACATTTGTAGAAGGAGTGCCTCACTTGACCCCACTGCAAGCTTCACCTACTCCAATATGGGCCATACACCATCACCAAGGTTGTAGGGGACAATGCCTTTGAGCTCAGCATTCCACCATTTCTTTATTGACACCCAATGTTCAATGTAGATCGCCTTCAACCATACTTTCTACAATTGTTGGGCACATCCGACATTGCAAAACAACTCACACCAACAAAACTAAACACAAACTACATGGAACATGCCACCACTGATCAAATCATGAACACACAGATCAATAACAATCGCCAGTAGAAGATCCAACTATATCGGGTTGTCAAAGCTGGCGTACTACTAAACCAAGGCAAGTGGCTCACCAAGGACTAAGTTCAGCAGAAGTTTCCCCATCTCATGGAGGCACTCAACGACGAAATGGGAACCATTTCTTCCTAATGGGGGAGGACTGATCTAGGTGGATATTGGTGGCCACCCTCCTATTCCACTTGGAACCCCAACACTGTCTCTTTCAGTTTTTTCAGTTTCCTTAATTGTACCATAACTTACTATTTTTGGAAGTTTTTCGGGTCATAAACTTCCGAAACCGTTTTGAGGGACTAAAAGACATTTTTAGGAAAAACGGAGAGACTATAAAAGTCCCAAACCAACTTATTGGTTTCCTTTTGGCCTCTTCTTCGAGATCTTCGAAGTGAGGTATTATGATAGCCAAACGAAGATTGTATGTCAAAGTTACGACCCCGGGAAGTTGATGTACCAATTTACCCAAATGGGGCCCATAGTTTTGGAACTTCATCTCCTAGGGTCAGGTTTTTTGATGTTTAGGGTTTTCCGTTGTTTCTTAATAATAAATAGGCCTTTGAGCCTCATTATAAAATAGTTAGGCATGTAGCCGCCACTTCTCTTCTCATAGATAAGTTACCATTGCCCGAGCTAGTTTATTTCCATTATGTTTATAAGCATATTTCAGTATTTGATATCAATGAAATGAAGTGTTTTTTGTATTGCATCTATGTATTTATGGTTATATATGTGATTTGTTGCGTTCTTGTTTAAGTTTCGATCTAATATATATATATATATATATATATATATATATTGAAAATTTGTGTTAATAAAAATTTGCATTTGGAACACCCAACAAGTATATGAGAGTGATTATTATAAAGAAAATTTATTCCATGAATCAAACAAATGAGCTAAAAATCATCCTTCGCCCAAAAAAAGAAGGGGGAACAAAGATCCAAAACTAGCCTTTATAAAGCTTGAACGTGTTGTTTCTTGAGAACATGAGTAGATTCTTACAATTTTCTTGCACCGGATGATACAAAATCAAAACATTTCTAATATTTGAGAGAAATCGACCCATCGTTAGACCCATGGGAGGAAAGAGAGTTATTGGCACCAGATTTCATGGTTTTCTTGTTTCTATTTTTCCTACTTATAATTAAAGGAGGGGAAGAGCACATATTATTTTTAGCACATTTGAATAGGAAGGAGAAGAAGAATGGGGTTTGGTTTCCTCCTCATCCTTCATTCCAACTTCTTCTTCTTTCTTTTTTATAAGAGGGATTTTTATAGTATCCTTGGATGAATATTTTTCCTCAACAAATGAATTAATATTCTTTGGAGACACTTGATTTGGGAATGACTGCTCAACTTGGGCCACATCACCCATAACTTCCACCACTCAAGACATCAAAACTTCATATATATTATTAGACGAATGATGTCGATGAGATTCAAGCTTGCTAACATGTCGCCTCTTAGTTAATTTCTTCTAGTGTTTCCTTGTAACTAGTTTGAATGCTCCTTACACATCATTACTACGAGAAGATGACATAGGATTAGAAGAAAGCTAAGAAGTTGGAGCCTTAAGAAAACTTTTTGTAAAGTGCCCATACACATGACAATAATTGCATTTAAAGGAAACCTATTCATAATCTAGGGTCTAAAGATGGGAGCAACCATCCAAGTTGAGCTAAATAACCTTGGGAAGGCCTTTTGAAAAATCCATTTCAACTTAAATTATCGCACAAGAGAATTTATTCTCCTTATCCATATCACTAGAAATAAATCGACCCAATTTATATCCTATAGCCTTGAAAATACCATCACCCTAGCAAAGAAGGGGAATATGTAGCAATCTGATCCACACTAGTGCAAAAGAAATTTCCATCATGGGGTTGAAATCGACTAGTGGGTGAGAGACATTCTTCTAGTGCCCATGAAATAAGGTCAAGATTCGTAGATATGATTTCTATCCTCCTTATTCTAAAACACAAAAGCATAATAATTGTTTCCACGATATAAAATACCAACAAGCTCATGATTTACCCTATTAACAAAGACCCATTCAAAAACATAATTATAGCTAGGGCAAGGGCCAATGAACTTACCAATCATCTCTCTTTCCTTGAATGTAATCACATTCTTCTTCGCATAGGAGAAAATTCCCAAATCAAGAAAGAGAATTGATTTCACATTTTAAATAAATCTGCTTAGGAGACCAATTGAACAAGCAAAGATCTCAACCATTCAGGAGCTAAAGAATCACCACCAGATCATAGTCCAACAACAGGAAATATCCCAATGTGTCGGGGATAGATAGAATAGGAAAATAACTTTTGAATTGATACGAGACTGAGGCGGTAGAAAATCAAGACAAACCCGGATTCAATGGCAAAAAAATCCAAAGTTATCATGAAGACTAAAAAAATCCATACCAACAAATTAAAACCCAATCTATAACAAAAACAATTAACTCAAAGGGGAGGAACAACAACGGCTAGAAATAAATAAGTGCTCACTCTTGTTAGAAAATTATATATTACGGAGCAATGGAACAGATAAAATACTGCAGAAATATAAACACAAAAAATGCATAAAACAAGAGAGACACAGATATACGTGGTTCACCTAGTTTGGGCTACGTCCACCCCGAACAACCAGTCCTTTCTTTCTATTATCTAGCAAAATGAAGAGACACAACCTACAGTAGATCCACTGTAATATCCTTTGTTTTCTTTCACAGTCTCACCTCTCTGTTTCTCGCTCAGAGAATACACATCTATTTCACAGCCTCAAATACAATGCCCTCATACAAAGAGAGGGGTTGCCTTCTAGGGCAAAAAACCCTAAACTAAACATAAGTTCTACCGTCAGATCATTCGCCTAATGAACGGCCTAGATTGACTAGAAATTACTATACTTTTACAAGGAAATTTTACATCTATTTTTGGCTTCGGGGGCACTGTCCTCGAACACCCGCCAGGGGACCGCTAGCCCCCAGACCCCCGCAGGGGGGACAAGTCCCCCCCGTACCCCCCCGCGTGGAGGGGTGTACAAACTTCCTGGGGTGCACATCCGGCTGAAAGAAAAGACCTCTGAACAATCATGCTCCACACACAACTCTCACATCTTCAGTTCCATTACTTCCCTAAGATAGTTGACAAACTTATTTATAAGAGAACAAATATGCTTAAAATTTATGTGAATCTAGTTAAATTATATTTGCTAAGTGGTTCACTTTACTTATATATATATCCCCAAGGGTCAACTCAGTTGGTCGAGTTCTTGTTGCTAAGTACCTCGCCAGTTGGGAGGTCACAGGGTCAAATCTTCTCAAAGCCCTTGGAGTTAGGCCCTGCTTGTTTGGTCGATGGGTAGATCCCCTCCGATTGATCTGCCTGGATTTTCCCATGGATGTAGCAACCACCCAGTGTCCCTGAACTACCCTTAAAATATATATACACACACACACACAAAAGAAGTTAGACATCTTTGTATTACAAAAAATGTACAGATATTACATGCTTTAAGGGATTTGGCTAGCTAGATACAAGAGTGTGCCATAAGCAAAAGATGTTGGTTGTCACAGAACTACAGCAGGTAGGACCATCTGCCCTTGTGAGGGAAACTAAATGACCACTTGAATAGTTTATGTTGTCCTTTGCAGACAGTTCTAGGTTGAGGAACCGTGCCAAAGAATATAAGTAAGGTTTTTATTTTAAATGGATGATCAATGCTTTAAACTTTAAAAAAGATGTAAATTCTAAGTGTTTTTGAGAAAACTGAAGGGTTGATTCTTCATTCTTAACATAATTAATCTTTAAAATGATTTGGAAAGAAAAATTTAAGAAGATATATAATTCCTTAAACATTCATATTGAATAGCTAATTTGTTATATATAGTAGATGCGTATAGAAGTTTCTACAGCCAAACAATACATGTCCAAGAGATGACAGAAGGCAACAATTAATATGTTTAGAGGAATTAACTAAAACAAATAGTTTGAGTTAATTATTCTATTTTAATATTATAACTTTGCAGGGCTTTTCAAAGAGATTGACATTCAATCTAGTCCTACCCAAACTTCTATGTTACCTTGAACATGTGTAGAGAAAATAAAAAATGGAAACATAATTGAATAACCAGAAGAACTCACAAAGATACACAAGCTGCTCATAATGAATCCAGAATCCTTCTTTTATCTTCATAAATAGTTTAGAAAATTACAAGCATGTCACTGGTTCATCACAAGGGTTCAACCCTTTCTCCTTTGAATTATAAAATATTTATAGGGTTCGACTCAAAATATCTAGACTTGAATCAAAATTTATTACAAAATATAATATCATCCAAAATTATTTGGATATTACAAAAATAGTACTGAAAAATAGCAAATCTGAATTGATTTGAACACTCAGCACAAAATTTCGAGGGTTGTTGTTTGATGACTGTTGTTGGAAATCTGATTTTATGTTCGCTACTCTTGTTAATCTGTTGTCTGCTCCTGCTTATTTGTTGTATGCTCCTACTTCTCTAGCTGCTAATTACTAAAATTTAGCATTTTGTTCTCTCCGATGAGCTCACATAATTTACCCCAGATCTTATCAACAGGGATAGAGAAATTTACCAACTTTTTGTATCACTCATGAACTTCAGTATATTTTTCAAAAGTAGGCCTAGTTAGAAACAAATGCGTAATTCCATGTTGAATGAATAAATCATAATTTAAGCCTTTGAGGAAAGCTTTGTCAGTTATAATTCCTCTGATTTTGGAAAACTTAGCCTTGTCTATTGCTATCTCATGTAGCCTGTGTTGATAATCTTCAAGTGGAATCAATTTGCCACCTATATCTTGCAAACTTGGGAGTCCTTTATGATGTAGAGCATTGAATTTTCTGTGAATTTTTTTGATCTGAGCTTCTAAGTTTTGACACTTATTCTCAAGTTGTAACATCAAATTTCTCTTGGTTAAAACTTTTCTTACCTCCAAGACTGCTTCAATTCTGTCTTCAATCCCAAATTCTTCAAGTTCATCTTTTTTTTTGGAGTTTAAGACTTTAATTATCCTTGTGGCATCTCCTGGTTTGTGGTCCAAATCTTCTTTTATTTCTGCTACTGTTTCTTTTGATCTCTACAATAAATCTTCTTGTTCAAAAATAATTTCAATGGAAGGCCATAACTCAGTTACTGATGCATTGATATCAACCCAGATGTTTTCTTTGGCCTGAGATATAGTTTGTGCAATCAATGATTCATTCTCATAAGTTTCTAATTGCTTAGTTAAATTGAAATTATTTTGAATCTCAACTAAATATGCATTATCAATCTTGATTTTACTTTCTTGAATCTTTTGGAGTTGCACCTTAAGTTTATCAATTTCTTGATCTTTCAAAGATAAATCTCCCATGGCCTTTGACAATTGCTTTGCTGAATTTTGATCAGTAGATTGTGTTTCTATTGTGGTTACTGCTTCTGTAGATGTCCCTACTATAGAAGTTGTCACTATGGAAGTGGCATCTGTAATACTGAGTTGATGCTCTCTTTATTTAATCAAATTCTCCATTTCTGCTTCCATCTTCTGAACTTGCATATTTTGTTCAACAATCATTTTAAACATATTTTCTTTTTCCTTTTCTAATTGGCCAACTTCTTGTGCTTGTGAATGTTTAGAGGTGGACAACTTTAATTGTTTCCTTAATTCTTTAATATCAACATTTCTATTCTTAATTATCTCTTCTGCTGCCTTGACATCTTTAGGATCTAATCCTAATTTTAAAACTAGATCATCAAATCCTTTGATTCTTGTATCCTTAGCTAAAGAAGACATTTTTTCTAGTTTTAATTGAGAATGAATATTATTTAGTGATGCTTGCAGCTTAGAAGTTGTCATGGCATAACTTTTCAAGGATGTGTAAATCATCTCCCCTGCTTGCTTGTGTAGATCAATTTGATCTATAGGATGTGTCAAAAGAAAACATGGAAGTTTGTAATCCTTAGTTGTCCTTGGTACAGGGACCTTTGGCTCCAGAAATGCCAATTGGAATTTTCCCTTCTCACTGTCTAGTGTTGAAATTAACCTTGTCTGTGTTGAGGAAGACTAATTCCAAAACTCTACATATGTCGAAGTCTTAAGTGCTTCATTCATCTTTTTAATTTCTAGGAATTTAGAAAATATACTTTGTTGCCTCAAAGAAGGAGAAGAAGTTATGGCTTCGTCATCAAGATTTATAGTTTTATTCCTTTTAACCACTTGAAATTCTGATTCCTGCAACTTTGAACCTGCTGGTGATACATTTTCTCTTAGCCTCTTTAGTTCTTTCTCTGTCATTCTTGGAGTTTCCAGTATTGTTTGACTGAATATTGGCTCCTCAATCTCCTGCAAAGTATTCTCATCCCAATCATCTTTATTTGCATATTGCTCAATTTCAGGTTTAGGCATATGAGCATAAGGTGTTGATTTATGTGCAACTCTTACTGAAGATATAATTCCCAATGGGTCATAAGACCAACTGAAACTGAATTTGAAATTCATTTGTTTTAATAAAACATCAACCTCTTTTGTTGCAGCTCTTGTGTTGGTTATAAAAGGGTCGATATGTGCTTCCAATTTAAACTGAGCTTTTTGTTTCCTAGTAACAAAGTGAACATCATCTGCATTTATCATTTGCCTAATATACTCAAGAGAAAAAATTCTCATTGGAAGGAATGCAGGAAACTTGTATGGTTGTAGTTCACATCCATAAATCCTAATTTCAGTGAAATTCTGGTATAAATACTAGTCTCCAACTTTAGTTTGCTCACTTAGGTGTAAAATTCTCTTAATTTTAGTTGAAATTCTAGGAACTACATCACTATTTAATAAACAATTGGCCATATACATGAATTGATTAACAAAATCACTAAATGAGAATCCTTGAGAGGTCTTTCTCACTAATGATGTCCAATGAATGATTGACTGTGGGGCACCTGCAGCATCCAACTTTTGCAAAGGGAACTTAAAACTTTCACACTGATGATATAAAAACAAGTAAACTAGAACTAATTGATATTTGAAGGAACCTTTTGCACTAAATTTCAATAATTGATCATGAATTGCATCAAACAGAAATTGACTATAGTTGAATACTATTGATGGTTTTTTTACCATAAGAGAAAACTGATAGAAAGCCCATGATGACTTCATCAACCCATTGGTTGCTGGGGTATCCTAATAGACATGACACTAAGGAAATGACCTACCTAGACAATTTAGGGAACATAGCAGCAGAATAGGGAGGATTGGTCATGGGTAATTCAAAATTCTCAAGCAAGAAAGATTCAAAGATATGAGCTATGTCTGAAAATGACAGCTTTTGGTAAACTTCCATTAATGCATCAGTAGAAAATGGATGAAAAGGTTCTTGAAGATTCAGTTGGAGGGATTGACAAATTGATTCAGAAGTCACATAGAAAAGGGTTTCATTGTTCTGAGCTATTACAACTCTTTGGCTAGGTAGATATCGAGCTCCACACCAAGCAATGAATTCTGGGAAATGATAGATTTGTGGGAAACAAAATTGAGGCAATAGGGACTCCCAAAAATAAAATTCATCACTAGTATCTTGGTACTTTTGAAAATCCCAATTGTGAAGTTCGTATAGATCAAATTCACAATTAGTCTTTGCAACTTTAAAATGAGTATCTACTAATGGGAGTTCATCCAAGTTAATCATAGGGGGTAAGAGGGGATTATCTGTAACAAATTTTTACTTTCCTTTATGTGAAGGCATTGGGAAAAAAAACAAATTTATGAGACAATTGATAAGGATTTACCCGGATATAGGACTATTATAGGCCGGAAACAATGGTTGAAGGTCGTTGTTTGTTGTAATTTCTCTTAGAGATGTTCTTCGAATTGTAGTGACAAATAGAATGCAAAAGGTTAATTTGAATAGGTGGCAAAGTTTTATTAGGGAATGAATAATGGTTTGAATTGATTAACCGTTATTTGCATGTAGGATTTAATGCAATCAGAAGTTGGTGGGAATAAATGAATGATAATGGTCATCAACCAGTTTAGTGAGAGGGGTAGTGGTGGTTAGACTTGGCAGAAGACTAGATGGTGGATAAAAGAGGGAGAAGGAATGGTGAGATAGTGATACCGAAAGAGTGGTTTGCGGGGGTGGTGAGTGTGGTAAGTGGTATTGTTGAGGGGGGTACCACAATCAACGCAGAGTTTCCACGAATACAATGGCAGGATTAGGAAAACCGCTTTGCCCCAAACCCCCTCCCCCCCTCCATTAACTACCAAAGATATGGGGGCTGCCACAGTCAGTCAGTGGTTGTTGACCTGAGCGGGCCCGATCTCATCCATCACAATTGAATTAAACTTTATCGTTATCTGACAGAAATGTCAAATCATTTTATTTACAAATTAAATAATCCTTCTAAAAAGATAAAGGATTATAATAATAATAATAATAACAAATAAAGTGGCATTTAGACTTGCTCGTTGACTTAGGGATATACATTTATTTATTTTTCATATATATATATATATATATAATTTATTTTTTAAATCCCTTTTTCCTTCTTTCTTTTAATTTTGGATTTATATTTTTCTTATTTTTCTTTTCTTTTCTTTCATTTTTCCTTTTATTTTATTTTTATTCTCTTTTCCATTTTTCTTTTTTTCTTTTTTGAACATAAAGGGAAAAGTGGAAAACAAAATAGGGTAAAAATAAGTTACAACAGTTTATATCATCAATAAAAAAACAAAAAAACAACAGAAGGGCAAAAGCCTCAAAATGACCTGAGTTGCAATGGAAGCCTGAGCAATGCCAAGTGTTGCTTACTGGGGTTCTCCTCACCGTGATTAATCTTAGGAGGATATTCCCATTCCATTGACATTGGTTTGTAGTAGTCCTCATCGTTGAACTGAGGGTGCTAAGTTGGTGAAGGGTGCATTGTTGGCAGAGAGTGCCCAACTGACGGTTGGTCGCATTATAAGCGGAGGATGTGTGACACCATTTGGGCCACTAGTATTAGCTTCCTTACTTCCAGACGTACCAGGATCCATAAGAATGTTCTCCATTGTATTGCATTGCTATCGGGGCTTGGATGAGGATTGGTCGTTAGTGAAAAGCATATGTTGCTTGTATGGTTTGGTATCTTGCAAGGTAGAATCCACAAAGCTTTTTGAAGAGGAGCTCTTTGCAGATGAGGAAGTATGATATAATTGATGCCCCAAAGCACCAACGATGGCTCGAAATGCATCCCAGGTGCGACAAATGTGAAGTCTAGGTCCCAACCACGTCCCTCCAACACCAGAGTATCATCCTCTTGGTCTATGAGGTGGTGACCCAATAGATTGCGGAGAGACCATGCATTATCACCAATGATGCCCATCTCCTCAGCCTCCCGGTTTGCGTTGGTAGTGACAAGGGATGCTATCATCAAATTGTTCTACGACTAGGCACTAATAGTGATGAGGGATGTTATCATCATATTGTACAATGCTTTAGTTGTGCCAAGGAGGGAGAGGTGGTCTGCCTCTACCTTTTCTTCCCCAATGAGGTCAACCACACTCCCTCACCATAATGATTACGAAAGGATGTTGTAACAAACCCGCCTGTCATTTGTTGCCTTCAGTCATTTATAGCCAACATTTCTAATTTTTGTTGCCCATGCTTCTAGCATTCTTAACATTCTCCGCAGGTAGACCATCACTGCCATCTGGTGGACGTGTATACCATAACCTGATGTGCCATAAATGTTGAGTTGAGAGGAGCTTGCCACCATCATGATCTCTTGGATTGTGGATAGACAAAGGGGCAGGCCTAACGCACCACCATTCCCTCGGAGTGAATGTTTTGGATGCACTAATCATGAGGGTGAGTTAATGCATCCGTCTATTATCTAGGCACCTAGATCTGAAGTTTAATAAATAAAATTTTAACTAATATAAAAAAATCTTTAAAAAATAATTAATCCTTATATAGATACAGATATAGATATATATATATGAGCTTAAAAATTATTTAAAAAACATGCATTACAAAATCAGAATCGACATTATGAGTATTTAACCATTAAGCTCATAAATGGCCTTCTATTCATCCCGATGCCTCGTTGAGATTTTATAAAAACTTGAATGGCATTATCTTTCACATGAACCTGCACATTGAATACAAGTTGGTAGGAAAGGTGCGATGTACTTTTATCCATGTCAAAGACAACTAGGTTGGAATCCTAAGTGTGGAGTCTGCCTATAACCAAAAGCAAAGCTTTCCGTTGGATAAGACAACTTTGTAACACTTCGAGAGCAGACATGGCACAAGGCACCTTTGGGAGCTTCTACAATATTGTAGTTTTAGGCACTACAGGAAGACGAATTGTGCATAGCGCGATGAAGTGTCCCTTGGGGGAACGAATTATGGGGTCTACAATGGGCCTCTCAATATGCAAATCATTATGTGCAAGTAGAATAGAAGATGACGAGGTATCCAAAGTGTCTGAGACAAGATTCCCATAGGTCTTGGCTTGAGTTTGTAAATCAACTGCCTTAAAAGCATAGACAGTTGATGACCCTTCTCCAGGAGGAGAGGGATGAGAACCACCATTGCCCCCTTGTGGGGGTGGAGGTGGGTTCACAACAAGGTGTTGTTGTTGTTGTTGTTATTGTTGGGTAGGGAAAGGGTTATTAAGGACAACAGGGGTCCTGGAATCCTTTTGAGCAAGGATATTGATACATTCCTATAAACAAGGACATTTGTAGGTTAAATGGTCCTTAGCGTAGATCTTACAAGGAAAATTAACCACTTTCTCTTTTCCTTTATCAAATTTTGCAGCGACAGGGGATTTTTGAGTTAGGGTGTTTTGAATAGGTGGTTTCTCCTCAAAAGGAACATATTTCTTCTCATTCTTCTTTTTCTTACCACTAGTTGATTGCGTAGATTGCACAAAATTAATTGCAGCGGTAAGAGGGGCAATAGGGTGAGCCATTGTAGTTGAAGTGGGAGTCGCAGTAATGGATAACTAAGCAGCTTGCCAACTCAACTGGTTTACAACAGTCCAGGTTGTAGCACCAACAAGACCGTTGGCGTGCGGACCAAGTTGTTGAGTGGTAGGAGCATTCAAAGTTCTAGGAGCATTAGGAATCAAGTCATAAAGAGTGTCTGATTGCAAATAGATAAGATCGAGATGTTGGGCACATCTAATGACCTAGTCTTCAATAACCGCTTCAGACATGGAAACATCCTTCACGATGGGAGGTAAGAGTGATTTGTAGAACCAATTGATGAGTAGATAGTTTGGAATGGGAGCCTTTACTAACCTTTGTTGTCTTCTCCATTCATGAATATGATCGGAGATATGGTTGGAAGTATTATGGCATGGAGTAGTTAGTAATTCCATTTCGGTTTCATAATGGATTGGTAACTAAAAATGTTTAAGGAATTCCATGGCGAGGGTGTTAAAGTTGTTAACTGAGGCAAGTGGTAATTCAATATACCACTTAACAACATTAATAGTCAAGGTTGTTGGCATTATGATACATGTGTTGTCCTTTATGGCAACTCACTCAGATGAAAGATCACAGTACAAGAAGTCAACAACAAATAATTACAGATCAGACTACAAAGAATGAAAAAAGAGAGGTATATGCAGGTTCACCTTGACCAAGCTGTGTATACACGCAGGTTCACTGAACACAAGTAGCGTAGACATACACACGCACTTTCACAGAAGGAAAAGTGTGTATATCTTGGAAAACTAAGTTTTTGGTCTGAGGTATTTGGTCCATGGTATTTTGATCCATGGTATTGGTCCAAGGTACTTGGTACGAGGTATTGAACCTAGGTATTTGGTCCAAGGTATTGGTCATAAGTGGTTTTGGTCCATGTTATTGAGAAAGGCCTAAAACTATAAAAGGAGGAGAAGATCATTAGGCCAAGTGTGCAAGTATCGAATATCTAATGAAGTGTGAGATCTAGTATGCAGGTGATTGGCTTATGGGGTTGTGCTTGATCTGAAACAAGGATGAACCTTAGCGGTTGATGAAGGATAATATCTAATGATGGATCGAGATCTTAAGGCTTGAAATGAATTATCATTATGTGGTTTGATCATGTATAGTCTAGATCTGAATACTAACGCATGTGTTATTCTGTAAATATTATGATCTGGGTATAACTGAAGTCTATAATAGCTGCAGAATTAGGAATTAATATTTGCAGATGTGTACGCTGGTTGGCTTTGATAAAAGCGTGTATACACGCAGGCTCGACACATGGAAGTAGCGTATACCTCATAAAGTATGTTTCAATAGTTTGTGTTTTTTGTTGTAGAGTTCTGGGTTCTGGTTTGGGTTTTGGTTATTGTATTCTGGTGATAGCATTCTGAATGACTAGATTGATTGTGATTTAATGATGGGTTGTCAAAATGATTGATTGATTCAATTATGGTTGATTTTCAGTTATTGGTTGATGCAGATGTATTTGATGATGTAATTATGATGTTGTTGATGGATCCATTCTGAAAATTTATGAAACGTGGTCCTTGAGGAAGAAAGAAGGTCGTAGCCTTCTATAGATCGCCACCTACGTACTAGTAAACATATCAGCTAGTACAAGAGTTAGGGGGTTGTAGCTCCCTTCCAGTAGAAGCTGGAGAATGAGAGAAGGTTGTAACCTTCTGCAGGTAGAAGCCTGCATACTAGTATAAGTCTGCACCAGTACAAAATTGTAAACATATTTTCTTATTATTAAAAGAAGACAAATATGACAGCAACAGGTGGTTTTTACCCACATTGGTTTTCCACCTTATATCTTGGTGTTCATGTGTGTTGCTTATGTGTGATGCTTTATTCTACTTTTACTGCATTGTCTAATAAATCTTTGATATACTGGTTAAAGTTCAATGCATGATAAATTGGGTAAATCAAAAGTTCTCTGCATATACGTTGGTTGCTTTAAGTACAGTCGCATGTACACACTGGTTCACTTAGCTGAAGTAGCGTATACAAATATATTTGGGAAATAAAATTATTAACCTGATAATACTGATTCACCCCCCCCCCCCCCCCCTCTCAATATTATTTCCAACAATTGGTATCAGAGCAAGTCGTTCAGAAGAAGCTTGATCGCTTGAAGGGAGATCCATCATCATGAGTAATCAAGAAAGCGTGGGATCCATCAGACCGCCAATCTTCGATGGGAGAAACTTTTTTTATTGGAAGATAAGAACCACAACCTATCTACAATCGATTGGAATGGATGTCTGGCAAATCGTGGAAGGAGGATATACATTTCTGTTAGCAATTCCTACAGATACGACAGGTAAAAAGCAATATGAAACCAATTCCAGGGTTGTCAATACATTATTGGGAAGTCTGTCAGAATTAGAGTTTGTCAAAGTTATGTAGCTTAAATCAGCCAAAGAAATATAGGACAAACTCGTTCTGAGCTACGAAGGAGACTCTCAGGTAAAACGTGCTAAACTTCAAACTCTCAGAATTCAATATGAAACTCTTAAGATGCACAATAATGAAAGTATAGCTAGTTACTTCTTACGTATAGATGAGGTTGTCAATTGTATCAAGAGTCTGGGTGAAGATATAAAGGAAGTTACCTTAGTTGAGAAAGTTTTAAGATCCTTGTCTGCTAAATTTGAATCAAAAGCGTCTGCCATAAAAGAAAAATAGGATCTGCAGACTATCACTATGACACAGCTTCACGGAATATTAACTACCTTTGAGATGAGAAAAGGAGGTCCATTAGATATGAGAGAAGCCACATTTAAAGCTTCAGCAAAAGGAAAGGAAGAACTCAATGAATCAGGACATATTTCAGAAGAAGAAGATGAAGTAAACTTTGTCAAGAAGCTTCAATGGGGTTCCAGAAGATTTAGAGGTAAACTACCCTTCAAATGTTTTGCCTATGGTAGAGTCGATCATTATGCTACGAAATGTCCTCATAAAGATAAACCTGATAAAGGGAAGGAATATGCAAAATGGAATAGAAAACAAGTTGCAAATAAAAAGAGTTACTATACTCATGAAGATAGCGATGGTTTATCAAATAGTGATGAAGATGAAAATAGTAATGACTATAGACTTCTAATGGCTTATGACGATGATAATTTTTGGGATGCTTTAGAAGAAGATGACCTTCATGAAGAAATCTCTAAACTCAAAATTTGTTTAGAAGAAAAGAATACGATTATAGATACCTTGACATACCAACTTGCTGAAAAAGAAAAACACAATGAAAAACTAGAATGTGAAATTGTGGGTCTAAGAAAGGATCTTGAGAAAACGAAATCTCTCAATCTTAGATTTTCTAAAGGATTAGAAACCTTAAATGAAATTATCAAAGTGCAGTGTTCTCCTTTGATAAAGACAGGTCTTGGATATACTGAAGAAGCATCTCAATCACAAAAGTCGTCAACCTCCACTAAAAGCTATCTTGATGCAACAAAGAACAGTGAACAATATGACAATCGTTAGCAAAGGCATAACGCAGATCACCAGGTAAATCAGACTCAATTTGCTTCAAGGATGAACAGAAGCCACAACCAACCTCACGTAAACCATACTCAATTTGCTCCAAAGATGAATATCAATAGAAACTACAATCACTAAGTCAATAGATTCGATAATTGCAGGAACATCTTTAATGGTCAATGTTTCTCATGTCATAATTTTGGACACAAAGCTGCTCAATGTGTTGCTTACAAAACCATCATAATTAGAGAAGCAGGAAATCAAAGGAATGTGACAGGGATCAAGAAAAGTTTCTATAATAACTTTTCTCTTCTTGAAAATGATATAGAATGCTCAATCTATGAAAACTTTGGCCATGAAGAATCTGAATGCAAGAGAAAATTTCGGCAAACATCTCAAAAGGAGAAAAATCCATTAAATCCCAAGATATAGAGAAGGAAAGAAACTCAAACAGAAAGATGTGGTATAGCCTTGTATGCAGAAGGATAAGAAAATTAGTGGTACATCGATAATGGATGCTCAAAACACATGATAGGTGACAAAGAAAAACTTCACTCATATAATGCCTTAGAAAAGGAAAAGAATGTCTCATTTGGAAATGACATTCTTGCTGTCATAAAAGGCAAAGGTTCTATTTTCTTGAAAGAAAAGGTTAAATATGGGAATGTTATGTATGTAGACAGTCTAAAACATAACCTGTTGAGTGTCAGTCAAGTGTGTGATCAAGGAAATGAAGTGGTGTTTCGATCAAACTGATGTGTTGTTCGTGAGCTTGATACAAGAGAAACCGTGATCAAAGGTACAAGAACTCCAAACAACTTATACATACTCAAGGGAGGACAACAACAGTGCTATCTAAGCAAAAATGATGAAAACTAGCTATGGCATAGAAGATTGGGACATTTAAGCTTTTCTAAAATAAGAAAAGCATGCAGATTCTAGGCTGTTCATGATCTTCCAGATATCAAAAGCCCTGAAAATACAATATGCAAACCATGTCAATTCGGTAAGCAAACTAGAGCTCACTTCATTGAAAAGGAAGGGTCAGCTAGTAAGCCTCTTGAACTTGTCCATACTGATTTATGTGGACCATTAAGGAAAAAGTCACCTCGTGGAGAAGAATACTTTATTTTGTTCATTGATGATTTTTCCAGAATGTGTTGGATAGGTCTTCTAAAGCATAAAGATGAAGCATTTGAAAGGTTCAAAGCCTTCAAAGCTTTGGTTGAAAATGAATCAGATCGAAAAATCCAATGCCTCAAATTTGATCGAGGAGGGGAATTTACCTCGGATGAATTCTTTGACTTTTTTGAACAACATGGAATAAAATGGCAATTCTCCACTGCAAGGACTCCTCAACAAAATGGAGTGGTAGAAAGAATGAACAGAACTGTTCAACAAATGGCTCGAGCTATGTTAGATGAATTTGGAACACCTACAACCTTCTAGGGTGACGCTGCATTTTCCGCCATAACTATTCTCAACCAAGCAAATGTTCGGGTAAATAGCACTCAAACTCCACATGGACTTTGGTATGGTAAGACTCCTACTGTAAAATACTTTAAAGTGTTTGGAAGCAAATGTTATATCAAAAGCACTGATGAAAAACTTGGTAAGTTTGAGCCCAGAGCAAATGAAGGTATTCTTCTTGGTTACTCTTCTCGAAGTAAAGGTTATAAATGTTATAATAAAAGACTTGGGAAAATTGTTGAAAGTATTGATGTTGTAGTTGATGAAGCATGCAAAAATCCAAAATAGATAAAAACCGAAGATTATGACAATGAGGAAGATGGGAATTATTTTCCCACATAAAATCACGATGATTCTAAAGAAGAAACCAATGAAGCACCAGAAGAAGAGATAACGGTAGAAGAAAAGACTCCGTCCAGGTATGTTCAGAAAAATCATCTAGAAACTCAAATTTTAGGGGAAAAAGAGGCAGGTGTACAGACAAGAAGAACTATTACAAAAACCTCAAGCTATCTAGCATTACTATCCTCCACCGAACCTCAAAATGTAAATGAAGCATGCAAAGATGAATGTTGGGTCAAGGCCATGAATGAAGAACTTGAGCAAATTGAAAAGAATAATACTTGGGAATTAGTTCCTAGAGCTCATTATAAAAATATCATAGGAAATAATGGATATTAAAAAACAAGTTAAATGAAAATGGAGAAGTTATTAGAAATAAGGCCAGACTTGTTTGTAAAGGATATGCTCAACAAGAAGGTATATATTTTGAAGAAACTTTTGCACCTGTTGCTAGACTTGAAGCCATAAGGATGTTTCTTGCTCTTTCTAGCTTTCAAAAATTCAAAGTATACCAAATGGATGTAAAATCTACCTTCCTTAATGGAGACTTAGAAGAAGAAGTCTATATTGAACAACCAGAAGGATTCATTATTGGAAATGATGCAAAACTTGTATGCAGACTCAGAAAGGCTCTCTATGGTCTAAAACAGGCTCTAAGGGCCTGGTATTACCGCCTCGACAAATATCTCCACCAACAGGTTTTTTCAAAAGGGTCAGCAGATAACAATATATATACAAAGATTGACACTGAAAAATTACTAAAAATTGTTGTTTATGTTGATGATACCATTTTTGGTAGCAATGAAGAATCCATGAGTCAGAATTTTGCTTCAGTAGTGCAACAAGAATTTGAAATGTCCTTGCTTGGTGAGCTTACCTATTTTCTTGGTCTACTAGTTCAACAAAATAAAGATGGTATTTTTCTTTCACAAACCAAATATCTCAAGCAGATCTTGAAAAAGTACGACATGGAAGATTCTATACCTGTATGTACCCCAATGGTAACAGGATGCATTCTCAGCTCAAATGATGAATCAGCAGTAGTACATCAACCAACTTATAGATCCATGATTGGTAGTCTTCTTTATCTAACAGGTACCCAACCTGACATCATGCATGCACTAGGAATAGTTGGAAGATTCCAAGCAAATCCAAAGGAATCACACCTTCAGGTAGTCAAAAGGATTTTCAAATATCTTCAAGGAACACAGAACTTTGGTTTATGGTATCCTAGAGATACAGATCTTACTCTTCATGTATATACAGATGCAGATTGGGCAGGAAGTGTTGATGATAGAAAAATAACTAGTGGTGGTGCATTCTATATGGGTTCCAGGTTAGTGTATTGGTTTAGCAAGAAACAAAGTTCAATTCCGTTATCTACAACTGAAGCAGAATATGTGGCTGTTGCATCTTGCTGGACACAACTACTTTGGATGATGCAAACATTGCAAGACATTCAAATCACATGTACTCCACCCATCTCCATTCTATGTGATAATACAAGTGCCATTAGTATTTCAAAGAATCCAGTCATGCACTCCAAGACCAAGCACATACCCATCAAATACCATTTTCTACGTGAACAAGTGCTTGAACAAAAGGTCAAATTAGAATATGTTCCCTCCAAAGAACAAGTTGATGATATATTCACTGAACCACTGCCTAGAGAGACATTTGAATATCTCAGACAAAAGCTGGGAGTAGTTGCTGCATCATCCTATTGTTAAATCAAACTTTTTAGAGAAAGGTGATTATACGCGCATTTCCTTAAGTGTAATCATGTACACACGTGGGTTTCTGTGGGTAAAGGAGAGTATATGTTTTTCAGACAAGAAAATTAGTGGGGCAGGCTCTGATATGGGTGCTCTGGTTGATATTGATGATTAATATGCTTTATTCATTAATTTTATTTGACTAACAAAGATGCCTTGATCTTTGACCTGTTAACAATGCATAGGTAGCATCGGTTCAGGGGGAGCATTAGCCTTCACGTACATTCAACATTGTTTGCATTATGGTTGCTGAGTCCAGCAATGGCTTCAAATATTTATACCATTTGCTTCTCAAGTCATGTAAAAGTCTAGGGTGTGATATGTCTTCTCATACATTTGAATGGGTCCTCTTGGACAAATGATGTAATTTATATCCCCACTTTACATGGGATGGATGATGTAATATTTTTGTTTTTATCACGTATAAACAATTGGTATATCCCCACTTGGTTGGGTGGATGAGTCAAATTTGGTATATCCCCACTTGGTTGGGAGATGGATGTATCTATGAGTCATTGGTGATAGGAAGGTCATCCTCAGATAGTTGAGTTATAGAGTCATGTTATTCTTTTAGGAAATCTTTTTGCATACTTTGCTCCTGCTCAGGGGGAGCATGGACTCAATCATGGGAGCTCAATCAGTACATTTTAGCCTATCAAAGAATTCAACATGTACAAAGGGGGAGCATGACCCTTTTCCCTTGATGTCAAAGGGGGAGAGTGACTTGGTGTTGTTGTTGCCATCAAGTCCAAAGGGGGAGATTGTTGGCATTATGATACATGTGTTGTTCTCGATGGAAACTCACTCAGATGAAATATCACAGTACAATAGGTCAACAACAAAGAATTACAGATCAAACTACAAAGAATGAAGAAAGAGAGGTATATGCAAGTTCACCTTGACCAAGCTGCGTATACACGCAGGTTCACTAAACACAAGTAGCGTATACGTACACACGCACTTTCACATAAGGAAAAGCATGTGTATCTTGGAAAAGTAAGTTTTTGGTCCAAGGTATTGGTCCTAATTGGTTTTGGTCCATGGTATTGAGAAAGGCCTAAAACTATAAAAGGAAGAGAAGATCATTAGGCGAAGTGTGCAAGTATCGAATATCTGATGAAGTGTGAGATCTAGTATGCAGGTGATTGGCTTATGGGGTTGTGCTTGATCTGAGCCAAGGATGAACCTTAGCGGTTGATGAAGGATAAGATCTAATGATGGATCACGATCTTAAGGCTTGAAGTGAATTATCATTATGTGGTTTGATCATGTATAGTCTAGATCTGAATACTGATGCATGTGTTGTTTTGTAAATATTATGATCTAGGTATAACTAAAGTCCAGAATAGCTGTAGAATTACGAATTAATATTTGGAGATGTTTACGTTGGTTGGCTTTGATAAAAGTGCGTATACATGCAGGTTCGACACATGGAAGTAGCGTATACCTCATAAAGTATGTTTCAGTTGTTTCTGTTTGGTGTTGTAGAGTTCTGGGTTCTGGTTACTGTATTCCGGTGACAGTGTTTTGAATGAACAGATTAATCGCGATTTAACAATGGGTTCTAAAAATGATTGATTGATTCAGTTGTGGTTGAGTTTCAGTGATTGGTTGATGCAGATGTATTTGATGATTGAATTATGATGTTGTTGATGGATCTAGTCTGAAAATTTATGAAACATGGTCCTTGGAGGAAGAAAGAAGGTCGTAGCCTTCTGTAGGTCGCCACCTACATACTAGTAAACATATTAGCTAGTACAAGAGTTAATGGGTTGTAGCTCCCTTCTAGTAGAAGCTGGAGAATGAGAGAAGGTTGCAACCGTCTATAGGGAGAAGCCTGCATACTGGTATAAGTCTGCACTCGTACAAAATTGTAAACAAATTTTCTTATTATTAAAAGAAGACAAATACGATAGCAACAGGTGGTTTTACCCACATTGGGTTTCCACCTTATATCTTGGTGTTCATGTGTGTTGCTTATGTGTGATGCTTTATTCTGCTTTTACTGCATTGTCTAATAAATATCTGGTATACTAGTTAAATTTCAATGCATGATAAATTGGGCAAAACAAAATTTCTCTGCATATACACTGGTTTCTTTAAGTACAGTCACATGTACAAACTGGTTCACTTAGCTGAAGTAGCGTATACAAATTTGTTTGGGAAATAAAATTATTAACCTGATAATACTGATTCACCCCCCCTCTTAGTATTATTTCCAACAGTTAACTGAGGCACGTGGTGATTCAATATACCACTTAACAACATTACTAGTCAAGGTACAAGGGAAAAGTATGATCCAGATACTTTGATCAATCGTAGAATTAGAAACACACCAAAGATGGTATATAGTGACATGCATAATCGGATCATCTCCCTATTTGCCTTCAAACTTTGGACTATCACCAGGAATTTTGTGCAAGATTGGAGGCCATAACAAGTTATGGTTGATGGGGTCGTTTGTTAACTTGTACAAATCTGGGATTTCAAGAGTAGCCAAAAATGGAAATGGAGTAGGCGCAATCGAATATAACTAGGAAATACTAGGGTGACCAAAAGTACTAGAAGGTCTGACCATCAATTGGTTTCTGGTGTGGTGCATAGGTGTGGTCAGATAGTAATTTCCTTGAGGTGGAGGTGGAGTCATATAAAGTGCCAGGCCATAAGGTATGCCCCTAGCCTAAGGGATGTTACCATGAAATTGGTTACCTGCAGGATAGAGGTTTCCCCCAACAGGTATTGATGGTTGAGTTGGGATATCCCAAGGAGATGCAACATGCCTAAGATATGGGACACCGCTTGCCACATAAGGCGGGTTAGGCGCATGACACCTTTTACGAAAATGGGACTAGCATTAACAAGATAACCACTAATAGGAAAATAATTAATCAAGGACTGACAATGTTGTACCACAAGTTGCAAGGGTGCAGGAATGCCCCCACCAATTTGATAGGTACGAGAAATATTACCCCCACCTTGTGGTGGAGGGAGGTTTGAACTTAGCAGTGGATTCCAACCGAAAGGATTATTAAATGTTGACAAATTATCTACACCCAACGAGGTGAAAGTCAGAGGACCAAGAGTCGACACAAAAGGAGAAGGGTTGGTAGGAGGTAAATATTGTGACACACCACCCCCCACAATTGGTGTAGTTGGGGTTCTTGGGTTAATCATAGACTAAACAGTAGGATAACCAACAAATGGTGTAGAATCTGAAATAGGTGGGTTATATGACAGTGGACCAAAAGTGTCCACGAAATACCATGACTCACCAGTAGTCATTGGGATGTTCAGAGTCGAAACCAGTGAAGACAATGTAGGAAAGTGTGTTATCTAGATCAAAACAGGGCCAAGGGGATCTGTAAGTAGAGGATTATAAGGAGGTGTGATACCTTTAGTGAAAGGGTCCTCAGGTAAGATAAACTCTTGGTTAATATGTAATGATTTAGAATTGGAACCTGGAGACCAACTCCCTTGAGTAATAGGAGAATCTGATTCACTCGAAAGTATCTCCATAAAGAGTGGAGAAAGATCCTACAACCATGTAGACTGACGACGAAGTCCAATGGAAGCCATGGTGAATGATATAGATTTTACAACAAAAAACAATGATGTTCTTATATCATCTCAATAACCAAAACAACACACTCCTAAAAAAGCAAAAAACCTTACGAGATCAGCAAGCAATCAGACTTTGTCCGATAGTCACAATTAGTTGGAGATGAAACCCAGTATCAAAGGAATATAAGAGAAATTTGGCCACAACGAGACAGTTACAATTACCCTTGAGCTTCACCCAAACCTCAGTAAGAAGGGGTCAAGTACTCTTGTGAAGATGATCACCCTCCCAAAAAACCAAAGATGGAGTAGGTTCATCTATCTAGGTACCAGGGAAATTCACCCTAGTCACCTTATGTGCATCCCTAGGATTTATGGCCACTATGCTTACCTCAAATCACAGACACCACCGAGGGGGTCACAGTCGTAGGTAGGATACACAAGTCCCCCACTCAACACTAAAATCCCCAAAGGAATCCTTAGTACACAAAAGACCCACTAAAATGAAATCTAAGGCAAGCTAGCTTCTCTCACACTCTAATGTTGCCTCACACTTAACTCCCTTTCAAGAGGAGTGGTCCCAGTAGATGTGAGTGAAACAAATTACGAGATCAGCAAGCAATCAGACTTTGTCTGATAGTCACAATTAGTTGGAGATGAAACCCAGTATCGAAGGAATATAAGATAAATTTGGCAACAACGAGATAGTTACAATTACCCTTGAGCTTCACCCAAACCTCAGTAAGAAGGGGTCAAGTACTCTTGTGAAGATGATCACCCTTCCAAAAAGCCAAAGACGGAGTAGGTTCATCTATCTAGGTACCAAGGAAATTCACCCTAGTCACCTTATGTACGTCCCTAGGATTTATGGCCACTATGTTTACCTAAAATCATAGACACCATCGAGGGGGTCATAGTCATAGGCAGGATACCCAAGTCCCCCACTCAACACTGAAATCCCCAAAGGAATCCTTAGTACACAAAATACCCACTAAAATGCAATCTAAGGCAAGCTAGCTTCTCTCACACTCTGATGTTGCCTCACACTTAACTCCCTTTTAAGAGGAGTGGTCCCAGTAGATGTGAGTGAAACAATATTATTTTCACTCTGAATTACACTAGTTTAGTTTTGCAGCCTTGGGGAGCTAACTTGCATAGCCTAACCCAAGACCCTAGTTTAAGTTAGTGTGTGTTTTCCTGTGACAAAGAGTTGATTATTTTTATTACGTGGTTGCTTCTAAAGGTACTTTATTAATGTCTTCGGAAGGGTGTTGATGTATGAAGTTTTACGAGACTCTTAACTAAAACCATGTAGATCATGGTCTTAGTTTTTATTTCGATGAATAATAATTGTACAAGGAGAGATTAACATACATCATTTCCCACAATAAATAAACAAAAATACAAGTTCCAATACACCTAAAAAATGTAGATAAAGATACTCCAATTACAATGCTAGAAAAAAGGGTGTAAAGGGGTGTATTTCAACCAAAAGCATAGTAATATCCTCTAAGTTGATGAGGAGGTATTTTCATGGATAACATTGTATTTGAATGAATAGGGGAAGATGGTTGGTGCAAGGGGGAGAAGTAAATGGAGGGCGTTCAAAAGAGGTGACCACATGACGAGGCTTGGGTGAATGGGAGACGCTCCAAAAGAGAATAGATGACAACAGACAGGTCAACAATCTCACAATTGTTAGACACCAAGTGCCAGACATCCAACCATATACGAGAGAAGGAATTGAAAAACACAAAGTGACAATATGCCAAAGTGTCTTTATTGTTGAGGAGCGTAGGCTATTTGAGATATACACTTTTCCTATGGCTTGTAAGATTGGTGAAGGTTGTTTGTAAGTAGGTAAACATTGCATTCAAAGGAAAAGGGACCATGCCAAGAGGGCTTGGTCCTTCAACTGGCTCAAGAATAATTGCACAACACCCAACTTTTTTTTCCTTATTTCACACTAAAATTGACAAGTAGTGCAACGTAAATACTCCTTGGTAAGTGAAATATTCCTGAATATGTCTTGTAAACCCCACAATATGGATTGAAAACAACACTAAATTCATTAGCATCCTACATTCCCTTTCGTGATTTCATTGTAGAGTGAACACACTATGGTGGTTAACTACTCAAGTGAGAGCTCACTCGAGGCCACTTCAATGCAATGGATTGGTGCTCCTCGATCCCACGATTGTAATGGCACATCAAGAAAGTTGATTTCTATTTGTCCCTTTATCCAAACCTTGTCACTCATACTCGCCTTAATTGCGCATTTAGTGTGCTTAGGTACTGGATTAGGCACCCCATTAGGGGTATATGATTGCACTAATTATAAGTATATGATAAATTTTATTTTATTTTAAAATGATATCAATATTTCCGACATAAAGTTTTTTTTTTTTTTGTAAGTGTAGGTAGTGCCTTTCTTTTCTATTTATGATAAACAAGGAGACCAGATACATCGTTTTGGTGGCCTCAACCTACCCCTAAGGGAAACCAGGTCTGTTGGCCACCTTAGCTTGCTATAAGCATTCCAAAAACAAAATTTAACAAGTCTTTCCATACTGGCTATATGCATTATACAACTGAAACTATCTATTAAAATCCCATGAGAGCCTCAAGAGGATCATTCCTTTCTGGTGCCTGTGTTCTGGTCCATGTCCATGGGAGTATCCATTTGTTCCTCCTGACTTGGGTTAGTACAAACCATCCGGGACAGCAGCTGATTCATCTCCTCTATTTTGTTGTTCTGCCTGATCATTATGACCTGGAAGTTTTTCATTTCTTTCTGCAAATTTGGCATACCGTTTGCGATTTCTGCCATTTCCTTTGCTACCTGTTCCAGTGCCTTTGCCAGGAGGCGTTTGAGTACCGAGTAGACATGTAGAGACTTCCTGTACAGAGTCAACATTCCCCATGTGTTCCCTCGATCTCTAATTGTTTCCACCCATTCTTTAGTCTCAAAATCATACTGTTCCTCCAGCACGTTGGTTTCCATATCTTGGATGATTCGACGGATATCCTCACTCGTTCCTTCCTGGTACGCTCTTGCCACTTCCTGAACTACTGTCAGGGTAGACCTTCTCCCTCTGCTCTGGTTACTTGGGTCTTCCGTTGACCTGCTCCCCTGATTCCCTTGCCTTGGTCGACCTTTGCCTCCACGTCCTCTGCCGTGTCCCAGGAGCACCATCCTGTTATCTACCCTCTCCTGTTGACAATTATCAATCACAGGTATCAGATTTTTAAGTCTCTTATCAACGTCTTCCACTACAGTTTTCCCTTTGGGTATTACTCTGCTCCTACTGTAGTCACTGTCAATTTTTTGGGTTTGACATTGATCACCATTATCCGGATACAAGAGGTGTATAAGACCCTCTGTCATGCGGATCAACTGGTGGGCTAAGGGCATAATTTTCGAATCCTCTCTTTCAGAATTCCCCTCTACTTTTGCAGTAAATTCCTTGCCATAGTTTCCCTGGTTACTTCCTGGACTGTGCTCCCGGCTGCAATTTCCCTGTTCATCAAGGATCCCCTCCCAATTCTGATCCGGAATCCCCTCACAAAGTATTGCAAAGGGGCGAGCAAACTCGCTCAAACCCTTTTCGTCTTCGGGTCCTTCACATGAATTAAACTTATCCATTCTACCTACTGTGACAGAGAAAAGGGTTGCAGGGGTCTCAAGTTTCACATACCCGTAATCACTAACCTCCCTGATGGCTCCTCCTGGCTGCGCTACGCTCTGCTCCACTTTCGTCCCGCATAGATTTCCCCTTCTCTTACCTTCCGCCACCTTCATATAATTCCTCTTCGACAACCTTCTCACTCCTCCATTACCACCGCCACTACTACTAATCATCTGCAATCCACCTCCCCCACTCCGGTTTCTTGAGACTTGTGCTGACCTACTATTCATTGTTTTGGCTGGAAGGGCGGCTTCGTACCTGTGGTTGCATCCTGTTGTCCTTCCGTAATCATAAACACTCCTGCCACCTTCACCTACCTTCTTCCGCATCCCGATCGGGAGCCATCTGTCTCTATTTCCTTTGATTCGTGTCTTCATGATTGTCCTAGTTGAGGATCATTCTTAGCTGTTCTAATTCTAAATCTTCTGAGTACATAGACCATATATTATCCATTTTCCTTCCTTGTTCTTGGCAACTCCAGTTCGCAAGAAAATCTGCTACTCTGTTAGCCTCTCTTCTAACATGCTTAATGATCATATATTCAAATCTTCTTAGGATAATTTCCAGTTCTTGGATTAGACTGGCCGTTCTCCAGCTCTGTGTAACCTTGTCCCATGAGGTCCCATTATTAAGTTTTTTGAGAACTTGTATAACCATTTGGGAATCTCCCTCCACTTCTAGGTTATTATATCCATTTCTGATTGCTATCTTTAATCCTTGACGTACTGCCATCAATTCAGCCTCATTGTTACTCATAATGCCTCCATTATCTGCGTAGATCCATTTTGTTCTCCCTTGATCATCCCTAAACAGACCTCCAATCCCTATTGGGCCTGGGTTTCCTTTAGAGGCTCCGTCGAAGTTTAACTTTACAAATCCAGCCGAGGGGTGGGAGAAATGCAGGGTGCCATTATATCCTATCCTGGGTTCTTTCCACATCTGTGGAGCCACCATCCCTTGATGCAAGTTTAGCTTCCTTAAAATCTGCTCTTCTTCCGGTGTCGTTTCCCAGTCCTCACCATTCCAATTATCCACAAGTATAGTCTCACGAATATGGCTCAAGGTTTTTTCCTAGATTTGGTCTTTTGTCATCTCTTTATTTTGGAAAGTTCTTCTATTTCTTTCTTTCCAGATCATCCACATATTCATTCCTACTGTAAGGCTCCAAGCTCGTCTGACCACCGGGCTCATAAATTGTCCACTTCCCCAAATTTTGATAGTGTTTTTAATGCTCTGTTGATCTCTATGGGTTTTTCCAAAGAGCATCCTGACCTCTTCCCACTGTTTCTGAGCTTCTTTACATGAGTTTAGGAGGTGTTCTTGCGTTTCTTGTTCTTGTTTGCATAGAATACATCTGGGGGGGCCCTGTATGCCTCTCTTTTGGAGTTGATCCCAGGTCAGGATACAACCTTTGGTAACCAACCATATGAAATGTGCCACTTTCGGCCACCAGTTACTATTCCATATTTGTTTCCATGTGACTGTCATATCCTCTGGTTCTTTGGGAGATAGAAGATGATAAGCTTCTTTGATTGAAAAGTTTCCTTTTATTGTATGTCCCCACCTTAGAATGTCCAGTCCAGATCTTATAGGTATTCTCCTTGTCTGCATTTCCTTTTGATATAACTCTTTTTGCTCTCCAACTATTTGATCCATCCATTCTTCCAGGTTCTTCCAAATTCTCCATACTTCATCTTGGCTTTCCATCTTCCAGAAGTCCCTTACTAAATTCATTCCATTCTCAGCTACCTTTTGGCCTATGTCTATTAGGGCTTGCAATCCATTCAATCTTTCTCTTTGTTGCCAGGCCTCCTCCCAAAACCTGGCTGAGCTACCATCCCTGATTTCCCAAAAAGCATGCCTAGTTATTATTTCTTTGTTGAGACTGGCTAGATTCCAGATTGTCGACCCTTTCGGAGTATCCCTTATTCTTAGTATTTCCTCTGGTTTTGTAGGCATATTATATTTTTTTGTCCATATTCTTTTCCATAGGTCATTTCCTCCATTCAGCCACCGCCACCACAGCTTAGCACCCATTGCATGATTCAGGATATAGGGGTCTCTAAGGCCTAATCCTCCCTCCATCTTGCTTCTCACTAAATCCTTCCATGATACTAAAGACCATTTTCTTTGATCCTTCTGACCTCCCCATATGAATTTTTTGAAGATCTCTGTCATCTTTCCACACGCTCCTTTTGGGGCTGCCATTGCTGATAGTTGATATATTGGGATTGATTGAAGGATTGCCTTAACTAAAACAGTTCTGCCCGCAAAATTCAGAGTTCTGAAAGACCAATTTGCTAGTTTTTTAGCAATTTTCTCAATGGTTTGTTGCCAATTTGACATCCTCAAGGGGTTCAGGGCTAACGGTGTTCCAAGGTATCTTGTTGGGAGTTCTCCTGAATGGAATCCCAAAGTTCTTGTCAAAAAGTTTTTTATATTTCCAGCAGTGTTGAAAAAGTATGTGCAGGACTTGTCATTGTTGATTTGCATGCCTAAAGTTGTCATAAAAAGGTCCAAAATTTCTTTGATTCTACGGGCTTCTCTGAGGGACACTTTACAGAACAACATAATGTCATCTACAAATTGCTGATGGGTAATGGGAAGGTTGTTTCCCCATATTTGGATTCCCTTGAGCTTTCTTTCTCTTACTTATTTTTTGATGTATCTTCCTAGGCCTTCAACAACTATGATGAACAGGAAAGGAGACAAAGGATCCCCCTGTCGCAGGCCTCTAGACGCTTGAAAAGGCTGGGAGGGGGTTCCATTCATAAGGATGGAGAAGTTGGTAGACGAGATCATGGTAGAAATCCATTCAATCCATCTATTACAAAAGCCAAAAGCCCTTAAAACTTCTTTCAGGTACTTCCAATTTAGACGGTCATAAGCTTTTGAGAGGTCAAGTTTAATCATCATACCTGCTTCCTTTTTTACTTTCAAAGAGTGCACTACTTCTTGGGATACCACAAGTCCATCTAGGATTTGCCGACCTTCAACAAAGCCAGTTTGTTCCGGGGAAATAATGCTAGATAAGATAGGCTTGAGTCTCTTAGCCATTAAAGTAGCTATTATCTTATATATCACATTACAGAGGGCAATAGGTCTAAATCCCTAGGGGACTTCAGACTTAGCTTCTTTAGGAATTAGAGATAAGAGAGTTGAGTTTAGGCTTGTACTTACCTTCTGGTTCCTTCTTGATTCTTCCACGACATCCAATATGTCTTGGCCCAAGAAGTCCCATCCTGCTTGATAGAATTCTGCCGTGAATCCATCAGGGCCTGGGGCTTTATTCTTTTTCAACCCTTTCACTATCTCCTCTACTTCTTCCAAAGTGGCTGCCCTCATCAGGGCTAGGTTTTGTTCTCTAGTGATCCTGCTCGGGATCTCTTTACAGATTCTTTCAATAGCTTCTCCACGGACTACATTGGGTTCCGTGAGGAGATCCTTGAAATGCTTCACCAAGACTTGTTCTATTTCCTCATGCTGTGTAACTCTTGTCCCTGCTTCATCTTTAATAGAAAAAATTCTATTTCTTTGCCTTCTTTGAATCATTGCTTGGTGGAAGAACTTTGTATTCCGTTCCCCTTCTCTTAACCAATTTACCCTAGATTTTTGCCTCCACAAGATTTCTTCTTGTTTTCGCCTCTCTTCCAATTGCCCTATCAGGATCCCTTCCTCTCTGGCCAGGTCATCGCTTCTACCTGTATTTATTATTTCTTGTTGGATTTGCTTCATCTTCTGGTCTAGCAGCTGCTGATCTTTGAGTATATGTCCAAATTCCTCCTTGTTCCATTTCTTGATGTTTCCTTTCAGTTCTTTTAGTTTCATCTGGAATGTCTGCATTCTATTTCTTCCTCTCTGACTACTTTGTTTCCACCATTCTTCTACTTTCTTCATGAAATTTTTATCCCTGAGCCAGAAGGCTTCGAACCTAAAGGGTTTTCTCTTAGGGCTAGCTTTAATGTCCAGTTCAGCTTTAATCGGCCAATGATCCGATCCCATTCCAGGAAGAATCACAGCTTCAATGAAAATGTCCCAATTTATGATCTGTTCTGACATTAGGAATCGATCTAGTCTGGAGGCAATCTAGTGTCTGCCTCCCCTCCTGTTATTCCATGTATAGATTTTGTTTGTTGTCTGTATGTCTACAAGCCTTTGTTCTGCTATCCAATCTCCAAAGGCTTCCATGTCTGCCTCTGTTCTTCTGAGCCCACCCTTTTTTTCGTTTAATGATTTTATCATATTGAAGTCTCCTCCCACTATCCAAGGTAAAGTTGGATACAGGGATCACATGACTACTAGGTTTTGAAGGAACACCCTACGTTCACTCTGTATATGGGGTCCATATACATTAGATAAGAGGATCCATTCTTGAGAGCCTAGGATTTTGAATCTACCTGAGAGGATGCGTGGTATGCTAGTCCAGCCTTCAAATTGGACTTCCTCTGGGTTCCAGAGGATTGCTACTCCTCCTGCACTACCTGTCGCATCTTGTCCAATGATCTCATAATGCGGCTTAAAATTTCTCATCACTTCTTTTAGTTTGCTTTCTCTTAATTTTGTTTCTTGGATTAGCATTATATTTGGTTTATCTCTTTTGAGTCTCTCTTTCAGATATCTTTGTTTTCCCTTACTGTTTAGCCCTCTGATATTCCAGGTTGTAATAATCATTTCAATAGTTTGAGGGGTTGTTGGAAAACCTCCGACAAAGGTACAACTTTTCTTGAATTCACCAGCATGTCTCCTACCATTTGAATGGTCTCACTCATAGGTCTCCTTCCTCTTTTCCTTCCACCCTTCCCTGTGATTCTTGTTTCTGTGCTCTGTTCTCCTTGTGATCCAAGTTGCTCTGGTTGCTTTGCTGTCCATCTCCCTCGTTTTTCTTTGTATCTTTGGAACATGTCTTTGTAGAGCTGTTTCTGGTCATTTGGTATGAACCGTTCATCCAGATGCTTCCATTCCTGTAGGAGTTTCCTCATGATCTGTTCCTCCTCTCCTTCTTGTTCCTGCTGGGAATCTACTTCCATTTGGATCTATTCTTGCTCCCGATCTCCTTTCTCTCCCTCTTTTTCCAGTTCTATGTTATTCAGTTCCTTGTTTTCCTTTTTATTTTCTTTCTGGATTTCTCCTATTTCTTCTTCCTCTTCTTCACCTTCCGCTTCCATTTCTAGATCTCGTAGGACCTCAAACTGGTTCTGGCTTTTCTGGTTACCTTCAGAATAAGAAGGATTTAGTTTGGTTTTTCCTTTTTGGGATCTCTTTCTTCTCTGTACTTCTGTAAACCCTCCCCTGTTTCCTTCGTTCATCTTCTTTTCCTGCTCTGTATTTCTCTTTTCGACCCCTTGATTTATTGGATTGCTGGCTTCATTCATCGGACAATGTTTAAACAAATGGCCATACTCATGGCACCATCTGCACCTGAAAGGAATGTGTTCGTAATCGACTGGCTGTTGCCAAACCTCATCATGATATTCTATTTCAATATGATCCGGCAATGGTTCTGCGATATTCATGTAGACGCAGATCCTGGCGTATGATGTATATCTGCCTCTCTTAGTGGTTTCTGCTACCTTCACAAAGGTCCCTATTGAGTTCCCAATTCCTTCTAAAATCTCTGGATCCCAAAACTCTATTGGGAGTCCAAAAATTCTGACCCAAACTGGTGCTGCTAACATTTTTTCCTTTTCCGGATTGTAGCACTCTTCCCATTGCCTCATGAATAGCCCTGCGTTATTGAAGAAATATGGACCCTCTTCAAATATCCTCTCCTTATCCTCCAGATTTGCAAATATTACTGTAAAAAAACCCTTAGCCCCTAATTTAAGATCTATATGCCCTTTGGGTTTCCACTTCTGTTGTATCCATTTCATCAAATCTTTCTCAGACGGCCATGTTCCTACAAACTTGCAAATAAGTGCATGGTCTTTCATGTATCCTCTGTACTCCTCTAATTTATTGTTTGGAACTACGAACCTGGGTTTTTTGGTTGCCCTCGGTAGGCACTTGTTCCCTGTCCTCGCTTGCCAAACTGCTCCCATCACCAGCGCATCCTTGCCGTGGTTTCCAGGCCCGCCGTTTGTACCGCTTCGACTTGATTCCCTTGCTGTGATCTCCTTGTAGGAGGGGATCTCTCCCCCCCGCTTGCTTCAGTCATTCCCTCACAGTCCAACCTGATCTCAGTGGCTTCTTCCCTTATTTTAACTAACAAAGTATTGTTGTGTGATTCCGCAGGTGGGTACGGGATCCCCTGCACCTGGCCAGGAGCAGGTCCACCTGGGGTTGCCTATTCCCAAGCCCTAACCCTAGTTTCCCATCGCTTTTCTCAGTTCACCTCCTCTCCCCAAAATACGTCCCTCACAATAAATTTTCTGAAAACAAAGTTTTTAAATTGTTATAATAAAAATAAATAAAGATATAAAATTATTAATTTAAAATATTAATATATAAAAAGAAAAAAAAAAAAATCTCATTTAAAAATTTAAACAATGGTATTAATTGTAAATTTTAAATTATTCATCCCCCAAGGAGGGTGCTCATATGGTGGGGCAGTCGCCACTAATTGAAATGAGTGTGAAGCAATTAACGAAAATGGGGATAGTTGCGTGGTTAACAGTACACTTGTAACTGCAACATAAATTGCCTTGTGTGTGGAAGAGGTTAAAGGCCATGGTTGTAGATGCGTGGGAGTTTGAAGAAGGGCAACCCATCCTGAACACAAACTTGAGGAGCCAATAAGTGATAATCATGAATGAATTTGGACAGATAATGGTGTATGATGAAATTGATTAGGCGAAGGTTGTTAAGGGAAGGAAATCTACAGTTATATAGTTGCTTGGGGTTTTCCATTTGTGCAAATCCAATGGGAAATTGTTGTCCTTTGTAGATTTGCCATTCATGAGAAAGGAAATTTTAGGAATCAAGTGAACCAATGTCAGTTGGGGAGTGGAGCTAGCTTTACATGCAGGGTTGGTAGTTGTTCTCAGCTAGTAGCTAGTCAGCCTAGAACACACCACTTCGGGTGCACTATAACCACAAAGAGGAAATCTCAAGTTCACAATTTTCTTCATTTCCATCTCGAACTTCTCCCTAGTCATAGATGTGATGATATCAATGTTTTTTAGGAATTTTGGTTTCATAGCATTTTGGTTTTATTTGCCCTCTTTGGGATTGTTATTCATGGTGGGGATTTATTACAAGGGGTTCTAAGTTGGTTTTTAAGCCTTAATGTAGCCTTTGTTTCCACCTAACCTCCCCTTTTGGACTCTTATCTTCCTACTTTTTCTTCTCAGGTTTACCTTTCTTTTCCATGGTCCCTTTGTTTGGTTTCCCTTCCATTCGACCCTGACTCCCACCCCTCTCTGTGTCATTTTATTTTCTAATTTCCACTCTCATGTGTCCTATCCTGGGGTGGGTTTTGATAATTGGTCTGACCTCATGGCTATGAATTGCCTTTCAGCCTCCCATTGTGGAGGGAGAAGAGGTAAACTAGGTTCCTCCTTGGTCTCTAACTCCCCTCCTCCTATTTCTAGTTGAACCCGTGCATAGTCAACTACATGTGCCACTATGGATAGATACACAAGCATTATCCTTAAAGTAGTATAGATAGCCATTTCTGAAGTGGAAGACCAAGTTCGACAACGCAAAATGGTTATTCTCGATAGGCATGTCAAAAGTGAAGCTAAATATTAGATCCCTAATGCAGGCGACTCTCTAGGGCTCGTGCCTCATCCTTCATGCAAATGATTAACCCATATTGGCACATTAAAACTTTAATGGGTAGAGTTCTTACTGACAAAGCTAACACACAACAGGAGTTGATAATTTGCATGGATGAAATTGTGAAGAAGGTTGATAAGATTAACAAGAAAGTCACGAAGCTTGCAAAGACATTGAGGAATCATGATATTTCTTCTTCTGACAAGGATAGTGAACAACAACCACCTCTTTAGGTGGGTTCTATTCCTGAAGTCTGATCAAGCGAGCTAGTTATCTAAAGAGAAACACAACGTAGAGAGTCGTTATGTTTATGCTTATCAATTTATATTTTATGTTAGTTCGTAGTTTTAATTTTAGTTTGAAAGACAATATGGTTATCCATAATACTTTTGATAGGAAAATTTTGAACTTATGCTACTAGTCTAGTTTCCCAAGTGGTAGACCAATTTTTTTTTGCCATGTATATTTGATTAGTCATAATAGAAAAAACCTTTAAAAAGTATTAAATTATTCAATATATAAATTTATATTAATAATAAAATTTGAAATCATTATAATAATATATTAATAGTGTCAATTATAAATTATAAATTCTTCGATATACAAGGTTATGTTAATAATAAAATTCAAATTATTATAATAATATATTATAAATTTAATTCCCCAATTATTTGTCACTTATGAAAATAAAAATAAAGAAAAATGTGTTCATCTTACAACTACTCAAACAATATATATATATATATATATATATTGATATTTGAGAATTTGTATTAATAAAAAATTGTATCTAGAACAGCAACAAGTACATGAGAGTGACAATTACAAATAAAATTTCTTCCATGAATCAAAGAAAGGAGCTAAAACCCGTCCTTCACCCAAAAAAAGAAGGGGGGACAAAGATCTAATACTAGACCTTCTAAGCTTGCACCTACTTTTTCGTGGGAACATGTGTAGATTCTTACAAATTGCTTGCACTCGATGATACAAAAACAAAACATTCATAAGATTTGAAAGAAATTTACCCATTGTTAGACCCATGGGAGGCAAGAGAGTTATTGGCACCAGATTTTGAGGTTTTCTTGTTTCTATTTTTCCTACTTCTAATTAAAGGAGGGGAAGAACACATATTATTTTTTAGCACATTTGAATAGGAAGGAGAAGAAGAGGGGGGTTTGATCTCCCCCTCATCCTCTATTCCAACTTCTTCTTCTTTATTTTTTGTAAGAGGGATTTTGTTAGTATCCTTGGATGAATACTTTTCCTCAACAAATGAATTAATATTCTTTGGAGACACTTGATCTAGGAATGACTGGTCAACTTAGGCCTCATCACCCATAACTTCCGCCACACAAGACTTCAAAACTTCATATCTATTATTGGAGGAAGGATGTTGATGAGATTTAGGCTTGCTAACATGTTGCATCTTAGTTAATTGCTTCTTGTGTTTCCTTGTAACTAGTTTGAATGTTCCTTAATATCATTACTACGAGAAAGATGACATAGGATTAGAAGAAAGTTAAGAAGTTGGAGCCAAATTTTCGCAAAGTGCCCATACTCATGACAATAATTACATTTAAAGGAAACCTATTCATAATATGGGGTCTTAAGATGGGACCAACCATCTAAGTTGAGCTAAATAACCTTGGGAAGGTAATTTATGGCATAAGAGAAGTTATTCTCCTTATCCATATCACTAGAAATAAATCGACCCAATTTATATCCTATAGCCTTGAAAATACCTTCACCCTAGCAAAGAAGGGGAATATGTGGCAATCTAATCCACGTTGGTGTAGAAAAAATTTCCATCATTGGGTTGAATGATATGAAAATGGAGGAGAACTTCTCCTCTAAAAAAATCGACCATCCTCTAACGCTTTGCAAGTAAACAACATGGGTCTTTAAAGGTAAACAAGTTTCATAACCTCTTCAAAATGTTGATTTTGGTTTTCACATGAACTTTAAAAAGAAATACATCCACATGCAACTCAAAATGATAAACATGAAGAGAAGAAACTAACATTTGATGATGGAGTTCACCCCTCCTGGGCTACATCTCTGAGCCTACTCCAATAGCTAGATCACTCTATTGATTTTAGCAGCAAATGTGTACATACAAATTGTTGACAGTAGAGTGGCTTGTTTCTCCTACAAATAATTCTCACTCAGAAATGACTCCCTACAACAAGTCATGAAAAATTCAACTTAAAAATGACTCACACAATAGGTCCTTGTACTCCACCTAAAATCCAGGCACAAAAAACATACAACAACTTCACATTGAAGTACCAAAAAGAGCTTCTCTCGTGAACACATATTGAGAAAAAACTAAAAAGAGTTGTTCTATTGAAGCAACAACTATTACAAATGAAATTAGAAGGTTGGAAAACTTTGACTAGGCTCTCTCCATGCTCAAAATGCCTTCAAACTACTTCAAAACTCTTATTGTCTCTGGCACTAAAATACATGATTTTGTAAAACGTACATCATAAAGTGCTAAAATCATAAAACTGAGGCTTCCAATGAGTTCAGGACGCTCAAAAACCCCCATCTAGGCTCTTCTTGAGCTCAAAAAGGTTAAAAATTGAGCAAGTTATGCTTCTCCAAGCCAAGTTTTACTATTTGTCCTGCAATTTGGCCAAAACCTGCTACTTGTCCTACAAATTCACGCAGGACCAGTGCAATTCCCGCCACAAAATGGGTAATTTTTTGCCTCTTTAATTTCGCTAATAACCCATTAAGCGTAAAATCAAGGTCACATGGCACCCATAAGGCTGGGGGCTAAGGCCAATGGTTTGCCCTCGCCGACTTTGGCTCCTTTCTCGTCAGAGGGTGGTCACCTTGTGGGGATGTATCCGAGGGTTGGGGTTAGCAGCCCACCCCTATTGGTTAGGCCTCCCGCTCTGTCGGAATGGTCACATAGTTTTCCATAGGGTTGGGGGTCGGGGTCAACTGCCCATGCCCTCTGGCATAGTCTCCTCTGCTGTGTTCATATGGCCTTCCATGGGACTTGGGGTTGGGGCTGAGTCCCCGCCCCCTCCAACTTCGCTCGACTGTGACCTCATGCACCAAATTTTGACCAGGGGCCAGGGCTAACGCCTAGCCCCACCCCTGTTCATTGTGCGTCATGGGCATATGGAGAGTAATGTGACCTGGGGGTCGGGGCTAGCCGCTCAACCCCTCCTCCCAACGCCAAAACAATATCACATTAAATATAACTCGATCACGTGTTATGTTAAGAACCAACGTGATGTTCCAATGGTAAAACATGGAGTTTGGTGGTGGCAGGTTGAGGGTTTGAACCCCGCCGAGGCCTTTGGGGCTAAACATAAAAATTGACCAATGAGGAGGCAACACATGAAAACCTCCTATTGGGCCACCAAAATAACCTCAACCAATAAGATGATGCCAACTCATCCCTGTACAAACCGACACTTGGAGGGCTCTGATTTTCTCTTCATATGCCTAGTTGACATGCTGACATCAGCATGATGTCAGTAGTACGGATTGCCAAGTCATCCCATCTGCAAAGTTTTTAACTATTGGTCAAAAACTTCAGAATGTCGTAACTTCTACATATGACGTCGGATTGAGGCAATTCAAGTGTCATTAGGATTAGGATGATGAACACTACGACTTGACACCAGTTTTGGGAGATTCCAAGCACTTTAATTTTTAGCCTATTTTTTATCTCCAGATCATACCTCCCCACTAGGAACTTTTGGACCCCAAAAATTTATCCTATATCAACTAATACGTGAGAAAAATCTCATTTAACTTTCCCGATCTCAATCCTTTCTATTTTGTTTGACTTGGTTCCTTCAAGCTCCAATCAAGGTACTCCACCTTGCCTCTATGTGATTATCTTCCTGTCAAAATTCTTCTAAACATGCAGGAATAAAAACTTTGATGGATGGAATCTAAGCATTTTCTCCAAAACCATCTATATTTGGCTCAAACAAACTTCATCTTGAAGTCCCTCTTTGTTGAGGACAAACTTGATCTTCCATATTGAAATAAAAATCAACTGAGTGCTTGACATGCACTTATTCATACTTTGCTTTACTGTCCTCAAGTTGGACTTGTACTCTTCGGTACACTGGTTGCATTTGTTCAATGACGTACTTGGCTTTGTCCACATAATCATGGTCATCTTCTGCACAATCTTTATCAAAGATTAAATTCACAAACATGCTTAATTTCAAAATACTTGTAACAATGAGTGCTTGACACAACTGTAGACATACTAGATGACATACAAATTCTCATCCCAAAAATTCCTCAAACAATTGGACTCATCATCAAGCCAAGATAAAATATAACATGTCAAAGAGAACACAATTGTTGCAGATAAGTGATTGTACATGCCTTCACTTTACAAAGTACCCAAACGGGAATATACAACAAGTATTTACAATTTTACAAAGCAAGCAAATTGTACAAAATAATCTACGCATTCTTTGCCTATCCCAAGCTTATGAGTTCTCTTTCTGCACCTGCTCTGCTTTGAAGGCTGCTTTATGAACTACATCAGTTTCTTGTTTTCCACCTGTCGCTTTCCTTGCAAGGGATTGCATGACCTCTTTGTAGATTTTCCTCTAATTTCACAAGCTCATGCAATGTACTAAATCACAAGACAAGAAGCTACGTTTACTTTCAACTAGTGGAAACCAATAGATTTATGAAAATAATATGAACAAGAAGAAGATAAATCTATGGTAGATAACACAATAAGTTTATTCGGGGAAAGCCACTACTCAAAACCCCGACTATCTGTATTGCATTAATCAGAAATATGAGTGAAGATACAAAGCTTGTTCTCACAAGAACAATTCCACACAAATATGCTCAACTCCGTGCCTCACAAGTCCGCTCTTAGCCAACACTCAGTTAATTTCCACTGCCTTCCAAGCCCCTATTTTCTTTCACAATTCCTAGGATGAATAACTCATATTTAAAGAGAATTCATGCTTCCAAAATTGTGCAATTCTAATTTAGGTCATTTTCCTTATTTCATGCATGATATTTACAACTCAATAAATCATACAACTGATAATACACTATCCCCGCACTCTAGTCTCAACTGGGTATTTCTCTGAACTGACGTGCATGAGTTTCTCACGAGGGAATCTTCAGTTAACTAAAGTAACACTTGTGGATGCACCAGTGAACCAACCGATTGCTAATCCTCTATTAGTTCCACAAATGATTATAACTAATTTAACTGGCCATAACTCAGACAAAATGAGTTAATCTAATTACAACTCAAATAAACTCATCCTAGACCTCTAAAAATTAGGGAGAACATATACATGTTATGAAACCAGCTCACAAAAATATAGAAAATATAGATCAACGACTTCAAAATCAACCTCTTTGAGGGGGCAACCTCCTTTACATTACACAAATGAAAATTTCTTGGATGATACAAATGAAAAGGCCTCATTTCTATATATAGGAGTCTAAGTGGTCCCAAAATAATGAAATCCTACATAACAATAATATTGTAGGGGCACAATAATAACAACAGTGGGATTCTATGGGGCATAATAACAACAACATGGGGAATACATGGGCACAACAATACAATAAGGGGGTTGCACCAATAACAATAAGGGGCTACACTAGTAGTATAGAGACCTAACATGCCTCTATCCTTCAAAAAGTGTTGTCCTCAACATTTGAATAGTTTTGGATGGTTCTATATAAAATTCTCATCCCCCCATGTGTAATCTTTAGCAGGTAAGTTCTTCCACTTGATGAGATACTATGAAATTGATTGATTTTGTAGCTGTCAGGTTCTAGTTTCCGTGACTACTTTGGGTTCCAATATGATTTTTCCTTCCTCATCAAGTTCTGAAAATATTGTTTGAACTGGGAGCTTGTCAGCTATAACCTTCTTTAAGAATGAAACATGGAGAACTAGAGGCACTCGGGAAGATGGAGGAAGCTCCAACCTGTATGCCATAATACCAATCTTTTGCAACACCTTGTAAGGACCATAGTACTTTGGTGATAATTTATTATCCTTCTTAGGTTGCTTAAGGGACATTGTTTGTATGGTTGTAGCCGTAAAAATACCTAGTCACCTACATCAAAACTTCTTTTGTTGTTATGTTGTTATGCCTGTTGTTTCATTTGATTCTACTCCAAATTAAGGTTATCCTTTAAGAGTTGGAGAACTTGTGGTAGATGCTCAACGTGATCTTCCACTGCTTGAACCTTAGAATGATTGTCCAATTATTTTTGGAGATTAGGAGAAATAGATGATTTCGTTGTTTGAACCTCTAGTGAAAATAATTCCGCATTTACACCCCATTGTTCTCTCTTTAGAATCCTTTTCATGCCATTAGATATGATTATCTTTCTTGGTTTCCCTACGATACCCCGTAATTCAACTTCCTTTCATTCCCAAAAAAAATTCAAGAAAAAATCTTGAAAATTGAAAGCTATCGTCCCCAAATATTGTAACCATTGGACACCTAGTACAACATCAACACCACCCATTGGAATGGAAAGCATTGGACTATTCAAGACATATTCTCCCATGGATATCTTGATATTATGGCACTTTCCAGAGAAATTTATGGTTCCTCCATCTGCAACCATTAATTGACACTCTGGTGCTGGATATAGGAAGCAATCCAATTCCTTGGCTATCTTACAATGAATAAAATTATGGGTACTACCTGAATTAATTAACATTATTACCTTTTTCTTCTTGATATGCCCTTCTATCTTGAGAGTTTGAGGAGTGGTAATTCCCATCAATGCATTACAAGATATGGTCAGTTTCATTTCTTCTTTATCTGGGATTGGTTCCTGGTGTATATCCTCTTCTTTTGACGATTCTTGTTTCTTTTCTTGCTCCTCTTCCCCATCTATGTAAATTAATTTCTTCTCAGTACACTTATGACCTTTAATGTGTTCTCTATCACAATTGTAACAAAGCCCTTTTTCTCTTTTTTCTTCCAATTGTTGTGGTGTCAACCTTGTTGGTGGTGAAAAGCTAGGAGAAACAACACTTCCATATTTATAGTTATAAGTGTAGGCTTCCTTGTTGCCATAATTTTGCTTTCAATTTTTCTTACAAACCTGTATGCCTTCTCCAATGAATCAGGTTCCCAAAGGTGAACCTCATGTTGGATGTTATAATTTAAAGTTCCTATGAAGACTTCAATCCTATGCTTCTTTGGAATATCATTTACCCTTATATTAAATTTTTAGAAGTCCTCAATTTTGGTATTCCTCATGCTTTGTCCCAAGGATTTGATCCATTCTTATGACCATCGCCTTACGTTCCTCACAATCGTCCACACAATGACCAGTTGCATCACAAAATGTGGAAGGAAACATGTCCCATAAATAATCAAAATCACCAACATTTTTAAAATCCCCATGAAATTTATACTTGTCCTTTGGGCTGTGACTTTGAAGATGAGGATTGGACTTTGCATGTCCCTTGGAACATTTATCTCTTTTTGGAGATAATTTGTCATTATCACTACCATCATGATGTGACATATCATCACTTGATGATTTCTTTGCCTCAAGAACTTTAAAGCACTATCCAATTTCTCCATGACCATAACCCAATCCTTCATATCATGGTCGTTCCTTCACCTTGATAGGATTAGTGATACCTTGGCCATTGATTCTTAGGCCTCCTCCATCATAACCCATCCGAGTTAAAAGCTTCATACCAATACCTTTGGTATGCTTTTCAAAAGCTGCAATAGAACTATAAATGATAATTACCTCCTTTGATTTGTCACCCATATTTTCTGTTTCAGATGCTAATGACGAAGTAGATGATGACTCAAGGCACCCACTTTTACCAACGGGCACATAAGGAGAATCTTTTAGATGCTGACAAAACTCACAAGCATCATTCTCAACATAGGGTCCATATTCATGTCTAGACCATGCCCACAAATTGGCTTCATCTTGGAGGGATTCTTTGTTGCTTCTGGAATGGAACTCTCACCAATTTGTTCCTCAATTACATGTTGCAACTGTAGGCGCATTTTTCTTTTCTCTTCCTATGCAACTTCAAGCAACCTTCTCAGCTCAACATTCTCCATTCGAAGAGACAAATTGATCTCCTCTAACTCTTGGAGTCTTTCATGCTTCAATTTCTTGCCCATACTTGCAACTTGGTCAGAACCAACTCTGATACCACCTGATCTGAAAATGGAGGAGAACTTCTCCTCTAAAAAAAATTGACCATCCTCTAACGCTTTGCAAGTAAACAAAATGGGTCTTTAAAGGTAAACAAGTTTCATAACCTCTTTCAAATGTTGAGTTTTGTTTTCGCATGAACTTTAAAAAGAAACACATTCACATGCAACTCAAAATGACAAACATGAAGAGAAGAAACAAACATTTGATGACGGAGTTCACCCCTCCCAGGCTACATCTCTAGGCCTACTCCAACACCTAAACCGCTCTATTGATTTCAATAGCAAATGAGTACATACAAATTTTTGGCAGTAGAGTGGCTTGTTTCTCATACAAAGAAACATTATCCTACAAAGAATTATCACTCATAAATATGATTCCCTACAACAAGTCATGAAAATGTCAACATAAAAAGGACTCACACAACAGGTCCTTGTACTCCACCTAAAATCCAAGCACAAAAAACATACAACAACTCCACATTGAAGTATTAAAAATAACTTCTCTCATGAACACATATTTAGAAAAGACTAAAACTAGTTGTTCTATTGAAGTAACAACTATTGCAGATGAAATTAGAAGGCTGGAAAACCTCTGACTATGCTCTCTCCATGCTCAAAATGCCTTCAAACTACTTCAAAACTTTGATTGTCTTTGGCACTAAAAGACTTGATTCTACAAAAAGTCCATCATAAAGTACTCAAATTAGAAAATTGAGGTTTCCAATGAGTTCAAGACGCTAAAAAACCCCCATATAGGATTTTCTTTAGCTCAAAAAAGTAAAAAATTGAGCAAGTTATGCTTCTCCAAGCCAAGCTCTGTTATCTGTCCTGTAATTTGGCTAAAACTTGCTAATTGTCCTGCAAATTCACCCTTTACACAGTCCACCAAGCAACAAATTCGCCTGGGACCAACATTATTTCTGCCATAAAATGGGAAATTTGTTGCCGCTTTAATTTCTCCAATAACCCCTTAAGTGCAAAGTCAGGGACACATGGCGCCCATAAGGCTGAAAACAAGGGCCAACGGTTTTCCCTTGTTTACTTTGGATCCTTTCTCACCAGAGGGTGGTCACGTTGTGGTGCTGTGTTCGAGGGTCGGGGCCAACTTCCTGCCCCCACCGATTAGGCCTCCCGCTCCATCGACACAGTCACATAGTTGCCCATAGGGCTGGGGGCCCTTCGATATAGTCTCCTTTGCTGTGGTCATATGGCCTTTCATGGAACCTGGGGTTGGGGCTAAGTCCCATCCCCCTCTGACTTCACTCCGTCGTGGTCCTGTGCACCGAGTTGTGACCATGGGCCAGGGCTAATGCCTATACCCACTCCTATTCATCATGCGTCGTGGGAATATGGAGAGTAATGTGACCTAGGGGTCAGGGTTAGCCACCCGACCCCTCCTCCTATTGGAAAAACAATATCACATTAAATATAATTCGACCACATGTTATGTTAAGAACCAACGTGATGGTCCAATGGTAAAACACAGAGTTTGGTGGTGGTAGGTCGAAGCATCGAACCCCACTGAGGCCTTCGGGCCTAAACATAAAATTTTTGACCAATGAAGAGGCACCACGTGGCAACCTCTAATTGGGCAAAGTGGCAGCCTCCTATTGGGCCACCAAAATAACCTCAAGCAATAAGATGATGTAAACTCATTCTTGTACAGACTAACACTTGGTGGGCTCTGATTTCCCCCTCGTATGCCTAGTTGGCATCCTGACATCAACATGATGTTAGCAGTACGGATTACCGAGTCAACTCATCTACATTTCTTTTTTTTTGGTCAAAAAGTTTAGAATGTCATAACTTCTTCATACAACATCAGATTCAAGAAATTCAAGCATCGTTGGAATCAGGACGACGAACACTACGACTTGACGCCAGTTTTGGGAGATTCTGAGCAATTTCAGTTTTGAGCCTATTTTTTATTTTCAGATCATTGAAATCCAAAGACTAGTGGGTGAGAAACATTCCTTTAGTGCCCATGAAATAAGGTCTAGATTTGTATATATGATTTCTATCCTCCTTATTTTAAAAAAGAAATGCATAATAATTGTTTCCACGATAGAAAATACCAACAAGCTCATGATTTACTCAATTAAGAGAGACCCATTCTAAAACAAAGCCCAATGAACTTACCAATCAACTCTCTTTCCTTCAATGTAGTTACATTCTTCGTCACAAAGGAGAGAATTCCCAAATCAAGAGAGAGAATTGATTTCACCTTTTAAACAAATATGCTCGAGAGACCAATTGAACAAGAAATGATCTCAACCACTTAAGAGTTAAAGAATGCATCACCAGATCATAATCCAACAACAGGAAAGACCCCAATGTGTTGGGAATAGATAGAATAGGAAAAGAACTTCCGAGTTGATAGCAGACTGAGGCGGTTGAAAATCAAGACAAACCCTGATTCAATGGCAAAAAAATCCAAAGCTATCATGAAGACTGAAAATATCCACTCTTAACAACAAATGAAACACCAATCTACAACAAAAACAATCAACACAAAGGGGAGGAACAACAACGGCTAGAAATCCATAACTGCTCACTCTCACATTTTCAGTTCCATTACTTCCCTAAGATAGTTGACAAACTTATTTATAAGAGAACAAACATGCTTAAATTTTATAAGAAGTTAGACATCTTTATATTACAGAAAATGTACAAATATTACATGCTTTAAGGGATTTGGCTAGCTAGATTGCGCCATAAGCAAAAGAGGTTGGTTGTTACAAAACTATGGTAGGTAGGACCATTTTCCCTTGTGAGGGAAACCAAATGATCGCTTGAATAGTTTATATCATTAAAAAAAACAACAGAATGACAGGAGCCTCAAAATGACCTGAGTCGTAATGGAAGCCAGAGCAATGCCAAATGTTGCTTGCTGGGGTTCTCCTCACCATGCTTGAGCTTAGGAGGATCTTCCCATTCCACTGGTGTTGGTTTGTAGTAGTCCTCATCATTGAGCTGAGGGTGCTTAGTTAGCGAAGGGTGCATTGCTGACAGATGGTGCATTATTGGCAGACACTGCCCAACTGGCGATTGGTGCATTATAAGCAGAGGATGGGTGACACCATTTGGGCCACTAGTATGAGCTTCCTTACTGCTAGACATTCCAAGATCCATAAGAATGTTCTCCATTGTACTGCGCTGCTGTTGAGGACTGAATGAGGATTGGCCCTGTTATGAAACCAGCTCAAGAAAAGATAGAAAAGATAGATCAACGCCTTAGAATTAAGCCTCTTCGAGGGGGCAACCTCCTTTACATTACATAAATGAACATTTCTTGGATGATACAAATGAAAGGACCTCCTTTCTATATATAGGAGTCTAAGGGGTCATAACATAATTAGGGCCGACATAACAATAATAATGTAAGGGCACAATAATAACAATAGTGGGCTTCTATGGGGCACAATAGTAACAATATGGGCACTACATGGGTACATCAATATAATAAGTGGGTTATATTAATAACAATAAGGGGTTACACTAGTAGTATAGGGGCCTAACATGCCCCTCTCCTTCAAAAAGCGTTGTCCTCAACGCTTGAGTAGTTCTTGATGCTTTTGTATAAAATTCTTGTCCTCCCATGTGGAATATTCAGCGGGTAAGTTCTTCCACTTGATGAGATACTCTGAAATTGATCGATTTCATAGCTGTCGGGCTCTTGTTTCTGTGACTGCTCCAGGTTCCAATATGATTTTTCCTTCCTCTTTAATTTATGGCAATATTATTTGAATTGGGATCTTTTGCAACTTTTGAATAAGTGGCCATACTTCTTCGTCCTTCTTCCATTCATCCCTTGCTTCGTTTATCCAATCTGGTTGGATAATATAAATAGCACAAAACAATGCTTCCACATCATCATCCTTGAAGAGTCTTCCCATTTGGTAAGTTCGCCATTTTTTAAGTTCCTGTTGCTTCGTTTGATTTTGCACCGAAGTGGTGTTATCCTTTAAAAGTTGGAGAACTTGTTGTTGATGCTCGATGTGATCTTTCACTGCTTGAACCTTTTTCTTCTTGATATGTCCTTCTATCTCTAGAGTTTGAGGAGTGGTAATTTCTTCCAATCCTTTACAAGATATGGTCGGATTTATTTCTTGATGCTCGATGTGATATTTCACTTCTTGCACATTTTTCTTCTTTATATGTCCTTCTATCTTGATAGTTTGAGGAGTGGTAATTTCGAACAATGAATTACAAGATATGGTTGGATTCATTTCTTATTTCTCGATGTGATCTTTCACTTCTTGCACCTTTTTCTTCTTGATATGTCCTTCCATCTTGAGAGTTTGAGGAGTGGTAATTCTTGCCAATGCTTTACAAGATATGGTTTGATTCATTTCTTCTTTCTCTGGGGTGGGGTCTTGGCGTATATCTTCTTCTTTTGTTGTTTCTTGAACCTTTTCTTCCTCCTCTTCATATTCTACGTAAAATAATTTCTTCTCAGCACACTTATGACCTTTAGTGCATTTGCTATCACAATTGTAACAAAGCCCTTTTTCTCTTTTTTCTTCCAATTGTTGTGGTGTAACCCTTGTAGGTTGTGGAGGGCTAGGAGAAACAACACTTCCATCTTTATAGTTGTGAGGGGTACACTTCCCGATTTCCATAATTTTGCTTTCCATTATGTCACAAAGCCCTTTTACTCTTTCCAATTGTTGTGGTGTTGCTCTAAAGAAGGTGTTGCTCTTTGTATCCTCATAATGTGCTATCATTTCCTCCATGAAATTGACCACGTAACAAGTTGTTTACGAGAAAAAAGCCCTTTGTACCATAAAAATTGATCTGTTTCTAAATATGAAGATGCAATACATACCTTTTGTAACAGTTGTACACCATGTATATCAAAATGTTGCTCCATCTGAAGTATCCAATTTACCGGATCCTTGCCATCAAACTTCCTCATCTTGCTTTTTCTTGATTTTAGGAGCTCTACCTTGAAACGACTGTAACTTTGTACTTTTGGATCTTTAAGTTCTGAAATTGTGACCTATAATAGCCCTCTGTGTCCTCTTTCCAATGCCACTAGTCTGATCCAAATTGAATTCTCCAAGAAAGAGTTATGCACAATCTCCCAAGATGACCTGATTATAGACTAGTTCAGTAGAGCGAACTTGTACGACGTGCCACGAGTCACTGTTTCAACCTTTGGATCTAAAAAATGCATATAAGAAACTATAGTCTGTCCTCTTTCTGTACTCTCTTACAAAATTTCAATCCGATCCCCAGAGAGAAAGTTATGACGATTTTCCCTAGGTCACCTGTTTTGAATGTAATTCAGGAGTCTGGAAAAAGACCCACTTCCTCAGATCATATCTCCGCAAATATCGTGCGAACATATTTTAAATTCGGACCCAAGGTTTAGCGTGATTTCTTCTCAAATGGGTTTTTTTTGCGACTTATGAAACGTCACAGAAAAAATGTTATAGCGAAAATGCCACGATGACCTGTTTGGAGCAGCGAAACTCTAGAATCCAAAGCTCTGATACCAAATGTAATGAAACCAGCTCAAGAAAAGATAGATCAACGCCTTAGAATTCAGCCTCTTCGAGGGGGCAACCTCCTTTACATTACATAAATGAAAATTTCTTGGATGATACAAATGAAAGGACCTCCTTTCTATATATAGGAGTCTAAGGGGTCATAACATAATCAGGGCCGACATAACAATAATAATGTAAGGGCACAATAATAACAATAGTGGGCTTCTATGGGGCACAATAGTAACAATATGGGCACTACATGGGTACATCAATATAATAAGTCGGTTATACTAATAACAATAAGGGGTTACACTAGTAGTATAGGGGCCTAACAAGCCCTTAGTGTGATGCGTATGTTGCCTATAAGGTTTGGTACCTTGCAAGGTAGAATCCACAAAGCTCTGTGAATTGGAGCTCTTTGCAGATGAGGAAGTATGCTATAATTGATGCCCCAAAGCACCAACGATGGCTCGCAACGCAACCCAAGCATGACAAATGTGAAGTCTAGGTCCCAAACACGTCCCTCCAACACCATAGTAGCATCTTCTTGGTCTATGAGGTGGCGACCTAATAGATTGTGGAGAGACCACACATTATCACCAGTGATGCCCATCTCCTAGGCCTCCTGATCTACATTGGTAGTGATGAGGGATGCTATCATCAAATTGTTCTGCAACTAGGCGCCGATAGTGACGAGGGATGCTATCATCATATTGTTCAATGCCTTATTTGTGCCAAGGAGGGAGATGTGGCCTACTTCTGCTTCCCCAATGAGGTCAGCTACACTCCCTCACCATAATGATTGTGAAAGGATGTTGTAACCAACCTGTCTATCATATGTTGCTTTTAGTCATTTACAACCAACGTTTCTACTTTCTATTGCCCATGCTTGCGTTCTTAACATTCTCTGCAGGCAAGCCACCACTATCGTCAAATAGACATGTGTATGATAACCTGATGGGCCATAAATGCTGAGTTGAGAGAAACTTACCACCATCACGATCTCTTGAATTGGGGATAGACAATGGACAAGCTCGAGACACCACTATTCCCTCAAAGTAAATGTTTTCGATGCAATAATCATGAAAGCGAGTTAATAAGTCCCTCTACTATACTCTCTAGACATGAAGTTTAATAAATCATTTTTTTAACTACATATAAAAATTTAAAAATAAATAAATTATTCCTTTATCAAATATAATGACCTTTAAAAATTATTAAAAGAATACATTACAAAATAAGAACCGACATTATGAATGTTTAACCATTAAGCTCAGAAATGCCCTTCTATTCATCTCAATACCTCCCAGAGATTCTATGAAAGCTATAGATAGCTTTGGTGAAATCTTGGTTCGTGGCTGATTTTCCAGACCTTCTAGCCTTGGCCACCATAATTTATAGAATCTGTAATTGATGGCGCCTTCGCAAAGACTCTCGGGAATGCAAAGGCAGGTTTTAAGTTTATACAAAGGATTCTTACGAGCAACCTGAACCAAAGATTTCCCCGAGCGATCCAGAATAGAGCAAATTGTATCGGCAGAGTTTAGAAAAATGCATAGTCCATAGATAAAAAGGATTTCATCTACATCGAGTATTTTCTCCGTAGATGCAACAAGCATTTTGAGCTCTTGAAGACCGCCACTCTAGGTTTATCGGTTGTCGAGGTCAGATGATTTTTGTTTGATATTTTCTGGGTGTTTGCATTTGATTTGCTATAAACTGTAGCTGGTCTAGGATTTTCAGGGTTTTGGATTTGGGGTTTCTCAGAGATAAAATTGTATTGGTATGGCGGGTTCCGAGGGGCAGATCAGGGTTCCGGCTAAAATCGATTCTGCATGAAGGATCTAAGCCTAAGCCTAACCTTAGTTCTTTATGTATGCCTATATACCTGAAGCCCTAATTTTAGGGCATGATGGTTGTCAATAACCCTAAACCGTAGTTTTAGGTCACGTCGTATATCAAATTTGTTCATTTTAAGCAAGATTGAATTGCCCTATAGGCGATTTGAGTTTTTATTATCTTCTAAAGTGGGCAATTCTCTGGACATCTTTGAAGGTTCATTTATCATTTTAAATATGTAGAGGATGACTACAAAGCAATAACATATTTATTTATTTATTTAACAGGGTTCCGAGTTCTTTTATTTTGTTCTAACGAATTCTTTTTGTAATTGGTTATCCTGTTTGGCTTTTGTTGAAAAAATTGAAAATTTAGGTGTACAGAACCACAAATATTTTTATATTTGAGAGAGTGGCTTGCAAAACTTCATTTGTTGATGTAAATTTGATATTGTTAATCACTGATAAAGGAAATTGATAATGATAATGTTCCTGAATTAATCCTTCTGAGACTCATGAACGGCACTGACTCCATAATATTTTATTTGAGTGGCTGGAACAAGTGGAATATATTTTTCTCCTATTTGTCTACTTTATCATTTAAAATTTAAATATTGTTGTTGTCTAGATACCCAAAAGCATGTTATCCTCAGAAGATTCATTTAGTTCAAGGAAAACCAATTGATTTATGAGCTCAGTTTCTTGAATAGAGCTTAGCCATATGCTAATTTTCACCCTAATCAACATAAACAAAATAATCATCAACCATATATTGGTCAATTCAATTACTTTTAGTGCCACTTTCCCTACCAGCGGAGCGGAGAGAATTACTACATCTTGTGACCGGTTGGAAGTCTCAGTGAGCTTGAGGCTCAGGGATGTTGTGCAAGTCATGGGTGAATTTGGCATAATAGATACCCATCTGTTGTGACACCTAAGCCAAAGGTAGGCCACTTTGTTATCAAGGGGTCATTTATCAATCAAAGAAAAAGAAAAGTAATCAAGATGTGTCATGAGAAAGGTATAGTTGTTTTAGTTGCACCAAAATTCTCTCAAGTGCCTATCTTTTCCAAAGCAGAGATGAAATCAGTCCTGAGTTGGTTGAAGCATGTTACATCCTAAGCTGCATTTGTTTTGGCTCAGGGACATTTCTCAAAGAAGAAAGACAATAAGAGCAGAAATATTTGAAAACAACAACTAGAGAATACCAGTTCTAATCCTTTAAGAATATGGGTGATTGATGGTATTTGAGAACACACGTATAACATTATGTATTTACATTAAAGAAAACATTCATGATATCAAACACCAAAATAGAAACTCAGCTTCCCAACCCTGAGGTTCCAAGCTACTAAATGAGTTGTGCATTTTGGGAGAACTTTTTGGATGAAACTGTGTCCAGGATATAAAATCCTCTACACAGTTTCATCCGAAAAGTTTTCCCAATATGAATAACTGTGAAAACATACAGTCTCTCGAGTTGTGTATATTTTGACTATTTGCACTTGTAACATTCATCTAAAAGAAAATATATAACCCAATTTCACAAAAATGTAAACTTAACTTTGTTCAAAAATCCAAGATAAATCAACAAAAGGACTTGCAACAAAGCCACTAGTCTACCAATTCTTTTCAATTGGTTCACATAAATTCACAATGCTTGACATTGACGTAAACGATATCTCTCATATCCCCAAGACACATCTTGAGAGTCAATATAGAAAATGATTTTTGGTTTATACAATTTATTAGGACAATTTCATCATGGACCCTATCTTGAATGCTTAATTCCTTTCATTAGAGGCTTGCATTTTGCTAATTTTAGATCACAATGGTATGTTCTTATGTTTTAGAGCAATTTACTTCAATTTTTCTTATAAGCCCAATATCAATTTTCAAATTAGCAATCACATTAACATTGATAGTAAATGTAGATAGAGCATAAACAATAAGCATAACACAAGCCAAGACAAGAGGACAATATTTGGCGGATGCCAGGGAAAATCCCTTTGATCAAATCTTCTTATTATTCTTCAAAAGTTCAAGAGAGAGAGAGAGAGTACAATATACAAAATTTACTTGCCTAATCACTGTAAAATAGTCTAGTCAAACTGCAATCTATAGGATGCCCTAACCAAAAAGTCAACGCTAGTCAAATTACCAAAAAGTCTCCTCCAAATTAGGTCGGTCAAACCCAGTCAACTTGGCCTCCAAAGATAGTCCAAATTAGCCCAAATCAGTCCTGAAAAATCTGGTTAAAACCGGTTGTGGAGTACTGAAGAAGGTATGTTTTATTGATTCTTTTGTCATCTTTTCTTTAAAAACTCATAATCCCTTTGCATCATGAACTAGGTAAATAATAAGAAAATATGGCAAAATCTATGAGATTTGTATGTAACGCAAAATAACTAATAATCGCCATTTTCTTATGCAGAAAAAGGGAAAAACGAAAGATTGTTGTCCCAAGGGAAAAGACAGGGCAAAATTAACTGTTGCCCCTACGGCAGGAAACCATATGCAGACAAGGCGATCCAAACTGAAGCGTATCAGCCAAGGAAAGGAAAAGGAGATATCGAATTGGCACAAGAGAACAAAGGGATAACTGGAATTAACAGTTTGGCGAATCCCTCAGGATCCTTTGATCCTGAGGGATCGCAATCTTAACTATTTTTGCATCATTGATATCTCTGCTCGTTTGTTATAAAAAGGGGCAGCACTGCTAGCCCAGGGGACGGGTTGTTGTTACTTTTATGTAATTTCTCTTTGTACTTAAAACTTTGATCATCGACTCTCATTGAGAAGTGATCCACTGTAACTTTGTTTGGATGCTTTAATATAAATCTGGTTGTTGTTCCACCTTTGATCCTGGAATAATATCAAGCAGTGTATCCCTGGAGGCTAAGGGCCCAGCCCTGGTGGAACACTTGCTCTTGTACCATTATCTTTAATTCGTGTGTGGTTTTCATTATCAGCTTTGATCAGTAATCTGGTGTGTTTTGTTATTTTATATTACAACTCTGTTATATTTGCAATATCGTTTCTGTAACAGGAATGTCATATTGTTCATTCTGACTTTATAATGCATTGTTGTTCCTTTAAATCACCAATGTAACATTACTGTTCTTTACAGAATATTATTGTTGTTAAATTACAGAGTAACCGAGCTGTGACATTCTTAAGTTGGTATTACTGTATTCATCTATGGTTTATACTTAATTACGATTGTTTTTCAATTGGCATTGATGTTCCATTATGAATTGCGATCATTATCCTTTATAAATAAGATTAATATTTGTGGTATCAGAGTCAGAATACTATTTCTATCAATATTAAGGTGTGTTGTGTGTGTTATTTATTTCGGTTTACTGTACATTCAAAATTGGCTCTAAGTGTTGTTCTACATTTCATTGCTAATTGGTTGCCGTTCTATTTCTATTTGCTGACTGCTTTATTCTTAGAGTAAGGATTGCTCTCTAATTTCTGTAGGATACGATTGCTGCGCTTATTCCTGTAGATTAAAGTGTTACTGTTTATAAGAATCAGTTGATGTTACATTTTCTAGTTGCTGTTCCATTTCTTAGTTGCTGTTCCATTTCCTGTTATTTGTGTTCTCATTGCTTTGGTGTGCAGAATGATCTGAAACTGTAGTGAGCATTGACATCTGTTGTCTAGTTCCCAAGTTGATGATTTGTTTATCTTTAGTTACATCAGTTTACAGAGGGATGAGTTACTGTTACTGGACCCTTGATTGATAAATTGCTTAGTTTTCTGAATGCATGATTTAGGTTTTAAAGTGCTTTGTTGTAAGTAGATCTTGTTTTAAGCATTCGTTTACTCTTGTATTTTGAGCATTGTACTACTAGCATTAATCTGACAAATGACAGCCTCAAACTGAGTACACTCTTTGAAACAAAAAATCGTTCCTGGATTGACAAGTTAATGTGAGGTAATTAGAGGTGAAAAAGACCCTTTTTACGGCTCGACATTTTGGCGCCGTTGCCGGGGAAGAGTGTAGCCATTTGTTTCTTTTCCAGAGTAGTGTGAGAACCTGTTAGGAAAGAACTGGGTTTTAAAAATGAAAGGTAAGAACCTGCGTGTGGAGTATGTAATAGCCCTGCTCCCCTGCCCGCTTTCCTGTAGATTTGTTGCTATTTTGTTTGGGTAGAACTTAGCAGTTGATTTGAGTGCATGACTAAGCAGAAAAATCCTGAAAAGAATCCTAAACCTCTACCCAAGCCCGATAAAGCAAAGGGGTCGGTGACCCTTGGCCGATCGACCTTTATAGACGAAATCCTTAAAAAAGCAGAATCTCAGGCTTCAGTAGGACCTAGAAAATTTGCTTCTAGATAGCATACTAGTTCCCATCAGGCCACAGGATCACCATCTATAGCCTTTGCTGAGGTGCAGAGTCAAACCGAAGAGCAAGGTTTTCAAGAAATTGAAAATTCTAGCCCAAAATCATTGCAAGAAGGGAACCTTAGCAATCTTTGTGAAGGAAGAGGAGAAACAGGAGAAACTAAAGAACCAAAATCTCGTCTTGGGGTAATACAACCATTAAGCAACCCAAATAAGGGAAGTGCTGCATAAATCTTTTATAACAAAGTTGAAGAAATTCAAGAACCTAAACCCTCCCAAACATTAGACACTCTCATCATCCCAGATAAAGGAAGTGTTGTTAAGGCCATTCCCCCTTGACAACCTAGGAATACCCTCCTAGACATCCCAGAAGGTTATTGGCATATATTTGACCAAATGGCCCAGAACCAGCCAAACACCCAAACTTCTACACTGCAATACCCCATTGTGGATACTGCAGCTAATGCATTTATGAAAGCAATTCCTCTCCAGCATATCCCTACATTCCATGGCCTTACATCAGAAGATACAGATGCATTTTTGTTCGAATTTGATGTGCTGTGTAGAGGATATGACTATACCACTGACCCCCAGAAATTGAAATTACTTCCCTCCACATTAAAAGGGGCTGCTCTAAGATGGTTTATGGGATTAGGTGGTGGTGTTATAAATAACTGGGACCAAATGAAAGAGTCTTTTCTAAAAAAATATCAGGACTATTGCAGGTCTAGAGAGTTAAAAGATGAAATATTTCAGATGGTAGCTAGACCAAATGAAACATTAGAAGAATACGTAGAGCGCTTCCAGTACAATCTTCAAAGATCTCCCTATGCATCATTACCCTTACCTAATAATGTATTTAAAACAACATTAATTAGGGGAATGAAGGAACAATGGATTGAAACACTAAAAATTATGGGGAAAGGAGATATTTATCAAGAAAATTTTGCTGACATTATTGATTTATGTATCAGGAGCTCGAGAGGCAGCACAAGACTAAAACCAGTAGAACATGATCGGTTTGCAAGAGATAACAGAACTTTGGCAGAAGGAGTAACTCGTGTAGAAATTGGAAATTTATTAGAAAATTTTAAAACTGACATATTGGGGACACTGACAACACAACTTGATATTATGCAGGCCAAACAAAAGCAAGCAGAAGCAAAATAGAATTTGGCAATCTTCTGTCCCAGATGCAGAAAGAAACACAGCCATAAGGAGTGTCCATTAGATGCAGTCCAAGTTTGCGCCATTTGTACAAAAGACCACTCCACAGAGAGCTGCCCCTCACTTCCTGGATTGAAAGCAGTATACAAGGAAGCAGAAGAAGAGCTAGAATCAATGTATCTACTTAATCAACGTCGTCAATGGCAGCCGTGACAATCAGGTATGTTCTTAGACCCAGCTTCTTCTTTTCAACCTCCACAATATCATGCTCAACAATATAATACAATGTGGCAAAATCAACCTCCCTTCCCGAATTGGTCACAACAATCATTCCCTTCATCATCCCCATGGCCGAATTAAGCAAGCCAACCCAATTGGCTAAATTTTCCCTATACCCCACCATATTGGCAAAAAAATGCATATCCAGCACAATGGGCTCCTCCTACTTCACAGAATCAAGCCTAGCAGAGAAACTGGCAAAGACCGATGAATCAACCAGTAAGAAATATCCCACTCCCTTAACCTACATTGCCAGCATTACAACAAAACCCCCAGGCTAATTTAAGACCGCAACTCTCAGCCCAACCCAACCCCAATCCAAATAATAGACCGGTCCAATCCATTCAAATAATTGAGACACCAGAGATAGGAACCAATCTAAGGGAGTGTAATGATCTTCAATTAAGATTTGGGCGTATCATTGAAACAGAGGTAGATAAAACAACTCAAATTGAAAATCAATTACCTATGGAACAACCGCCACAAGAAGACGAAGTGACCAGACAACAAATTCATAATCCAGCAACGACATCCTCTCCTCCATTCCCAGAACACCTAATTATACCTCGACCTATACAATACTCTGATTTTGACATTATGGAAGAACTACAAAACTTGTACATAAAAATCCCACTCCTCCAAGCCATTCAAGACATTCCGATATATGCAAAGACTATCAAAGAGCTATGTATAAAGAAACCAAGGAGGAAAATAACAAGCAACCCAAAAATCCTAGTTGCACTCTATTCGATTTATTATCGGGGAAAGAAACACCCGTTAAATAGGAAGACTCAAGAAATCCAATAGTAACCGTACAAATCAATGGACAAACCTTCTCAAATGCCTTAGTTGATCTAGGAGCTGTAATTAATATCTTAACAACCATCACTTGTCAAAAACTGGGCATTACATCAGTAGAACTGACCTCCACTTTATTAGAACTGGCTGACCGATCTGTGGTTCGGCCAGAAGGCACACTACATGATGTCATGGTATCCGTTGACTCCTGGGAGTATCTGGCTGATTTTCTGATAATAAACCCCAAAAACCAACTTGATGGACATTTGTTGATTTTAGGCAGACTTGGCTTGCAACTGCCGATGCTTATATTGGTTGTTGACAAGGCAGTATGACCATAGCTAGGGGGCAAATATCAAGAATCTAGCTTTATATCCCCCAGCGCAGCCAAGTGTCACAATAATAAAAACTAACAAGCATCCTACATCATACCTTACCAAAAATATTAGATCTCCATTAACCATAGAAGAGGCCCTCGATTTTAAAGACCAAACAGAATATGATGCCATTAACAATTTTATTAGCCAAACTGAAACTAGATCCCACATACAATGTCACATGATAGAAGCAGCATTTGATAATGAATTAGAAGAAGATCCTCTGAAAGATACGCACGATCAAACAATGCCTACTACCTCTATCTCAAATAGTAAAATTGTAGAAATTGACCCAGGAAAGACTTTAAACATTAATGCCAACCTGAATCTCGAACAAGAAGAGAAGCTCATCCAACTACTAAGGAAATACAAAGAAGCATTTGCATGGGACTACCCTGAAATGAAAGGAATTGATCCCCAGTTATGTACACACCACATTTACATAGAAAGGGATGCGAGACCTGTTCACCAACCACAAAGGAGACTTAATCCTCATCTAAAAGATGTTGTAAAAGCTAAACTTCAAAAACTTTTAGATGTGAAGTTCATCTACCCTATCTCCGATAGTAAATGGGTCTCTCCACTTGTCGTGGTACCAAAGAAGAATGGGAAGTGGAGAATTTGTGTAGATTATAAAGAACTAAATAAAGCAACACAAAAGACCACTTTCCTCTTCCATTCATTGACCAAGTATTAGACAATCTGGTAGGAAAGCAATTCTTTTCTTTCTTAGATGGCTTCAGTGGATACAATTAGATTCAGATTGCCCCTGAAGACCAAGACAAAACCACTTTTACCTGTCCTTGGGGGACATTTGCCTACAGAGTCCTACCTTTTGGCTTATGAAATGCTCCTGCCACACTTCAAAGGGCTATCCTCAGCATCTTTTCAGATTTAATAAATGAAGGAATTGAAGTATACATGGATGATTTTACACCGTACGGAGACGATTTTGATCCAGCATTGGACACACTGGAAAAAGTTCTCCAATGCTGCATTGCCACTAGGCTCTGTTTGAGCCATGAAAAATGCTATATGATGATGACCGAAGGACTTATTCTAGGCCATTATATCTCAACAGCTGGCATACAGGTAGACCCAGCCAAAATTCAAATAATTTTACTAATTCCTACTCCCACCACTCAAACAGAGGTACGCAGTTTTCTTGGATTTTCTGGTTACCATAGAAGATTTATAGAACATTTTTTCGCATATTGCTACCCCTCTATATGCATTGACAGGTAATGTTGACTTTCTTTGGATAGAAAAATGTGACCGTGCTTTCCAGCATCTGAAGAGGCTTGTGTCAACAGTGCCAGTCCTTAGAGGACCAAATTGGGACCTGCCATTTCAAATTTCATCAGATGCCTCAGATACAACCATTAGAGCAGTAATTATTATATTAGCAAGAAGATAAAAAACCTTATGCAAATTATTATATTAGCAAGAATTTATCCCCTGCTGAATTGAATTATACTGTTACTGAAAAGGAATTTCTAGCTGTAATACATGCTGTCAATAAGTTCAGGCATTACATTACTAGATATCCTGTTATCTTGTATACAGATCACTCTGCAATAAAGTATTTAGAAAATAAACCAATTACAAATGGTAGAATAACCACATGGATGATTTTATTGTAGGAATTTGATATCACAATCAAGGACCACCCCGGAAAATAAAATCCTGTAGTTGACTTTCTCTCGTGAATGCCAAAACCAGTGGTTGCAGCAGCAGTTGAAGATCAAATTCCAGATGAGCATCTGTTTGTTGTCACTGTTAAAACACCTTGGTATGCTGATGTTGCGAATTACTTAGCAGTAGGCAAATTACCGAAACATCTGACCCCCAATGAATGAAAATAGATTGTCCAGATATGCACATCAGGAGATGTGTCCGACAGGATGAAATTTTTGACATTTTGAAAGCTTGTCACGATGGACCATGTGGCGGACACTTTGTCGATCGGAGAACTAGACATAAGGTGCTGCAAACAGGGTATTATTGGCCTACGATCTTCAAAGATGCAAAGAAGCTTGTTCAAGCTTGTGACAGTTGCCAAAGAACAGGACGCCCTGGTCAGTCTGACGAAATGCCCCCAAACCCATAGCTGGTTATTGAACCATTCGAGCGATGGGCACTTGATTTTGTTGGTCTAATTAACCCATCCTCGAACCAGAAAACATATATTCTCGTGGAAACAGAATATGTCACCAAAAGTGTTGAAGCAGAGGCATTGTCGAGAGCTACAGAGGATTCTGTCATACAGTTCCTGTTCCATATATTTGTGCGATATGGGCTTCCAAGATACATAATTACAGATGGTGGACCATAGTTTGCTGGTAACAAGATTGCCACAACACTAAAAAACTATCATATCCAGCATAAAATTACTACTCCATACCACCCGCAGGAAAACGGTTAAGTAGAAAGTAGCAATAAAATAATAGAAGCAATCTTGACAAAAACCATTGCGTCACATAGACGCGATTGGGCTGCAAGATTACCAGAAGCCTTGTGGGTTTACAGAACAACATGGAGAAGCATTACTGGTTATTCACCATACCAATTGGTATTGGGAAAGGAACCCATTTTTCCCATAGAATTCGAAATCCAAACATTGCGAAAAGCACAAGAATTTGGTCTAGATCTAAACGAGGCATAGATTAATAGATTACAGCAGATCAATGAGCTAGATGAGATCAGGCTCTCTGCCGTTCAACACACTGCATTAATCTAATAGCAGCGAGCTAAATGGCATGACACTCTCATTAAAAAGTAAGTCTTCCACGAAGGAGATTAGGTGCTCTTATACGATTCCAGGTTTCAGGATTTTCCTGGAAAGCTTCAGACTCGTTGGCTTGGGCCATACGAGATCCAAAAGGTGCATGATAATGGCACCCTTACCCTAATCACGATTGACGGATTTGGACATACCTTCAAGGCAAATGGCCACCAAGTTCGACTATACCACAAACCACTTACTTGGGAATCCTTCTACCAGCAACTCCACAAAGACTCCGACATGCAAATTTTGGTGGAGGAAGAGAAATCTTCCTCACCTCTGGTTCATTAAAGTGATCTAAATGCTTTTACATTTTGTACATAATTCTTTTGCTTTGTTAGCATAAATTATTCTCTGTACATATTTGCAAAGAATCAACAATTCTATTGTTTTTCCTGTTCCTTTTAGAAGGAACAACACCTTCACTATCTTGCTGATTCCTTTCTTTCAGCTTGCATTTCTTTTGCTGTTCCTTTTTCAAAAGGGACAACACTATTGTTTTGGCTGTTCCTTTTCCAAAGGAACAGCATTTGTGTGCGCTTTTGTTTCTCTGCTGCTCCTTTTCCAAAGGAATAGCACTTTCGTTTTGTTGTTCCTCTTCCAAAAGAACAACACTTTTTGTATTAGTTGTTCCTTTTTCACTTTGCTGTTCCTTTTCCAAAGGAACAACACTTTCGGTTTTTGTTGTTCCTTTTCCAAAGGAACAACAATTTTGCATTTTTTTGCTGTTCCTTTTCCAAAGGAACAACACTTTCGATTTTTGCTGTTCCTTTTCCAAAGGAACAACACTTTTGCATTTTTTTGCTGTTCCTTTTCCAAAGGAACAACACTTTCAGTTTTTGCTGTTCCTTTTCCAAATGAATGACACTTTCATTTTTTGCTGTTCCTTTTCCAAAGGAATAGCATGTTTGGTTTTTGTTGTTCCTTTTCCAAAGGAACGACACTTGTGTTTTTGCTGTTATTTTTCCAAAGGGACAACACTTTTGGTTTTTGTTGTTCCTTTTCCAAAGGAACAACACTTGCCTTTTTTTGTTGTTCCTTTTCCAAAGGAACAACATTTGTCTTTTTTTGCTGTTCTTTTTCCAAAGGAACAACGCTTGTCTTTTTTTCTGTTCCTTTTCCAAAGGAATAACACTTTTGGTTTTTGTTGTTCCTTTTCCAAAGGAATGGAAATGGCATTTTCTGTTGTTCCTTTTCCAAAGGAACAACACCTGTACTTTTTTCTCTTCCTTTTTGAAATAACAACATTCTCGTATTCCTTTTATTGATGCTTGTTCTCCTTGTTGTTCCAATTAAAGGATAACTGTCGTTCTTCTCAATATATGATAATTTCGAAGCACAACTATACATTTATGCATTGGATACAAAACTAGAGCATACTGAAATCAGTAAATCATATGAAATCACTATTTTTATAGGAAATTGCTTTGAATTGATAAGAGGAAAGAGGAAAGGACACAATTATCCATCACTTTTGCTGTCATTATCCTACTAATACTGATATGATTGCTTATCTTTATCATGGTGGTTATTTTTAAAAAAAAATTCCAATAATACTCTTTCATCATTATTAAGAAATAAGAACAAAGGGTATATTTTTCTATTGAGATGTTAAGACTTCTTCCACCATTCCTAGTCTTAAGGAGTGCTGAACCACCCTTTGTGTATACATAGGAAAGTACTTTATAAAAATAAAATAAAAAGAGAAAAATGTTTATATGACTTATGGGTTGTCAAATGCAGGATAGGGGGTCTCATTAAGAGCCAACCTACCATGATCATAAGGAAGAAAGTGAAGTGGCATTCCCACTATGGCCACCACACCAGGGATATGATCCAAGAGGCACATCAGAAAAAATAAAGAGTCCTTGGAACAGGAGGTCTCATCACGAGCCGGCCTGCCCACCTTTCACTCCTTCTTGGTGAATGGCATTATGGTTTAACTGGTTACCAAGCCAACATAATGGCCTCCATTTTGACATTGTACAACACTTCCTAAGCATACACAAAGGATCATGGTTCCATGGGTGAAACAAACAACTCTGTCAAGGTTATGGACACCTATCGGCAGCAGAGCTCTGTTAATGGTATTGAAGTCACATTCCTTATACACCAATAGTAATCATTAACACCCTTCTTTGTCTTATACCTTTGTAATATGTCACATGAGATTATGTATATCATTTCCCCGAACCATTAAACACATGAAAATCTATTACAGCCAATCATGATGGAAAAAGTTGATAATGACCGCATCGAACTTTTTGTGCATGTCAGCTGTCCTATCCTCCCAGCCTCGCATCATATCATAGCATTCTCTTATTTGTTAAGCGATCATACTATACACCTCGATTTCTGCAATCTGCTCCTTTTGTAAAACATGACATTTCGACATATGTTTTTCCTTTATAACTCTGTACTATGGTAGGTCGGCACGCCGCTCCCTCATTTGACGGTCGAGGGCGGCCTATCACATTGCAGGGGGGAGGCAAGTGACCTCATAATTTACTGGTATACATGTCAGACTATTATTCGAAAATTGTTTACTTGGAAATAGCAAGGCTCAATGGTATATTGTTTTCAATCTGCATGGCTTGCTGTTCCTAAGCCATTTCCTATTATGCTCTGTAGCAATTAGTAAGTTACCCAGGATTTGAAAGAGCCCTGCTGTTTTTTGTATTTCCTCTGTATTTCTAACAGTTTGAACAACTTGTTGTTCCATTGCCGTCTCTACATTTTTACAGTGAGCTAAAACATGGGAGGAAGATCAATTCGGAGAGAACCACACGTATTGATAGTTTCTGATGCTACACGGGAAATCCTAGCAAGGGCAGGATGGCTAGTTTATCTTAATCGTTTACAGGAATCCAACGAGACCGTAGCAATAGAATTCTTGCAGAACTTGCAAGAATATCACTCCACAGTAAGGGGGAGACACATAGCAGTCACCAATGACGTAATTGCAGAGGTCTTGGGACTGCCAGCCACTGGACCTGTGTGGACTCTAAAGAAGGAGAGACTGTGAAAGATCATGAAGATCTTCCAGGATGAAGGCCAAAACCTGACAGTCAGAGGAAAGGGAGTCCTACTAGCAGCATTAGGTGAGCCGTGGGCAGAATTGGCGATGATCATCTAGAGCTACATCACCCGTGAAGGTAAGAAATACGTGGTAAGACCACGACAGCTTAAACTCTTAGCTGTATTAAAAAATAAATGCTCTTTGAACTTACCTGCATTTTTAAATTCATTACTTCATGATGTCGCCCAAAGTATGAGGAAATCACAACATGTAGAATCGGTAGTAAGTCACCATGGGCTGATACGGCTAATAGTTAGCCACAGTCTTGCTCAGCAACAGAGTAGCTGGGAAGAGCTAATTGCCATGATAGAAGGGGGACTGACTATGTCGGCCCCAAAACGTAAGCATGCTGCCAGTACACCAGATAGACCATTGAAACAGAGGAAATCAGTCAGATTGGCATGGATTAGAGGGAGGCTGGAAAATTCCCAAGGGGATACTAGCCAACCAGTGGAGATAGACGATTCAGGGGATAAGCAACCCCCACAATTGGAAGGAGAAGAGAATGCGAAAGGATTGGAAGGAAATGAGGAAGGATAGACAGAGGAAGAGACCGAGCAGCCTGGGCAGGAGGACTTAGAAGTAGAGCAACGCGAAGATAAGCCATTACAAAATCCATTACAAGAGGATGAATTGGAAATTTTTTTTGCCAATATGGGTGAATATGCCCAACCTCTCAACCTGCTAGGCCTCCATATTGAAGAAGAACTGAAAGAGAATTCTTCTCAGGATAAGAATGCACCCGAAGAATTACGCGATAGGGAAGTAGAAGAAGAGAATCATCTTGTTCATGATGAAGGTATGACAGGAGAGAAAAGTGATACAAAGGAGGAACAATCTGTTCCTAGCCAGACTACACCGGAAGAATTCTAAGAAGAAGAAGGGGTGGAAAAAGAAGTCACCCAGGAAATAACAGAGCCAGCTAGGGTTTTTACTCCTGAGCAACCTGAACAAAATAATGAAGGAGCACTCCAAGAAGAAAATCAGGGAATTGGCCAAGATAACAGTCTAGGCCCGACTAAACAGACAACTGTTCTTTCTAAGAAAACAGAAGAAATTAGAAGACTACAAAAAGAACAACAAATATTGTTGAATGTGATAGCACGACTTCGACAACAAATCGGGGTTTTGAAAATGAGAAAGAGAGCAAATAGGACTTCAGGGGTAACACATGCAACCACTCTGGTGAGACCCCCTAAGAAAAAGGTTCGGAGGACCCATGTCCAGCCTGCTGTTCAAAACCCTATTGAAGAACAGTCTGCTGTTCAAAACACTGTTGAAGAACAGTTTGCCATTCAAAACCCTGTTGAAGTGTAGACTACCATTCAAAAGAAAAAGGAACAGCATTCAACTGTTTCCCATGTTGAAGTGCAAACAGATGATATGTCGGCCTGTGATAAAGAAGTTCAAACAGAGGCACAGTCCTCTGAAGGAATGCAGACTATAAACACGAGGTGATGCAATAAGAAGATTCAAGTAAATCTTCCACTTGCCACTACTACATGGGACAGTGATCCGAGGACAGTAACCCTACAAGAGGGTTTGATGCAAGCTCAACAAGCAGTAGAAAAACTCACAGAACAAATGGTTTCTCGAGATAAGTATGAAGAATTACAACAACAGCTAAGGAACATCAATCTATCCGAAATCCAGGCCTTTGAAGGATGGCGAAAGGAAGAAGAGAAAGTCACAAAGGTAACTCATAGATTAGATGTAGTTATCAAGAAGATGGATACCTTATTATCTTGTACACTGACGTCCTAGCATGTAGAGCCCCTGCTAAGAATTATGCCTTGTTTTTAATGGAACGATATTTGCAATTGAAAATTAAGGCTGTCAAAGCAGGAGCCCTGATACAAATTAATACTATTGATGATTTTATAGATTGTTGTAAGCACTATGGAGTAAAGGTTCAAAGACCACTGTGTGAATTATATCTGCATAACCTTGTGTTAGATCAAGAGACAGAGCAGAACCCGAGCCCTTTCGTTGGGGATATCCAACTGCAGGCATTTGTTTCATTTGGAGTTAATCAAATCAAATGGCTTAAAGCCTATAATGCCTTCCAAAGAAAAGAAAATGGATTAGACATATGGGTAAGAGCTGAGCCTAGAGATCCATTACAGTTATGGAACAAACACAAGAGTCTCATGAGGACTCCGGGCGTGATTGAAGCATTAGGACCCATTCATACAACAATAAATCGACAAGGGATAGAATACTTCTTTACCATTAAGGACCTTGCCATTGCAGCTGCTAAATTTCGATATCAAACCTCTAATCCAAATATCCAACTCAGGGAACCATTTAATTATGAAAACTTTAAGCTAGTCGCTGATCGTTTGAGCCTCTATGGTGAGCTTATCTTGAGGGTAGGGCCATCTTGGTTAGGATATAGGTTTAGGAGTCCAATTATTTGGCACCCTGCACCTAGGTACCAAGCCCTGCATGAGATGCTTGAGGGCTAGACAGGCCATCTTTTTGAACACCTAGTTAGGCATCATGGCTGTAGACCACCACATGAGATCCCATCTCCAGCTTACTCTCTCACTACCTTACATGTCAACTACAATGTTTTCATGAGGGCATGAAAAAGAATAAGCAGGGGGTGTGTGGAGTACTGAAGAAGGTATGTTTTATTGATTCTTTTGTCATATTTTATTTAAAAACTCATAATCCTGTGCATCATGAACTAGGTAAATAATAAGAAAATATGGCAAAATCTATGAGATTTGTATGTAATGCAAAAGAACTAATGATTGCCATTTTCTTATGCAGAAAAAGGGAAAAATGAAAGATTGTCGTCCCAAGGGAAAAGACAGGGTAGAATTAACTGCTGCCCCTGTGGCAAGAAACCATATGCAGACAAGGCGATCCAAACTGAAGCATATCAACCAAGGAAAGGAAAAGGAGATATCGAATCGGTGCAAGAGAACAAAGGGATAATTGGAATCAACAGTTTGGAGAATCCCTCAGGATCCTTTGATCTTGAGGGATCACAATCTTAACTATTATTGCATCATTGATATCTCCGCTCGTCTGTTATAAAAAGGGGCAGCACTTCTAGCCTAGGGGATGGCTTGTTTTTACTTTTATGTAATTTCTCTTTGTACTTAAAACTTTGATCATCGACTCTCGTTGAGAAGTGATCCACTGTAACTTTGTTTGGATGCTTTAATATAAATCTGGTTGCTATTCCACCTTTGATCCTAGAATAATCTCAAGCGGTGTATCCCTAGAGGCCAAGGGCCTGGCCCCGGTGGAACACTTGCTCTTGTACTATTATCTTTAATTCGTGCGTGTTTTTCATTATCAGCTTTGATCGGTAATCTGGTGTGTTTTGTTATTTTATATTACAGCTCTGTTATATTTGCAATATCGTTTCTGTAACAGGAATGTCGTATTGTTCATTCTGACTTTATAACGCATTGTTGTTCCTTTAAATCACCGATGTAACATTATTGTTCTTTACAGAATGTTATTGCTGTTCAATTACAGAGTAACCGGGATGTGACATTCTTAAGTTGGTATTATTGTATTCATCTATGGTTTATACTTAATTATGATTGTTGTTCAATTGGCATTACTGTTCCATTACGAATTGCGATCATTATCCCTTATAACTGAGATTAATATTTGTGGTATCAGAGTCAGATTATTGTTTCTCTCAATATTAAGGTGTGTTGTGTGTGTTATTTATTTTGGTTTACTATACATACACAATTGGCTCTAAGCGTTGTTCTACATTTCATTGCTAATTGGTTGTCGTTCTATTTCTATTTGCTGACCAATTTATTCTTAGAGTAAGGATTGCTCTCTGATTTCTGTAGGATACAATTGCTGCACTTATTCCTATAGATTAAAGTGTTGCTGTTTCTAAGAATCAGTTGCTGTTACATTTTCTAGTTGATGTTCCATTTCCTAGTTGTTGTTCCATTTCCTGTTATTTGCATTCTCATTGCTTTGGTGTGCAGAACGATCTGAAATTGTTGTGAGCATTGACATCTGTTGTCTAGTTCCCAGGTTGATGATCTGTTTATCTTCAATTACATTAGTTTACAGAGGGATGAGTTACTATTACTGGACCCCTGACTGATAAATTGCTTAGTTTTTTGAATGCATGATTTAGGTTTTAAATTGCTTTGCTGTAAGTAGATCTTATTTTTAGCATCCGTTTACTCTTGTATTTTGAGCACTGTACTACTAGCATTACTCTGATGAATGACAGCCTCAAACTAAGTACACTCTTTGAAACAACAAATCATTCCTGGATTGACAAGTTAATGTGAGGTAATTAGAGGTGAAAAAGACCCTTTTTATGGCTTGACACCGGTCAACACATAGTCAAATCTGCGGTCAATGGCCTTGTAGTCAACATTGGTCAAACGACTGCGGATTTTTTGCCTGAAAAATGCAGTAAAAGGAGTAAGCTTGACCCTTGTTCAACGCTACTACATATGGCCCAAAAACAGTCATGAAATTCCAACCTGAAATTTTCGGTCAACCCAAGTCAACGCATGAAGAAGAAGAGCTACTCCTTTGCCATGCAAACCAATGAGGAGAGGAGAGAAAGTTGTGTGTTGAGGTGTGTTCAAAATGAGGAAAATGCCTCTTCTATTTATACACAACGTTGATGGTGAAGAGACATGTTTGTTGGGCTTCATGATCCTACATTAGACTTCTGGCCAACCTTGACAATTTGTCCATAGAAGAAATAAATTCATAACTCCATTTTTACTTGCCAGAATGAGATGATATTTAGATCAATCTTGTGCCTCTCAGAAAGAGGAATACAATAATAATATTATCTCCATTATATGAGCTGTCCAAGGTGGATTTTGGCCCTAGTTTCCAATTTTAACACTCCCTCTAAACTAGGGAGAAATCCACTTGATAAACCATCTGTCAATTTGTACCATCTCTGACATCCCTGCTATGCTCTACTGAACCATGAAGAAATAATGAAGAAATGATCGAGAGTGTATCATACCACTCTCCACTGACTCGAAGTCAGTCTCCATTGATCCCAAATCAATATCAAACATCATAGCATAGGGAGTACGGTAGTACACGATGCGTCCATTGGTAATATTATGGTCCCTATCCTCATTTCCAAACTCATTGGCGAGATGGGAGGTACTTCCAAAGAGTCCCAGACTACATGGGTAGGATGTATCAACAAGATAAGGTGAACCACTATGCCATAGGAGAAGGTCAATCACTCATCTTATGCATAAATCAAACATCATGGGGTATCATAGGGGAAGGTGACACTTACCCTGTACATAGCACACCACTAGGGGAAGGTGAAAACCACTCACCCTATGGTCACTCATAGCTCCAAGAAGTACCCCAAGCCCCTTGGAGCTCCCAGAGCTCAATATCCAACTCAAACAGTGTTATAGACATTTTTGGGCACTACAACCCCAAGCATGAAATGCCCATAAACCAAGGGCTCCTAAGTCCCTAAAAGTGTTGTTATAACCCCTAAAGGAACAAGGTCAACAGATTACAGCTTCTCCCAGAAGTTCTCCATGAAAAACTGCTCAGAATTGGTCAAAACAGGATCATTTCAGCTGCTCCACTGGCCAAGTGCGTTGCATCTCACCTAAATACACTGTGTGGGTGCGTTGCATTTCAAAAAGCCCTTCTATGGGGTGCGATGGGTGAGAAATGACAAATGGTAGTGTCATTCCGCGAGGTGGAGAGGCAATGGAAGCTTCCAGAATCTTCTCCTATGACACTTGCCTCTCTGAATTCGACCAAGGATGAGTAAGAGATCATCAATCTCCAAGTGGAAGCAAGAACTATCAGAGGGAAGACACTAATCAAATCATAAGCTGACTCATCTCCATTACAGATATCTATATATGGATCCCTCATCCCAGAGATCCAGAGGTTGGAATTTTGCATATTGTAGGGAATTGTTGTTGGTTTATTGAGACAAACATCAGATTGTTGGGTGATCTAAGCTTTGTATGAGGTGAAGAGGGGCTTCCTTGCTGAGAGGTTGATGCTGGGTCAGAACAACTGGTTTTAACTCCTCTTGGCTCTTTCTTGTTTATCAATAAAAGTTATTCAAGTTTTCCTCCATGCTCTTGTGTCATTGATGTTTGCTACATTTGTATGGTCAATTTATATCTGATCCTAGATTGTTTATGATTATCGATCCATGTCTTTGTATAGTGCTATGCTACTCTGATCTTACAGGTACTTTGTGAAGCTGGGCGTGCAAGGGAGTAGGTAGCTAAAGACTATCAAAGAAGAGAGGAATCAAATCAGGAGATTAGCGCAAGACAAAGGTTGGTCTTTCTGTTCCTCTCTATCTATAATTCATAAAGGAAAAACGAAAGTAGCTTTTCTCTGTTTGTTTCTAAGGCAGCTGTCACACCTTAGTGGGATAGAGCAGTTCTATATAGACACTTTTCCCTGTAACAAAATGGTGACTCCACTAGGGAAGAATTAGTTTATTTGTTTATCATTCTTTGTTGTCTGTTTCATAAACTTACAGGTAGTATTCGAACTGCATTTGCCATAACAAATGCAAAGTAGATAAATGCTACTTCAATCCATCTACTAGATCTGTTTATGATTTAAACAACTGATTCACAAACTATCTGATTTCCCTTGTGATAGCTCTTAGATCCTCCTTAGATCTACCCCTGATTGTTGCATTACTGATTGCTTTTTGCTCGGCCAAAACCCAAGAACTGAACTGCAAACTGTGACCCAGAACCCAAACAGAATCTCGTTTCTGGCCCAACACAGGTACTGTTCAGAGAATCTGAACTTCAGCGCACTTCCCGAGTGGACAAGGTGCGCTGCATTTCAAATTCTCTGTGTTACAGGTGCGCTGATCAGACTAGGCTCTGTGCAGTTTTGGTTTCTGTGATTCATTCTTTCCAGTTCTATTCCTGAATTTTGCTGCCTGTGATCAGTATATGTTTGTTTGAAACCCCTTTTCCTTGTTTTTATTCCACCTCCTTTGTACAAAAGAACTGTAAATGTTTTTGTGTGTTTGTTGAGTCATTTTCAGTTATCCTTTGCAAAAGTAGCATAATCATACTGTCGTCCTTTGATTTGAAACTGTCGCAAGTGTCGATTTCGATCGTAGGAAAGAGTTTGATTGCTGTTGATGGTCGATTATCCTGTTACTATTGTTTTTGGTCTGAATTTGTAATTTTCTAGTGTCAAGAACAAGTATTCATTTCAAAATCGTAAGGTGTTGTGATCATCTCCATTTTTTATTTCGAAAAGAAACTTGTTGATATTTGTCGCTTGAAAAGAAATTCAGATTTGTGCATCAACTTTCTTTTTAGCATTCATATACTAAGAAAGTCGAAAACAAATACATGCATGTGCATTTGCATATAGACAGTCTGATTGGCTTGATTTAGGAAAGTGCATTTAGAGTGTGCTCTTTGCTCTTTGTGAAAAGATTCTGTCTTTCTTTCCTTAGTAGCTAGGATTTTCATTGCACAAAGAAGATAAAAAGTTTGTTTATCATCTTAGATTGCATTTTAGGAATTACATCTACATCTCGCGGTGAACCTGAAAGGCAAACTTCATAAACAAGATCAACTATAAAATAAATTCAATGAATCTAACAACGCTTTGGAACTTAACGCACAACATTTAGAAGTCTAGGCTAGAGATGTATTTCGGAGTTGTAAAGCCTGGTAACTGTTGTTCTCACTGATGGTTGGGTGATTCCTCCACTTTGAGGTGATAAGAGCCAGTATGGACTTGTGCTCCCACGTACCGTCGAGTATATTTTGGGAGACCCCAATAGGCTTAATCCTTTATCCATAGGAAGCCGTGTCTGCCGCCCTATCGATCGCAATGCACTAAACACAACATTCGGGAAGATTGACTGCCGTACCGTAAAAAGTATTCTACAGTTTTGCCATTGGTTTGGTAATCCCTCTACCTAGATTTCCAGAGCAGTCCCTTTCATTCCTTTTCAGACTCCTTAATAGAAAAGGTCCATCTGAGCACTTGTCACTTCAGGCTCATTAAAAATCGAAGGAGACTAGAGTCATCTTTTGTTTTTTCTCGACTCTTAAAAATTGAAAAAACAAGTTGTGTCAAAGCGTCTAAAATTTATTTTAAACGGAATACTCATTACCCTTTCCTACATTGATCTTGGGTTGAGAAAATGGAATCCACCAACCAAGGAATTCTCCTTGGAGGAAATCCTAGTCCCTTCTCCTCTTGGGGAGATGTTGGTGCACCCCATATGGCCGTCGCTTCCAGGACTGACAATTGGCTTGCCTATATGGCTCTTCTCAACCTCTGTCATTCAGAACACCGCAATTCCTGAACAATCGAACCAGCAACTAGACGAGTCCAGAGTTACCCACCAACCTTCTACTTCCTCTAATTCTTCCTCTCCTCCCTCCTCTTCGCTTGATGGGGTTGGTAAAGCCAAAATTCAAGTACCTGAGAAGAAGAAGTAAAAGAAGAAGAAAGAGAAGAAGAAGAAGGAGGCAAAAGCGAATGGGGGCAAACAAGTGTCATCTAGCGAAAATCCACACATTGCACCGACCAGGCCTAAATCGCCATGTGTCATTTGCAAAGGAGACCACTATCATAGAGATTGTCCTTGCATCCCTCGGATCTTAAGGAACTGGTCTCCTCGTTTGCACAACCCGGTGTCGTCAACCTCTGATGATCATGTTGAAAACACATCGTCGACTAGTGAAAGTGAAGCCCCAGGACAAAGAGGAAAATATAGCTTTCCTTGTAAACTGTGTGAAGGCGATCATGCCATCCACCATTGTCCCTTATTAGATGAGGCTAAAAGAGTTTTGGACGGTCGTCCGGTTTCACCGCTACGACTTCCTCCTGGATATAAAAAAACTCTTGCCGAGTCCATCACTAGTTGAAAATACAGCTGGCCCACTCAGGTGGTCGGCTGAAGCATCTATCATTGAAGACAAACCATCTGAGCCCATACCAGACGAAAGTCAAAAGGTCGAGGCGGCAGTTGACCCGGTCTTTCCTTCAGAGGTTCCGTCTTCAGATGATACAGTCACCGAAGAGAACAAGGATGACACAGTCCAAATTCTTTTCATAAGCACAGACTCCAATGAACATGGGGGCAATTTACCCGTTCCTTTACCGCAAGAAGGAAGTTCGTCAGAGTCATACCTGACCGTCTATTCGGTCCCACCTCCAAGCAACCTAGTTGTCCCCTTCGACTGGAATCAACTAGGCAGACCCCGTTTACCAGCTAGTGTACCATTCTGAATCATTGTTCAAATATATAGAATGGTTATGGCTGGTACCATCATAGATGAGGGGGCTTCTGTGAGTATCCTTTCCTCGACTGCTTGGAAAGCGCTTGGTTCGCCATCACTTTTGCCTGAGATGAGAAATCTAACAGGCTTTGATAAAGGAACCAGTCGATCGTTAGGGATCCTTCCCAATGTGCCCATAACATTGAGGGAGAAAACGTTCACATGAACGTAATGGTAGTTCAAGGACCCCTAGATTATAATCTACTCCTTGGACGAGACTATATTTATTGCATGGGAGCAATTGTCTCCTCACTCTTTAGAGTAATGTGTTTTCCACACAAAGGAAGAGTGGTCAAGCTCATAGACCAGCTTTCATTCCCCGGTTCACCCATAGCAAATAGTCATATACCATCCCTAAATGGTCTTTTCACGCAAGAAATCTCTCAATCTCCAGTCCGCCCGCCTGATGAGTGCGAGTGATTCGGGGGACATGACTGAAACCCAGGGGGCATGCACCCTGGTCTGCTTCGGCAGGAAAACTCTGGGTATAGGGTAGGTTTCCGCGAGAGAATATGACTAGTATGTACTCCCGTCCATCATTGGAAGAGGGGGTTATTCTGGAACAAGATTCTCTTGTCAAAGTTACGTGAGTGGAGTAGCCTCCTTCAGTCACCTTTGTCTAATTCAGTAAACATCGCCGAAGAAGTGTTTTGTTTGCGCTGTGAATAGAACAATCTTTGGGTAACCTGTAAGAGGTAGGCCTCTCCCGGTAAAACAAATGTTTTAACGGAAAGAAGAAGGGGTAACCTTGAAACTCTGTTTTATACCTAGGGGCATGCAAACCTTTTGGCATGCAAGAAAAGAGTGATCATTTATCTGTTTTTGGGATTGGTCGTTTCCTAACTTGCATTAAGAAAGGATGTGGGGCAAAACTCTAAAAGTTGCCGTTTTTTATGAGACATTCTTATCACACGACTGGATTAATTGAGCAGTTTTAGCACATAGTTCAAGCTCGTTAAAAAATAAACATAAGACATGAGCAAATGTTTCCACTTGCGTTTAAGCTCATTAAAAAATGAACGATTCACCGGTAAATAACCATCGTGAATGTAGTACTTCAGCCATTAAAGCCTTGGTCGTGTTTGCACCATCACCTCCACTTTTGCATTGGCCGATCATTCACCTCCATTTGATTGTTTACCCATTTTGAGGAACAGTTGCGAAGAGTGATTTCACTAGCCATCCTTGTAACACTGCCGTGATTGGAAAATTCCAAACCTTACCTAGAATCAGTTGCTATCCATTTTATCACTCGTTCCTCAAAAGACGAGTCTCCTTTAAGCTCTTTTCAACTGATTCGTAAAATATGAAAATATTGTCGAGCCATTGGCCTCTCCAGCTCGTTAAAGGGACCGGAAGTGCTATCTCTCCTCTAAATTTTAATCTTTTTTGACCTGAGAGATTATTACACAAAAAGATCGAGCACTTGTTTTGTTCGGCTTGTTAAAAGTATCAAAAATTCATCCCTTCTGTATTATTTTATACCTTTTCGGACTTAAGGGATTAGATGACGAAAAAGGAATTTTGGAGTTACCTTTACGTTCCTTTTCAGACTCTCTAAAATTGAAAAGGACTGAGTTATCTTTGTCGTTAAACTCGTTAAAAATTTAATAGCAACAAACTTGTCTATAGACGAGAATGAGTTTCACTATCGCTAGGCTCGTTAAAACATAGCGATGGGTTTGCCCGAAGGGAAAATTATAAAACAAGCATATGTTATCCTCCTCAAGCTTGACAAAAATAAAGAGGTACTGGTCAGCAATGACGGGGGAAAATTGGGAAGAAAACTTGAAGAAACTTTGTTGGTAGCAAGTCGCTCTTGAACATGACACTTACACTCCGCATCCGAGTCGGGTTGGGTTGTTTCATTCATCAGCCACATCACCGTGGTCCCATCATACCATCCACATTTGGGGTTAATGCTACCAATCCATCACATCAGTGTCGCCGATATGTTCAAGAGAAGTCATTCACAGAATTCACCTGTGTCTCACCCACTACCATACATTTATACTCCATTCTTTCATGACCGCCACCCTGAACCTTATATCACCAGATCGTTTTCACCTCCACTAAAATCATTTGCTCCATTCCGTGTCATTGATGTGGGATTCATTAAGGCCCTCCTGTGACGGATCGCTTCTTGTCGACATTAGCTCATTATCCAAGAAGTTGATCTAGGAACACCCCATTCAGTACTTTGAAGCTTGCATGCCCCAATGGCAAGTTTCTCACTTCTGGCAACAGGTTTACACCAATGGCCTTCGACCGAAAGATTTTGCGTGGTGTTCGATGCCAAGTCCTTTATTCACACCACGTGAATTGTACTGCAGTACCTTGAGGGTCATTATCATTATCAGTGATTCCTCTCGCGCCTGTTAACAGCTTACATCATTGGCTAGTAATCAGGCGATGTCTTTCCATGTTCGACTCTAGAACAGCTTTCACATGGATCGACTTGTACTTCGAGTGAAGATAGAACGAGATTGAAGACCCCGGATCTAGTTTCATCCATCCGGGCTGTGATATATATTTAGGGAAATAAAGACATCAAATGTACATCATTGCTGCACAAATAATCATCCAATCAAAACGATGATGGCTCTATCAGAATCATCAGTCTACACTCAAACGATTGTCTGTCCTATGTACATGAAAATGAATTTATAGAGCTGAGCATGGGAATGCCCACCTCAACTAGATCATGAAAATATTATGAAGATAATGTATTGTATTGTATCTTATTACAGGTCTCCTCCCAGCTTGAAAGAACTTCGGATCCTCATAATAAAGCATTTCACCCGACATCAAAAGATTAACGACCTCATGCTTTAGGGGGAAACTGTTATAGACATTTTTGGGCACTACAACCCCAAGCATGAAATGTCCATAAACCAAGGGCTCCTAAGTCCCTAAAAGTGTTGTTCTAACCCCTAAAGGAACAAGGTCAACAGATTACAGCTTCTCCCAGAAGTTCTCCATGAAAAACTGCTAAGAATTGGTCAAAACAGGATCATTTCAACTGCTCCACTGGCCAAGTGCGTTGCATCTCACCTAAATACACTGTGTGGGTGCGTTGCATTTCAAAAAGCCCTTCTATGGGGTGCGATGGGTGAGAAATGACAAATGGCAGTGTCATTCCACGAGGTGGAGAGGCAATGGAAGCTTCCAGAATCTTCTCCTGTGACACTTGCCTCTCTGAATTCGACCAAGGATGAGTAAGAGATCATCAATCTCCAAGTGGAAGCAAAAACTATCAGAGGGAATACACTAATCAAATCATAAGCTGACTCATCTCCATTACAGATATCTATATATGGATCCCTCATCCCAGAGATCCAGAGGCTGGAATTTTGCATATTGTAAGGAATTGCTGTTGGTTTCTTGAGACAAACATCAGATTGTTGGGTGATCTAAGCTTTGTATGAGGTGAAGAGGGGCTTCCTTGCTGAGAGGTTGATGCTGGGTCAGAACAACTGGTTGTAACTCCTCTTGGCTCTTTCTTGTTTATCAATAAAAGCTATTCAAGTTTTCCTCCATGCTCTTGTGTCATTGATGTTTGCTACATTTGTATGGTAAATTTATATCTGATCCTAGATTGTTTATGATTATAGATCCATGTCTTTGTATAGTGCTATGCTACTGTGATCTTACAGGTACTTTGTGAAGCTGGGCATGCAAAGGAGCAGGTAGCTAAAGACTATCAAAGAGGAGAGGAATCAAATCAGGAGATTAGCGCAAGACAGAGGTTGGTCTTTCTGTTCCTCTCTATCTATAATTCATAAAGGAAAAATGAAAGTAGCTTTTCTCTGTTTGTTTCTAAGGCAGATGTCACACCTTAGTGGGATAGAGCAGTTCTATATAGACACTTTTCCCTGTAACAAACAGGACCCTCATAAGAGGGTCTCTCTACGACTCCAAGTCGTTCACAGAAGGTTAAGAATTTTACCTTCCCTAGGGGCTTCGTAAGAATATGCGCGACTTGTTCATTAGTCCCAATGTGATGGAGCCTTATTGCTCCCCGTTGTACCATATCCCAGATGAAGTGGTACTTGATATCAATATGCTTGGAGCGGTCATGAAACATGGGATTCTCAGAGAGACGAATCCCACTTTGATTGTTGCAGTAGATCACGGTGGTATCCAACACATGAAGAATTTCAACCCCCACTCTGGTTATCATTTTTCCTTATCACTCCATGCATTTAGTTTTAAACTCCAAGCATGATAAAAATTCTAAAATCTGGAAATGACAATATTTTCTGAAAGCACAAATTTATAGATTTCACAACTATTGAAATTGTAGAAATAAAACACAGCAAAATTATGACAGACACACACAGAAAATAACACAATGATTTTTGGTCAATGTGACCTTGGAAAAACCCCCCTACAACTCTTGGGGAAAACCAGTTTGAGAGCTCTTCTAAAAAACGCAGTCAAAGGAGCAAGTTTGACCCTCGGTCAATGCTGTTACAGATGGCCCAAAAACAGTCTTGAAATTCCAACCTGAAATTTTTGGTCAACCCAAGTCAATGCATGAAGAAGAAGAGTTGCTCCTTTGTTGTACGAACCAATGAGGAGAGGAAAGAGAAATATGTGTGTTGAGGTGTGTCCAAAATGAGGAAAATGCCTCTTCTATTTATACACAACATGGAGGGTGAAGAGACATGTCTATTGGGCTTCATGAGCCTACATTAGACTTTTGGCCGACCTTGACAATTTTTCCATAGAAGAAATAAATTCATAACTCCATTTCTACTTGTCAGAATGAGATGATATTTAAATCAGTCTTGCACCTCTCAAAAAGAGGAATCCAATAAAAATATTATCTCCATCATATGAGTTGTCCAACTCCAAGGTGGAGTTTGGCCCTAGTTGCTAATAATAACACATTATTATTTCCCAAACTCGACTGAAGTTGCACAATTATTTCTTTGCCTTAGGGATGTTATGAAATAAAAAATAAAACAATAGTGGCAGTGGATAGTATTTCAATTCTTAATGCCCCAATTTTCTAGGTAATTCAAGAGAAAAAGATTGAAGCATTCTTGATAACTTTCAGCCCTCTAGGAAAATTTTATCATGCATAAGCCAAATATGAAAAATCTTATCCCTTATCTTCTTCAATTACAATGTTAAACAATGTTATAAGAACTGGACTATGTTGGACTAAACTGGCTGGTTTGACCGTTTTCAACCAAAAACTGGTTTGAACTTGACGCAGGAAAAACCACCTAAAGGCAATTTCCCTGCTTTTCATAATCAACTTACTGTGAACCTGTGAGTTATGCCCCACCTATACCAATATAAAGCGTTTACATTGGTGGATTTTATCCAAAACCCGGCCAATCACCAAACAGTATAATAACACAAAACCCGCCAACGAACACCGGTTCCACCTAAATGCACAAAACTGGACTCCAAATAAAATAAACTCACGTCCATACACTTCTCGGGTCCACTTTTGAATTTAAATTTCGCTCAATTTAGGGCCCGATATCCATTGGATAACAGAGGCCATCAAATCCTCTGATCTGTGGCCCTTCAACTAGCACGTGGATTACCAAACAGCTCAACCCCCGTAGTTGACTATGACGTAAGCATTTGAAATTTAGATCGACGGTTGTGATTGAGTGCAAGCCTTTGACCATGATCAAGACATCCATATACTCCTACCGCTCGTGCTCTATTCCTCCACCATTTTTTATTTCAGCCTTAGTCACAATTCCTCTATCGATTACATTGTATTCTCACTCTCTGTCTACGCTTTCGTACACCCTCAGGTTTCATCTATTAAACCCCTTTTGTCAGAACATGAACATGAATTGAACTCTTGGTTTAGGAACAGAACTACGCTACGGAAGTAGGAATCGAACTTATCCACGGAAATTGAATACCCTTCATCTTTACTCTAACACAGAGCTACGCAGGATTATTGCCTCCAATGTTACTATGTGTACACATCTCCCTTATACGCAGGGAATATACCAGCCCAACCAGATCAATTCTGCAATCCAGTTTGGTCATTATACTTCTGATCAATTCGTATATGTACTTCCTCTTGGTGTCGAACAGAGAATCAGCATCTTGACTTCATTCCTAGGATGGACGAATTTAGGTGTTACCGTAGATCTTCTTTCCTAATTCAACTGGAGTTGTCTCTGAATCCAAATCTTTGATCCTCCCGATCCAAAGATCATTATAACAAATGGATTCAATGACTTAATATACACATAACTACTTTAACTTCGATCAGATCATCATGATGATCACAATCGCTCTCTCTCGTTCCACTGGATTCCTATACGGAGCTCTCGACTAATGATTCACACTAAACTTCACACAGACACAAATTCATCTACCAACCTTACCCAATCAGAGAATTGACATGTCATACATATATGACAGTTTATTTGATTGTCGAACTCCTAACTTGATTTCACCTTCTTACTCTGCATAAAACAAAGTTCTCCTTCATGGATGTGACTCGATCTTCGTGGACAGACAAGATACCTCCTTCAATGCTATAAAGAAATTACCCATACGCACTCCAAATTCTTAAAACACTTTACGCTTCTCCAATCACTAAGAGATCTTGTAATAGCTGGTCAAGTTTCATGACCTCTGCAAATACCTTTTGCGTTGATAACTTTAGCTCGACATCACAGGCTTCTTCAATGCATATTTTCAGATCTAAAGATTCGACTTATCTCAATGGTCTTTCAAAATGATATAATTGATTCAACACATAACATTAAAGGAGCAAATCTCTTATCCAAGACTTCAACGGGAATTGAATCAATCAACAATCATCCAAGATGAAATAACATAATGAAAACTTTCTTTCATTAATCAAACTATATACATAAAGTGCTTGGCCTGATTTCTACATTTGAAATGGCCCTCACACATTTCCTCACACCCATCTCTGTCTTTTCCTCTATTGCTATTTCTCCCCATCCTCTCTATCCTATCTATCCTCATACGCAGGCTTACATTTATAGAATTAATTACATAGTTATGGATTATTCTACATCCATGATTTTCTCTATAGATCACTCAACTAAATCCCTAAAATATCTTATCCCTCTTTTGACTCAACTAATTTCTATTCAAGGAGCTCATAATCCATAACATATTTATACAACCCAACTCCTCTCATATTCTCAATTATAAGAGAATATTTACAATAAACCACACACTCAGATTTTTCTCTTAAAATGTACATAATTTATAAAATAATTAAGAAAAACATCACCCCCTAAATCAACCAAATAAACAATGACATTTGAGCAAGATGCTCCTGCATCAGACTCCCCATGTAGAAAAGTTTCCATAGACTCTTGTCTATGAGGTCTGTCACTTTTCTGTAATAATGTGACAACCACAAGTCTCAGTGACTTGCTACCTCCAGGATTCCAAACTCTGTTTTGCCACCGGTCCTTTAAAGTATCAACTCCATTCTGTAATTTTGCACAAAATTCCTAGAATAGTATTTTTAGAGAATTATTGAACATGATTCTCGACTTTCCATGCCACACCATCTTTACCTCTAGAAATATAGACTTGTGAACCGCAAGTGGAAACTCGAATGCCCACTTTTCTGGTCTCTGAATTTCAAATGGGTTTCGAACTAGCTCTATATCAGTACTTATAGTTTTATCAACTGACTCGGTAGTGTTGAAATTAATAAGAGCTAAATCTGAAAGCTCACCATCACTAGCATCACTCACTCTGTCAACTGGATTCCGTCAATTTTTACAGCAATTACTTCCGCCAATTCCTTGGAGTAATTCCTCTTTGTCAATTACATCAATACGATTGATGTTTTCTGTAGTGTCTTCTCCTCCTTCTGTTGCAATTTCTCTAGTCTTATCTTCTTCGGCCTCTGGCTCTTTTTTTGCTGCTTCCTTCTCCAATTGCGCTGGACACTCAACTTTCTGTAATGAAGAATAATCAAGAACTTCTTCTTGATCACAACTATAGTCATTGACTGTCCCTATAGTAACAAATTTCTCATCTGATATTGTACCTGCATTCATCAACAAATTATTAGTTTTAAAAATACAAGACCTTTCGCCCTCTTTTGATGCTTCAAGCACCAATCTCCCAACACAGACCTTCTGGATTTCAGTAGATCCTCTTTGTTGTGACTCCATTCTCTCCTTCTCTAACAAATAAATATGAATTTGTTCAAGTTCTCTGAACGCGTTTATCAGCTTGCCATTCCACTTCTATTGCAATATCTCCCACTTGACCCGTGTCTTCGTTCTCCATCTGTATCTTCGGTCTTCATTTTTCTTTCTTTGTAGCCACTCTGTTAATATATCTACTTTTGCTCTCATTACTGCCAAACTAATCTCATGCTTTTCATTCTGCTGCCAATTGCTGTACTCCTGCAATCTAGTGCCTTCCTCAAATTTACTCTCATGTTGTTGATCATCTCTTTTTAGTTGTTGGTTTCTTCCATCTTTATCCTGCTGGATTAATACTTCTGTTCCTTCATGTCTCTAAGGACATAACTTTCTTGCTGCTCCTGATCTTTCATCTCATCTCCAAATAATCTCTACTCAATTTCTCTGATTTCAGCATCATATTTATTAATGCTATCTTCCGTACCTATAGCCACATTATTAATTGAAGATTCAAAACATTCACTTAACTCTATAAACGTTAGAGACATTTCATCCTTATCATGCATGGTAACCACAATCTCTTCTTTATCAGGTTTTGAAAGCTTTGTTTCTCCTTCAGGTTCCTTGAGCAATCTTTCCAAGAACTCTATTTCCATGTGAAATCTTTCTAGCATTTCATCACAACCTTCATTCTCAGCTTCATTCTTTTTCTGGAAATCCTCCTGAGTTATCCTGTTTTTTGTACCATCACATTGCAAAATTCTTTCATCAACTTCATTAAACAAATTCATTTGTTTACCTCCTTGGAATACCACTACGACATTTTCATTATGCTTTTGGTTCATAACAAATTAAATTGACTGTTTTACACCAAACAAAAATTCATCTATGAATTCTTTCTGCTGCAATAAATCAGCACCTTCCTCCTCTAAAAGGAATCCTCCATCATACTTCACCTCAAGAGCTTTATTCATCTTTGTGATAGTTTCACCAGATTGTCCATCATCTTCTGCACATCCTGCAAACACACACAAACTATGAGATTTAAAGACACAAGGCTTCATAGCCTCATCTGCTTCCCTTGTCAACATATCTTCGAATTGTTCTGAACTATTCCAATAGTCCATGAGATCTTCAGCTGATCTCCCATTATCCTCTTCACCCAAAATTTCACCTTGTTCTGGTCCACAAATGGAAACTTCCATTTTTGACTCTGCTTCTCTGAGGTTTTCCATCAACCGCTTCACTTGTCTCTATCGTAGCCTTCTCTATAACTTAGGCCACTTCGCTGATTTTTTCTTGAAGATCCAACCTTGTCTTTGGTTTTCCCCTAGCAGCATTGTTAACACATCGAGTTCTTCTCTTATCTCAGCCATCTCCTTGTCAAGCTCTGCTTGACTCATCCGTTTCCTACGGATTGTTTTAGCACCCTTTTCCTTCATCTTGTAGCCTTTTTCTGAACCTTCCATATGACTTTCCACTTTCATCTTCTCTTCTATGTGAGCTTCTACACCTGCAACCAATCAACTTCCTTCTGAGTTGATCTTCTCACCAAGCTTCTCCTCTGCCTAGTTTCCAAGTCCTCTTTTCCTTAGAACTTGCACTAAGAAATCTTGCTCTTTCTCTGGTTGCTACACTCACTTCTCTTAAGGACTCCTCTGTCCCTGTTTATTCCAAGCCTCAATTGGAATGAGGTTCAGCTACAATCTCTAAGAACTTCCAAAAGTTCTTCCTACAGTCTTACTATTGTAGTCTTGTGCCAAACTTTTCCATTCATTCAACTGTTGCGAACTTTCATACCTTTGTAATCATAAATCTCCATAAGCAAGAACATCCTTGCTCTGATACCACTTTGATGCAAGAAAAACCACCTAAAGGAAATTTCCCTGCTTTTCATAATCACCTTACTGTGAACCTGTGGGTTATGGCCCACCTATACCAATCAAAAGCATTTACATTGGTGGATTTTATCCAAAACCTGACCAATCACCAAACAACGGAATAACACAGAACCCGCCAACGAATGCCGGTTCCACCTAAATGCACAAAATCGGACTCCAAATAAAATAAAATTGCATCCATACACTTCTCGGGTTCGCTTTTGAATTTAAACTTTTCTCACTTTAGGGCTCGATATCCATTGGATAACAGAGGCCATCAAATCCTCCAGTATGTAGCCCTTCAACTAGCACACAGATTACCAAACAGCTCAACCCCCATAGTTGATTGTGACATAAGCGTTTGAAATTTAGATCGATGGTTGTGATTGAGTGCGGGCCTTCGACCATGATCAAGACATTCGTACACTCCTGTCCCCCATGGTCTATTCCTTCACCATTTTTTATTTCAGCCTCAGTCACAATTCCTCTATCGATTACATTGTATTCTCTCTCTCTATCTATGCTCTTGTACATCCTCAGGTTTCATCTATTAAACCCCTTTTGTCAAAATAGGAACAGGAATTGAACTCTTGGTTTAGGAACAAAACTACGCTATGGAAGTAGGAATCGAACTTCTCCACGGAAAATGAATACCCTTAATCTTTACTCTAACGTAGAGCTAAGCAGGATTATTGCCTCCAATGTTACTACGCGTACACATATCCTTATACGCGGGGAATATACTAGCCCAAACTAGATCAATTCTGCAATCTAGTTTGGTCATTATACTTCTGATCAATTCGTATATGTACTTCCTCTTGGTGTCGAACAGAGAATTATCATCTTGACTTCATTCTTGGGATGGTCAAATTCAGGTGTTACCGTAGATCTTCTTTCCTAATTCAACTGTGAGTTGTCTCTGAATCCAAATCTTTGATCCTCCCGATCCAAAGATCACTATAAAAAATGGTTTCAATGACTTAATATACACATAATTGCTTTAACTTCGATTAGATCATTATGATGATCACGATCGCTCTCTCTCGTTCCACTAGATTCCTATATGGAGCTCTTGACTAATGATTCACACTAAACTTCACACAATCACAAATTCATCTACCAACCTTACCCAATTAGAGAATTGACATGTCATACATATATGATAGTTTATTTGATTATCGAACTCCTAACTTGATTTCACCTTCTTACTCTGCATAAAACAAAGTTCTCCTTCATGGATGTGACTCGATCTTCGTAGACAGACAAGATACCTCCTTCAATGCTGTCAAGAAATTACCCATACTTACTCCAAATTCTTAAAACACTTTATGCTACTCCAATCACTAAGAGATCTCATAATAGCTGGTCAAGTTTCATGACCTCTACAAATACCTTCTGCGTTGATAACTTCAGCTCAGCATCACAGGCTTCTTCAATGCATATTTTCAGATCTAAAGATTCGACTTATTACAATGGTCTTTCAAATGATAGAATTGCTTCAACATAGAACATTAAAGGAGCTAATCTCTTATCCAAGACTTCAACAAGAATTCAATCAATCAACAATCATCCAAGATGAAATAACATAATGAAAACTTTCTTTCATTAATCAAACTATATACATAAAATTCTTGGCCCGATTTCTACATTTGAAATGGCCCTCACACATTTCCTCACACCCATCTCTGTCTTTTCCTCTATCGCTACTTCTCCCTATCCTCTCTATCCTATCTATCCTCATACACAAGCTTACATTTATAGAATTAATTACATAGTTATGGATTATTCTACATCCATGATTTTCTCTATAGATCACTCAACTAAATCCCTAAAATATCTTATCCCTCTTTTGACTCAACTAATTTCTATTCAAGGAGCTCATAATCCCTAACATATCTATACAACCCAACTCCTCTCATATTCTCAATTATAAGAGAATATTTACAATAAACCACACACTCAGATTTTTCTCTTAAAATGTACATAATTTATAAAATAATTAAGAAAAACATCACCCCCTAAATCAACCACATAAACAATGACATTTGAGTAGGATGCTCCCGCATCAGAACTACTACTAGAGATTGGAAAAGACTAGTTCAGTACCTAACCGAACTGGTTGGTTTTGTACATAGTTTTAAAACTAGGGCAGTCTAAATCAGATTTGGCCTAGTAGACCTAGCGAGGCCCTTGCCCAGGCCAACTCGGTAGAAATATTACGAAGCGGCCGAGCCGGACACCGATTATTCTGGTTCGGTAACAGACTGACTGGTTTGGCTGAGCTCGTCTTAAATCGATCGAACTAGTCAACGGGGAAAAAATATGGCAACTCCAACTTCAAACTCAGTTTTTTTTTTCTTTTTCGTTTTCTTTTCTTAATACCTCTACCCTCTCCTGCTTGTAAAAGTGACCCAACCCCCTTCGACCGACTTGGACGGTTCAGTAACTGACTGATCGGTTTGGCTGAGCCCGTCTTAAACCGACTGAGCTAGTCTGCACGGAAAAAAGGTGGCAACTCAAACTTCAAACTCATATTTTTTTTTGTCTTTTTTGTTTTTACTTAATGCCTCTACCCTTCTCCCATGCCTATAAAAGTGACCCAACCCCCTTCAACTCGGTCTATTTGGTAATGGACCAGCCAGTGTGGCCGAGCCCATCTTAAATCAGCCGAGCTAGTTCACGAGGAAAAAAGGCGGCAACTCGGACTTCAAACTCATAAATATATATATATATATATATATATATATATATATATATATATATATATATATATATATATATATATATATATATATATATATATATATATATATATATATAGATATATCTATATATATATATATATATATATATATATATATATATGTATATGTATATGTATATGTATATGTATATGTATATGTATATGTATATGCATATGCATATGCATATGTATATGTATACGTATATGCATATGCATATGGATATGGATATGTATATGTATATGTGTATGTATATATCTATATATATATATATATATATATATATATATATATATATTATTCTTTTTTTTTTTCTTTTAAATATTAATGCCTCTACCCCTCTCCCAAGCTTACAAAAGTGACCCAACCCCCTCACATTTCGTGACAACTATCTCATTGCATTTGTGTGAGCTTTTGTGAGGAGTTTGTGAAGAGTTGGAGTTGGTTTTTGGAGCAGCAGTGAGGAGGATCCATGGGGTTCCCTGTCTGACTCTAATTCAGAGCCTGAGCCAGATGATCTTTCCTTATCTCGCAGTAGTGACTAGTGATGTTTTGTTGTAGAGGCCATTTAGAGCCCCCTTGGTTATGTGTTTTTGTTCTGATCTCTATATATTACATGTATTAGACAGTGCACTGGGTGCCATTTTGATACAATAGATATATTCATGAACATACCTTGATCATATGTTGTCTTCTCTCTATATTCTAATGCTTTGAGTTCGGAAACATGAATGAAAATCTTTAAAAATATGTTTTTTCACAAAAAATAAATATTTAATGTATTTTTTACAATGACCGAGTCATTGAAATGAACTAGGTTAAGTCAATACGAGTCGACCTTCAGCCAGTTCCAAATCCGAGTTTTAAAACTATGGTTTTGTACAATGTGACTAAGGACCCTTGGAACACAATTTTTTTTAAAAGAAAGCAATAATTTATGAGTGGGGCAACTTAATATTCAACCTTTAGGGCCTTACTAATGCAATGCAATTAATGGTAATGTTAAATCTATCACTTTTACTTAAATTTTTAACGTTACGATTAATTATTTCAGAATGCTTGAGAGTAGTTCCAACCTCATTGTATTTCATATAGAGAAATTAGAATTTTAGATCCCACTCAAAATCCAACAAATTCAATAGTTTAATAGCTTTTAGGATATCAAGATGGGGGGGATTGCAACGTTTCCATTGGAGTTTGTCATGTATGAGGGTATGGAATTGACATTTAATCAAGAGCACCAAGCCCTCTATGTACCTTGATTTTGGTGGCATTGATTGTTGAACTCCTTTGTCACGACCCTAGTAAAAATGTACCCATCACACAAGCAAAATCTCGATTTGACATGTTAAGCTTTTTCTATCTTATTTTAATGCTAAGAGGGTGATACCAATGATGAGGATCCCAATAAAGGCAATGATTTTGATGATATGTAGGTATTTGTTGTAGCATGATTTTTTTTTGGACCAATGTTACATTTATTGTTATCGGCAATTTATCGCCGGAGGTCCAAAATTTAAATTATCGGTAATATCAGGGAAAATATTGGAAATTATCAAGAAACTTTAAAAAATACAAAAATATTCATTTTGTTTCTCAATGCTTTAACTTCTAAAACAACATCAACATCAAACAAACACATTGCTACATAAATATGAAAATAAAATCGATATATGAGATGTATAAGATGTCAAGTGATAAATCTGTTAAAATTGGCAACTAGGGCCAAACTCCATGTGGGTCATCTTATTCATGGCAGCTGCTATTTTTCTTGGATCCATCTCATCGAGAGGTGTAGGATTGATCTAAATATCATCCGATTCCGATAAGTATTCATGGAGTTATGAATTTATTTGTGTTATAAGACAATTCGTTAAGGTCGGCCAACAACCAAATAAACCCCACATGTGCTCAACGTTTTAGTATAAAAGGAGATGACTTGAGAGTCATTTCACACATAATTCTATCTTGATTTCTCTCCACTTGTCTTGGGTTTTAGTGGAAGAGAAATCTAGGAGTGGAAGCCCTAGACGTTGGAGGAAATGAGGCTGCCCTAGCCATAGCAAAGAAGGTAGACCAACGAAGCGATGGAAGGGTTCTATGCGTTGACCTAAAGGATCTCAAGGAAGAAGCCTAATGCAGTCCTAGAAGGTAGCCCTAACACAGTCCTAGAAGGCAGCCCTAACGCTATCCTAAACATACCTATGGTGCCCTAGCTGCAGGCATATGGTGCCCTAGATGCAGGACTAATGCGGTTGAAAAGGAGGACTATTTTAAGGCCTAAAACAAGGCATCGAGCTGCTAGAAGGAGGCCGAGGGTAGGCCAAGTTGAAGAAGGGTTGTTTGGGGCCGTGAAAAGGTGGGCTGTAGGTGACAGCGTGGGACTGTGGTAGGTCGTAGTCCTAACCACCTCAAAACAGGGACAATGGAGAGTTTGAGGGTTCAAACAAGCCTTGAACAACAGTGTGCTAGGGGAGGTGTCTCATGAGAGTATATAGTAGCTTTCTTGAGGGTTGTTCGATGAGTGTAGGGATACCTAGTGCCCTAACCAAATCAGTCATGAACAACAAGGTATGACAAGGCTATTGGGACAACAACAAGGTATGACAAGGCTATTGGACAACAGTAAGGTATGGCAATGGCATAGTGCAATAATGGCACAATTGGGATAGCATGACTGTTAGGGACAACAACTACAGCAATATAACTAGGCAGCAACAAGCATGGAGCTGCATGGGACAGCTGCATAGTAAATGAGACAACAAAGGAATGCTAAGGCAAACATGGGACAACAACAAGCATGGACAACATGGCAAGCATAGCAAGCTTGGACAACATGGAAAGCATAGCAAGCATGGACAACATGACAAGCATGGACAACATGGAAAGCATGGTGCTGCAAGCACATGAGACATGTTGTATGACAACATGGTTCAACATACCACATGGGACAACAGTGTGGCAACATGATGCAGCTATGGCACATGGGACAATTGTGGCAGCATGGTGCAACAATGGCACATGGGACAACAGTGGCAGCATCAGGTGCAACAATATGATGTGTGCAGCATAGTCATGAGGTCCAGCTTAGTGATGATGGGTGCAACATGGTGAGGTGCAGCATGATGACGAGGTGCAGCACAATTATAGGTGAAGGAGTCACCTTGAAGACTAAGTTGAAGTATCATGTCTTCCACTGAGTTCAACTATCTCATGTATCATCTTCTTAGAGATGATCTATGCTCTTATTTAGATAAGTCAAAGTGTTGACTTCTGTTGTAAATGTAGTATCTCTCTCTCTCTGTTGAACTATTGAAGAACATATAAGAAGAATTGATCAAGGGTTTCCCCACATTGGGGGTTTGTTCCTGGCTAGCGCCACATCTTGTGTCCTCTTGTCTTGGCTTGTCTTCTGCAATTTATGTTTATGATCTATCTACAGTTTACTTTAATGCTAATGTGATTGCTAATCTGGAAAAGATATTGAGCTAACTGTGAAAATTGAAATAAATTTCTCTAAGATTAAAACATACCAAAAACTAACATGGTACCAAAGATGAGGTGAGGACAAAGCCCAAGCAAGAGTGAAAGAGTGTTAAAACTGGAAACTAGGGCCAAACTCCATGTGGGTCATCTTATTAATGGAAACTGATATTTTCCTTGGATCCCTCTCATCGAGAGGTGTAGGATTGATCTAAAGATCATCCGATTCCGATAAGTATTCATGGAGATATGAATTTATTTGTGTTATGGGTAACTCATCAAGGTCGGCCAACAACCAAATATACCCCACTTGTGCTCCAGGTTTTAGTATAAATAAAGGTGCCTTGAATCATTTGATAACACAGTCTCATCTCTCTTGATCTCTCCTCTCCACTTGTTTGGGTTGTCCTCTCTAAAAGAGGACGTAGTGGAAAGGGTCTTCTTAGAGAGCCCTAGACGCAGTCAACTAAAGAGCCCTAGCTATAGCTTTATGAGGAGATCCATTTGCAGGTTAGAGGAGACCTATACGTAGCTCAAAGAAACCCCTATTCATTATCAAGAGCAAGATATATTCACAGCTCAAGGAGGAAGCCTAGCGATTGTCCAAACAGGGAGATCTAGCCACAGTAAAGGAGGCCTATGCATAGCTGAAGGAGAAGCCCTAATGTGCTGTCCTAAAAGTGCCCTACCCACAGGTCAAAGGTTCTTTAATCTTAGGCCCTAATTCACTGTAAAGAGAGCTCCTAAAAATAGCTAAAGGGAGTCCCTAATCCGCATTCATAAAGGAGACTAGAACGTTGTCAAGGGTGGTCCTACTTGCTGTCAAGAAAGCTCCAATACGCAGCAAACAGGTAGCCTTAATTCGCTGTCCCAAGAGGCCCTAAATCCGTTGTCCTAAGAAGCTCTCTATTCGCAATCAAAGAAGAATAAAGCCACTACCAATGGAGCCCTAATACTCAGCCATGTAAAGACCCTAAGACGCAGCACAGGTAGCCTTAGAATGCAGCAAGAAAGTGTCTTAAAGGTACAAGAATGGACAGTGTGTTTGTTGTAGGTGTCTGTGTGATAAAGGAAGACTGAAGGGCTGAAGAGGAGGCTGTGTATCTTGCTAGAAGGCTGAGGATAGAGGGAGCTCTTTGAGATGTTGTATAATGTTGTTGTAATAAGAGATGGACAGTGCCATTGTCAAAGGTTAGAAGTATTGCATTGAGGATCAGTCAGCTAAGCAAGGAGTAGAGTGGTGGTGTAATCATCTTGGAGAACCAGTTGAAGAATGAAGACTGAGGAGCTACACATCTAGATGCAGCAATTACATGCGGCATGACAGTTAGTGGACAGTATGCACAACAACATATAATGATTGCAGCATAGTGATGACAGTATGTACAACAACAAGTATAGGTACAACTGTTGCATAGTGGAAGCAGTGTGTACAACAACATGTATGGGTACAACCATGACTGGTTGCATTTCCGTGACAAGAGAAAATCAGTGAATGGGTGTAGCATGATGACGAGATGCAACACGATGGAGAAGCAGTTGAAGCAACTTGTCTTTAACTGATCTCATGTATCATCTTAGAGATGATCTATGCTCTTATCTAGATAAGTCAAAGTGTTGACTTCTGTTGTAAATGTACTATCTCTCTCTCTCTCTCTCTCTACCGAACTATTGAAGAACATACAAGAAGAATTGATCAAGGGTTCCGCACATTGGGGTTTGTCCCTGGCGAGAACCACATCTTGTGTCCTCTTGTCTTGGCTTGTCTTCTCCGATTTATGTTTATGTTCTATCTGCAGTTTATTCTAATGTTGATGTGATTGCTAATTTGGAAAGATATGTGAAAATTGAAATAAATTTCTCTAAGCATAAAACATACCTAAAATTAACAAAGAGCAATCACTGGAGACAATTGTGAAAGGACAAAAGGATTAATGGATTCCTCATCCCTCTTCAAATTCGCCAAGGGTGAAGTCAAAGCAGACAACATTATCAGAATGGCAGCAAAAGCTTCTAATGGCCTACCTAAAGATCACTTCAATGGGAAGTCTCGATTTAAGGGTGGAAAGAAAGATAGATGCCTTGTTTGTAATAAGTTCGACCATTATGCGAAGGAGTGTTTGAATGGAAGGAACATAACTCTTGATGAAGATAACAATCATTGCAGGGACATCTTCAATGATCGGAGGAATGACAGGTAATGTAGGTCATCAAGGAAACGACTGACTCTTCAAAGAAAGCAAGGAACCCCAGGTATGAAGAATCAAATGTTGTTTCCGATAAGATAAAGAAGCATTATCTTGTATTGGCCCTCTCCTTCAAATTCTATGGGAATTTGGCTTATTGATTGTAGTGCTTCAAGGCACTTCATCGGATAGAAGGGTGATCTCTCTAATTTAGTAGAGATGGAAACAATCGTGGGATTATACTTGGAGCCGATGCCACCTATCCTAGAAAGGGTGTAGGGAATGTTACCCCTCAATTGAATGAGGGTAACTCGATTCATATACGAGAATCTCTTTATGTACCTGATCACAAGAAGAACCTGGTGTCCATTTTGACAATGGATGTCAAAGGTTTCAAGGTGGAATTCATCGATGGAAAGGTACGTGTTTGAAAATGAAATTTTCCAAAGATGCTTTTACTCATGGATTTAGGGTTGGCAATTTGTATCAAGTTGCAGGAAGTCCATTGGGGACCATGTCAGTTGAAACATCTCATCTACTTTATGGGGCCCTACCCGATATAAGTTAGATGGTGACAGGGATGGTTGAATTCAAAAAGAGCATGAAGGTACATGTCTGAGATATACCGAAGGAAAATCTTACAAGGGGACCATTCCCCTCATGTAGCAGGTCCACCGATTTGGAACAACCCGAGGGGTTTGAGATTCATGATCGGGAATCTCACATATGCAGGTAGAAGAAATCCCTCTATGGCTTGAATGAAAACACCCCGGGCATAGTATGAGAGGATTGATAGCTGTCTGATGAAGCTGAGATTCACAAGGAGTGAAGCTGATCCAAATAATTGCTCGAAGGTTGTGGATGATAGACCTCTCATACCAACACCTGCTGAGGACGACCTATTTCTGATAGGTGCAGACCCTCTCATTTGCAGAATTAAGAGGGAGTTGGATTCTGGATTTGGAATGGTGAACAAAAAGTCCGTGAGCTTAAATTTCAAAATTTATGTGGTAGGGATACCGGACCTGATTTGGGAAATGCCTCTGAGTTTCACAAACTCATACTAGCATTGATGTTCTTGGTGAAATCCTGTCCGGATATATGTTTTGCAGTTAGCATGATGAGCTCATATATGGTTGAGCCTCACTGGATTGGTGCCAAGAATCTTCTGAGATATCTTCGGGGCACTATCTCTCATGGATTGAGATACACTACCGGAAATGTAAAGTTGCATGATTATTTGAATGTTGATTAGGTAGGCAGTGTGGAGGATCGCAAGAGCACTTCTGAGTGTTGGTTCTCTTTGGATTCTGCTTCAATATCATGGATGAGAAGGAAGCAGAAGTTGGTTGCTATAAGCATCACTGAGACCGAATACATAGCTACGAGTATGATCTCGTGTGAAGATGCCTGGTTGTGGAAGCTCTTCAACAAGTTGTTTGTACACATGATGATACCACAATGATCCTCTGTGTCAACCACGGGGGATTCGATTGTTGAGGAATCCCATATTCTATGGTTGCTCCAGCATATTGACATCAGATACTACCTTATCCAGGATATGGTACGTCAATGAATGAGGAGGTTCCATTGCACTGAGACTGAAGTATAGGTCACAAACATTCTATCAAAGCCTCAGGGAAAGGTCAAATTTGTGACTTTCCCGAATGACTTGGAGTCTTTGAGAGACCCTCTTATGAGGATCCTGCATGTTGCATGCATTGAGCTTTGGGAGCTCCAGGGGGCTTGGGGTACTTATTGGAGCAACAAGAGACCATAGGGCGACTCACCCTCCCCTAATGGTGTGTTGTGTACAGGGTGAATGGCTCAGCCTTCCCCTATGATACCCCGTGGCAACTTAGGGACATGATGAGTGGTTCTCCTGTCGAGGCATCCTACCTATGCAATCTGGGACTTATGGGAAGTACCTCTCATTTGGCCAATGAGCGAGGAAATAGGGTTAGGGAGCATAGTAGTACTATCAATGGACGCATCGTTGTATCTACCGTACTCCCTATGCTAGGATGACCTCCATTGATCTGGGATCAGTATGAGTGGTTTGAGACACTCTCTTGTGATATTGATCTGGGATCAATGAAACTGACTTCGGGTCAGTAAGAGTGATATGACTCACTCTCTTGGAACTGATATGGGATCAGTAAGAGTGGTATGACACACTCTCTTCATATGGAACTGACTTCGGGTCAGTAGAGAATGGTATGAGACATTCTCGATCAATTCTTCTTCTTCATGGTTCAGCAGAGCAGAGCAGTGCAGGGCACTGATGGCAGAGATAGGACAGTCGGACAAATGGATTAGCAGATGGAGTTCTCCTTAGTTGAGAGGGAGTGTTAAAATTGGAAACTAGGGCCAAACTCCATGTGGGTCATATTATTTATGGCAACTGATATTTTTCTTGGATCCCTCTCATCGAGAGGTGTAGGATTGATCTAAAGATCATCTGATTCCGATAAGTATTCTTGGAGTTACAAATTTATTTGTGTTATAAGACAATTCATTAAGGTCACCCAACAACCAAATAAACCCCACATGTGCTCAATGTTTTAGTATAAAAGGAGATGACTTCAGAGTCATTTCACACACACTTCTATCTTGATTTCTCTCCACTTGTCTTGGGTTTTAGTGGAGGATAAATCTAGGAGTGGAAACCCTAGACGTTAGAGGAAAAGAGGCTGCCCGAGCCACAGCAAAGAAGGTAGGCTAGCAAAGCGACGAAAGGGTTCTATGCGTTGACCTAAAGGAGCTCAAGGAAGAAGCCTAACACTATCCTAAGGAAACCCTAACGCAGTCCTAGAAGGTAGCCCTAATGCAATCCTAGAAGGTAGCCCTAACCTTATCCTAAACATACCTATGGTGCCCTAGCCGCAGGTATATGGTGCCCTAAACTCAGGCATATGGTGCCCTAGACACAGGACTAATGCGGTTGAAAAAGAGGACTATTTTAAATCCTAAAACAAGGTACCGAGCTGCTGGAAGGAGGCCGAGGGTAGGCCGAGTTGTAGAAGGGTTGTTTGGGGCAGTGAAAAGGTGGGTTGTAGGTGACAACATGGGACTATGGTAGGCCACAATCCTAACCACCTCAAAATAGGGACAATGTGGAGAGTTTGAGGGTTCAAACAAGCCCTGAACAACAACGTGCTAGGGGAGGTGTCTCATGAGAGTATACCGCAATTTTCTTGAGGGCTGTTCAAGGACTGTAGGGCTACCTAGTGCCCTAACCAGATCAGTCATGAACAATAAGGTATGGCAAGGCTATTGGGACAACAACAAGGTATGACAAGGCTATTGGACAACAACAAGGTATGGCAATGGCATAGTGCAATAATGGCACAATTGGGATAGCATGACTGTTAGGGACAACAACTACAACAATATAACTAGGCAGCAACAAGCATGGAGCTGCATGGGACAACTGCATAGTAAATGAGACAACAAAGGAATGTTAAGGCAAACATGGAACAACAACAAGCATGGAAAACATGGCAAGCATAACAAGCATTGACAACATAGCAAGCATAGCAAGCATTGACAACATGAAAATCATGGACAACATGACAAGCATGGATAGCATGGAAAGCATGGTGCTACAAGCACATGAGACATGTTGTATGACAACATGGTTCAACATACCACATGGGACAACAGTGTGGAAACATGATGAAGCTATGGCACATGGGACAAGTGTGGTAGCTTGGTGCAACAATGGCACATGGGACAACAGTGGCAACATCAGGTGCAACAGTATGATGCGTGCAACATAGTCATGAGGTCCAGCTTAGTGATGATGGGTGCAACATGGTGCAACACAATGAGGTGCAACATGATGATGAGGTGCAACACAAGAGTGAGACTGCTATCAGTTGTGACTATAACTGTGCATGAGATTTGCACATGCAATTGTAGAGATTGCCAATGAGGATTGCGTAGTACAAACCAAGGGAATTCATTCTTGGATCAGACCTATTCTCACATTGGATTGCACAGTAGAGGCAGGCAGACAGCGGAGGAGATTTGAACCTGTGACTTGATTCAGATCTGAGCTAATTTGTGTGTTACTAACAGGTGGAGATAGTACTGAGTACTTGTGAGGAGTATTGTACTATGTATTGTTACATGTTCTCTATCATTATAATATACAAATAGTTGGGGGTTTTTAGCTGTATGCTTTCCCCGGTTACATACTGTGTTAATGTGCACATGCGATTGATGTTTCATTGTTTTTAATTCTGCAAAATTGATGATCAACATAGAGGAGGTTATGTATTATGCATGCATTCCGCAATAGTGTATAATCAGGATAATCTCTGTGAATAAGTGTCATATTATTCAAAATTTCTACATGGTATCAGAGTGAAGTTGATCATCAGATCTATTATTCAAAAAGTGTTTACATTTTATTTCTTCAGGCAGAGTCTGTAATCGGGCCAGGTAGCCTCTGGATTCATCCTTCTTTTGGAAGGTGAGATATCCGGTAAAAGCCCATACAGTCAATATCTGTACGAGAAATACTTTGTTCTCACGAATCTTAGATCAGAAGCAGTTGAGTTTTGAGCTGGTGGAATTCGAATTTGCAGCAGTGTTTTCTTGGTGTCAAAGTTGAAATGTCTTTCAATGGATTGCGATTGGAGTATGCTCTTGAAGGCAGCTCGAACTATATTGCATGGAAAGATAGGATGGAGGCGGTGTTAGATGACAATGGGCTGAAGGAGTTCATAGAGGCTGAGGTCCCAAAGGCTAATGATGCTGCTCACATTGAGGCTTGGCAAAAGAAGACAGCAAAGTGTCGAAGGATTCTGTTGGAGGGCATGAAGGATCAAATTGTATCCAGCCTGCGTGGAAAGGCTTCTCCATACTTGATGTGGAAATCATTGACAGATTTATTCCAAAGCAAGAGCGACCAGAGGAAGTTGGCGCTCAAGGATAAACTCAGAAACATTAAGTGTGAGAATGGAGACAGTATGCCCGAGTATCTCACGAAGTTCACCCAATGCTGGGATGAGCTGGGAAGTGTGGGGGTGACTGTCGATGATGAGGACTTGGTGAGCTTGGCTCTCCTTGGTCTTCCGAAGAGTTGGCATTCCTATTAGGACTCTGTCAATGGTCGGGAGGAATTTCCAGGATGGGAGAGACTTCGTTCTGATCTTGTGCAAGAGGAGATTAGGCGGAATACCAGGGATGGATCTTCATCAAAGGCATCTGATGAAGAAAATTGAGCTTTGGCTGCCAAAGAAAAGAAGGGGAAGGAGAAGGGTTCTCTTTCCAAATCCAGTTCTTCCAATGATGGGAATAAGGTTGACAAATCGAAAGTGCGATGCTTTCATTGTCATGAGGTGGGCCATTATGCTTCAAATTGTCCATGGAGGAAATCCAAGAAGGGATCCAGGGAAGGATCTGAAGGTGAGGCACTTGCTTCACAGTTTGAGTTGGATTTCACACTCTTTGCATGCATGGTTTCATCCATGGTGGGAAGTGGTTGGTTTCTTGATAGTGGAGCTTCTTTCCACATGACCGGTGACAAGAGTTTATTCAGTACTTTGGAGGAGAAATATCTCCAGATACTCATAGCGATGGGTAATGATGAGAAGTATAGTGTCTTAGGTGTAGGCACGGTTATTTTTTAGAGGGAGCATGGAGCTCGCCTTACCTTGACCGATGTCAAGTATGTACCAGGACTGAAGAGAAACTTGGTGTCGATCATGATGCTGGAAGACAGAGGGTATGATGTAGTCTTCGGTAAGGGAAAGGTTTTCCTTGGACACATCATCACTAGACAGGTGAAGCAGATTGGTTCACGGGTCAAGAACCTGTATGCTCTTGAGGTTCAAGATGCATGCAAAGCCTTGAGCAGCGAGGCAACTGATGGAGACTTGGTGGTTGAGAGGGAGCGTATATTACCTCTCAACATGCAGAGCCAGAAGAAGTCTCAGACGATTGTGGAGGAGCCACGATTGGTGCAGCAGCTTCAAGAGGTTGTGGAGCAGCCACAACAAGGGAAGCTGAGAGGAGATTGAGCAGAGACATCTACTCATGTAGAGACCTCCAGTAGGGGGAAACTTCGAGCCAGGTGGGTTGAGGGATCACATGCAGGCATACCTCTAAGTAGGAGGTGGGGTGATATAGAGTGATTGTCCCAAGGAGGAGGGGCAGGATTCTTGAGGTACCCAACCTCTTGGATGAGACCTTGCTATGGGAGCCCCGATGTGGAGTAGTAGGAATTGACTGATTGGGTAGAGACAGATGCGGATGGAGTGGCAGAGAGAGCGACAGTGCAGGGAATCCCAGGATAGCGCATAGCTAGCAGGTTGCAGCAATGCGAGAGGCACAAGTGTTTTGCACGGTGCTAGGTGGCACAGAGAAGTGTGCAATGGCGCGAGATGCATGGAGATGTTGCAGTAGCGCAGATGTCAGAGAGGGAGCACTTTTTAGCAGCAGGTAGAGCTCCAGCATCAGAGTATGTTCCTAACCCAACAAAGTGGTTAGTTGGGAGTGTTTTTGTTCCAAGTGTTGTTGGAGCATGTGGCCCGGGCAAATGTGTTGCATGCAGAACATTCCAGAGTTGCAGGATAGGGGTTGCAAATAATACATATCTTGTTGAGAGGGAGTGTTGAAAATGCAACAAGATGATGGAGCTTAGTGAAAAGGAGTCGCCTTCACTAAGTGGGCCCACAGGCTATTTTTGGCGCAAAGTCTATTTTTAGACTATGTCTATTTTTAGACATATGGATCATGGTCTATGAGTTGCAGGATGTTATTTGTGGATGATTGGTCATGTTGGTAAAAATAGATGGACTTCTATTTTTAGACATATGGGCGGAGTCTATTTTTAGACTGCCAAGTTAAAAATAGAACAGTCGAATATTATTAGCTCTTAATAATATTTGGACTATAAACATTATCTTATCCTCTTGGAGCACTTCAGTTCGAGCTACGGATGTGGCACATGCAGTTGCCAGAAGGAAATATGCTTTTCTTATGGGTCAGTTGAGCTATTGCATGATGGACTTCAGTTAGAACTCAAGTGATTGAGTTTGGTGGAGTTGATTGAGGAGTTGATGGAGTTGTGTTCAGTTTGACTTAGTTGAACTAGTTGTATTTAGTCTAACTGCAGAATACACTAGTGATGAGTGATGTGAATTAATTATTAATTAACTCACTAATTATTAGCTCATAAAGCAACTAAGGAATACATCAGTTAACTCAATGCATGGACAGTTCAGTGGAGACAAGTGTTAGAGGTGGGTGAAAGAGTGAGACTGCTATCAATTGTGACTATAGTTGTGCATGAGATTTGCACATGCAATTGTAGAGATTTCCAATGAGGATTGCACAGTACAAACCAAGGGAATTCGTTCTTGGATCAGACCTATTCTCACATTGGATTGCGCAGTAGAGGCAGGCAGACAGCGGAGGAGATTTGAACCTGTGACTTGATTCAGATCTGAGCTAGTTTGTGTGTAACAGGTGGAGATAGTATTGAGTACTTGTGAGGAGTATTGTACTATGTATTGTTACATGTTCTCTATCATTATAATATACAGATAGTTGGGGGTTTTCAGCTGTATGCTTTCCCCAGTTACATACTGTGTTAATGTGCGCATGTGATTGATGTTTCATTGTTTTTAATTCTGCAAAATTGATGATCAACGTAGAGGAGGTTATGTATTATGCATGCATTCCGCAATAGTGTATAATTAGGATAATCTCTGTGAATAAGTTTCATATTATTCAAAATTTCTACAAGAGAGAGAGGGCCTAATGGTTAAGAACATGTGTTTCCTACTAATAAGAGGTCGTAGGGTCAAAACTAGAGGGGGTAGCGTGTGTGCACCTCTGTAGACTTTAGCACAATCAAATTGCTGCATGGAGGTAAGTCCCTTATACCACAAACAAAGGCATCTCATACACCAATTTAATGTTTGGTTGATTTTTTCTTTTTTTCTTTGTTTACACACACACATAAAATGAACACATGTATGCATCCACACTTGGAGTGCTCCACTTTAAGTGTACACATCTCAAGCTCCAAGGTGACGTCCTACACAATAAGGGCTTGAAGATGATGTAGCTACACAAGGCATGTCCACACTCCACCAAAATCACATATGCTTGTTTGGGGCTCCATCGTTCCTCCTAAGCCATGTACTCCACTAGGTCCACTCCCCTTACATAAACACCACCACAATCAAGTTTCCCCAAGCCAACTTCAAGCCTCCATATAGGAATTCAAGCCACCCCATGATGTTTAGCGCTTGAGGCCCTCCTCGAAGATGTAATATGCTCCTTCTCTTAAGGACAACTTTCTTCAAGCAAGCAACATCTCCATGTGGCCATCATGAAGGTTGTTACTCAAGCTATTAAGGGAACTCCAAAACCATAAGGAAGAATGCCAAGAAATCACCTAACTAAGGTCAATCAATCACTAATTAAGCAATATCCAATGTGAAAATCCATCACAAGCCATCTCCCATGTGCAAATCAATCTCGAACCATCCAAGGGCTGAACATACACCATGCATCCCAAATCTCATTAAGCACCCCTAAACATGGTGTAAATACTTTTGGAGTAACTTGAAAGCTGGAAAATTTGTGTGGTGAACATTTTTCTTGAAATGGATTTAGGAGTCAATGGATTGCAACTTGTGCCTAAAGATTGTGAGTATTGTTATAGAAATATTACTCACAAACAAATTGGTAGGGGTTTGAAAAATGAAAATTGGGAAAATTCAACAAAAAGTTGTCAACCAATAAAAGATGCATTAAGTAATGTTTTTCAACTAAATGAAAACATGAACTTAAATCATAGATAATTACATTGTGACATAAATATTAAAAGAAGGTATTCAATTATCATATATAGGTTGTCCAATCACATACATCATACATTAACCATCAATAGTTGACTAGGGTTGAGTTAAAATTCAAGAGTTTAAAATAAAATTAAAAATTAAACTATAATATGGATGCATTAATGACCTTTGCCTCTTTTCTAGGGCCTACTAGTGGAGGGTCTTGGAATTGCATGTCCAATGGAGCTACAAGTTGGTGGTTCCTACACTTGATTTTGTTGGTTGTGCATTGGTTGGTCTTGAGATTGTCAGTCTTGCTCTAGTTGCTTTTGCACTAGTTGGTCTTGTGCTCGGTCATCCTCCCTATCTAACCAAACAAATGAATCCTCCATAATAGGTCTCTCACCCTCTTCAACATTGAGTTAGAAGTGGGATGAATCATATCCAAGTAAATAGCTTGTACATCAAGTGGGTTCTTCAACTACGCCACCTACAATCAAAGGATGTCGTAAATATATGTCATATAATTGATGTTTTGATACTACATCCTATTATGCTTTCGTGAGTGTGTTTTTTCAAATAAATTCCAATTGTGATGTCAATCCAAAGCACTAGAAAATTGACTTAGCACACAAATTACAAATTTTTGAAGATTTGATGTTTGTCCACCATAGTTATCGAACCAAACATTTAAAAAAACAGGAAAAAAGAGAACAAGTAAATTAAATTTCTAAACAATATACTCCTATTGGTAAAATCTAAATGTGAACTTTAAAGCTGAACAATCAATCATAAAATTTGAAAGTTGAAGTCAAATTGCTTATCGAGCCACATAAATGTTCTTACTCACATTTCTATATCACAGCCAAATAATCCTAGAGCTCTCTTGTAATTCTCTACCTCAAACTATACGATTGCATGAGCCTATAGGTCTCACCATTTTCTACACACACTAAAGAACTTGGCCAATAATGCTAGTGGTGAAACTTGTAGCGAATTCACTAGAGTAAAACATTGTGAACTTCTTTCTCAGTGAAGTGTGAAATGCTACATGTTGTTCCATATATCCTCAATCAAATCCCATATAATGATGTGCTTGGCCTTTCCCTCCTCACCTTTTTTTAACTAGAACAAGAATTTGTCTAAAGCAAAAATTTGCAGTTGGAACACGCAGTTAAGTAAATCAAGATGAATAGTACAAGGAAAACTTTTCCATGACTCTAGAAAGGGGGGAAAAAACCACCCTCCTCCTGAAAAAGAAGCGGGGGGAGGATCCAAAATTAGACCTTCTGAGACTTGAGCCTATTGCTTCTTGAGAACCAGAGTAGATTCTTACAAATCAGTTGCACAAAATGGTACAAAAATAAAACATTTCTAATATACAAGACCTTCATTCTCATTTTTAATCAAAACTGACCCCCACTAGAACTGTGGGAGTCTAAAGAATGATGGGCACTAGATTTTGGAGATTTCTTGCTTCGTTCTTTCTAGTTCTTGTTAATGGAGGGGACGATCTTTGATTGCTTTTTAAAATTTTTGAATATGAAGGAGAAGAACAACCATTTTTTGTAGGGGTAAACACATTTTCCACCCTCAAAGTGTGTCTAAATGGAAATTTTAGGCGACGAGGTCTAATTATGATTATTTGTACCACCCATAACTTCTATAGACAACACATTTTACAATTTACATCAAAATAATTATTAAAATTTCGACGAGTGAGAATTTTTAATAAATAAAATTAGACACTTAGACTTAACCAAATTCTACAAGACTTTAGACATGATCTAGTATGTCGTTATACATCGACTCTATACACTAGGATTTACTTAAAACCTTACCATCAAGCCCCACTCTAGCTTTGGGGTATGCTTGGGAGAAAAACTCTACTAAATATAGGGTGTTGAAAACACAAATAATTAACATTGGAAAAAAACTCATTAGAATGAAACTCTTTGGTAAAAATATTAAGCTACCTAGATGTTTTACATGACTTTATAAACATACTAGAATCATGCCATGCAGGGCTGCAGAATTTGAATTTACATAACTTTGATAATCTGCTTAATGATGATGATGAATTCTAGATGTTTGAATGCTCAAACATGATGGAATGCTTTGGAAAAATAAAAAATGTATTCTTCTATATGGTAGTTGACACTTGGTGGTCAACAATCCAGTTAGGTTGAAAGTTGAAACCACCCTCAAACATACTGAGTCATTTCATGAAATTTAGTTAAAAGGATGAAATGTCTGTTATGAACATAAATTATGTAAAAAAAAGATAAAAATAGATAATAAATAATAATCATAATAATATAAATATAATAATAAATAATAAGTAAATTAACTAATGGTTAGTTAGTTAATAATGAAAAGGCATGTCTTAGAGGCATGCCTGTTCCTGAAAGGGTACTTACCTGGCTATATATACAAGACCTTCATTCTCATTTGTAAATCATCCTACATCAATTCTTTATACAATATACAATTTACAATTATTGTCCTACGATGGATGTCTTTGTCTATGAAGTATTTTAAATATTTCTGCTGCGTTTACGACTAGTGGTCGTTACAATGTCACTTTTACTTTAAGAATTTAACACTACCATTGATTGCCAACATTGCTAGGGTTGAGATCTAAGAGGAAAATGAGAAGGGAGGCATCCTTTTAATGGCTTGGAGGGGTTGTTTTTGGAGGGAAATAGCCCCTAGCTTCCCTGAAAACCAATGTGGAAAAAGTCGGGATTAAATACTAAAATACCAATTTTTTCAACTAGCTGATTAAATTGGCCGACTTTTTGCTGACTTTTTCAATCCCGAAAAATCGGGAATAAATTGTAATACTCTCGATTTTATCGTGAATCGACCCAGACTCGTCCCTCCTTTCCTAGGACGTGGATAAGAGGCCAAAAAGGGGAAAAGCACATCTTTGCTTGTTGTTTTTGCTCCCATTCATCCCTGTGGAGAGAGTAGCTATTTGCCATTGACCAAGAGGAGGAGATTTGCTAGTTTTGTGGTGGGGATTTGGAGATTTGTCCACTGCTCAATGTGAGAGATTCAAAGTGCTGAATTGTTGCTGCCAGGTATGTATTTTAATTTCTCTCTTGGTCTTTGTTACACAAATGGCTTCTTAATTTTTTTTATAATTCTCTAAGTTTGTTTTTATCTTATTTTTGCGTAGAATTTTAAATCAAAACATTTTTTAGAATCTAGATTGAAGAAAAACTTCAACTTTCAAGGATCAAATAACAAAAATTCAAACCCTTGTTTAGTGAATATGAGTGTGTTCAAGTGAGTGAGAAGAGACATTTAAAATCTAAAATCAACAATTACATTTGTGTTTGTTTCTTATGTGATGGAATTTTTTTTAATTTTTTTTGTGACTACGTTCAAATTCAAGTTCAAAGTTTCAAACAAAATGCCAAGGCTTTTGCACCCTATGTGGGAATATGGTGAACATAATGTATTTGACTTGCAAGTTGTGTGGCAAGCATATGTCAGGAGGTATCAATAGATTAAAATTCCATTTGGGGAAAATTCTGAGGCAAAATGCAGACCTTTTCCCAAATCCATCTCCAGAAATCATCCGACAGGCCATTCAATCGTTGATGGATAAAGTGGAGGGAAAACACATCAGGGCAGCACTAAAAATCCAACTTGTAGGGGCGTCAAGAGTGGGGGGAAGTGAGAGTGGTTCTTCAACATCACCTTCCACGCCCATATGTCCCAACCCCTCATCTTTCTCAACTTTTTTTGTTCCTAGAACCACACCTGATGCACAACCTGGCATCAAATCGACACTCAAAAAAAGGAAAAGATAGAAGCTGACAAGTTGGTCAGTAAGTTTCTTCTATGGAGTGATTTTCCTTTCAACATTGCCAAGACAAACCCATTCTACCAACCTATGTTTGATGTTGTTGCTGTCGTTGGCCCAGGGTACAAAGCTCCCACATTTGCAGAATTGAGAGAGCCTATTCTTCAAGATGAAAAGACTGATTGCACTTTTAGATAGGAGGAGTTTAGGGAATCATGGGAACACACTGGATGCACAGTCAAGTGAGATGGTTGGACTGACCAGAAGGTTAGGACCCTTCTTAAATTCTTGGTTAGTTGTCTCAAGGGGACAATGTTTATGAAATTTGTTGATGCATCTGCACACATTAAAGATGCACATTTATTATGTGAGTTGTTGGACATCTTCATTCAGGAAGTAGGCCCAAGAAATGTTGTCCAAGTCATAATGGACAACGCTGCAAATTATGTTGCAGCTGGCAAGTTGCTTATGGAGAGGTATCCTAACTTGTTTTGGACACCTTGTGCTGCTCATTGTATTGACTTGATGTTGGAGGATATAGGTAAGATTCCTCTTGTGAGGGATATTGTTGAATCATCCAGGAGCATAACAAAATTTATATATAATCATGCATCTGTGCTTAGCTTGATGAGAAGATTCACCAACAACAAAGAGTTGGTGCATCCTGCCATTACACGATTCGCCACTACTTTCATATCTCTTCAGTCTCTGTTGAATTCTATGTGGGATGTGAAGATCATGTTTCTTTCACCGGATTGGTGTGCTTTATCTATTAGGTGCAAACCAGAGGGAGAGGGCATATGCAGACTAGTTTTATATTATTAGATCTTTTGGGTAGGAGTAGAGGAGGTGTGTGCCATTTCAAAACCTTTGGTAAGGGTTCTTCGGTTGGTTGATGGAGACAAGCTCGCAATGGGCTACTTGTATGAGGCCATGGATAGGGCCAAAGAAGCCATTTTCGCTTATTACGAAGATAAGGGAGAGGAGGGGTTAGAGAAACAACAGGTCATATGGAAAGTGATTGTTGAGCAATGGAACAATACCCTCTATCACCCCACTCATGTTGCATGTATCTACCTCAACCCCGCATTTTCTTACGCCTGGGTTTTCAGATTTGATGCTGAGGTGATGGATGGATTCTTCACTTGTGTTGAGAGGTGTTGAAGGAAATGTAACTAGGTTCGGTCTTCATAAATGTACTTTTGATATTTGTATTTATTCAAGAAAAGAAATATTATTTTTATAATATAAGTCAATGAGTTTCTTGCTCATTGAAATAGGTCTAGCACTATTTAAAGTGCTATAGGTGAGTCAAATAGTCAAAAGAATAAGTTGAAGACCTTAAGGGCATGTTATACCTTGCATGTATATGTATTATGGTCAAGAAAATACCTCCAAGAAAAGTCACAAGCATCCTCCAAGCAACGACATCCCTGGAAAAAGAAATCCGAAGCATAAGAGCAGTCCTCAAGTTAGCCTTCAAACAAGTTATCTAGTTGGCCTCAAGTTGGCCTAAAAGGAGGAGAAAACACCTATATATAAGGGTCATACTCCACTCCAATACAATGCATTCATAGCTCTGAAATTAGCACAAAAAACGAGGAAGAAGAAGGGTGATCAAGTGACAAGAAAGGGAGCCTTTAGTGCAGCGTACAAGGAAGAGTCTAGACTGAAGTTGAAGGGACTGTTTTCTAGGGTAGAAAACAATCACACATGCGAGAAACATACCTCTTTCTACAGTCACAACAACACTATCATTACAATCACATAATATCATTGGTTGGGCAATCTAAGCAGGCCTATAAGGCCCCTCACTCAAGCATAGAAGGAGCTCTCACAAGCGAAGAAGGAAGAGGTCTACACCACAGAGAAAACAGTCACACGTGCGAAGGTAAAGAGGTTGTCCCTGCTATCATAACAACCCTCCCATTGCAGTCTTACAAGTTCATTGATTGGTGAAGACAAGAAAGGAATCATCATATGAAAAGGGTCTCATCAAAGGCATCTTCTCTAGAGCAAGTACAACAAGGTTACGAACAAGTTGAAAGAAGAACAAAGTGTCAGAAGAATGAGGACAAGGTGTCGGGAAACAAAATGCTGGAAGAAGTGCCTGGGTATAAGGTGTAGAAAGGAGTGAAGACTTGACTTGTGCTTGGAGGATTTCTTTGTCAGGGATCTAGGGTTTGTCATTGATCAATAGAAGCTTCAATAAGAGAAATTCACTAAAGGGTTTTCCTCTCAAGAGAAGAGAGGTTTTGGCCTTGGTAGAGAGCCAACATCGTGTGTTCTTGTTCATATGTTTTGTTAGCAGTTTGATGAAGTACACGCATATGCACTAATAATAAGAAGAAGAAGAATAAGCTAATAAGGAAAAGTAAAAATACTCGACAAATTGTTATCAAGTAACGAATAATCACACTACACTAATTTTCCCTAGATTCTTCAACAAGAGGATGGTGGCATCTGAGCAAGAACGTGAAGATATTTCTAAAGAAATGGAGGTATAAAGGATGGGAGGTGGCACATTTGGTTTTACCATGGCTATTAAGAATCAGACGAAATGCTAGGTAAGCTTCAACTTGTTTCAAACTTTCAAGTTTAGAATTTCAATGTTTTTTTATGTTTCTCATTTTTCTTTTGACTTGTAGATGCTTGGTGGACAAGTTTATGGTGGCAGAGTACCCCATCTCCAAAATCTTTCCATTCGAGTGCTCAGCCAAACATGTAGTTCCTTTAGGGTGTGAGCGTAATTGGAGTGTATTTGAAAAAATACATAGAAAAAAGTGCAACAGGTAAAAAAATTTCAAATCAAATATTTTGAATTCATTTGATTATTTTTAATATTTAAATTTTCTAAGTACTAATTTACAATCTATGACCCTAATACAGATTGGAGTCCCAACGCCCCAATGACATGGTCTACGTCTACTACAATCTTCGGTTGTGGGTGAGACAACTTCAGAAGCCCCCTGATGTGGAAGCCATCTCACTGGACAATATTGATACCACTACTGCATGGAGGGTTGAGACTGAGAGATCGACCATGGACTCGATCCCTGATTGGTTAGATGTGGATCCAAAGGAGGTAGCGGTGGTAGGGGAGGGAGATCCAGAGGTAGAGGAGGAGGAGCAACATCAGGGTCAGGAGGCAGAGTTGAATGAAGATGATGAGGAGGAGGTGACACCATCTAGGATGGGCAGTAGCAGCATAGGACAAAGGCCACCTCTTTTATCGGCTTCTAGAGGATGACTAATTCCATTTGTATTTCCAGTGGTTGGGCCTTCTTCCTCTAGAGGAAAAGGCAAAGCCATTCCCTATTCCCGTAAAAGGGGCAGAGGATCTGAGTGACTGATTACTTGATGATATGTAGATGAGTCATGATATACATCTATTATATTTTTTGTTGATACTTTGACTCTTGAGAGTTGAGACTCAGACAAGACTCAAGATTCAGGAGTTGATTCACTATTTTGATATGTGATGTAGCACTAGACTTCATATACATATTATATATTAGCTTTCTTTACATGTTTATGTGGAAATGCATTTATTTGATGTTGTGGATACTCTAGATGCTAAAAAAAATAAAAAAAAATGAATATTTTTGTATTTTTTTAAATTTTGCCGACTTTAAAAAAAAAAATCCCAACTTTGACGAGTTTTTCAATTTTTGGACCCTTGCCGATTTGATCCCGACTTCGACTTTTTCCACATTGCTCAAAACCACTCAGAAAATCCAAAAAATAACTCACCTGGGGTCCATGACCGAGCTGGTAATGAACTGGCTGGTTTATGGGAAAACCAGTCAGGCTTGTCATAAACTAGTCGGTTTACGGCCGGTTATGGAAAGTCTTAGCCAGTGAATCTGCCTAAGCCAGTTTTTCAACTGGTTCATCCCCTTCAGCGATTGAACCAACCAGTTTGACTGGTTTCCTATTCAAACCGACTGGTTTTGAATACTATGATTTGGATATGTGCTTAGAATTTCCATGCGAACCTCAGAACCTCAACTACTAAAAATAACAATGTTTCACATGTCGTGCAAAAATAGGTCATCAAAATCATGAGCTCATACTTTTGACATTAAAGCCTTTGAACTCTAGCTGCTAAAAATAGTAGTGTCCTCCAGAACTGATGAAAGTGGCTGTGAAATGTCTTTGACTATGAAATTGGCTGAAATCATTGAAAACTCCTTCATCTGATCTATATGAAAGCTGGCTCTGACCTGTGTGGAAGCAGCAAACTCTGAATGCCAGCTCAATGAGAGCTGGCTCTTAACCCTCTAGTTTGCAAGGGGAAAATCTAAGGGTTAACAAGGCCCAAAGGATTTTTGTGTTGATCTCTAAGCGCACCTTGGTATTCATGATATTAGCATCAATATTATGAAACTTAATGAGCCATCACACTTGGACAAAGAGGTGCATGTGTCTCACTGGGAAAGGTACCATTTTAGAGTTCTATTATTCAGTTTGAGAAGATGTGTTTTTTGATACCTGAACTAGAACCATAGGAAGCAAGCACAACAATTTATTTGGTTGGTCAAAAAATGACTCTACCATATCAAGCTAAATGGATTTCCCAGTTTACATTTGAACAAAGATTTACTGATCTTTAACAGAATTGGGGACAGTTCCTTATTAAGTAGGAAGGAAATGAGTAAATGATACCTCAATAGTCAGGGTTTACATCCCTTGCAATAGGCTACATGAACTTGGAAAGGGGATATGCCCCTTGTCCCTGGTGTGGCTCGGGAGATGCACATCCTTCACCTGGGAAAAAGACAGGCATCTCCTAAGCTCTCCGGGGATGCATCCAATGACCCCAACCCAAATCAAGGGATGTTCCTATTTAATAGGCTAATTAATTCCCTTAAAATTGTGGTATGATTGGTTTTCTTAATTCTGTGTAGACTGCCACATTCCTAGTGCCCATTCTTGGAAGAAAAGAACGTTGTCTTCACAACTGCTAACATCTTGCTGAATTTTGTTGGATGGACTTGAAAAAAACTGCATTATTTCTCTAATCTCCAGTTAAAATAATTTCTTGTGGACTATAACCCTCGATGTGTGTCGTCAATTGTAGAATAAAACTAACATAAAAAAATCTAAGGCAAAAAAAGGTCAATGGTTTATTTGCTCAACCCTTTACACTCTTTGGGGCATACATAACTTGAAACTAAAGCCTTCATTGGGCATGTACCCAATAGGAAACCAACAAATGCATACATATCTATTTTTTTTAAAATTAATTTATCAAGGGGGAAATCGGTAACTAGAACATACAATCATTGCTGCCACCAAGAATCACATAGTGCTGCTGCCTAGAAAACCCCCTCTGGCCTATTATGATAGCACACAAACCATACTGAGCAAGGTTACCTTTGATTCCAACTGAGGTGGGTGGCATTAGCACCATGAATCCCAACCACTCAGGCTACTCCTGACTGGCTGTAAACAGATCTGAGTTAAAAAAGGTCAATGCTTTATTTTCTTAACTCTAAACCTTGTTTGGAACATGTATAATTTGAAAATAGATCCCAACATTCATTTTTTCCACCATGGAGATGAAAAATGCAGCAACATTGTTTGTCATTTGGTGAGTGCTGAAAACCACTTTTGGGCCTCAATTTGGAGCTTGGGGTGCTTATTTGCTACTGCAAAAACTGATGGACACCCTTTCTGTGTCCATCCCTTTTTTTGCCATGCAGGCATCATCTTCTTGCTGTGGATAGTGATTGTATGCAGTGGGTATCTGCATTTTGCTATGTGGGCACCATTTTGCTGCCATGGGCTTCAATTTTTAGTTGTGGGCAGTTTTCTGTTGTAGGTACCATCTTCTTGCAACTGACAATGATTTTATGTAACTCACACCATTGTCTTGCTGTTGTCATTTTTTTCAGGCTTCATTTCAAGCTTGCAGAATTTGAACCACTTCCCCAAAGTCCTATATGGATGTTGGTATTGACCAGCAACTCGAATAATGGATCCTGTGATCTTATATCAGACTGCATTTTTGGCCGATGTTGTCAAACCAAACAAGGTAACATGCGCACGTACACACACACTGCACTGGCATGCTCTATTTTTCAAGGTTTGTACTCGGTAGTTCCTGTACTAAAGATGCCCTCCATACCTGAGATTCATTGTAAGTTTGATGTGTGTCTGTGTGTGGTTTGATGCATCCATGAGCTTGGTCAACTCAGTGTAATACATTAGTACCCCTAAGTGTAAAATATTAATGTACATACCTGCACTTGGCATAGCCTATTTGGAGGTTTGTACCAGGTACCCCATCTCTAGAAATGTCTAGTACTCAGGTACTAAAAATATTCCCATACAAGAGACTCCATGCAACTTTGATGTGCATGTGTGTGTTTTGATGCACCCATGAACCTGGGGTACTAGACATTTCTGGTACCCTGGGTGCTAGAATGCCCCCATACAAGAGACTCCATGCAACATTGATGTGCATGTTTGTGTTTTGATACACCAAGTACTAAGTGTAAAATATTGATGTGGTTTATTTGTAGCACATATTTGTATATATGTATTTGTGTGTAGATATCTTTGTATAAATGTATAAAGATATATCGAACATACACCATGCCATAAAGAAAAACTCATCAATACACTTGCACTTCTACCTCTGTTGACTTTTATGTCAATCGACTATGGTTATATATTGACCATGTTGAAATTTGATCACAATTGATTGTAACTTACTGTTGTTAAAAGTTGTATTTAACGTTTTTTTAGAGACTGATCATAATGAACTGCAGTCAAATATATTGACCATGTTGACTATAGTGCAAAGTTGATCATGATTGATTGAAACTGATCACTCTTAAAATTTGTATATAACCTTTGTTAGAAAAAGATCATAATGAACTGCAGTTAAAATTCACACACATAAATTAAATCTAAAACATTATTTTGGCATCCAGGTTGATAAATCCACTGTATTATGCCATGGTAATTATTTTCCAAACTTAACAAGATCTGTGTCTGAAGTCTGAACTCTTTAGAATGCATTCGAAGGAAATTTACTTATAAAATATATTACAAGGAGTAGGTAATGATATAGGAAGAAGATGGCCTTTGTTATCTTAGTGGGAATTCTGATGCTAACAAGGGTTGGCTTCCTTTTCCTCAAGTTTTTAAATGTTTCTCGTGACGAAAATGAATGCACTTTTGGGCATGAATTTCTGCCTTCCTCTCTTCTTGAACTTGCAAATCTTCCTTGATGGCATTGTCCTTACCTATCCTTGCCAAAATTGCTAGAGGCCTGCTGGAAAAGAGTGGAACATAACTAACTCTTTAAGTTCCTGAAAGGATACGCATGAACGTTATAACAAAATGCATAAGAACTTTAATGTGAATAGATCAATATACATACCTCAGGGAGGTTCATAACAGGATTATTCAGAGTTCAACTGTTTGCCTCTTGAGAATATAAATGATCTCACTCTTGATGATAGGAATTTAGATAACTGCTTCATAAAAATGATGTGAACTAATAAATGGGTTTTGGAAGATGGACAACCTGAGGGCAATGTTGTTTCTTCTTAAAGCATGTGCAACTCATATCAGACCTTGATTGAAGCAAGGCCTTGTTCATAATAATAATAATAATAATAGTTAAGTTGTTAACTTAGTTTAAATGAATAAGTGGGATCTTAAAGACACTTTAACAACTAAGGGTTTATTTGTGTGGATTCCTAAATGTATAACCCAACTTATTCTGGCAAGTTGTGACATGGCTTATGAAACATCATACCATTCAGTCCGTATGGTACAACTCTTAGAACAACAAAAAGATCTTGAAAGATAGAATTCAGGTGAAAATAAATTTAGGGATATGCACGAGAATAAGTCTTTTCTCATTGGAAACCAGAGCTATGAGTAGAATGAATCCCAAGTACGATGCATCCAAGGAGAACTCTTGTCCAATTTCTGGAGATTGGCTACTTATTCGAGTCCTTCCTGTTTGAAAATGCAGTCTAAAATTTGAGAATGTTCTACAATCTAAGCAGAACAGTTTCAATTTTTTTTGGTAATCTGGTGGTTTCCATTTCCAAGTATTATGTGTTTGTATAGGCACATATTCCTATATGTATGCCTGTATGCATATTAAAATATATAAAGAGAATAGATATATACACCTTGTTACCAAGAAATCTGAAAATGGTATGGGTGTATATGTACTTGTATACATCCCTGCACATCTAAAGAAGGATAGATTCGTGGACAAGGCCAAGTTTGCTTAAGGTTCTGTTGGTTGGGAATGGCTAGACAAAAGTTTTGTGTAGACTGTTTTTAGCTTGAGGTGAGGCCAAAAGCTTAAACAAACCAGCCATAGGAATTGTAGTAGGTCACTGGGCTCAAGGAGGCATCCACTGGCCTATTTCAGATTTAAAAAAGGGAGGCCGAGGTAGAAAAAGAGGTGATTAAGGTTGTTGTAGCAGCAAGCAGGGCTGTTTGAAGGGTAAAGGAGCATAAAATAGGGCTCTTAAAGGGGTCTAAGGCCCAAAGGAGCTAGCAAAGGGCCGAAGAAAGGTACATCAAGAGGAGCATGGGCTAAAGGATCATGCCCACGTAAGCTGATTTGTGTTTCAGTAATCTAATGTGGGCTGGTAAAATCCCTAGTTTGCTACAACTAAGTATTTATAGTGTTGTAGGTGTCTTTATGAGAGTAGGAAAGGCTTAGAGGACAAAGTCTCAGCCCTAGGGTATTGGTCAAAAGGACTTGACATTGTAGTGGGGTATAAGGGGCCATTATCTCTAGCATGAGAACCCCGTGAGTTTTCCTATTAATGGAATTGTAAGAGACAAGGTTTGGGCATAAAATATTGTGTACTATCATTGATCTAATTGCTACTATATTCCGCCCTACAAAATTGTTTAAAGTTAGGAACTACTAGTGCATTTATGTTTCCTAGCTAAGGCATAGATTATACCTATGGTGCATGGGTTTCTAACATGGTGTCAGAGCTACTTCGAAGAGTAGTTGGATTTGAGATGTGCACAAGTGTTAGCTCTTAAAGGGAGCTGTGAGACTAATGCAAGGAGACCATGGGCTCAAAGGGATAGTCAACAACCCAATGGAAGTCTAACCTTCAGGTTCAAGCGAGGGAGTGGAGTCTTCCAAGCCATGCAAGGAAATTCGTGGTGCATGCTGTTGGAAACACTGGGGGGGGGTGGGTGAATCAATGTTTCTTTTCAGTTGTTACTTTTACCAATTAGATCACTTATATTTAGAACACAAACTGAACAATAAGAATAAATGATTTTATTAATTTCTTCTTTACAATAAATAAACTACAATATATAGGGCTCCAACCCTAGATGAAGACACCGATCTTCAATCTCCCAGGTTCCAACTTGTATTTTCCAACCACCGACTTCGACTTCCAAGGCTCCAACCTTGTCAATTTTGAGGCACCAACCCTCTATCTATTTCAGGCTCCGACCTGGTTTCTTGAGGACTTCGATCCTCTAGGTTTCCAACCCTATCCTCCAAGGCACCAACCTTGTCTTTTTGAGGCTCCGACCTCTTGGGCTCCAGCCCTTACTTTACTTCATCAAGATGTAATTGGTTATACTTCATAGCTCCCAATGCCTTATTCAATAAGCCTTGTCAATCTTCAATTATGCCTTCCCTTTGTCTCCACGTCACATCATCAATGACAACTTTGTCTTCTTAGAAGGTATCACCATTGCTCTTCATGTCACCCAAACAAAATCTCCAAAGTTACCTCATGATGGCTTCAATGCATCATGGTCTTCAATGATCTCCACAAATCTTCAATATGCTGCTTCACAAAGTTCTCCAACTCTACCCTATTCTGTTCTCAAGAGAAGACTTCAACAAGCTCTATTTGTCTAATCTTAATAAATCAACACTTCGACCACAACAACTACGACAACTTCAACCACAAGAACTTCAACCACGGAAAGTACGGTAGCTTCGACCACGGCAACTTCAATGACGACAACTTCAACTACGACAGTTGTGACAACTTCGACCACGACAGCTTCAACTACGGCAACTGTGACAACTTCGACCACAACAACTATGACAACTTTGACCACGGAAACTATGACAACTTCAACTACGATAGCTGTGACCATGGAAACTATGAAAACTTTGATCACGACAACTACAATAGCTTCAACCACAACAACTATGACAACTTTGACCATGGCAAGTACAAAAACTTTGACCACGAAAACTATGACAACTTCGACCACGACAAATTCTCTGCTCCTAGCTTGAACATGTGGGAGACTATTTAACCCAAGAATAATTCCACAAACTTGTCTTCCTTGCTTTTCTAGGCTACAACTACTTCTCTACCTCATCTTGTCTCTACTGAAAAATCTAAGCTTGAATGGATGAATATAGGTTTATATTTATTGTGGTTTTTCCATATTTTGAAGGGACACGTCTCTTTGCCAAGGGTTATGAGCCTACTCAAGTCAATTTGGACAATTTGACAATTTTTGACATATGCTGAATTCAAAAATCAATTTCTCTTCAACGATAAGGAATTAGGAGGCAAGTGAGTACTCATTGGAAACCTTATGACCTCCTCTATAAGCTGATATATCCATATCAACTTATAGATATGACCTCTATTTAATTTTTCTTTGATCATATCCATATTTTTTCTTAACAACCCTATTAAAGAATTTCTTTTATGGAATTAGAGCATCAAGTGGATTATAATTTTTTCACTATTTTGACATGCTAGTGCATGTGATCTTCATGCATTAGGATTGCATACAAGGACTAGGGTTTCTTTGACATATTCATACATCTAGGGTTACTAGATTAGGGCTTCATCACATGGGAATTATGAGCATCATTCAACAAGGCTAGGGTGCCTTTTCAATATGTCTTCATGGGCATCTTCAACAAGGTAACTTCTTTCTTAGGGCATCTCCAACAAAGCTTGGGCAATGCATATAAGGGCAAGTTATTGGCTTGCCATCATTAATGACCAACATGGCTAGCTTCAACAATGCAAACATGAAATCATAATGACATCATTGCTAGTGCTTTGTTATGGCAAGTGCATCTAGAATTTCATTAATATACTCATGCACCTAGGGTCTAGTCAAGTAGTTAGGGTTTAGGTTCTTAGGGTTTGCACAATATCTATGGTAAGTGTTTATTTCAACAATTCAACTATGATGCCATCAATGACGAATTTATTCAACAATCTCCCCCTTTATCATTGATGGCAATACTCCCCCCCCCACTTTCAGCGTTCTCTCCCCCTTTGACATCAATGGCAAATGGGCTGCCCAAGTACTCCCCATATCAAGTTGCTTCTTTTCATCATATTTTCTTCATCAATAATAATTCTTCATAGGCATGTTTCTCCCCCTGTTATGGTGCTCTTCCTTCTAGCAATGTGGTCCATGATAGATGTGTTTACATTTCTTCATGTGATGAACCAACTCTTGCCTTTATAAACTCCTTTAGCTGAAGAAAGATTGCTTGCTTTGTGATCAAATGGAAGAAATATTCAACAATAGTCCATCGGATGAGTAAGGGATCATGTTCTTCAATGGAGTTGCTCCTAAGAGATGATCCATCAAAGGATGATTGTCAATGAGTGACTAATTAAGGATTTCATAGGGTCCTTTCACTGATAGCTTCTGCAAGAATGATCCCAAGCTCTCCCTAACTGTATGTGCTCCTTTTTGGTAGATCCTCATCATCAAACACTTGGAATATCACATTTTTCAAGGATGCCTTCATCAAATCAACATGTGTTGTTGGCTAGAGTGTCCAAGAAACTTTAAGATCCAATTTGCTTATTTCTCCATATTTGTGTAACTTTCTTTTCTGGCTTGGTTATCATGGTTCTAGCTTGTGTAGGGACCCAAGTCAAGTTACAATCACGTACCATATGTTTAATGTTATGGCAATTGAAGCACTCCATCTTGTTTATGAATGAGTAATCATGACTTCTTGCAAAATTGCTTCTAGGAGATTGACAGGGACCATTATATTTGTCTTTGTGATATGCTCTACAATCTTTTGCCATGTGGCCAAAGTTTGTACAAGAATAGCAATAACCAAGAAATATACTTTGGTTTGGGATATGAAGATGTCCTTGATGTACTTCTGAAGTCTTTTTTCCGTGGGATTCTTTGATGATATTCATTGCCTTTTGTATTCTTGACACCATTTGCAAGTGTTCTTGGAGTAGGATTTCTTTCAATGTGTTCTTTACTCTTCTCCTTGCCTTTGTTGGAACTGGGAGCATCAACATTTCTTCCAGGCTTCCTCACATCCTTGTTGTTTGAAGCATTAGGGTTTGCATAATTCTTTCTTGAGGATTCACCTGCATAACCAAGACCTGATTTATCAAGGGGAGACCTTTGATGACTTAGGATGTCATCTAGGGTTTGAGAGCTCTTCAAGTTCTTATTTAGCAAGTCAACTTCCTTTTTAAGAAAGACAATTTCTTCTTTCATTTTCTTTTGTTCTTCATCCTTCTTTGATAGTATGATCTCCATTTCCTCCTTCAACTTGGTTGCTTCACATGATTGGGCCTTAAGAGAAGTGATTTTTGATCTTAACATGGTGATGTCATCATTCTTTTCTTCTAGTTGGCATGTCATGGTGTTTCTCTCCTTTTCTGCTTCATCAACTTGTCCTTTTATGAATGCCAAAGCTTCCATCACCTTCTCAACTCCTTGTGCTTGTTTCCTTCTTCTAGTTGAGATCTAAGGGAGGAGACCTCTTCCTTATATTGACCAATCTCTGCTTCAAGTTTGTTTAAACTCTTGAGTCTTAGTTCAAGGTGGCTTGACAAAGTTTCTTCCCTTTTCTTTGCCTTATCTAATTGATTTGTCATGGATATGACTTCTTCATGATGCTTTTTTTTGTTTTGATGAAATTCCTCCTTAAGCTTGGTGAGCTCCTCATCTCTTTCTTGTACTTGAAGCTTGAAAAGGTCAACTTCCTTCCTTGTCTTGTCCTGGTCACCATCTTGCACTTTCTTCTTAAGTTCCTCATTTTCTTTTTTCAAACTATTAATCTCTTCCATGGCAGCTATAAGTTTAGTTAGGAGAACTTCTTCAAAGTCTTCTTTACTTTCTTCTTCTTCTAGGTCTTCTATGGCTTTGATGTCATCACTCTTATTTTTAGCTTCCTTGATGGGTTCTGGATTTCCTTCTTGCTTTCCATCATCTTCTTGACTAGAGGTCATGGTCAACGCTCCTTTTAAGTGAAGGTCATGAAGTTTGTCCCATATATCTTTTGCTGACAAACATTTCTCCAAATTGGCCTTTATAGAATCTGGTAGCCCATTCAAAATTGCCTTCATCGCTCTTGCATTGTACTCCTTGGATTCTTTGTTCATCATGCTATCAGTAATCACTGATTCCCATATTTCAACGCCTTGAACCATTAAGAAATTTCTCATTCTTATCTTCCATACATCAAAATTTCCATTGAACAATGGAACTTTCCCAATTTGATTATCTTCAGTTTTCACAGTTGAGGAAGACACATCTTTAGAAAGATTGGAGGTTTTCGTCCTTGGCTTCACCATTTGTGTTCTAAGGATCAACCTTCAAGCTGTTAGGCTTTGAGAGAAGGTACCTGCTCAAATATCAATTGTTGGAAATACTGAGGGGGGGGGCTGAATCAGTATTTCTTTTCAATTGTTACTTTTACCAGTTATATCACTTATATTTAAAACACAAAATGAACAATAAGAATAGATGCTTTTATTAATTTCTTCTTTACAATAAATCAAGTACAATATATGTAGGGCTCCAACCCTAGATGAAGACACTGATTTTCAATCTCCCAGGCTCCAACCAAGCATCGACTTGGACTTCCAAGGCTCCAACCTTGTCAATTTTGAGGCACCAACCTCAAGGGCTCCAACCCTATATCTGGTTCAGGCTTTGACCTAGTTTCTTGAGGACTTCGATCCTCTAGGGCTCAAACCCTATCCTCCTGTTATCACTCAGGTTGTCCTTAAGCTCCGGAAAAGGATACGGCCGAGGTAACCACAGACCAACTTTGGACTGTAGGTTCTAGCCAACCTGCAATCAGAGAGGGCTCTCTCTTTATGATTTAGCTTTGTTGAAAAGGATTTTAGGCTAGGTCTTGAGTTCAGAGGGTTTTGTTTTGTTTTTGGTGGGAAAATTGATGTTTTCAGACAGAGAAGCAAGGCATAGTCTGGTAGTTTCAAACCATTGGGCATGGAGTCGAGGAGGGGAACTGCTGGTGCATTTCTTCTATCACAAGAGAGGTAAAATGGAGCAAGATAGCCGAGCATGAAACAATATTTCAGGTTTAAATGATGGGAAGAATGCTAAGTAATGAGAGGCAGTTAAGAATCTCTCAATCAACTTAACAGATGGAGGTAACAAAGCTCTACCTAGGGGCAGTGAAGAATCCCTAGATAATTGGCCAACACAAGTGAACCGGGGTAAACATGAGCCAGGGGGAATTCATATTCATAACCAATTCAATCAGAGGAAAACATAAAGAAATAGCAGAAATTGAGCATAGAGTGTATTTAAACAAATTCTAAGCTATTCTTTCTTTCTGCTATCTAGATAGTGGTAAACAATAAACAGAGGTAAGATGCACTTATTGCTTCAGGCTGCAGCACAAGAATTCCATCTTCATATCTCCAAAAGCATTCATTTACAACAGTCAGTTTTCTCTCCAAGCTTTCAGCAATCTTTGATTATAGAAAAAACTCAGGTATACAATGCGAGTCTCCAGTGAAAATTATCAATCAACCAACCCTTGTAACAATGCAGAGGGCGGTATATATAGGGCAAAACTATCTACAAAGTTCCTTTATTACATCTTGACCTAATTAGGTCTGAAAGAAAGATAATTACTTAACCTAATCCTATCCAGAAATAAATGTAAAAAATATCTCAGGTTGCGCTCAGGGCCGCCGTATCAAAACTGAGTAAATGATGTTATCCTCGGTGGCTTGCTGCAGTGTTTTCTGAAATAAATGTGTATGGGTTTTTGCATCTCTGCTGTCTGTCTTCATTTAAAGCTTTAACTGTGATTTGAGGGCAAGGATGGGCTGATGCCTCTTGATTTGACTTTCTGGGGGGGTTCATCAATGTTCAGGTGCTTCGAGCCCCTAAAAAATCTTCGGCTGATACTCTTTGGCTTTTCATATTCATCTGATACTCTTTGGCAATAAACCGATGCTGTTCTGACGTGTTGGTGGGTCTAATCACAAATTAATGGCTGCTGTTCGGCCTCTGTTTCCTTCAAAACTGTTTTCTGCTCCTCTCGGCAAGCTTCGCGAAGAAAAATGGTTCATTCGGCGCCTTTCGGGAGTCTTGGGGGCTGCAGAATGAAAAGATTCCCTGAAGATTCCCCATTTTGGCCCAAAAAATCTAACGATGAGCGATTTGCGCAAATCGCTCATCAAAAACTGCCTTAGAAACTGATTCCAGGGCTCCGAAGTGCGATTTTTTACCCTTCGCCCCAAAAAGTGCTGATGACATCAGCATGACGTCAGCAGATGTGACTTCGTATGGCGGGTGACGTCAGTGATGACGTCAGCATGATGACGTGGCAGGATGATGTCAGCAAGTGACGTCATCATGTACGGATGGTGACGTGGCATGTACAGTGGCAGGGTACGGTGGCAGGAGGCCACATGGCTGGTGACTCGGCGGTATGGTGGCAGGAGGCCGCGCAGGCGGACGACGTGTCGCGGTGATTGGGCCGGGGGGGTGATGCAGGCGGGTAACATGTGGCTTACGTCACAAGGGAGGGCAGTAAGCAGTTTTGGGTGCACCGCCATTAGCGCCTGGGCGGTTTTGGGGGGAGGGGCTCCGCCACACCCCAGAGCCTGACGCATGGCGCGAGTACGACGGTAATACCGCCCATCTCCCGGAAGCTAAAGCTCGGGCGTTTCGAGGATGGGAGGGCCCGTCAGCCGTAGATCTGCGGGGCGGATGATCCAACGGCTGGCGGGGATGGCGAGTCGGCGGGGGTATACGGCGGGGAATATGTGCGGAATATTCCAATATAAATAGCGCGCGCAGGTGGGGTTTGAAACTTAGGTTTAGTGGCTTTGGGGGGTAAATACGGGCGCGGGTTAATGTATTTTATGCCCGAAACTTAGGATAAGGGGGCAAAAAGTGGGTTTTTGAGGGTTTTTAGGGGTAGGGAAGAGGTTATTAATCTGGCCAGGTGTCAGATTAATCCCTGTTTAGACATGGATAGGCTAAAAGCAGTCCCAGATGGACTGTTCTTTTCCTGACTTAGAGAGAATATGGCTATATTGCCAGGGAGGGGATATTTACATAGGGGAATTTTATATACAAAGTTTTAGTAGGGGAAGGGGGAAAACTGATAGGGAGTTATATAATACTTGTTAGTAGTTAATATGAAGATGATAAGCAGGCGCTAAGGTCAGGGCCCTTAGGCTAATTTTGGGGAAAAGAGTTTGAAAAAATAAAATCCTTGAGTGAAGCAGATCTTCACCAAGGCAACTGATATGGATGATGATGAAACTAAGAGGAATCAAGCAGATCTTGACCTCTTTGGGAAATTAGTAAGTGACTTGGGGAATTAGAAGAAGAGGGAGTTAGTTATGTCCACCTTTGAGCTCCCTTGCATGAAAACTGCCTGCACTGTGATCTATAAAGTTAAAGCACTTTGTAACACAAAATTGATCATAAATTATCATTCTGCAACCACACAGCTACCTACCCAGCCTACTCTCCTAACATTTTTTCTTCTTTTGAATTGGGTGCACTTAGACTTGCAAACCCAGATTTACAAATTTTCTTTTGAATTTTTCCTATCTAAATCTACACTTCTTTCTGCCAGGGCCCAGATTAAACAGTTGGGTCCCTTTGATTCTATACCTATCTACAGATCTGCCAAGATTAAACTGTTTGGACAAATATCATTCTCTATATTCTAAAACAGGAAATTGAAACCTAGGGAGACCAAGATTAAACTGTTTGGACCTCCCTTAACTGAAAACTCTTCAAAACTGGAACAACTCATAAAAAATGGAATACAACAGTGCATTTGGACTAAGCATACTTCATGGCACCTCGTGGAAATATGGAACACTGCAGCCTGCAAAGTATGACATATTTGGCATGTAAAAATGTCAATCATGAAAAATGATACCCTGTTGCAACAGGAGGCTAACAGTGGCTCCACTTGGGGATGGCCTTCCCTTGTGGAAGGCCAAGAACAGCAGGTCAGACTGCCTTGATCTTCTGTGGTTGTTGTAGACTGCAAACACTTCTTTGTTCTGGCTGCTAAAAATATAAACTTTGAACTATGAACAACCTCCTCCTCAACTGAATTACTGTGAAATGTACAGCATCACCTGCTTTCTTCTGCGTGCTTGATAATTATGTACAACATTGTTTGAGCATTGTGCCTCTGAAAACCATGGGCCAAAACTGATGTGTCTTCTCTGACTCTGGTCCTGAACAGTTACTGACCAATTTCTTCTTCCTCGTCAACATTCTTTTGGCCGAAGATTACAATCTGCCATAGCTTGCCTTTACCATGATATATTGTAATGTGTCTGTGCTATTCTTCAATGTTGTGTTGAAATTAGTGCAGAGACAGGGCCTTTAAAACTGGAATACTTGTATCAGCTGGATCTTCACATATTTACTGTTGCTTCTTAAACAATCGGCTTGCTTACAAAAATGAAAACAAAGTGCTGATATATACAAATAAGACTGTACAACGATATATACAAAACTGCATTGTGTCCCTTTAAAAGGGGTCATGGTAATGCTTCAGCATACGGCCATTGACAGGGCCTTCTTCAGCAGAACAACCCTCTACAGATCTGAGAAAATAAGTGTTATTTCCCTGAACAGCAGAAATAACCAATGGACCTCTCCATAGAAAATCGAACTTGGCATGTTTGCCCTTGTCTTCCCTTCTTGAGTCCCATCTTAGAACTTTGTCACCAACATTGAAATCCTCAGCCTTAGCTCTCTTGTCAAACATCTTTTTGAGCTTTTCTTGCACAATTTGAGCTCTGTCATAAACTTGTTCTTTGGTTTGCTGCAGATGGATGGTCTGATTGACTCTTCTTTGAATGTCATTCGGTTCAACTTGAATCTCTTGTAACATCTTGATAGTAGGAATGCCCAGGGATGAAGGAAATCTGGCCTCCATGCCATATACTAGCTCATAAGGGCTCATCCCAATTGATCTTTTGCTTGAAAGTCTGTCTGCCCATAGGGCATTTACCAGTTTTTTGTGCCAGTTCTTCTTGTTTTCTTCTAGCACTTTCTTTATGATGTTGATGAGGCTTTTGTTAGATGATTCGGCCAAGCCATTGCCTTGAGGGTAATAGGCTGTGGAGTGGCCCAAGGTAATATGAAATCTGTGGCAGAAGTTGATCATCTTTTTGGACCTAAAGGCAGCGACATTGTCAGTGATAATTTTCTTAGGGCAGCCAAATCTGGAAAGGATATTGCACTCAAGGAATTGGATAATGATGGTGTCATTGGCTTGTCTACAGGGAATGGCTTCAACCCACTTAGTGAAATAGTCGGTGGCTGTTAGGATCCATTTGTGCTGGCCTGAGGAAGAGGGATGGATTTCTCCAATGAAGTCAAGACCCCATTGTTGAAAAGGTTTTTCTGTGGAGATAGGTTTGAGGGGCAGGGGTAACAGCTTTCTCTTTCCCTCAAAAATTTGGCATTTGTGACATGACATGGCAAACTTCTTTACATCTGCAAAAAGAGAGGGCCAATAAAAACCAGCCCTTAAAATTTTATCAGCAGTGGACTTCCAATATAGATGTCCTCCACAGTCACCTGCATGGAATTCTTTCATGACATTTTTAGTTTCATTCATGGTTAAACAATTGAGCAATATACCTTCATGATTTCTCCAAAATAATGCACCATCTATAACACAAAACTTTAAAGCCTTCATTTTCAAAAATCTTTTCTTGTTTCTGGACAATCCTGGGGGAGCACACAGGTTTAATAATACAAAGCATATATCAGTGTACCATGGGGATTGTAAAAAGATTTCATTGATCTGTGGAGTCGCCAGCTCCGGTTCATTGTCCAACTGGTTAATCTCTAAGGCTTGAAAATTTGTTTCGGACATCAGTTTAGCTAAACCTTGTCCCTTTATCAGCTTGGTTGGTTTTATTTCTATGTCATATTCAAGGATGTTTGCAATCCACTTGCCTCTTTTGCCTTCTAATCCTTCTTGAGTCAATATGTCCTTTACAGCAGCATGTGGGACATAGGCAATCACGTGTGAATATAAAATGTACACTCTGAAATCCTTGATCGCCATAACAAGTGTGTAGGCTTGCTTTTCCATTATTGGGTACTTCAAAGGGGCGTCTCTTAGAGCTCGGCTAAAAAAAGAAATTGGCTTTTCAGCTCCCTGTTCATCCTTTTGCAAAAGGACAACGGCTATAGTGTGATCAGATGCAAACGAAAATATGATAAAATCTTTATCGAACTGTGGGCTAGTTAGGACAGGGGTTTGTGTTAAGGCTGATTTGATACTCTCAAATGCTTGCTTAGTTTCAAGAGACCATTTTACCTTGGCATCCTTCTTTAACATGTTGCTTAACAATCTTATCAGCTCAGCTAGATTTGGAATAAATCTTCTCAAGAAGTTGATTTTCCCAAGGAATGCTTGTAGCTCTTTAATGTTTCTCGAAAATGGGATTTGAAGGATGGCTTGTATTCTTTCAGGATCAATTCTGATCCCATCCTTTGATATGATGTGGCCAAGTAATTTGCCTTCTTCAAGGCCAAACAGAGACTTCTTGGGGTTCAAGGAAATGCCATATTTCCTACATGTCATGAAAATTTGCCTAAGATGCTTGAGGTGTTCTTCATCAGATTTGGAAAATGGGGTTAAGTCATCAAGGTAGACTACTAGGAAGTCATGTATTTCTTTGGCGAAAGCAATATCCATTGCACGTTGAAAGGTAGCGCCAGCGTTTTTAAGACCAAATGGCATCTTTACATACTTGAATGTTCCCCAGGGTGTAGTAAAAGCAGTTTTGTCTTGATCGTCCGGGTGAACAAGTATTTGGTTGAAACCTGAAAAACCATCTAGCAAAGAGATTCTAGATGATCCCACTACTCTCTGCAAGATTTGGTCCATTTTAGGCAAAGGGTAATGGTCCTTTAGGGAGACTTGATTTAAATTTCTGAGATCTACACAAAGTCTAATTTCGCCTGTCTATTTTCTCGTAGGAACAAGATTAGACACCCATTCAGAAAATCTGATGGGTGCTATGATGCCTGCTTCAAACATCCTCTTTACCTCCTTCTCAATCGGGGGAAGAAGCATAGGGTTAATTCTTCTAAGTTTCTGCTTGAAGGGTTTCTGGTTTGGTTTTAAAGGAATGGTGTGTTGGATCACCAAGGTGTCATAAGATTTCAGATCCTCATAGCTCCAACCAAATACATCTTGGAACTCTTTGAATAAGTCAATGTACTTGGGCTTTTGATCAGGTGGCAAATTTTTGGACAGTTTGATCATTTTTGGCTTTTCTACAGTCCCAATGTTATGTTCCTCTATCTCAGTGTTTATGGGCTGCAATTTTGGCTTTCTTGGCACATCATTAGCATCAAACATGTCTTCTAGTGGGGTTAGGCCAGCAGGCAGAAAGTTATCCTTTAAGTCAATGATGTCTGCCTCTGTTTTGGCTGTATCTTCCAAGTGTTTTTGTTTCAGCTGTTCTATGTTTTCTTTGTCAAAAATAGTTTGTTTCAGGATTTTCTTGGCTGTTGCAGCTGTTATAGTTTTCTGATTTTCATTTGTTTGCTGTTCTGGATCTGTCATAGCATCCATGTCGATGTTCATATTCGAAAACTCATGCTCAAGGGTGAGGAAATTGTTAATCTGGGCATCATTTTCGAACACTTGCCAATCTTTAACGTTATTTGGGAATGCGGGCCTATGTTTTATTTCAGCTGTGAAGTGATGGTTTGGGTCAAAAGGAAGCTTGCATGTACTAGCAAAGGTGGCTAGGCTGTGTGCATGAATGTTGTGATTTCTGGAAATCTTGTCAAGCTTGAATTCAGTGAATGCCTGGAGTATGTTAGTAGCAACGGTCCTATAGGCTCTCATTCTGTTGTCATTGGTTACAAAATTGCCTTTCATCTGTTGTATGATTAAATCAGAGTCTCCTAAAATAGACACTTTTGCAGCTCCCAGAGCTCTGAGGAGTTTAAGACCTAAAAGCAGAGCCTCATACTCTGACATGTTGTTTGTGCATTTAAAATTCAGTCTATAGGCATGACCTTCTGCATGGTTTTTATATGTGTTGTGAATCCATACACTTACCCCTACTCCTAACTTGTTGATAGAGCCATCAAACTCTAAATACCATGTGATTTCTTGCTTATGGTCAGTATCAAGAGATTGAGCTGATTTAGGATTGGGCAAATTTAAAATTCCTGTTTGGGGAACTTCTTTTGATAGGCTGGTTGCATCAACTGCTGTGACAGTTTCGTCAGTGTGTGCAACTGATTCTTCGTTGATGTGTGCTTGTTGCTCTAGAGTGAAGGGCTCATTATCAATTGGATAATTTGCATCATCATTAAACAAAATAAAAGAATCCATATCAGAGTGGATTGAGTAAATGGGAAAATTTTCAGGCTTGCTCTCACTACTTACCACATATTTCATGAGCGTTTCTCTATACAGTCTCTTTGGTTTCCCGAAGACTGAAATGCTGGCATAGGAAAGGTATAATTGAAGGGATCCTTGGAGCTTTTCTCCCCATGATCTTGACAGGAGCATACCGTATTTTGGTGGAATGTCAGTAACCACTACATCCATGAGGATGGTCTTATTGGGATATTGGACTAAGGAGACACACAAGTCTTTGATGAGGCCTAGACATTTCACTTGACTTGAGTCAAATGAGTATAAATCTTTGTAAGGTCTTGTAACATCAAGATTCAATTTTTCCATAACTGCTTTGGGCATAAGATTGTGTGATGCCCCCGAGTCAAACATAGCGTTGTGAAAAACTTTGTCATGTATATGCAAACTGACATAAAAGGGTGGGACAGGTCCATGTGTTGATTTTCCATTAACTTCTGGGCCAAATAGCAGCTCTGGGGTGTCATCTAAAACATTTGCATCATCCTTAACCTCTGGCATTTGAAGTCATCTTTGAATTTGCTGCCTATATACATCGAGTTTGGCAAGTTCTGAGAGGGGAATGGATATTTTTAACTTAGCTATTTCTGTCTCTAAGTTAAATGGCTTTTCCAGTGGAGTCTTGGTGTCGATAATGGCAGTTTTTTCTGTTTCATTTGAATTGTCTGCGTTTTGCTCTTGTTTATCAGCGTTATGGGAAGTTTTTTCTTGTGGTTTCTCAACTTCAGGAGAGTTTTTTGGGACCCTGTTCGAGCTTTCTGTCAAGGAAGAAGGTGGCAAAGGCTGATCTTTGGAAGGCTGTATTTCTGTTATGTCTTCTATAGTCACTTGATGCGGGTTTGGAATAGGTATATCAGCTGGTTCTGTTATGACAGCCTTGCCTTTGATCTTGTTGGGCTGTTTGCTATCCTTCGTTTTACTAGGTTCGGAAATGTCAATGGTCCTAGTTCTCAGCTTATATTGTTTGTGTACTTCATACACAATGGTATCATATCCTTGTTTAAAATCAAAAGACTCGCTAGACCTAGTCTGAAATTGATTGTAGTCGGGTTCATTTTGGTCTTCTTGGGACAGGAAAGTTTGGTGCTCACCCTTTAGATCCATTAAGTTCATGTGGCTGTCCTCTATGGGTTCACTAGAAGTAGATCCTTCAACATAATTATCTTGGAAAGGGGGTCTTATATCATGGTCTTGGTTAGGCCTACCAGCATTTGTGTTCTGTGTTTTTCTAAAATTTGGGTTCCTTATGGGATTAGACTTTTGTCCTTCCCATGATGCTTTTCTCTCCACACTTTCTACTCTTTCTCCCAGCCTTTGCAGGCCACTGATGATAGCATAAAGCTTTTGATCAAAAGCTGAGGGTTCTTCCTTAAAGGTGGTTCTTCTTTCCATTCTAGCTCTATTTCTTTTGGCAATTAAATTGGCTTCTACGCTGACAGCAACATTTTGCATGTCCGCAAGGGTTTGAGGAGCTCTTTCTTTTAACTGGTATGCCATATCCGGGTCGAATCCATCGGGAAATTTGTACAAGGCGAGGTCAGGTGAAGGCCTTAGGTTCTGTGGTATTGCGTTATATACATTATTGAATCTTGCACAGTACTCCAAAACAGTCTCTTGAGGACCTCGTTTGATCGTATCATATTCAACTAGTATGTGCAAGGGGTCTTTCTTTTTCTCCCATCTGTTGGTAAAGGATTGGTAAATCTCATCTGGGGTGGTTATGGAATTTGCAGCAAGTGATCTGAACCAAGTTCTTACATCACCTGTTAAACTCTGAACAAAAATTCTCATTCTTACACTATCATCATCTATTTTGTAGTTTTCAAAATAGTCTTGCATCTTCTTGGTGTGTTGAATGGCTGTGAAAGGACCGGTGGAATCAAAATATGTGATTTTCGATTGGTACTCTTGAGGTAAAGCCCCAGCATTAGCAGGTAATTGCAGGGGTGCATATCTATTAGCCATATTGGCAGGTATAAGTGAAACAACGGGGATAAGTGGAACAGCTGGAGTAACGGGGATCACAGGAGTAATTGGAATGCTGGAAACAATAGTAGTGTTAGTATGTACAGTGAATGAAGGTGTGGAAGGAGTACTACAAGATGTAGATGATGAACTAAGGGAAATAGGGGTTGACCGGAACAGAACTTTGACAGGAGTTGGAATACTGCTAGGGTAAGCTATTTCAGGGCTCAAATCAGCAAAATTTTCCTGTCTTTCTTGATTCCTAAGGTTTTCTGAGATTATGTTAGGGTTTTCAAAAACAGCTGGAGGGTTGGGATGTGGATTTGATCTGGTATATCGTGGATTTTTCTTGGGAGCCAGCTTCCGAATTGTTTTTTGGGTATTTTTTCTGGGAATGTTTTTGTAATCAACAAGGGACTAATTAAAATATGGGATAGCTTGTTTATAACTTAAAACTAACATGAAGATTGACTAAAGCAGCATTTATTTACTCCTATTAATGCAAAGCAAAAAACAGTTTCAAAGGCTTCCTGGCTGACATTCAGGCTTCATCACTAGTTTTAAGAGATAAACAGGAGTTGGAAAGTTTGTTTTATGGCCTCAGTGGAGCTTTCTTACCTTCTTCCTGAAACCATCTGAGGAAGTTCCCCAGTGGAGTCGCCATTATGTTATCACTCAGGTTGTCCTTAAGCTCCGGAAAAGGATACGGCCGAGGTAACCACAAACCAACTTTGGACTGCAGGTTCTAGCCAACCTGCAATCAGAGAGGGCTCTCTCTTTATGATTTAGCTTTGTTGAAAAGGATTTTAGGCTAGGTCTTGAGTTCAGAGGGTTTTGTTTTGTTTTTGGTGGGAAAATTGATGTTTTCAGACAGAGAGGCAAGGCATAGTCTGGTAGTTTCAAACCATTGGGCGTGGAGTCGAGGAGGGGAACTGCTGGTGCATTTCTTCGGTCACAAGAGAGGTAAAATGGAGCAAGATAGCCGAGCATGAAACAATATTTCAGGTATAAATGATGGGAAGAATGCTAAGTAATGAGAGGCAGTTAAGAATCTCTCAATCAACTTAACAGATGGAGGTAACAGAGATCTACCTAGGGGCAGTGAAGAATCCATAGATAATTGGCCAACACAAGTGAACCGGGGTAAACATGAGCCAGGAGGAATTCATATTCATAACCAATTCAATCAGAGGAAAACATAAAGAAATAGCAGAAATTGAGCATAGAGTGTATTTAAACAAATTCTAAGCTATTCTTTCTTTCTGCTATCTAGATAGTGGTAAACAATAAACAGAGGTAAGATGCACTTATTGCTTCAGGCTGCAGCACAAGAATTCCATCTTCATATCTCCAAAAGCATTCATTTACAACAGTGAGTTTGCTCTCCAAGCTTTCAGCAATCTTTGATTATAGAAAAAAACTCAGGTATACAATGCGAGTCTCTAGTGAAAATTATCAATCAACCAACCCTTGTAACAATGCAGAGGGCGGTATATATAGGGCAAAACTATCTACAGAGTTCCTTTATTACATCTTGACCTAATTAGGTCTAAAAGAAAGATAATTACTTAACCTAATCCTATCCAGAAATAAATGCAAAAAATATCTCGGGCTGCGCTCAGGGCTGCCGTATCAAAACTGAGTAAATGATGTTATCCTTGGTGGCTTGCTGCAGTGTTTTCTGAAATAAATGTGTATGGGTTTCTGCATCTCTGCTGTATGTCTGCATTTAAAGCTTTAACTGTGATTTGAGGGCAAGGATGGGCTCATGCCTCTTGATTTGACTTTCTGGGGGGGTTCATCAATGTTCAGGTGCTTCGAGCCCCTAAAAAATCTTCGGCTGATACTCTTTGGCTTTTCATCTTCATCTGATACTCTTTGGCAATAAACCGATGCTGTTCTGACATGTTGGTGGGTCTAATCACAAATTAATGGCCGCTGTTCGGCCTCTGTTTCCTTCAAAACTGTTTTCTGCTCCTCTCGGCAAGCTTCGCGAAGAAAAATGGTTCATTCAGCGCCTTTCGGGCTTCCTGGGGGCTGCAGAATGAAAAGATTCCCTGAAGATTCCCCATTCTGGCCCAAAAAATCTAGCGATGAGCGATTTGCGCTCATCAAAAACTGCCTCAGAAACTGATTCCGGGGCTCCGAAGTGCGATTTTTTGCCCTTCGCGCCAAAAAGTGCTGATGACGTCAGCATGACGTCAGCGGATGTGACTTCGTACGGCGGGTGACGTCAGCGATGACGTCAGCATGATGACGTGGTGGGATGACGTCAGCGGGTGACGTCATCATGTACGGACGGTGACGTGGCATGTACAGTGGCAGGGTACGGTGGCAGGAGGCCACGTGGCTGGTGACTCGGTGGCAGGAGGCCGCGCAGGCGGACGACGTGTCGCGGTGACTGGGCCGGGGGGGTGACGCAGGCAGGTGACGTGTGGCTTACGTCACAAGGTAGGGCGGTAAGCGGTTTTGGGTGCACCGCCATTAGCGCTTAGGCGGTTTTGGGGGGAGGGGCTCCGCCACACCCCAGAGCCTGACGCGTGGCGGGAGTACGGGAGTAATACCGCCCATCTCCCGGAAGCTAAAGCTCGGGCGTTTCGAGGATGGGAGGGCCCGTCAGCCGTAGATTTGCGAGGCGGATGATCCAATGGCTGGCGGGGATGGCGAGTCGGCGGGGGTATACGGCGGGGAATATGCGCGGAATATTCCAATTTAAATAGCGCGCGCAGGTGGGGTTTGAAACTTAGGTTTAGTGGGTTTGAGGGGTAAATACGGGCACAGGTTAATGTATTTTATGCCCGAAACTTAGGATAAGGGGGCAAAAAGTGGGTTTTTGAGGGTTTTTAGGGCTAGGGAAGAGGTTATTAATCTGGCCAGGTGTCAGATTAATCCCTGTTTAGACACGGATAGGCTAAAAGCAGTCCCAGATGGGGTGTTCTTTTCCTGACTTAGAGAGAATATGGCTATATTTCTAGGGAGGGGATATTTACATAGGGGAATTTTATATACAAAGTTTTAGTAGGGGCAGGGGGAAAACTGATAGGGAGTTATATAATACTTGTTAGTAGTTAATATGAAGATGATAAGCAGGCGCTAAGGTCAGGGCCCTTAGGCTAATTTTGGGGAAAAGAGTTTGAAAAAATAAAATCCTTGAGTGAAGCAGATCTTCACCAAGGCAACTGATATGGATGATGATGAAACTAAGAGGAATCAAGCAGATCTTGACCTCTTTGGGAAATTAGTAAGTGACTTGGGGAATTAGAAGAAGGGGGAGTTAGTTATGTCCACCTTTGAGCTCCCTTGCATGAAAACTGCCTGCACTGTGATCTGTAAAGTTAAAGCACTTTGTAACACAAAATTGATCATAAATTATCATTCTGCAACCACATAGCTACCTACCCAGCCTACTCTCCTAACATTTTTTATTCTTTTGAATTGGGTGCACTTAGACTTGCAAACCCAAATTTACAATTTTTCTTTTGAATTTTTCCTATCTAAATCTACACTTATTTCTGCCAGGGCCTAGATTAAACAGTTGGGTCCCTTTGATTCTCTACCTATCTACAGATCTGCCAAGATTAAACTGTTTGGACAGATATCATTCTCTATATTCTAAAACAGGAAATTGAAACAAAGGGAGACCAAGATTAAACTGTTTGGACCTCCCTTAACTGAAAACTCTTCAAAACAGGAACAACTCATCAAAAATGGAATACAACAATGCATTTGGACTAATCATACTTCGTAGCACCTCGTGGAAATATGGAACACTGCAGCCTGTGAAGTATGACATATTTGGCATGTAAAAATGTCAATCATGAAAAATGATACCCTGTTGCAACAGGAGGCTAACACCTCCAAGGCACCAACATTGTCTTTTCGAGGCTCCAATATATTGGGCTCCAACCCTTACTTTACTTCATCAAGATGTATTTGGTTATACTTCACAACTCCCATTGTCTTCTTCAACAAGCCTTGTAAATCTTCAGCTATGCATTCCCTTAGTATACACGTCACGTCATCAATGACAACCTTGTCTTCTTAGAAGGTATCACCACTACTCTTTATGCCACCCAAACAAAATCTCCAAGGTTACCTCATGATGGTTTCAATGCATCATGGTCTTCAATGATCTCCACAAATCTTCAATACGCTTCTTCACAAAGTTCTCCAACTCTGCCCTATTCTTTTCTCAAGAGAAGACTTCAACAAGCTCTATTTGTCTAATCTCAATAAATCAACACTTCGATGACAACAACTATGAAAACTTCGACCACGACAACTTCAACCATGACAACTATGGCAGCTTCGACCATGATAGCTTCAACCACAACAAATGCGACAACTTTGACCACGACAACTTCAACTATGGCAGCTGCAACAGCTTCGACCATGACAACTACGACAACTTCAACCACGACAGTTATGGCAACTTCAACCATGATAACTATGATAGCTTCGACCATGACAACTACGAGAGCTTCGACCACGACAACTTCAACCACGGAAAGTACGACAACCTCAACAATGATAACTACGACACTTTGACCATGACAACTACGACAACTTCTCTACTCCTAACTTGAAGCTATGGGAGACTATTTAACCCAAGAATAATTCCAAAAACTTGTCTTCCTTGCTTTTCTAGGTTGCAACTGCTTCTCCACCTCTTTTCTTGTCTCTACCGAAAAATCTAAGCTTGAATGGATGAATTTAGGTTTATATTTATAGTGGTCTATCCATATGCTGAAGGGACGTGTCTCTTTGCCAAGGGTTATGAGCCTACTCAAGTCAGCTTGGACAGTTTGACAATTTTTGACATATGCTGATTTCAAAAATTGATTTCTCTTCAACAGTAAGGAATTAGGAGGCAAGTGAGTACTCACTGGAAAGCTTATGACCTCCTCTATAAACTGATATCGTATTCCCTTCAAGATATGACCTCTAATGATGGAAATTTAATTTTTCTTTCATCATATCCATATTTTTTTATAACAACCCTATTAAAGAATTTCTTTTATGGAATTAAAGCATTAAGTGGATTATAATTTTTTCACTATTTTGACATGCTAGTGTATATGATCTTCATGCATTAGGATTGCATACAAGGACTAGGGTTTCTTTGACATATTCATACATCTAGGGTTACTATATTAGGGCTTCATCACATGGGAATTATGAGCATCATTCAACAAGACTAGGGTGCCTTTTCAATATGTCTTCATGGGCATCTTCAACAAGGTAACTCCTTTCTTAGGGCATCTCCAAAAAAGCTTAGGCAGTGCATATAAGGGCAAGTTATTGGCTTGCCATCATTAATGACCGACATGGCTAGCTTCAACAATGAAAACATGATATCATAATGACATCATTGCTAGTGCTTCGTTATGGCCAATGCATCTAGAATTTCATTAATATACTCATGCACCTAGGGTCTAGTCAAGTAGTAGTCAAGTAGTTAGGGTTTAGGCCTCCTAGGGTTTGCACAATATCTAGGGTTAGGGTTTTTTCAAAAATTTAGCTATGATGCCATCAATGACAACTTTATTCAACAAGGAAAGTCATAGATAATGCAAAGAAAGTCATGATCACGCAAGAAAGTCATGGCCATGCAAGAAAAAGTCATGGCACATGCAAGGAATTCATGGCCATGCAAGGAAAGTCACAGAGCTGGAGATTTCTAGGGACAAGGAAAGTCATGGAGCTGGATATTTCTATGAATAGGGAAAGACATGGTTTGGATGGACATGGAGGTTGCACTGAAGCAGGAGGCTTCTAGGAGCATGGTATCTGTAAAGATCTAGGTCTTCCAACAGAGGCAGGTGGAAATACCTCCCTCACTAAGAGGGAGGGTTGAAATATTGGTAGTTCGTAAGGTATTTCCGGTTGGAAAACCCCTTAAGGATTTTTGGTTTGGTTAATGGGCTTTGCATCCAAGATTGGGGATTTGGACCCAAAGTGAGTTGGCTTTGAACCCAAGGAAAACATTTATTATTCTAATATAATTATTGTTGGCTTAAGGTTTCAAGTCATCTCAGGTCGACTAACAAGGCCAAGAGACGCACCCCTTGGAAAAGTATAAATACAAAGGCAAGGAGACAAAAGGAGTTGCCACTAAAGAAGGAAATATTTGTGGACAAGGTCGAGTTTGCTTAAGGTTTTGCTTCTTCAGAACGATTGGAAAGAAGTTTTGTTTAGACCATTGACAACTTGAGGTGAGGCTGCAAGCAAGGAATAGGCCACAGGTGGTTGTAGGAGGGGTGCAAGGCTGTTGTAGCAACTCAATGGTCTTAGGGAGGCATCTGCTGGATTTTGTAAGTTAAAAAAGGGAGCTCGAGGCAAAAAAGAGCTAATTAAGGTTGTTGTAGTAGCGAGCAAGGCTAGCTGAAGGGTAAAGGAGTAGACGATAGGCTAACAAAGGGGCTGAAGGCCTAAATGAGTTGGCAGAGGGCCCAAGAAAGCTATAGCAAGAGGACCATGGGCTAAGGATCATGCCCAAGTAAGATGATTTTTGTTTGAGTAACCTAATGTGGGCTGCTAAAAGCCATAGTTTGCTACAACTAAGTTTTTAGAGTGTTGTACGTGTCTTTATGAGGGTAGGAAAGGCTTAAAGGACAAAGCCTCAACCCTAGGGTCTTGGTCAAAACGACTTAACATTGTTTTTGGCATTGTAATGGGATATAAAGGACCATTATCCTTGGTACGAGAGCCTCGTGAGTTATCTTATTAATGGAATGGTAAAAAGTAAGTTTTGGGAATAGAATATTGTGCACTATGATTGATCTAATTGTTGGTGTATTCCATTGTGCAAAACTATTTTAAGTTGGGCATTTCTAGTATGTTTATGTTTCCTAGCTAAGGCACATACTAAACTTAGGGTGCGTGAATTCCTAACAAGCCAATCCTAATACATAAAATAATTATTAAAATCATATGTCAACCTTGGTTGAGTGAAACTAAAACCATTCTCAACAACCCCCCATTAAATAGAAGAGTGGGTTGTAGATAAAAATGATGAAATACAAATGAAAGTGGATTTATAGATACTCAACTCAATATAGGGTTGGGTATGGATGAAATACAAACAAGAGTGGGTTTATGGATACCTGATCTTAAATAATGTTCATCATGGCTTAAAGACAATGAAAGTGGGATATTGATAGCCAACTCGATATACAAATGAGAGTGGGCTGGTGGATACCTAACTCAACACAAGTGAGAGTGGGTTTATGGATACCTAGTTCAATATAAATGAGAGTGGGTTGATGGATACCCAACTCAACACAAGTGAGAGTGGGTATATGGATACCTAGATCAATATAAAAGAGAGTGGGTTTATGAATCCCTAGCTCAATATAAGTTCAGGCTTAGATGAAAATGACAAAGGGTTTAGAAATATCTAGCTCAATATAGGCCAATTTTAGTTGAAAATGAAGGTTATTCCATTAGGTTAATTTTGAGGTAAAAAATGGGCCTCAACAAAAAATGTCAATCAAAATCAACTTTAAAAGAACCACTAGGATTCAAGAAGATGATATCAACCATATGGTAAAATATTTTTGCAGGGAAAGGAAGAAAACTACTTTTTTTAATCAAATTTTTTATTTATCTCCTTATAGGTTTACTCAAATTTCATGTGTAAGCACTTGTTGGATGCAAAATCTAATGAGTGCCTACATTTGGAATTTGCAAAAAGTAGTTTTGTTTCTTTCCCTTTGATAATTCATTGTTGGAAATACGAGGGGGGGGGGAGTGAATCAATATGTCACTTCAATAAGTTAATTTTAACTTCACAAAGCATTGATTATTATTAGCATTAGATTAAAACATAAGTTAGAATCACATCACATGAACAAATAACATCACCATTCAACAATACAAAACATCCAAGGCAATAAACATGATGTTTTTTGGTGGAAACCCTTCTGAGAGGAAAACCACTGGATGCTTCTTAATATCAGTCTTCACAATTTATGCAACTAAAGGAGGCTCCAACCCACTGGTTTATAAGCTCCAACTTTAAGGAAGTTAGCTCCTTGATTTACCAACTCCAACAGGAAGGATGCTCCAATGCCCTGATTTACCAACTCCAACTGGAAGGATGCTCTAATGCCTTGGTTTTATTAGCTCTGACTGAAGGATGCTTCATCACTCTGCACAGGTTCCAACCTACCTTAACACCACCTTGTCGCCTTGAAGTGTTCTCAGGCTCCAACCTGAGGGAGACTCCACTCTCCGCCTTGCACCACCTTGCCACACTTGCTCAACAATTCACCATAGTGGACCACATTTCACAAATTTAAGACTGGATCCACTTGTGCATAAAATCAATGTAAACAATATCAAAAATTCTCTACTGACTCAGTCAATTTGAAATACAAGGTCACCAACAACAATACCAACTTTTTTTGCTCAAGGATCAAACCTTAGCTCAATAACATACTCTCTCTGGCAAACCATGCATAAATAATTCTGCATAAAACTAATGTCTCAACATATACATGTCTTTGTCATAAAGTAATAGTATCATACACAACTAAGGAATCCTAAACAACTAGATACAACCATCAATGTCAAATCTAGGTTCATAAACAGTCATTCAAATACTGGCATCAAATAATACAATCTCTGCTCAACATAAATAACCCTCCCATATACAACCCTTGTTCCAACAACTTTGCTTAAGATATTCTCTTTCAAACCCTGGTATCTTTTAGTTAGGCAAAAACTTTGGCACAACATACATGAGCATACTAGTAGCAATATAGGAGAAACACAATACCATAGATGTACTGCAACAATTATAACCCTTGGAAACAACTTTGATAATGTTTCAACAAATACTTATTCTCACATTCATCAATAAACAATTCAACAAACCAAAAATTCCAAAAATGATGATTACACAAGTTATTTCTTTGTGACCCTCAAGTTACCAATGTTGTAGCATCAATGAAATTTTGTCAACAGAGTTTCAACCCTCATAAATGCATAATGGTAATGGCAACAATACTATTCCATACTCTCAGTAATTCAATAAATTGGAAATGCATATCCAACATACAAACACAAGTAAGTCTAGCAACATCACAACGGTCAAGCCAGACTTTAGATGTTCTGGCTTTTAGTTAGAGGACCTTTATAGTAAAGATTCATAAATGCATAATGGTAATGGCAACAATACTATTCCATACTCTCAGCAATCCAGTAAACTGGCAATGCATATCCAACATACAAACACAAGTAAGTCTAGCAACATCACAACGGTCAAGCTAGACTTCAAATGTTCTGGCTTTTAGTTAGAGGACCTTTACAGTAAAGACCAATCATACCTCTGTATAGAAAAAGTTCATCTTTGCCACAAGTGCCTTTCCAACCAACACTCCTTCTTAAGATGTCATAGTAAGAAGACGAATATAACTTTGTTTCTATAGTGAATATGAGTCTTCAGTGTCTGTCATGACTAGAGGCTTAAATCACTTCAAAGATTAGTCACAGGCCTTAGGAATATGTGTCAAAGGATCAACCCAAAATTCAAAAATCAACAAGGAATGCCTTAGACAGGCCTTAGTCCTACACAATACCAATACTCTTGAATCATAAACTATCTACAAAAGGGATCCTTTGTAATTCCAACACTGCAAACATTCAATACTTGTAATACCACATACTTGGGACAACCTTTGAATTCTGGCTCCATAAACTTCAAATACTTTGAACAAATAGTTCTTAATACTTCCATCAACTCCACGCTTGATCTTGTATAGCCATTTCGAATTCATGATAGACTTTCCTTTGGGTCTTGAAACAACATCCCACACATCGTTCTTCATAATAAACTCATACTCTTTAGCCACAACATCCCTTCCAAACATGCTCTTTCACTGGTTCTTCAAAGGTGTGGGGTTCAACCTGTATCATGGAGTTCATAACCACAACATACCCCTGGTATCGAAATGAATTCTTGCTTTCTCTAAAGGTTCCTCTGGCGACGACATGTATTTCAACATCCTATAATGTATCACAATGCCAAAGAGGTCTCTTCTTGGTAGGAGGATCACTTGGAGGAGGATCCAAGTGGTCCATAGGTTCCATAGGATCATCAACTTCTTTCTCTTTCTCTGGCACAAAAGTGCCATCTAGTAGGTCCATGTCATCATCCTTCTTCTCAATAGGGGGAGGAGGAGGAATATCCCTTGCTTTTATAGGGGCAACATCTTCATCGAAAGTCACATCCTTGCTAAAATCAATATTGCTTGGACCATACACGTATATTCTAAAAGCCTTAGAACTATTACAATATCCAACAAACATATCTTTCTTTCCAGTGGCTTCCAACTTGTTCCTCTTGTCCTTCGACACATGAAAATACACGGGGTAGACAAATATCCTTAGATGTTCAACATCGGGCTTCACACCTGTGAAAAATTCTTCGAGAGTCTTGTTACCCAGGGCTTGATGAGGAGTCTTGTTTTGAACATATACCACTGTATTAGTGTCTTCTCCCCAAAGGAACTTCGATAACTTTTGATCATTCAACATGGCTTGGGCAACTTCCATGATAGTCCTGTTCTTTCTTTCAGCCATACCATTCTGCTCGGGATTATAGGGTATGATGGTATCTTTCTTGATTCTCGCCTTTTTTAAGAAGTTAATGACCTCATTAGAAATATATTCTCCACCATTGTCAGACTTGAAGACCTTGATCCTATTCCCTCTTTGATTCTCTATCAGTTCCTTGAAGTCCTCGAACATTTCAAATGCTTCGTCCTTGCACTTTAAGTTGAATATCCATGTCTTGTACGAGAAATCATCCACAAAGATTATATAGTATAGATAGCCACCCAAATATTTTACCGACATGGGACCACATAGATAGGAATGTATGAGCTATAGAATATCACTAGTCATGCTTTTGCTAGAGGGGAATAATGTAGATGATCAAACCTTCGGTGCCATAACTCACTTTGATGATTGCTATCATGTACCATTGCTCACAATGATCTTCCATTGACTCTATAGAGTCTTTCAATTCTAGATCCCAGGTTGAATGCATCCCTCATGTGAGATTCCATAGGTCAGGGGAGGACCTTTCCTCTTATGAAGGCAACTCTCATCCCTTTGTCTTCCAAAGTGGATATAGATACTGGGTTCTTCTTTAATCCAAGAACATACATAACATCATGAAGCATAATGATTTCCGTATAATCCAAATGAAATTTGAACCAAAACCCTTCAAAGGATACATAGAGTTTTCTCTAAGGGTGATCTTTAGATTAGTCTTCCTCTCAACCAAATTTGAGATAACTTCCCGATACCTAGAGAAATGTGTAGAAGCCCCATTATCTACCAACCAACTATCTCACAAATTTGGAGGAGAGGAACTAGAAAGAGTAGAAATAAGAATATACTCAGATTGAATGGCAACTACATTATTTCCATACCTGGAGTTCCTTGGTCTCTTTTGAGGATGATGGCCTTCTTCACGATCACCAAAAGCATTTGTTCTTCTATCTCGTCTTCTTCTATCATTAAACCTGTTGTTTTTTAAGCCACTATTGTTGTTGTAGTTGGATCTTGGAGCATCTCTCTTGTTTGGACAATCTCGGGCATAATGGCCATGCTTGTGGCAATTGAAGCAATCAATTCTCCTTCCTCTTATATTGGTCCTTTGATTCAGAGGCAGGTTTTCTTGAACCAGATGTTCTTCCTCTTCCTTTTCTCTTGTTTTCTTGTGCGTCAAATGTAGAGGGATCTCCTTCTTCATGCTTTTGAATTCTCCCTCTAGATATCTCTCTGGATTCTTCTTGAGTACACTTGCCAACAATCTCATCAAATGTCAGGAACTTATCATTGTTTCTAATAGTAGTGATGAAGGTTTCCCAAATAGGAGGAAGGCGTTGAAGAGTAACGAGCACCAACTCTCTATCTGATATGGGTTCTGCACCAGTTTCCAGTTGATCCCTTAGATGGGATATCCTCATAATATATGATTGCATAGATTCCCCCTTGTTAATCTTAAGTCCTTGAGTTGATTCTTCAATGAAAGAATGTGATTCAAATTGTTGACCTCATACTTCCCAACCAAATTATCATAGATGCCCTTATAATTCTTCATTTTTCCAACGTATGTAAGCAAATGATCTTTCAAAGAATCAATAAGATTTTTTTTGGCTTTGAGCTCACCTTTCTTATATTTGGACTTGGCAACAATAGGAGCGTTTTTTTCAGTACTTTTCCTTCCACATATTCCAAGACACCATTATCATCCAATATCACTTCCAACCGGATCTTCCAAGTAACAATTTTTGATGAGTTGCCCAACTTCTCAGTATCCTTGAAGTAAGAGGTAGACATCTTGATCAAGTAGCTTATTCCAAATAGATTCCTTCAAAGGTGCTTGCTTTAGTCTCTTGTCTCCTTGGGCTTGTCCTCACCTAAGCTCTGATTCCATGTTAATTTTCCATTATTCTATGCTAGCACAATTACTTAGCCCAATTCTTTTTTTTTGTAAGTCAACTTTCTATTCATTTTGAAAGAAGATATACATCCGAGACTTCCAAAAAAAGCATGTGGTCTCACCCCTACCGGATTTGTTGACCATGATCTGTAGAAGGTGACAAAAATACAAAAAGGATGCTAGTTCCAGTATCCACAAGCGGGAGGGCCATAGGCTGCAATAGACAAACAAACATAGAGAAAACTGGAGGACACACTAGTCATATGAGGTGACTAAAGCTGGGTTGTTTGGAATAGTGCTTGGAGGAGGCGAAGGATGGAAGGAGCACTAAACATGCCCTTCAAAGTGCACCATCTAAGTCTCCAACTGTTCCACTTTCTTCGTTAACTGGTTTTGCCCCCTCCAGACTACCACCACTCGCTCCCTAACCTGGCATCAGAAATAATGCATGCATTCCAGTGTAGCGATCAGTTCATTGTGCTTTTCCCTGTTAACTCTTTCGGCCACGTCCACCCTGGCCACCAAGGATTGAATTAGGTCTCGACAATTATCCAGAAAACAGTGGTGCATGATTAGTGGGTTTGGGGTGTCGCCATGACCATCGTTTGTAGCTGCTTGAGTCCTCCTATGCCCATCACCTCTCCGAGAGTCGAGAGTTCGTGAGCTGCTGGCGGTGCGGGGTGTCTTCATGCCTCACCCCCCGCTGTTTTGACTCAACTTCCCTTGACTCTGGGCACCGCGAAGTCCGCCAACCCGTCCTGCACACCAAAATGGGCTTAAGGCGGCACCGTTAGCATCATCACCCCACTCCCCACCGCACCAGTCACTCCATTGGACAAAACCAACTACGAGGAGGGTGATTGTTCTCCAGGAACAAGACGCGTCCCAAACACCATCCTCGCCAATTCACTGCTAGATTTTACATAGATGCTCCTTGCCGCAAATGAGCAAGAAATAGCATTTTCCTTCACACCGCGCCTGCCAACCCAGTCCAGCCCTGTCTGGCCTGAGAAAAATCTAGAATTGGCCTCCTCTAAGCTCAGCAAACCATACTTCCTTGAGGAAGATGAAGAAACCACTAATTATATCATGCCTCCATCACCTCTTGTGTTGTCGAACGTGTGGCCATGTGTAGTTCCACCACCACACCTATACACTGAACCGGAGTCACGACACCTACCTCATCCCACTTATCAATTCGTTGGCTCTTCCCTCTACCAAGGCGTCGTAAATGTTCACACGCCTGAGATCTAATGCTCCTGCACACCATCCCCTCCTTCACATGGTATGAGGGGGCCTGGAGGTACGACCTGCCTTTCTAGCGCAATTGTCATTCCTCATGGGATCCGACGGTCACGTTTGCCTCGGTTCTCACGCCTATCGAGGAAGCCCAATTCTTTTTTCAATTAGCAATCACTTTTAAATAAATTTAATCTTCCAACAACAATGAGCAATTTTAGATAGACTAGTAAATCCAATGTACAATAGTAGACAACCAAGAGTAATAACAAGAGACACAAGATTTGGTAAAAGACCAAGAGAAAACCCCACAACAAGGGAAGCCCTTTCAAATTCTTCTTCTATTAGGTTGTCATCAAATGTTCAACAGAGAGATACAACGTTCCAAACCATCAACAAAAGTGTCAAAGTCAATCCTTTGACTATACAAAATATGACCCTCAAAGTCAAATATGGTCAACAAGTCAATTTTGCCATGTATTTTAAAGTCAACAACACCTAATGATGCCCTAACTAGTCCATAAGCTAATGGTCAAACTACCTCCAAAGAGCTCGGTCAACAGTAAAAAAACTTGGCCTCTTTTGCTGGTCAAACTTTAGTCAAAACAATCCCAAAAAGACTGAGTCAAAGAATCTCGAGAAAGTTGTGGTCAAATTTTAGATCTCTGTAGTCAAACTTCAATCAATAGACTTGCGATCAACCAAAGTCAAAATGCCTAAAAAATTTGGTTCCTTCACCAAGAAATTCGGTCTCCAAAAATCAGATATTTGCAAGTCAAACTTGGTCAATGACTGCCCAAAGAAAAAATCAATGCAGAAAATCAGAACTAGACTTCTTACCTTTGCATGTGTGAACTCAAACTCCTTGCTTCAGACCTGTATAAACCAATCAAGAGAGGAGAGATAAGAAGAGATGTGTTGATGTGATGTACAAATGAGGCGACCTTGAAGTGTACTTATATGTGACTTTGGAGACCCAATTATGACTTTGGGCTGACCTGTACTTTTGGGAACTTGTGGGTTTTTCATTAAAAATAATTTTTTTCCTTGACCGAATTAAATTCTTCCAACAAGGGCAAAGAGGGGCTTCTCTAGAGAGGAAGGTTGTCCAAACAAAGGGAATTTGTCCCTAAGCTGCCAAATTAGCATCATAAGGTCTTTAAAAGTTTCGCCCTTATAAACCCAAGAGAAAGAGAGGTAACTTCCTTTAAAAAATATGCAATGTGCCATGAGGAAGGGTTTAGACCCTAGGAAATCCCAAAAAAAATACATCTGAAAAAGAGATGTTCCAAAACCCTAGTTTCATAGTCACAATGAAGGCTTAAGTGATGCCATTGGCCAAAAATGTTCTCATAAACTGCTGAAGTGAGTCCTTGAAAGAGGGGGTTAAAACCTTAGGAAATCATTAAAAGGGATTATTTGAAAACCTCAGTTTTTCAACCCCTAGGTGATGGTTCTTGCCAAAATTCTTTGGACCACCTACTGAATTGAGTATATGAGATAATATGAAACCATGATTCTATGGTCACAAAAACTTAGTGATGCCACTAGCCAAAATGGTGTTTGAATAGATGTTAAAAAACTGTAATAAAAGGTGATTAGAAACCCCAATTCTGTAATCACAAAATCAATCATGCCACTTGTGAAATAGAGGTGTTGAAATCTTGTTGTAAAAAGATGCTCCAAAACCCTGGTTCCACAGTGGCAAAATCAATGATGCCATTGGACAAAAAAACCTTAGATCAGTTGCAAAATTAAGGGAGGTTCACATATGCTTTGATACCATGTGGAGATTCATAAGAGAGAGAGTATTGAATGGAACCAGCCAGAAAAACCCAATTGTTCAATAAAGAGAATGAAAAACACCACTGGGCCACAAAGAGAGGCACAAACCTAGAGAGAAATAATCAAAATGCAGTGCACTAAAGAGGAATAATCTAATCACAAAAGCCCACCACTTTATGGAAATTATAAGCCAAATCACTTTTATAAATAAATGAATGAATTAAAAGAGAATGAATACACCACTAGCCACAAAGAGAGGCACAAACACAAAGAGAGGAATAATCTAATCACAAGAGCCCACCACTTTATGGAAATTATAGGCGAAATCACTTTTATAAATAATGAATGAATTATAACAAAATATGTGGAATTACAATGGGAGTTGTGTATTCACACAACTCAAGAGTCGGGCATTTTCCCCAAGAAGGGTTATGGGTTGACATTGATTATGTTAGCATTAACCAAACCTAGAAATACAATAAATGAATATTGATTAGGTCATCCTCAGCCAATCCTAAAAATATAGACAATAATGATTACAAAATGATGCATGTGCTGGTTGAAAATAAAGCTTACACCACTCTCAAAATATAAATTGAGCAATATATTGTGGCAATTAGTTTCCATAGGTTTGTATCACTATATGCATGTATAATATATATGTGTTTGAGTATAGTCTTACTATGTACACTAGCATGATTTGAACAAAATTTTTTGCTCGAGGATGTTGTTAAAAATCATATATCAAACAAGTATATTACAACGAAAGATGATCTGACTTATAATAACAGGAAATTGGATAATTGATTTATGGAAGTGAAGTCAATCAACAAATGAGATTTGAAAGGTGGACATGAGGAAGGGTGTTGTTTTATTTTAAAGCGAATGCAACTAACGTCAAATCATAATTGAGATCAAACTAACTGAGCTCTAGGCATCTAAATTTTATGAAATAGATCTTATATTATTATTAGAATAGTTGGAGCTTGAGGACATTTTGGATATTGTGATTTGTTCTTGTGGGGTTTGTTCCCTCAAAATCTAATAGGTCTTGTAAGATGCCTCACAAGACCAAACCTAGACTAAACACAACAATGAGGTGGATGCCACTGTCACCTTAGCACTCCACCTCCTGCTCTTTAGTGGAATTACACCACATGGGAGGCTTATCAGTATAGGTCACCTAAATGGTATTCTAGGTCAAGGGATCCAAGGTGACAATTCAATAGGATTAATCAAGGTACTTAGGTTAGGATTAAGGCTCAATATTTGTGATAGGGAATAATGTACCTATGAACATGCCTATAAAGAGAAACTTGTAGCCTAGGGTTAACAATGGCACAATTAGGCAAATAAGAAGGAAAATTTTTTCTTGAAAGGTATGATCAACAATAAGAGCAAAAAACCTTCAAATGAACCTAACTAGAAGCCTTAATGCAAAATTAGGGTTTTACAAGCCTTAGAATTGCTAAGGCTGATGAGTTCAACCCTAGGGAAGCACTTTCAAGCATGCAAATTGATAGATTTTGATGTTTTAAGGCTCAACAACTTCAAACTAGCTGAATGTCCTAGCCTTAGTTGAATTCAGCCTAAAACCCTATCCCTAGTGACTTGCCTTGAAGCACTGAAATTCTAGGGGAGAGAGAGAGAAAATTTTATGAGTTTTGATCACCAAGATGGATGCTAATTCCTTCTATCTAGTTGGGTGATGTTGTCTTAGGGATTTTGACCATAGAAATATCAAACTCTTGAAGGGAGTAAACGGGAAAGCCCTAGGTTTTCACTTGCTAACCCTAATATCATTGTATGAGGGGATATATTTTACTAAAGAAAATATCTTTAGGAGGTTCTCTAGGGAAGTTCAAGACTAAAAAATTAAAGAATACATAGTTTACCAAACATTTCAAATAAATGTTATACATGGAACATAGAAACCCTAGTAATATTCATTACATTCAATAATCATGAAGGATAATCAACAAAAAAGTACTCACAAGATATCCAAGAACAAGCCTTCTTTATCCCAAAATGATGTCTCCACAACAAGAACTAGTCTCCAATAGCCAAAAATCCACAAAAAATCAAATCTCCCCAAAGTAGTGAAGTACACATAGTTAGGTCGAGTTTTCTAAGAGGTTGTGTTTTCCACAAGTGATGATGAACAAAATGAGAGAGGTGATCCTCTGTTTATATGATGTCTACCTCTTCTAATTTCTAACTAAAAGCCCCTACACAAGTTTGATTTTTAAGTGGACAAAAAGTAAAATTGGGTTACAGGCCAATGCACTAGCATTAAAACAAAGGATGCCAAGTTAAGTCCACTTGTGTGGGATGTAGACCTAAAAAGGTGATATCATGCCCTTTTAGGGCTCCAAATGCTCGAAGAAGGAAAAATCAAGGTTAAAAATGTCTTCAATCATCATGATCATTCCCAATTGAGGAAAATCCCCAAATCATGCATCAAGGCAACTACAAGGTTTTATAATTGATATGTGGGTGCCACACGTCATCTCCATGGGTGTCAAGTGAGCAACATGGTGCCTTCTCTTTCTAGCCTTAGGGCTCCATCAGGTGCAACAAGCCCTGCCAAATCATCCTAAGGGTGATCATCCTCATATAGGCCCTTGATCATAGCATGCTCATCAACTAGTGTCAATGCCAACCTAGAGGCATGATGGGTCGACTAGTACATCATTAAGAATCCTCCATGCTAGACAAGAGAAACCCAATATTTTGGCTCTTGGGGGTTCTCAAGGATGTATATCAACTGTTCAAGTCATCAAAAGGGCAACAGAACAATTGATATTCATTGAGCTTCAAAAGCTCGGTGAAGCTCAATCTTCAGATAACGAGAGGGTTGACTCAATTGCTCCCCAATAACAACACTTGAAATTTTCCTCAAAATCTAGCAGGGCTTGTGAGTTGCCTCACAAGACAAAAGCCATACTAGGACACAATAATGAGGTGGATTCCATTGTCATCTTATCTCTCCACATCTTGCTTTTTAGTGGAATTTCACCACATAGGGGGCTTCCCAGTATCGGTCACGTAAATGGTATTTTAGGCCAAAGGATCAAAGGTGACACTTCAATAGGATTAATCAAGGTACTCAGGATAGGAACATTGCTAAATTCCTTATGATAGGGAATAATGCGCCTATGAAGAGGCGTATAAAGAGAAATTTGTAGCCTAGGTTTTTCAATGTATGATTCAACAATGGCACAATTAAGAAAACAAAGAGGGAAAGGTTTGCTTGAAAGGTATGATCAACAATAAGAACAACAAACCTTCAAATGACCCTAAGATGAAGCCTTAATGCAAAAATAATGGGTTTTCAAGCCCTAGAATTATTAAAGGTTGATGAAGTTAGCCCTATGGAAGCACTTTCAACCATACAAATTGCTAGATTTTGATGTTTTAAGGATCAACAATGTGAAATAACGTCAAACTAGGTCAACGATGAAGCCCTAATTGAATTTAGCTCGAAACTCTAACCCTAATAACTTGCCTTGAAAGGCCAAAATTTTAGGAGAGAGAGAAAAAGATAAAATTTTATGAGTTTTGATCACCAAGATGGATGCTAGTGCCTTCTAGCTACTTGGATGATAGAGTCTTAGGGATTTTGACCATATGGAAATATCAAACCCTTGAAGGGACTACGTGGAAAACCCTATGTTTTCACTTGCTAACCCTAAAGAAAATTGACTATGGAAAATCTCTCTAAGATGTTCTATAAGGAAGTTCAAGGATACAAAATTAAAGCATGCAAAGTTTACCAATCATTTCATATAAAATGAAGCATTTAGACATAAAGTGTGGAAGCCTTAGCAATATTCATTACATGCAAAAAACGCAAAAGGTATTCAACAAAAAGTACTCGTAAGATATCTAAGAAAAAACCTTCTTTAGCCCAAAATGAAGTATCCACAACAAGCACCAGTCTCTAAAAGTAAAAATTCCACAAAAGATCACATCCCCACAAAGTAGTCAAGTGCAAATAGCTAGGTCGACTTCTCAAGCAAAAAATCTGCAAAAGATCACATCCCCACAAAGTAGTCAAGTACAAATAGCTAGGTTGAGTTCTCTAAGAGAGGCCGAGTTTTCCACAAGTGATGATGAACAAAATGAGAGAGGCGATCCACTATTTATGCAAGTTCCACCTCTTCTAATTTCTTACTAAAAGCCCCTACACAATTTTGATTTTTGAGTGGAAAAAAAGTAAAATTGGGTTACAAGCCAATACACTACCTTTACAACATAATATGCCAAGACAAGCCCACACATGTAAGTCATAGACCTAAAAAAAATGTTGATTTCATGCACTTTTAGGGCTCCAAATTCTCTATCAAGTCAAAGTCTAGGCTCATAATGTCTTCAAGCATCATCGTTATCCTCCATTTGAGGAAAATCCCCAAATAAGGCAACTTGAAGGGTCCAAAATCTAGATGTAGGTGCCACATATCATCTCCTTAGATGTCAAGTGGGCAACATGGTGCCTCCTCTCTCCAATGTTAGTGATCCATTAGGAGCGATTGCGCTCCTCAGTCATCCCAAGGATGATCATCCTTGTTTGGGCAGTGGATCATGGCATGCCCATCAAGTGGTGCCAAGGATAACCTGTGGGCATGCTAGGTCCATTCATATATCATCAAGAATCCTCCATACTAGGTAAGAGAAACCCAATGTTCTAGCTCTTGCGGGTACTATCGGATGTATAGATGTATATGAATTGCTCAATTCATCATGTTAGCTCTGCTACATATTTGGGCACTTTGAGGGTCAAATATAGGTCTGGCCATGCGGTTTGTGCTTAAAGAAGGATCACATCAGTCATCTTTCATATTCTCCTTCACTCCGCCTATACTCCCATAACCCCCGCTATCTCTGTTTTCCTCTAAAACTCTATATAAACCTATATTCCCTTAGGTCCCCGGGCACGAAGTTTAAACCCATAAGACCATGATCACATAACCGTGCACTTTCGCAAAACCCATAATCCGTTGTGTCCCTGTCACATCAAATAAAAACATGTGCAATTAAACCCCGACATCTGATCGCCTACCACGCCATCCAACGGCATTCGCTCCTCCCGCACCTGCGAGCTGCCCGCACTTTAACTCGCGATCAAAGCGGTTTCTGCTGCCACGTGTCACACGATGATTATGATCGCAAGCCCTCGTACGTTTACCGCTTTCCCCCCAAAGGCGGTGCAATAAATACCGCTCACCGCCAAAACCGTCCTCCTCGCCCGTTAACCTCCGCACACCTTTGACGCCCGATGATCGTTGGATCTGCTCACCCGAGATCAAACGGCCCGCGTTTCTCTACCTCCGTATCTCCCGATACCCTCCGCCGACCGATTCCCACCGTCGATCTGCGCGATCCAACTGTCGATATTCCCCCCTCCGTTCGTCCATACTGTCCACGTCCATAGCCATTCCATGCATCCGAAGGACAAAGGTGGTCAACATCCAGTACTCTGCATAGTTACTCCTCAACCACCGTCTTCAACAAACAGCATGGCTGAGAACAAGAAGGACTTGCCTCGAGCAGTTAAAATACATTCAGCAGTTATGGAACTTCATCCATACGACACTTCACCTGCTCGAGGAGTACAACAGAGCATCCAAGAAGATCAATTTTTTTCATAAAAGCAGACAGATCGCACCAAAAACTCTATCAGATAGTTAAAGCGGTTGGTGGTCCATTATGACCCCTCCACGCCTAGAATAACAGAACATTTTTGTAATCAAACTCTATATATACCCAGAAAATAGATGTAATCAGGGTTGATGGTTATTGTTTTGATGTAAGATTCAACTTCTGGAGACTGTAACTGCTTTGATACTTGCAGCATCTCGTCTTCATTTTCAGCTAATACAAGCTTCTTTTGCTGTTAATTGCTCGCCTTCCATCTCTTTTCTGTTCTAGGCTGTGCTTGATATGCATTCTTCCTGAACTCTTGATGTTTATCATTAGAGGGTTGTCATCCCACCTCTGAGTTTAGATCTTGCATGTATCAGTGAATGTATTAATCAGGTTTCTTTTCACTTAGTGATAGAGAGTTGTCATCCTGTCTGTGCACTAGGGAATTAGATTTGCAGACCTTTTTACTGGTTGCAGCTGACCATCACAAGGTCTTGTGCATCTGCTGGTGTAGTCAGTATTCTCCATAGTCACCCAATCCTAAAACTGTGAGTAATTGGTGGTCTGAAGCCTTGTAGTCTGGGGGTGTTCATCCATGTCTGGAGTCAAGCAAAGTAGGAGTGGTTATCTGGCTTGAATATGCATCATTCCTTCCATTCATCCATTTCCAACATCAAGTTGAGTTTGTGATGTCCCGAGCATCTCTGAGCTACAACCTAGGGGAGTTTCTTGGGGTGACAACATTGATTGGCGCTGTTGCCGGGGAGAGGAGATTGAAGCTCAACTTCCCTGGGAGAACGACATAGTTCCATGCTTTGATGATAGACAAAGTCTGGACACATTTCTGGTTGTAATCATCTATCTGGCAACTCTATTGGAGAACCTACCTGTTGGTTACTCCACGTTTCAGTTCTGGCTCAATTTGTGAGGCATACCCGGAGAAATCCTTATAAATCACCAGCTGACCCAGTGCCTGACCCTGAGAAGATTGTCAAGTTGAAGAAAACATCAAAGAAAGGAGCATCAGGATCAGGTAAGCCTAAAAAAACTTATGCATGTCTAAAAGATAAGGTTATAGCTGAGGATATACAGTTTGAAGACTTAGAGCCCAACACTGTTAGTAAAGAAATTCCTTCAGAGATTAATAGAGCTCCTTGTTCAGTCAGTTCCCCTTTGGATCTCAGTCCAAAGAAAGCCTCCCATTCAGTCCATCATATTCCTTCATTTCTGTCATTTATTTCATTACTTCCTACTACTCAATCTACCAGTATCCTTCCACCTAGCCCAGTCATGGCAGGCCAACAAGCTCCCACGAAGATGGAAAGAATCATAGCTACTAGGTATGGACCTCTGGTCTTGCCTATTCCTTTGAATGCTATGCCTGTAGGAGAATATCAGAAATATATGCCCAAATTCACTGGTACAGAGGGGGTAACAGCTGAAGAACACCTTGAATCTTTTTATAGCTATGCTGATAACCTAGATATCAGTGAGGATGATGTGTGGATGAGAGTGTTTGTTTAGAGCCTTGATGGAGAGGCTAGGAAATGGTTCAGAGAATTGCCCCATAGGTCCATAATAGACATTGAGGCATTGGATGATGCATTCCTAAAGCAATGGGGAGATAGAAAAGACCTACTCTACTACCATACAGAGTTTGGAAACCTAAAGAGGGAAAATGGGGAATCATTGCCTGATTTTAATAAAAGATTTAACCGTATGTATAGTAAGATACCAACTGAAGTAAAGCCTACCCCACCTCTGCCAAACTCACTTATGCAAATGCTTTTGACTCAGATTTCTGTCTGCTTTTGAGAGAAAGAAGATGTGCCACTCTAGTTGATATGCAAGATGCAACACTGGAGGTGGAATCAAATATCATGGCTGTAGAAAAGCTTAAAAGTCATGCTGATAGAAGAAGGCAAAGAGGTGAGGCTTCTTCTTCCTCTGCTTCATCTTCAGAACCCAAGTTAGATAAAATGACTAAGATGATAGATTCATTGGCTGCTGAGATATCTAAGCTAAAGGTTGAGCAGGGTTCTGGGAAAACAAGGTTTCAAAACACATTTGCTCCAAAAAATCCAAATCCATTCAGAAGAGCAAATGAGCAGTTGCAAATCATTCAAAGGGGTAAAGAAGCAAATGAAGAACAGAAAGTTAAGGCTCCTTTCCAAAATGTAGTCATGGAGGAGGAGCAGTTTGAAGAGGAGGATGAAATCTGTTGCATGGAAGATAAAGGTAGTGCTACCTTTTTGACATTGGCTGCATATGAAGAATCATTACTACTGGACCAAAACAGTCAAGAGTGGGACAGAGAGGCTGTTCTACAGACTAGTGAACAACAAAGATATAATCTGAGGTCAAAAGCAAACAATGTCAAGGAGAGTCCTGCCCAAAAAGCTGTTGTCTAGACAGAGTCACAGAGTATCAGACAAAAAAGACCAGCAGCTGATCCAGTCATCCTCAAAGCACCAACTCAAGAGGTAAGAGGCCCTGATAAGTCCCCTTCACCTTTTAGTTTTGAGTCAGAAGTCCAGAAGTTAAAAATATTTGTGCCTCTGTTAGAACTGGTAAAGAGTGAAGTGTTTAGAAAGCCTATCCTTGAGGCTCTTGAGCTGAAAGCCATGCAAACCTCCACTGACTATGTCAATTTGCAAGATGACAAGCATGCAGTTGTGCTTAGCCTTATGATCGAACCTGCTGATAATAATTCTGCATCATTTTATGTCTCCTTGACCATTCATGACAAAATCCTCCACAATTTCCTGCTAAACACAGGGGCCAGCCACAATCTGATGCCTAAAGCTGTCATGGAAGAGTTAGGCCTTGATATCACTAGACCATATCATGATTTATTCTCATTTGATTCAAGGAAGGTAAAATGCCTAGGATTAATCAAATACCTGGCCATCACCCTAACTCAACTGCCCATGAAGAGTATGCTGATGGATATTGTGGTAGCAGATGTCCCTCCCAAGTTTGGCATGCTGTTGTCTAGAGGGTGGATTAAGAGACTAGGTGGGACATTACAGAATGACTTATCTTATGCCACTGTCCCAATTTTTGGAGGAGAAAGAAGGAGATTGTACAGGGAAGCACAACTAGCATACATCATCAGTGATGAGAAGAATCCTTCTAATCATCCCATATATGCCGTGGACACTGATTTTGGAGCATGTATCCTCCAAATAGAAGAATCTCAAAAGGCCTCAATGCAGCTTAGGAAACCAGTCAATCAGGCCGAGGGAGAGTAAGAAAGTTTAGTTTGGAAGATGTTCTTTGATGGAGCATGTTTCAGGGAGACTACAGGAGCAGGGGTAGTGCTGATATCTCCAGAACAAGAAAGTACACATCTGTCCTTTAAGCTGGCTTTCCAAGTCACAAACAATATAGCAGAGTATGAGGCTCTGATATTGGGCCTTAAGGTAGCTAAAGACAGAGTAATTAGGAATATAAAGGTGTTTGGAGATGCTTATCTTATCATTCAGCAAGTGAATAAAACATTTCAAGCAAAGCACCCAAGGCTGAAAGCATATAGAGATGAGGTATGGAGACTTAAAGACTCTTCTGATAATTTTTGTATCTCATACATCCCTAGAGCCAAAAATTAGCTTGTTGATTCCCTTGCCGTGCCTGCTAGCATGTTTATCCCTCCCATGCCTCACAGAATAATCTATGAAGTTCAAATGAAATACAGACCATTCTTGCCTGATAATGTCCACCATTGGAAAGTTTTTGAGGATGATGATGAAGTAAATAGATTCCTGCAGGTCATTGATGAGTTTTCCGAAATGAAAATTGACTAAGAAAATGAAGCCTTGGAAGAAAATCCCCAATCCCAGCTTAGAACCAAAATTGGTAAAGACATCATTGTCCAACTGCCCAACAATCATATACCTAAGGGTCTAATTCCATTAGAAAGGTTGTTTGACCAGAATGATGTGCCTTATAAGGCTGCCCAAAAAGAAGACCAATCTGCAGTCTGTAAGCATAATATAGGGAGTTCAAGTTAGCCAAGATACATAAATCTGTCTACCCATCTATCTGCTGCCCAAAGTGCTGAATACTGCAATTTAATGAAGCAATTTGCTGATGTCTTTGCCTGGGAATATAGTGACCTGAAAACATATGACAAAAAGATCATCCAACATAAAATTCCTTTAGAGAAAGACACCATCCCTTTCAAGCAGAAGCTGAGACCAATAAATCCTTTGCTCCTCCCTTTGATTGAAAAAGAAATAAAGAAGTTATTGGCTCCCAAAATCATAGTTCCTCTCAGATATTCAAAATGGGTAGCCAATTTAGTAGTGGTGAGGAATAAAAGTGGAGAAATTAGACTCTGTGTTGATTTCAGGAACTTGAACAAATGCTCTAAAAAAGACAATTACCCACTACCTAAGATGGAGCATTTGCTGTAGAAGGTCTCAGGAGCCAAAGTGATGTCTTTCCTGGACAGATTTTCAGGGTATAACTAGGTTGCTGTACATCCAGATGATCAAGAGAAGACTGCATTCAACACTCCTTGGGGCACTTTTATGTATTCCAAGATGCCTTTTGGGTTGATGAATGCTGGAGCCACCTTTCAGAGAGCTATGGATATAGCATTTGTGGGGGAGAAGGACAAGTTCGTCCTTATCTACCTAGATGACATAACAGTGTACTCTAGCAACCATCATGACCATTTGCAGCATTTAAAGAAAGTGTTCCTAAAGTGCAGAAGGTTTGGGATTTTAGTCAATCCTAAAAAGTCATAGTTTGCTTTAGAGGAGGGCAAGCTGTTAGGACATACTGTTTCTGCTATAGGTGTCTGAATTGACCTAGAAAGAGTAAGAGCAATACATACCTTATTTGTCCCGAGATCAAAGAAAGACATCCAGTCCTTTCTGGGAAAAATAAATTTTGTGAGGAGGTTTATCCCAAATTTTGCAGAATTGGTGAAGCATATTACCTCCATGTTGAAAAAGGGGTCAGAGATTAAGTGGACTGATTCAGCAAGAAAATCCTTTGAGTCCATTAAGAAAGCTATTATGGAGGCTCCCACTTTAAGAAGTCCAGATTACAGCAAGGAGTTCCACATATTTTCTTTTGCCTCTAAAGACACCCTTGCAGCAGTTTTATTGCAAGCAGATGAAGAAGGCTCAGAGCATCCAGTGGCTTTTTTCAGTAAGACCTTAAGGGATGCTGAGTTGAGGTATGACATTATTGAAAAACATGCATATGCTCTCATCAAGTCTTTGAAAGCTTTCAGAGTTTATATTCTGCATTCCAAGATAATTGCATATGTACCCTCTGCTTCAATAAAAGATGTCTTAACACAGCCTAATGCTGATGGAAGAGGGGCTAAATGGATTGCAAAGTTAATTGAATTTAATATAGAATTAAAACCCACCAAGATGGTCAGAGGTCAGGGCCTTGCCAGACTATTGGCTGAAGAAAATTGCAGAACATTGGACATAGATTTCATGGGCACAATTGCAAAAAATGGTCAAACAGAAGAAGAGAGCAGTTGAACCAGGCAAAGAACAGTCATTGGCAAAAAATCTAGCTTATTGTGATTGGTACTCCGCAATAGATAAATTCTTGCTGAAGCTAGAAATCCCTCCAGACCTTACTCAAAGTCAAGCCAGAACTGTTAAGCTCAAGGCAGCAAAATATTGCATTCATGAAAACCTGCTATACTGGAGAGGTCCCTTTGGAATCCTACAAAGGTGTCTGAACAAAGAACAATCCATTAAATTCATGCAGCAATTTCATTCCAGCATATGTGGGGGGCATCATTATTGGAAAAATACAGCCCACAAAATTCTTATAGCTAGGTACTATTGGCCCACCTTGTTTTCTAATGTCTTTTCATTTGTTAAATCTTGTGACAGGTGCCAAAGATTTGAAGGAAAACAACAATTGAAGTCCCTGCCCTTAAAACCAATACATGCAAAAGGTCCTTTTCAGCAGTGGGGCTTAGATTTCATTGGAGAGATCAATCCACATTCCAGTGGCCAGCATAGGTGGATATTAGTTGCCACTGATTATTTCACTAAATGGATTGAAGCAATCCCTACCAGAAAGGTTGATCATAATGTGGTCATGAAGTTTTTGACAGAGAATATCTTCACCAGATTTGGCTGTCCACATAAATTAGTCACAGACAATGCAACAGCCTTCAGGGCAAAGGAATTGGTGGATATGTGTGATTCAATGGGCATTAAGTTGATTCATTCCACCTCATACCACCCTCAAGGCAATGGTCTAGCAGAATCTTCCAATAAAAGTGTGATAAGGATAATTAAAAATTTGTTGGAAGACAACAAAAAGAATTGGGATTCTAAGCTCAAATATGCACTGTGGGCTGATAGAGCAACCACTAAGAGATCCACAGGGAATTCCCCATTCAAGTTGGTATATGGCACTGAGGTTGTGTTTCCAATTCAGTTAACTCTCCCTGTGGCAAAGTTCTTACAGGAAGCACAGAATGAGGAGGAGGATATGGCACAAAGAATCACTGATTTAGCAGAGGTACATCAAATCAGAGAACAACTAGTTGAATAGTATGCAGCACATCAAAAGAAGGTCAAGGAAGTCTTTGACAAAAGGACAAAAACAGATAATTTTCAGGTTGGAGACTTGGTCCTGAAGTGGGATGCACTGAAAGAAAATAAAGGCAACCATGGGAAGTTTGATGCTTTCTGGACAGGGCCTTTTATCATTTCTCATATCCAAGGGAACAATACTTTCATACTGCAAAGTATGGGAGGAGAAGCAATTTCTGATGGCCCAGTCAATGGGCGTTTTCTGAAAATTTATGTGATTTAAGGTCTTTTAGCCTTAAAGTTGTAAATATGTTGTTTTATCAGTTTTAGTGTAAGGTCAGTTAGACTCCATGCCCAATGGAGCACTAGGAAATTTTGCTATTTTATGTTCACAGGAAAGGCATTGATCTGCTAGTTCTTGAGACCTCATAGGGAGGATCTCATCCCCAGAAGGAGCCAGTGTTAGCTCTGCTACATATTTGGGCACTTTGAGGGTCAAATACAGGTCTGGCCGTGCAGTTTGTGCTTAAAGAAGGATCACATCAGTCATCTTTCATATTCTCCTTCACTCCACCTATACTCCCATAACCCCCGCTATCTTTATTTTCCACCAAAACTCTATATAAACCCATATTCCCTCAGGTCCCCAGGCGCGAAGTTTAAACCCATAAGACTGTGATCACATAACTGTGCACTTTCGAAAAACCCATAATCCATCGTGTCCCTGTCACATCAAACAAAAACATGTGTAATTAAACCCCGCCGTCCGATCGCCTACCACGCGATCCAACGACATTAGCTCCTCCCGCACCCGCGAGCTGCCCGCGCTTTAACTCGCAATCAAAGCGGTTTTCGCTGCCACGCGTCGCACGATGATTGTGATCGCGAGCCCTTGTACATTTACCGCTTTCCCCCCAAAATGAAATGCGATAAATACCGCTCACCGCCAAAACCGTCCTCCCCGCCTGTTAACCTCTGCGCACCTTCGACGCTCGATGACTGTTGGATCTGCCCGCCCGAGATCCAACGGCCCGCGTTTCTCCACCTCCGTATCTCCCGATACCCTCCGCCGACCGATTCCCGCCGTCAATCTGCGCGATCCAATGGCCGATCTTCCCCCCTCCCTTCGTTCATACTGTCCACGTCCATAGCCATTCCATGCATCCGAAGGACAAAGGTGGTCAACATCCAGTACTCTGCACAGTTACTCCTCAACCACCATCTTCAACAAATAGCATGGCCGAGAACAAGAAGGACATGCCTCGAGCAGTTAAAATACATTTAGCAGTTATGGAACTTCATCCATATGACACTTCACCTGCTCAAGAAGTACAACAGAGCATCCAAGAAGATCAATTTTGTTCATAAAAGCAGACAGATCACACCAAAAACTCTATCAGACAGTTAAAGCAGTTGGTGGTCCATTATGACCCCTCCACGCCTAGAATAGCAGAACATTTTTGTAATCAAACTCTATATATACCCAGAAAACAGATGTAATCAGGGTTGATGGTCGTTGTTTTGATGTAAGATTCAACTTCTGGAGATTGTAACTACTTTGATACTTGCAGCGTCTCGTCTTCATTTTCAGCTAATACAAGCTTCTTTTGTTGTTAATTGCTCACCTTCCATCTCTTTTCTGTTCTAGGTTGTGCTTGATATGCATTCTTCCTGAACTCTTGATGTTTAGCATTAGAGGGGTTGTCATCCCACCTTTGTGTTTAGATCTTGCATGTATCAGTGAATGTATTGATCAGGTTTCTTTTCACTTAGTGACAGAGAGCTATCATCCTGTCTGTGCACTAGGGAATTAGATTTGCAGACTTTTTTACTGGTTGCAGCCGGCCATCACAGGGTCCTTTGCATCTGTTGGTGTGGTCAGTATTCTCCATATTCACCCAATCCTAAAACTGTGAGTAATTGGTGGTCTAAAGCCTTGTAGTCTGGGGGTGTTCACGCATGTCTAGAGTCAAGCAAAGTAGGAGTGGTTATCTGGCTTGAATATGCATCATTCATTCCATTCATCCATTTCCAACATCAAGTTGAGTTTTTGATGTCTCGAGCATCTCCGAGCTACAACCTAGGAGAGTTTCTTGGGGTGATAACACATCAAAAGGAAAAACACTTTCCCAAAAGGGGGCAACACTACATTTGCAAAGTCATCATGCTCTTTGGAATGTAATGTATGGCATGGTCATTATGTGGAGTAGGGTGCCCTTAAGACCTCTGCTACTTCGTCATTATGTGGAGTAGGGTGCCCTTAAGGCCTCTACTACTTTGGACCACCTTGAAAAACAAACTCAATTGAAAACAACCATTAATTAGATACTGAGATCATAAATGCATCTAAGTGGACCATACTTAAGTGTTAAGGGAATATTTCATACTCATAAGTGAGATCACCTTCAAATATCTAACTAAAGTAAGGATGGTAAAGGTGTTCCCCACTTTTGTAGGGGTGGCTAAGTAGTCAACCCTATTAGGTGCTTCCAGCCCCAAGGGAAGGTGTCATTAGGGAAGGTGTCATTTGGAAACTAGGGCTAAACTCCACATAGGTCTCCAGGTGCAAGTTGGGATCCACCATTGCATCTGAGTGGTCAACATTCACTACCATCAACGGGTCATGAAGTACACTTTTCCGTTGACAAGGCATATCGACTAGCGGCAGACCTGTTAAACCTGTATCTGGTAAAAACCCAAGTGCCATTTCTGGCACCAACAGAGCTAGGGTTCACGGGCTCCGAGCAAGTGATTCACGACCCCTGAGCAAGGGTTGGTCAACGGCCCTCAGGTTGGTTTTCGACGAATCTCTCCATAGCAAAAGACTGAACTAGGGTTCTCACAAACCGGTAGCGGATTTGAGGTAGGATTTTCACAAATCTGCATCGGCCAAAAACCTAGACGCCAAAATCCAAAAAACTTTGTCACCAACAGAAGTAGGGATCACCGTCGCTGAGCTAGGGATCGTCATCATAGAGCAATGGTTTCGCAGAGGCAGAGAAAACTAGGAGCTAAGGTTGCTCGGATCTAGGGTTTCGTGACTGAGTTAGGGATTGTCATCATAGAGCAATGGTTTCGCAGAGGTGGGGAAAAGTCGGATTAAGGTTTGCTCAGAGCTAGGGTTTCCAGAGCTTCATGGCAGTTTGCACAAGAATAACTCGTATGAGGTCATTCTCTACTGAGAATACATTAGGCCATACATTACATATGCAGATGTGGATCCACTAATAATGTCGTCGTCGTTCTCTTGACTAATCTCATTGTCGTTCGTTCCTTACTCGTCGCCCAATCATTGCAGGACTCGGTCTGCTCTCAAATGAGATACCTCGCAACTTAAAGAAGAGCATAACAGAGAGGATACATGCTGCCAGAAGAATCGTGATAGTTTATGGGAATGTATCTCCAACTTGTTATGGGAGTGTAACCTATCGTTGATACCCCATTTCTCACATTTCTCACAAAAACTTTGTCACCCATACCTTATTTGTAACAGAGAAGTTATATGGCTGATACCCTATCTCAAAGGGATAACCTATGAAATGATAAGTCTCTCAGAGAACCTATTAAAAAGGATAGTCTATTTCAAAATGATGACCTCTCAAAATTGACAGCCTATCTAAAAAACGATAGCCTATCTCAAATTGATAACCTGTCAAAATTGATAGCCTATTAAATGGTAGCTTATCTAAGAAAAGATAGCTTATGTAAATAAGATAGCCATCTCAAAATGATAACTTATCAAAAGATAGACGATCGTTGATAATCTATAAAAAAGGATAGCTTATCTAAAAACTAATAGCTTATTGTGGATATTTTATCTAGAAATTGATAGCTTATTACAGATAGGTTAGCTAAAAACTGATAGGTTATCTAGAAACTGAGAGCTTATTGCGGATAGGTTAACTAGAAACTGATAGCTTATCTAAAAATTAATAGCTTATTGTGGATAGGTTATCTAAAAACTGATAGGTTATCTAGAAACTAATAGCTTATTGCGGATAGCTTATCTAGACATTGATAACTTATTGCGGATAGCTTATCTAAAACTGATAGCTTATCTAAATTGATAGCTTATTGTTGATATCTTATCTAGAACTGAGAGCTTATCTAGAAACCGATAGCTTATTGTGGATAGCTTATCTAGAACTGATAGCTTATCTAGAAACTGATAGCTTATTGCGGATAGCTTATCTAGAAACTAAGATCTTATCTTATTGTGGATAGCTTATCTAGAAACTGAGAGCTTATCTTATTGCAGATAGCTTATCTAGAAACTGAGAGCTTATTGTGGATTGCTTATCTAAAAACTCATAGCTTATTTTATTGCGGATAACTTATCTAGAAACTGAGAGCTTATTGTGGATTGCTTATCTAAAAACTGATAGCTTATCTAAAAATGATAGGTTAGCTAAAAACTGATAGCTTATCTAAATACTAATAGCTTATTGCAGATTGCTTATCTAAAAACTGATAGCTTATCTAAAAATGATAGCTTATTTCTGATAGGTTAGCTAAAAACTGATAGCTTATCTAAATACTGATAGCTTATTGCGAATAGCTTATCTAAATACTGATAGCTTACTGAGGAAGCGTATCTAAAAACGATAGCTTATTTTGGATAAAAATGATAGCTTATTTCTGATAGGTTATCTAAAAACTGATAGCTTATCTAAAAACGCTAGCTTATTGCGAATAGCTTATCTAAAAAGTGCTAGCTTATTGAGGAAGCGTATCTAAAAACGATAGCTTATTTCGGAGAAGCTATCTAAAAACTAATAGCTTATGGCCGATAGCGTATCTAAAAATAATAGCTTATTTCAAATAGCCTATCAAAAATCTGATAGCGCCTATCTAAAATCTGATAGCTTCTTACTGATAGCCTATCCAAAAACGATAGCTTCTTACTGATAACCTATCTAGAAACGATATTGCGAATAGCCTATCTAAAAACCATAGCTTATTGTGGATAAACTCTCTAAAAATCGATAGCCTATTGGTGATAACTTCTCGTAACAAATAGTATAACCTATTTACGATACCTTATCGTAACATAGAACCTATTGCTGATAGATTATTTCTGATAAGTTATCCTTCACAAATAACTTCTCTGCCGATAAAGATGCTCATTTATCCTCTAATAAGTTGTCCGCTAAAAAGATAAATTAGTCATCAGCTCGAGAACTTGTGCGCTAAAAACCAACTGACCTATCCGCTGAAAAGTGTTGGTGTACATGCACTTAGACTAGCTGTGTTGGTGTACATGCACCTAGATTAGCTCCAATTAACTTATTGCTTGCATGTGGCACATGTACACATTAACATAAGATAAAGCACACTTAGCTTTAGTTAGCTTTAGTTATTGCATGTACAACTAAGCTTAACTTAGTTGCTTTTATGTATTTATTCTAAAACTAATATTGTAGAATCACTTTCATTCTTTTCTCAATTCTTGCTCGCTTCCTTCCTTCTCTTGCAAGCTTGTTAAGATCTCGTGATGCCCGAGCCTATGAAACCCTCCTGGTGGCGCCTCACCGCCTATGGGTTGCTTTTTGGGCTCGCCGACACCTGGGCCGTGATGCCCGACAACAAGATGGTCAAGAAGGCCATCAATGACCTCAAGGAAGTCAAAATCCTGCCTGCAAGCAAACGTAATAACGAGCAGCACAACCAAGCTGTCAATTCTCTGGGCCTCATCTCAGCTCGCAAATCAGCCGAGGCAATCGACATACTCAATCTCATGGTCTCCACGTATTTGCTCGCACTCTGTCAGGCCACGGATTTGCGACACCTGGAAGAAAACATGCTGAGCAGAAGTTTCAATTCCTGCGAGATCGACTCGGGGTGAAGGACACGACTGCCTAGCAGTTGTCTTTTCTTTATTTTTGCATTATCTTTTGAGGGGGGGTTTTCTTCCCACTGGGTTTTCCCTCTTTCCTCTTTTTTATGCATTGTATATGGGTACCTAAAATGGCCGTGTTGCCGGGACTCATTCATTTTGCATCACACTCACCTAAGTTATGCTTAAGGGGGGGTGTTGGTGTACATGCACTTATACTAGCTGTGTTGGTGTACATGCACCTAGATTAGCTCCAGTTAACTTATTGCTTGCATGTGGCACATGTACACATTAACATAAGATAAAGCACACTTAGCTTTAGTTAGCTTTAGTTATTGCATGTACAACTAAGCTTAACTTAGTTGCTTTTATGTATTTATTCTAAAACTAATATTGTAGAATCACTTTCATTCTTTTCTCAATTCTTGCTCGCGTCCTTCCTTCTCTTACAAGCTTGTTATTGTTTTGCAGATCTAGATCTATCTGTGTTTCTCAAAAATCTTACAAAAAGGAACTTCCATTATCTCCTTCTTATACGCCAAAAGGAACGTCACTTCTGGCTTTTGAGCGTCTGTGAAAGCTCCATTCCAGCGTGCAATTCAATCATGGTTTCCTCTGAGCCTCTGAAGGGACAACAAATATCTGATGAGAAACTTTGCTGCTCTCCGTCTCTGGTTTGTAGTACCTTTTCCTTCAGGGTATCGCTTCTTTTCTTTAATCAGTCCTCTTTTTCCTGTCAAATATGCCGGGATTTTATATGGCCGCGAAAGGGCAAAGGGAATGTGTCTATTGTTGAGTAGGTCAAAGCACACTAGTCTCCTGGTAGATCGTATAAGTCTCCCAGATCTAGAACCAGTGTTGCGCGCAAAGAATATCCAATGGTGCGCCTAACTACACATTGGAATTTTCTCATATAGCTTACTTCTCTTTCCAAACGGGTATTCCAAATAGCTTGATTCTCTGTGTGCTATTTTTTATTTTTATTTTTTTACTTAAAAAAAAATCTTAATTTTCATTAAAATATTTCACATTTTATTGATGGAGTGCGTTGAAAAATAAGCAATTTTGAAGTACAACTATTTATTAAAAAAACACAAAAACAAGTTTGAGAGGGTTAAATCAATATCAGTAATTTTCAAGAGAGGGAAAACATATAAAGCATAATTATAACTAAAGCCTCCTCTTACCTTGGAGATAAGATTAGTTATATGCCCTAGAATATTGTATAGAAAATTGAGATCTTCCTACCTTTTTATACCTCTTACAGCACATCTTTCTACTTACATATTCAGTTTTATTTTAACTTTAATCTGAAATTTTTATAAAATATTAACATTTTTAATCTTAAAACTTTTACTACAACAATAATTACTTATTAACTAAAATTAATTTTAATATTAAAATAAAAAAGTGAATTGAAACCATTTATATATAATCATAATGTACCATTTATATATAATCATAATGTGTTTGCGACGGCCATGGCGGTTCGTTTTCATGCCCCCGCCTGCGATCGAGTCTTCCAGAGTTACCGTTGCAGTATATTATGTTCCATGGAGACTCTGATGCTGGAATATTATGTTCCATGGAGACCCCGATGCTAGAATTTGATATTTGGTTCGATGTGACCGCTGTTAGCATGTTCTGACACGTATTTGTACTAATATATGTAAAAAAGAGAGCCCATAATGTTTCTGTAGGGAACTAGCCCCTCCCATTTAAAAAAAAAAGTGTTTGATAAGAATATTGGTTTTACATATAATCATAATATGTTGGATAAGAATTTTGGTTTTATATATAACCATAATGTGTTTGATAAGAATTTTAGTTATTTCCATTTAGTACAAATTTATGGCAGAGATATAATTTATATAATCATAGTGTGTTTGATAAGAATTACGATTATTTCCATTTTCCTAAAGTAAGTACAAATTTATGGCAACTTAAAAGTGAATCGACGAAACATGTTTATCAAATCATAAAACAAGTACAACATTTATAGCAACTTTTCTTTCAGGCTTTTAATTTTCCTGAATTGAATAAATGCAGAAAAGAGAAACGTGAAGGATTACAACGGAGGACGGAGGGCGGAGTTGATCAAAGCAAGAGAATTCTTAGATCAATTGAGTGAAATTTCATTATGATATGCATGATATGAATGTGTACTAAAATTTCCATATGATGTGAATGTGTATTGTAAATCATAAATATACCACTGTTGGTATTGTTTCCATAGCCTAAGTTGACTTCTATATATTCATTGTTGAGTAATTTTTTTTATATTTTTTTTTTTTAAATCTCTCAGTGGTTTTTTTGCTTTTTTTTGTTTTGTTGCTCTTTTCTGATTAAAAAACTCTTTCTTGTATTTGTAGAAATAAGATTAAAAAGTACATCCATTTATCATCAAGTCAATTCCAATCTATATTTCTAATAAAACTTAAAAAATTTGCAATAATATTTCTTTTTTGCTCTTTTTTTTTTGTTTTGTTGCTCTTTTCTGATTGAAAATCTCTTTCTCGTATGTGTAGAAATAAGATTAAAAAGTGTATCCATTTATCATCAAGTCAATTCCAATCTATATTTCTAATAAAACTTAAAAAAATAGCAATAATATTTTATGGGTCATTGGTACATTTCAATTAAAGGTTTATAATCACATATTTAAATGAGTTTCATAGTACAAGAATAGAGTTCCATCTAAAATGAAAAAAATAGTAATATTTGTAGTGAGGTGTTTTCAATATAGGATATCTTGCTCGTATTTCTCATCTTATTGTGTTAAATTTCTTTCACATAATATTAAAAAAATATGATTAAAATTATTAATTAATTTTTAATGAGCAATATTAAAATAATGTTTCTCTCTTCTCTTTTTTTTTCTTAAGACTATAAAGAAATGAAATGTCCATTTTTTAACCCTACTTCAATTTAAGTATAATAATAATAATAATAATAATAATAATAATAATAATAATGTACAATGTTGACTTGATAGCTCAATTCAACAAGCATTCTAATCCATTGCAAGATACAATATTATTATGGACTATGCAACCCAAATCAAACCAATTGTAAAAAACTAATATAAAATTGCTGCAATTTAATGACTAATGTTCACTTAATCATTCATCTTAAATCATATTTAAATTCACATAAGAGGTTCTTCATTATATACCAAATATTACAATAGATAAAAACATGACAATTAAATGTTTCATTTTACAATATAGGTATCAAGTGATTCCAAGTAATAAAAGAAGATAAAGGAACTAATATCATGTTTCAATGCCAATTAAATGTTTAATTTTACAATGCAGGTATCAAGTGATTCCAAGTAATAAAAGAAGATAAAGGAACTAATATCATGTTTCAATTATAATTTTATTGTTAAATTTTTTTAATAGGCGAGCAATTAGTAATTATTTAAAAAATAAAAATTTGGAATATAATTATTCATATTTGTATGTTGTATTAATATCATGTTTCAATTACAATTTTATTACTAATTTTTTTTAAATGCCATCTTTTAATAATTATTTAAAAAATACAAATTTAGAATATAATAATTTATAATTGTATGTTGTGTGATAATTATTTCTTATTTTTTTCTCAATAAAATTTTGGACATTGATTACGCGACTTTGATAAAAAAGTTAACAAGTTTTTTCAACTAATTAGGCTAAACCTAAACCCAATAGTAATATGGTATTTATTAATCTAATTATAATTATATTTATATGTTTTTTTTTTCCAAATATTTTATATTAGTATTTCAAATTAATATCAACATTTTTATTATAAAAATAAGTTCATATTACTCTATTTTATTTTATATTGATTTATAAATAAAATTATATTCTTTTAAGATTTAAATTATGTAAGGAGAAATTATGCATTTTATAAAAATTTATAATATTTTAGATTCATATATTATATATATATATAAACCTTTTTTTTTCAAAGGAAAGAAATCAATCTCCCTCTTACTTTAAGAACTAAAGTGGGTTGTTGATATTAGACCAATCCACAAATATATTTATGTTTACAAGGCACAAATCCAATACAACAATATTCATACTCACAAAACCATTACAACAAATACTCATTGTGTTACCAAGGAGGATTTGAATTTTGGATGGAAGAAATTACAACATTTCCCTCAACCACCCAAACCCTAATTAACCTCGATTATTAAACTTTCAAACTTCATTCCATTTGTATTGTTTGAGAACTAAGGTGAGGTTGTTGATACTACCTTCACAAGGCACAAATCCAATACAATAATATTCATAAGCACAAAGCCATTACAACAAATGCTCATCATCTTACGAAGGATCATTTGGATTTTGGATGGGGAAAATTACAACAATTTTCCTCAACCGCGCAAACCATAATTAACCCCAATTATTAAACTTTCAAGCTTCATTCCATTTGTATTGTTTGAGAACTAAAGTGAGGTTGTTACCCTAATTAACCCCAATTATTAAACTTTCAAACTTCATTCCATTTTGTATTGTTTGAGAACTAAAGTGAGGTTGTTAATACTAGGCCAAACCACAAATATATCAGGATTTGAATTTTAGATGGAGAAAATTACAACCATTTTTATCAACCACCCAAAACCCTAATTAACTCCATTATTACTTTCAAACTTCATCCCATTTGTATTGTTTGAGAACTAAAGTGAGGTTGTTGATACTAGACCAACCCACAAATATGATCACAAGGCACAAATCTAATACAATAACATTCATGAGCACAAAGTCATTACAACAAATCTCCATCATGTTAGCAACGAAGATTTGAATTTTGGTTGGAGAAAGTCATAGTCATTTCCCTCAACCACCAAAATCATAATTAACCCAATTATTAAATTTTCAAACTTCATTACATTTATATTGTTTGAGATGGCTTATTTTTTATTTGTATTTTTTGGAGATAATTTTATCTCCAACATCTGAAAAGAAATTTGCACATTAATCCATGTAGAGATAAGGAGTTAATATGAATCTAGGTTGGCATGCATATATATATATATATATATATATATATATATATATATATATATTTCTTAAATAAGAATAAGATGGGAAAAACCATGGCTTGTCAAAACCTACAGCCAAGAAATTACTAATGGCAATTTGAGTATTTTAATCATTAATTCCTATTTTTTTTAACCATTTTGTTTTATTTTATTTTATGTAATTTGACCCAATGACAACATTTCTGTCTTAACATGATCCAAATTTACACACCTCAAATATTTAAAAGCTTTGAATATCTACACCAACAAAATAAGGTCCACAGAGATGTTAAATGTTCCAATATATAACTTGCTGAATTTCGTGTTGCTAAACAAATGGTGCTGGCAACCTCTTGTACATGGGCCTCAAGATTATTGAGCCACCATAGAATAGTTGAAGATTTGTCCAATCTCTGGCCAACCTCATGGGCCTCAAGATTATTGAGCCAACAGTAAATAGCTGAAGATTTGTTGTAGTAGATGATATATGAAGTTTAAGATATACTGTAATTGCAGTGCACTTTCTCTCATTTGATTGAGGGAGTAAGGATGCTTCCTATTCTAAATAAGGAGATATTGGACACTAGAAAAAACAAAAACAAAAAAAATGGAGATATTGGATACTAAAAAGGCAAAAAAATCGATATTGGACACTAGAAAAAACAAAAACAAAAAAAATGGAGATATTGGATACTAAAAAGGCAAAAAAATCATAAACATCTAATTGATGGGGAAACCAAATTAAGAAATTGTGACATCTAAAACTGAAAAACAAAAAAAAAAACTAAAAAAAACTGAGACATTTAAAATTGGAAAAAAAATCCTGACATTTTGGTATTATTAAGAAAATGTCTCAATGTATTTGCTTTATATTTTGTAATTAAATTAATAAAAATAATGTTATGGTTGCTTTTAAAATGCTAAGTGATAATAAAAACTGTGGTATTGTTTTCCAAAAAGTTTATTTTACTATCTTCTTTTGCATTTTCATTTGCTTTATATTTTGTAATTAAATTAATAAAAATAATGTTATGGTTGCTTTTAAAATGCTCAGTGATAATAAAAACTGTGGTATTGTTTTCCAAAAAGTTTATTTTACTATTTTCTTTTACATTTTCATTGTATTTGCTTTATATTTTGTAATTAAATTAATAAAAATAATGTTATGGTTGCTTTTAAAATGCTCAGTGATAATATGGTATTATTTTCCAGAAAGTTTATGTTACTATTTTCTTTTGCATCTTCATTGTTATGTATGTGTTTTCCTGCTAATTTTTTGTTTCACTGATAATTTTTCGGTTTTGCATGCGTTGATGTATGTGTTTTACTGCTAATTTTTTGTTTCACTGATAATTTTTCGGTTTTGCATGCATTGATGTACGTGTTTTACTGTTAATTTTTTGTTTCACTGCTAATTTTTCGGTTTTGCATGCATTGATGTATGCGTTTTACCGGCTATTTTTCGGTTTTGGATGTAAAGAGACCTATAACTTTATTTTCCATATTCAAAAACTTAAAATGCGCCATCTCATTTATTTTAAAATTTTCAACTTAAAATGCGCCATCTCATTTATTTTAAAATTTTCGGGTTTGGATGTAAATCAGAGGTCTATAATTTTATTTTCTATATTCAAAAACTTAGAATGCGCCAATTCATTTATTTTAAAATTTGATAAGTGCAATATGAAGTATTCAAAAATAGGTTTCTTTGGAGACTACTTAAAATGTTAAAGCTGCACTACTTTACAAATTCTAGCAAGGACAGAGGGTCTTAAGGTTTTTGTTTACGTTTTAATTAAAAGATCTGTATCGACAAGAAATTTTTAAATAAAAAAATAAATTCACTTAACCTATGACAAGGGAGAGGACAGAAAACCATCCATACCATATTCAAGATAGTGCATGATTCTATGACAAAAGAGAGCACATAAAACCATCCCTACCATATTCAAGATAGTGCATTATTCTTATCAACTGGACCATCCATACCATATTAGTGCATGATACACCCAAAAAAAACGGATTAGAAAACCACTCCAGTCCAGATATGATCATATCAAACGGGTGATTGTTCAATCACGATGGCTGGGAGATGCATCAGTGTCCGGCCGCTTGAAACAATATTGAGATAGTGATAAACGAAATCTGCCAATATGAAGCTCTCAACAACCTCAGCGACAGCGACGATGAAGGGGAAAACCCCCAAACCAAAATAAGTTGTGATGGAGTCCCTCAGGATCAGCATGAGCCACAATGCAAATTTTAACCTCTCTGCACCGAGAGCAAACACATAGAAGGCAGTAAAAGCTTCCACGATCCTATTGCTTTGCATTACGCGGAGTTGAGGCAGAACCAGCACGGCTTCCAGATAGGGAACAAACGCCGCGATGACCCTATTCAGAGCATAGAACCCTTTGCAACTACCAATGCATAAACGAAGCCTCCATTTAAGGTAATATCCATGATATTACAACTTCACACGGTAAGGATCTCATCTCTCCCCTCTCTGAGGGGATAAAAAACACAAAGGCTTCAGCAATATGAATATATGCATTATCATTGGAAGCTTTTTTGCTTTCTGTAAAATATCTGTATCAATATAACCTTTGCATTGTGTAATTCCAAATTATTAAACTGATATCCAAAATTTGTGATATTAACTTCACGAGGTAAAGATCTCATCTCTCCTCTTAGAAGGCCATAAAAAAGAGAACACAAAGGCTGCAGCAAAAACAAAACACAAAAGCTGCAGCAATATGAGCATTATCACTGAAAGTTTTTTGCTTTCTGTAAATATCTGTATCAATATGTTTAAACAATAGTGTCATCAAACAAGAAAGTTCGTTGAGTCAATTGCAAAAATTAAAACACATGCCAAAAACTCTGTATCAATATGTTTAAACAATAGTGTCATCAAACAAGAAAGTTCGTCGAGTCAATTGTAAAAATTAAAACACATGCCAAAAAAGCCATCGTTGAGTCAATTGTAAAAACTCATGCATAATTAATGTTTTCTCAATTGAATTACTTCAATATCAGCTCCAATACTATTCAACCCAAAAATGTTGATTCAGTTAATAAATATAATATTCCCGAGTCTGACAAAGTTTCCACATAAACCAGGTTTGCCTGAATGCACATGAACATATGAAAAAAACTCTCATGTGGTAAAAAAAACGGTTTCAAAAATAGACAATGAGAAACCCTGAACGGTATCAAAAATAGAAACTGAGAAACCCTCGTAATGAACATTCATAAATTATGCTCCTGTGACAGACTTTCAATTTTTACAAGGCCTATGCTCCAATGACAAACTTTCAATTTTTACATGACCCAGAAAAGATACTTATTTCCATTTACAATCTTGATAGAATGCCAACACAAGTGAGGCTTTTCACTGACAAGACGCTACCATTATTCATGGTATTCTTGTAAATAAAGAGTGCACTTCAAATTGTTCTTATGTTTCCATTGAACTACCTTGAGGGTGGTTCCCAACCTTGGCTATTTAATGTCGGATTTGATCTGACAGTTCCATTATTTGGGTGACAGTTCCATTATTTGGGGGAGGTCCAACAGGCCATTTCCCTTCTTACTGTGAAGTCTCAAAATCATGAATTCCATCTGTTCTTTAGAGAGCAAATTGACTCGATTCGGATGGATGTGATACAACGACTAGAGAATAGGCATTATTGCTGAATAAATAACCAAACAATAAAATTATATCATAATATGCCTGGTTAAAATCCAAATCAACCATGACAGAATGAAAGAGCCCATTTACCTGGTCATTACCGATGAAAAGTATGCAGAAGGTGCAAAGCGACATTGAGGCCTCAATCTTTCTACATCAAACACTCCATCAAACACTCAAACTGCACTATGACAGAAGCTCAGAAGCTCGCATAAAATAGGACGCTGTCGCATGAGTATATGGCACTTGAAATAGGAGCAGATAGGGAATCATGAGGAGACCACTGCAATGCAACCATGTAACAAGGTCATCCAATCAGATACAGAAGGTGACAGTATATTATTGTCTATGTTTTAATTCAACAGTGCTTACAAGTATTTACATAAAAACAAGCGCTCCAACTTGGAAGCATCATATATATAGCAAAGCTGGCTACCATGCACAACCAACAAGTGAATTTGATCATATTATAAAACTGTACTCTTGTATCCCCATTGGTGGTGACGATCTTGGAAGCATCATATATTACAAAGTTGGCTCTCATGCACAACCAACAGTTGAATTTGATCATTTTGGAACTGTACTCTTGAATCCCTACTGGTGGTGACAGGATCATTATGAAACTGTACTCTTTGTATCCTCACTGGTGGTGACGGTCTTTCTGGTTGTAATGGTACAACTTTTGACTTTCGCCTGTCCCACCCATCTATGCCCCAGGGACACAACTGCCAAAAGACGTGGTTGTGATTATATGAACATTTCCACTCCATAAATTTATGTAAACTTTAAGTGAACATCACTACGAAAAGACGTGGTTGTGAGTATATGAACATTTTGTTAGTTTGGCAACGAATTAGTAACTTTAGGTAAAATGTAAATAAACAGTTTTATACCGAATAATTAGTTATGTAACGATGGTCGATGATATAAAACTATCAAATGCCCATGAAATGTATCTCGGAGAATCATTGATGAATAACAAATTCAGTTTCTAATTCAGTTTCTTATCTTGGTTATTTTGTTGAGTTTCTTGTTTTCTTCATTATTTCACTTATTCATCCTACAATTGGTATCAGAGCTCCGAGGGAGGTAGCCTGGGCGTGAAGGAGAAATGTTGTCTGCATTCTGTGCGTTGAAGCCTGTGTATTGACGGCTGAGAAAGAACGTGGCTATGCTTTGAAGGACGGCTGTGCGAAGTGCGTTGAAAGGACCAGCGTGTTTTCTGTGCTGTGACCACGTCCTGTGTTGTGACCTCTGACGTGGCTGTACATAAGCCCATATGGTGTGCTCTGCTCTCTGCGTTGTAGAATATGCGTGCTGAATGTCCAGAGGTGACTTGAAGCTGCGTTGAAGACGTTGCAGTTCAACCTGCGTAGTGGAGTTGTTGTGTGTTGCAGTTCAGCAAGGAACGCAGAGCACTGTCCAGCGAGAAACGCAGAGCCAGTTTGCTATGTGACTATGTGAAGACGTTGCAGTTCAGCAAGGAATGCAGAGCCAGATTGCTGCGTGACTGAGCCGAAGTTGCTGTTAAAATCAGGGTACCTTTTTTTAAGAAATTTTGTTTCAGAAAGTTTTTGAATAAAGGGGTGAATGTGAGAATTTGAAGAGAAGAAGACAGGGTTTTTTTTCTTTGAGGAAAGGAAATTTTTTTTTTTTTTTTAAAAGGGTTTTTTTTTTAATCGAAAAAACAAAGGTTTTTTCCTGGAAAAATTATTCAGCAATTTTTTTAAAAATGAAGTAGGGAGAGTTAAAACTTGGAAATCCTTTGTTGGCATTGGAAATTTTTTTTGGAAGAAGAAAATTGATTTTTTTTTTTTAAAACCCTAGACTGAAGATTGAAAGTCTTAGAAAATGGCCAAGATGTCGAATGCAAAATTCGAGGTGGAGAAATTCACCAGAAAGAGCAATTTTGCTCTTTGGAAACTGAAGGTTAATGATCTGCTTGTGCAACAAGGGTTGCACAAGGCATTGGATGGGGCAACTAAGAAACCTGCAACCATGACTACTTCAGACTGGGAGGACTTGGATGCTCGAGCTCTCAGTACCATTCGCTTATGCCTAGCGGATGAAGTTCTCTTCAACATTGTTGAAGAGACTACGGTGTCAGGATTGTGGGAAAAACTTGAAAACCTCTATATGACAAAATCATTAACCAACAGAATTTATCTGAAACGACAGTTATACAGTCTTCGAATGAAAGAAGGTTCAAGCGTTGCAGAACATTTGAATGTTTTTAATACACTAATTTGTCAATTAACAGATATGGAAGTCAAAATACAGGAAGAAGATAAAGCCATAACCTTGCTATGTTCTCTGCCTGAATCATGGGATCACTTCGTAACTTCAATCAGCTTCAGCTCTGCTGATTCTTTGAAGTTTGAATCAGTCGTGGGATCTCTTCTGTCTGAAGAAGTATGAAGGAAATCCAGCACTGAAACAGCTGCATCAGAAGCCATGGTCGCTAGAGGACGCTCAAAGGAAAGAGGAGAAAAACCAAGGGGGTCTTCCAGGTCAAAATCGAAGGGCAAGAAGTGTAAGGCAAAATGTTGGAACTGCGGTAAAGTTGGACACTTGAAGAAGGACTGTTGGAAATGGAAGGAATCCGAAAACCCAAAGAACGAAGCGAATCAGGTCGATTCAGGTATGATAGATGAAGTTTTATCTGCTGAAGAATTATGTATGGTAGATGAAACTTCACCTGAATGTAATGTCTCTCAGGATTTTGATAGCTGGCTGTTAGACTCTGGTGCTTCGCATCACATGTGCCCACATAGAAATTGGTTTACTTCGTATAAAAATGTAAACGGTAGTTCTGTGTTTATGGGTAACAATGTGTCATGTCAGACTGTTGGGATGGGAGATATCAGGATTAAGATGTATGATAACACAGTTAGGACATTAACTAGTGTTAGACATGTACCTGATTTGAAGAAAAATTTAATCTCTTTGGGAGTGTTGGATTCAGATGGTTATAAGTTTACAGGTCAGGATGGCGTCTTGAAAGTCTTTAAAGGAGCCCTTGTGGTTATGAAGGCAGAAAAGGTCAGAAATCTTTACAGGTTAAGAGTAAGTACTCAGATCAGTGAAGCAGCGGTTGCGTCAGAAAATGAAGAAGCAGGTACTCGTCTATGGCATCAGCGTTTGGGTCATATGAGAAAGAAAGGTCTTCAGATATTGATGAAACGTAAATCTCTTTCTGGTCTGAAATCCTTAAATTTAGATTTCTGTAAATATTGTGTGTATGGAAAACAGTGTAAACAGAGATTTAAAGTTGGAATTCATAATAGTAAAGATGTTTTAGACTACATTCATTCTGATCTGTGGGGGCCTTCCCCTGTTGTGTCATATGGAGGTGCATTGTATTTTTTAACGTTCATTGATGATTACTCTCGTAGAGTTTGGGTCTATATGCTAAAAAGGAAAGCTGATGTATTAATGTCTTTAAACAATTTAAAGTAATGGTAGAGAAAAGAACAGGCAAATCTATTAAATGTCTAAGAACTGATAATGGTGGTGAGTTCACTTCTGTTGAATTTGAACAATACTGTAGGGATGAGGGCATTGTTAGACACAAAACTACTGTTTATACTCCTCAGCAAAATGGTGTTGCTGAGCGTATGAATCGGACTCTTATGGAAAGAGCCAGAAGCATGATCAGCAATGCTAACTTGCAAAAGGAGTTGTGGGCAGAAGTAGTATCTACTGCTTGTTATTTAGTTAACAGATCACCTTCAGTAGCAATTGATTGTAAAATTCCTGAAGAAGTTTGGACAGGTCAGTCTTGTGACTATTCTCATTTGAGGATATTTGGCTGTGATGCTTATTCTCTTATTCCGAAAAATCAGCGTTCAAAATTAGATCCAAAGTCGAAATGTTATGTCTTTGTTGGGTATGACTATGCAGTGAAAGGATATAGGTTGTGGGATCCTACATTGCGGAAGATAGTCATTAGTAGAGACGTAACATTTGATGAATCCTCTTTGTTAAAATCAAATGTTGAAAGAATTGAACAGGAACAGGTATCGCCGAGTCAACGAGTTCAGTTGGAGGCTAGATCTTTCGGTGACAGTCGAAAGGAAGGAGAGACTTCTGGAGAAAAAGGTGTTGAAGACACAAAGGAAGCCGTTGAAGCTTCTGAACCAGTGCAAGTTTCTGAACCAGTTTAGCAACCAGTCGCTCTGAGAAGGTCTACAAGGGAAAGGAAAACTCCCAAAAGGTATGAAGATTCTGCTTCATCTTTTTCTTTGATTACTGAAGATGGGGAACCTTCTTGTTATCAGGAATCAGTAGATGATACAGATAGCGAGAAATGGAAAATGGCTATGGAAGAAGAAATGGACTCCTTAGCCAAGAACAATACCTGGGATATTGTAGAGCTTCCTGAAGGGAGAAGTGTTGTTGGATGTAAATGGGTCTTCAAGCTGAAACGGAAAGTTGATGGTAGTATTGAAAGGTATAAGGTGCGACTGGTAGTAAAAGGGTATTCTCAGGTTGAAGGTATAGACTTTCATGAGATTTTTTCTCCAGTTGTAAAACTTGTTTCTATACGTACTGTGTTGGCACTAACTGCATTGCTTAATCATGAGTTAGAACAGTTAGATGTTAAAACAACTTTTCTACATGGTGATTTGAACGAAGAGATATATATGGAACAACCAGAAGGTTTTGTACGAAGTCATAGCAGAAGATTAGTTTGCAAGCTGTGGAAATCATTGTATGGTCTGAGGTAGTCTCCCAAACAATGGTACAAGAAGTTTGATTCCTTCATGGTGAGCCAGAACTTTATAAGAAGTGAGTATGATCATTGTGTGTACTTCAAAAGTTTCAATGGCATATTCATTATCTTAGCTTTGTATGTTGACGATATGCTTATTGCAAGCAAAAGAATGGAAGAGATCAACAGGTTAAAGGCTCAACTCTCTAGGACGTTTGATATGAAGGATCTTGGAGTGGCAAAACATATCTTGGGCATGGAGATACACAGAGACAGGAAAAATGGTAAGCTTTGGTTGTCACAGCAGAAGTATGTGGAGAAGGTACTTGAAAAGTTCTCTATGAATAATGTGAAACCCGTTAATGTTCCTTTAGCTTCCCATTTTAAGCTTTCTTCGGTTTTGAGTCCTAGAGCTGATGAAGAAAAGCAGTATATGTCTCATGTACCATATGCAAATGCGGTAGGCAACTTAATGTATGCGATGGTATCTACAAGACCTGACATTTCACATGCAGTTGGAGTTGTCAGCAGGTTCATGGCAAATCCAGGTAAAGAACATTGGCAAGTAGTGAAATGGGTGCTTCGATATCTAAGAGGCACAAGTGACCATTGCATCGTCTTTAATGGTAGTGAAGGATCAGTCTGCGGATATGTAGATGCTGACTATGCAGGTGATTTGGACAAAAGAAGATCTACTACAGGTTACGTCTTTACTCTTGCAGGTGGAGCAATTAGTTGGATGTCAAAGCTTCAAGACACGGTTGCATTGTCCACTACCGAAGCCGAATATATTGCTGCTTCAAATGCTAGTAAAGAAGCAATCTGGTTAAAGGGTCTGCTCGATGAAATTGGAAGAACGCAGGAGAAAGTGAATGTACTTTGTGACAGTCAAAGTGCTATTCACTTGGCTACAAACCTTGCCTATCATAGCAGAACCAAGCACATTGATGTAAGGTATCATTTTCTGAGACATGTGATCGGTGGCGGAAAAGTAGCTCTTAAAAAGGTCCATACACGAGAAAATTGTGCAGACATATTCACAAAGCCAGTTACAGTAGAGAAGCTGCGGTGGTGTTTAGCTTCTCTTGGCTTGCATGAAAGATGATGAATGGGAAAATTGTTGTCAAGGTGGAGTTTGTTAGTTTGACAACGAATTAGTAACTTTAGGTAAAATGTAAATAGACAGTTTTATACCGAATAATTAGTTATGTAACGATGGTCGATGATATAAAACTATCAAATGCCCATGAAATGTATCTCGGAGAACCATTGATGAATAACAAATTCAGATTCTAATTCAGTTTCTTATCTTGGTTATTCTGTTGAGTTTCTTGTTTTCTTCATTATTTCACTTATTCATCCTACACATTTCCACTCCATAAATTTATGTAAACTTCAAGTGAGCATCACGGAGTCAGACTATATTTAATAATAAAAGAAACCATATACCTGGGCATCAGCTCCAGAAGATACCAACACATTCTGGAAATGTGAAAATCCCAGGCCAGTGATTTATTTTTGGTGGTCCCTGAGCTTTGCTTTTACCTATAAAAATTGCAGCAAGTTCAGAGCATGCCACTTAAAGGTCAGATTTAGTAAAAGGGCACAATGAAGAAAAATGATAAGGATTGAAAGATATATTCACAGGCAACACCTCATCAACTGTATATTGAATTGATGAATCCTCCATGCCAATCGCAATGATGGTATTATCCCAGAAAAGTGGCTGCCGAAGAAGGTGGCATGACAAAGACTTGCAATGAATCAATGAGCATCCCATGAAATCAGTGATTTAGATTAATTGGGAACCTTTGAATTCTTAGCTTATAGTAAGGAAGATTATACAAGAACCTTCTAGAGTAACTGAACCCAATTACCCACATAATTTGAAAGTTGAAGGTGAGACATTAGAGACTAAACCCTAAGCAGACCAATGTACCAAAACTGAAATTATATAAATCATCGGAAACATTAAAATGAAACTGGTCTTTAGGTAAAAGGCTCTCTTAGCTTAAATGTCATCATATTGAATAAGGAGACCTTGCCACTGGAAGTGGACATTACATAGGAATCATTCTTAGACGAAGCTATACAAGCAACGACTTCTTCTGGATTTGTATCACCAACGTCATTATTCATAAGAATCCCACTAGCTGGCTGCCACATCTGTGTTGGAATACTCGTTGCAGACGGTGGAACAAAATACTAACTCTTAGTTACTCGTCAATCATTACTACATAAATACCACTGCAAATTATATATCCAAAAGTATAACAAACAAATAAATAAATAAAACAAGCTAAAATAAAAAGGAAGCAAACAACAACTACTAAAGAACCCCACCTTTCCAGATGGATTTCGGTCACTCCGCGGTATAGCTTATGGAGAGCATCGGATGTCAGTGCTAAGACAACAACATTGGAATTGGTGTATATCCGTTTTACCACCTGCAAGAAATAGCACATTACTTGTTTGGATCAATATCGACAGAATTTGTAGCACATAAAATTGTAAAGTATGCCAACCTTCAGTGTTTTCTGTAATAGAGGGATGATTGCATACCTTGTTCGCAATGCATTCTGTCAGGCAACCTGAGAGTAACCCGAATCAGTGATCTCAGTCAATTTCCAGTTCTTGCTCTTGTCTGTGACCTCATATAAAAGCCTTCGTTTAACATCTGGGGTCAGACCGTCTGTCTAGACTCTATGCTACTCTGCACACATGTTGTCTCGAATATCAGATTATTGTTAGACATCGTTGATAATATCATCCTATTCCTATAAAAGACATGCCAAAATAATGGCTAATAGAGCATGTGAATGGGGAAAAGAACAAAAATCCTATGCTGTATGGAAACTCGAAAGCAGCAATATTTGGATTCTGAATGAAAGTTTAGAAAATGATACTATGTAACAAACTAGACTGAATAAATGCTGGACAAATATGCTAGATTCAGAATGCTTTTACAAAATTGGTCATTGACAATGCAGGTGGAAGTCTGTCCGAACGTTCTACAGCACTGCAAAGGGAATTAGGAGCAGTGACTACAGGAGGCATGGCATTCACAATTGAAGTCTGCATAGTAAAAATGAACTAGTTAGAGTTTAAACTTTACAATTAATTAGTAGTGCATGTACACAGTAAATGTGTATGGAAGAAGAATTTACCTTTGTTGCCATTGTCTCTTGCCATTGTCTCTGGTGGCACCTTTGTTCCTTCAAAGGATCTACTCTCTAGCATGCGAATTAAGCGAAATCCCTCTGCATTGGGTAAGATCTTTATTCCATTTTCATTCATTGTGACTGCCAACAGGGAACCATCTTCGCTGAAACGAAGGCGAGGACTAGCCTGGGATTTTTTTGGAAATAGCACGAGGATTATACATTGAGATGTGATCAAGAAAACTTGAAATAATGTTTTGAAACTCTAAAAACAAACCATCCTCATTTCAAAAAGTAACTTCTTACCAAACTAAGATAAACATCAATTGTTGGTGTTATCCATGTCCCAGAACTTTATTTGAAATTCATCACCAACTGCCAAGAACCTATTCCTGGTTGTCTCAAATTGCAGAATATGTCCGCTTGATTGTTCCCCCACTTTCATTCCACTCAATGAGGTATGAATTACCATATTTACTTGTTCCACAGGAGGAGCCTAATAAAAAATACAAATGATTATATACTTCAGAAAGGACATCGACTTGACACAACAAATATAGAAAATTGGAGAAAGGAAAACTCAGATCTACATGAAGACATTTTACAAACTAAACACCATTCCAAGTTAACATTTTACCTTGTTCCATCAACACTATAAAGCCCGGAGCATTATAAGTCCACCCTAGATCCCGCAAGATCATACAACCAGTATTTGATCTTTCCATCAATAGCTGTAGAAAAAATAAACTGCATACAAACAAAGAATCATAATCCATCTATCTTTAATGCAATAAAGTATTTGCCATATGGCCAAAAATTCACAGAAAGCCAAACGTCAAACAAAAATAGAATATGCAATGTATTTCGAAAAGAATATGCAATGTATTTCAAAACTAGTCCTCAACTGCAATTCACATAAACTCACATAAATTGAACAAAGTACCTGAATATTTTCTTACTAGTAAGGACAAACAGAACATACAGCTGCTTCATGACCTTCAAATGTGTACTTCTTTCGACCAGTTATTGCATCCCACACCTACAAGCACAAACAATATTTTTTTCCTTTCAATTTTCATATACAGATAAGTAAATGACAACTATTAGGGTGAGTCTTGAAACATATAATAAAGCAGATTACCTTGATGGTCTTATCATCCCCACATGTAATTATTATTAAGAGATAGTAGCTAGGGTGTGAAAAAACAATTTCATTCACACCACCAACAAGTGCATCAATCTGTTTAAATTATATCAAAGTTAATAAATTATATTTTAAATACAAACTTAATTTTACAGACCTACAAGAATGTACAAATTGGCCTTCAAGCGTGTAAGCAAACCTCTAGATGTTGTCTCAAATCACCTGCCACAGTAACGCAAATGCAAGCATGTCAGTATCTGAGTAGAGGGCATAGCACACCATTCTATTGGTGTGCAACCAACCAACCAAAAGGGGACGAGAGGAATTTGTAGATGGCATTATTACAAATCACTCACATTGTTGTATAAAGAAGGAAATCATATCAAAGCATCTTATTAATGAATATGAGTATAGATTAAGTTACCAAGGACTGCCCCATCTGGGTTCCAAATACAACGATTCACTGATACAGTTGGATTTTTCACAAGAGCAGCCTAAGAAAACATAACAAAATATGTATAAGAGTTTATATAAGGCCAGTGCTAATGATCAACTCTAGTAAAGAACTCTAAAACCTTTTCAAGATCATTCATACATGTATATTTTTCCAATTTAAATTAAAGAACTAATTTATGAAAAAATCATCTAACTGCATGTGGATTAAGTTACCAAGGACTACCCCATCTGAGTTCCAAATACAACGATTCACTGATATAGTTGGATTTTTCACAAGAGCAACCTAAGAAAACATAACAAAACATGTATAAGAGTTTACCTAAGGCCAGTGATAATGATCAACTCTAGTAAAGAACTCTAAAACCTTTTCAAGATCATTAATACACACATTTTTCCAATTTAAATTACAGAACTAATTTATGAAAAAATCATCTACCATGTGAATGGAATAGGTTGAAATTTTCCAAACCTTAAAATTCCTGCAACCTAATTTTTTTCCGAGATTCTACTTCCCAAATTGCAATGTCACCAACATTTGTTCCAACTGATCGATAAAGCCAACAATCCAAATTTGAACTAGTAGCCAATGTGAACATATTTATAAATATAAAAGGTGCATTTTCCAAATTGACTTAAGGAATTTATATAAATGAAGAATTGTATTGAATGGGATTAATCAAAAGTGTGATAAGCTAGCGATACCAGTAGCAAGATAGTAATCAGATAAAAGAAAAAGGACAACAGAAAATGAAAGATGAACAAATTTTTGTATTATCAAACTAGTTTCGACCTTTAGGGTCTCATCAGTGATACAAAAAATAATCTTTACAATGTATGTCCTTTTAATAGACCGCGATCAAGCACAGGGTCGAAGGAAACAATTCAACCGTTGAGCTCGAAAACGGGAAAGGAGCCGACTGATCTGGCAGAAGGCAAAAAAGCGGAAACTGCACTCTGACGGGGCGCAGAATTCGAAGCGTCTGAAGTGGAACAGTCGGAACGGTCACTGACTGATCTGACAAATGGAAAAAAAGCAGAAACTACACTCTGGCAGGGCGCAGAGTCTGAAGCGTCTGAAGCGGAACAGTCGGAACGGTTAACTGACCTCTGCAGTCGGGGTGTGGATCTCGAGAAAACTGCCACCTCTGAAAGATCTGACTGTATGGCGGAAAGTACGGGACTTCCTCAGTAAAATCAGTAGGAGATTGACAGCTGGATTTTGGATCGGGGGCGTTGCCCCCGAACCCCCCGACTTATTCGGGGCAATGGGAAAACCCATGACTGAGGACGCGTCGAACGAAAAGTCAAAATTCTTAGGGCTGAGGGTCCCGAAGAGTGCTGCTCATGATGAAGGTGCCCAGCTTACTTGGATTCCTCGAACAAATCAAAGGCTTAGGAATATGCTGAAGCAGAGGGCGACGCTGGAAAAATCCATGCAGTTTAGGGTTTAGGGTAACCCCAAGGTTCAAAGCTCTAGTAGATTCACAAAAATCTAACTTCAACACCAAGGGGGCCCTCTTGAGACCTGCATGCTGCACTGGTCCACGCGCACAAACCTGATGCATTAAAGCATCCCTTTGATTCCAAGTAACTTGAGAGAAGCACGCCTGAAGAAAATCAAGTGGATAACCACGGGCTCTCAGCCGACTGTAGAACAACCTCCGAAGCTTGAGAAAACCGGCCTGATCACTTTCTCTAAGGAAGTATCTCTTTAACTCGTTGAGGACAAAAGCAGACTTCTGATGTCGAGGATGCCATGAAGTGAAGGGAATGTATTGGTAAGCATTCAATGGTTTCTGATAGCATCTGGTAGAAAGCTTTCCAGAGAGCTCAAAATTGGGCCCTTTGAAAAGTACAACATCAAGAAGGTTAACACTTGTATCTGAGATGCAGGAAGTAATACGAATGTTATCAGGATAGATAGACTGATAACAATCGAGGAACTCCTGCAATCTGTCCCTTGAGCCCGTCCAGACTAGAAGAGCATCATCAATGAAGCGCTTGAAGAAAGATAATTCTGGAGTGGGCAGTCTTAGCTGAACTTCTTGTTCTAAATGAGAGAGAAATAAACAGGCATATACAACTGCAAAGTTACTGCCCATTGCAGTACCTCTGATCTGTCGGTAGAAACTGCCATTGAATTCCAAAAAGTGCCAATGAAGAACGAGTTCTGCAGCACTAACCAAAAAATCAACTTCTTCCGGACTGAAAGAATGAACTGTACACTGAAGAAGCATGTCCCTGAGGGCTAGAAGCCCTTCTTGAATTGGAATGCTAGGGTACAGAGATTCCACATCAAAAGTTACAAGAATACAGTCAGCCGGAAACCTTTCTGATTCAATAGCTTGCAACAATGAAAGAGAGTCTGGAAGATGATTAGGATGTGCCAAGAGAGTGTCCAGGAGTTTGAAATGCAGATATTTGGACAGAGGTTCAAGCATATATCCATTATAAGAGCAGATGGGTCTCCCAATCGGGGGATTCTTCTGTACTTTCCAAATAAAGTAAAGTACACAGGCTCGAGAGTGAAGACTGTCAACCTGCAAAATGAAGTTCCAGTGATCTGCAAAAAGCAAATGTCTGAAACGAGCTTGAAGCTGTTTTAAAGAAACATACATGGCAGTCCAAGGGACTGAAGAAACTGGAGAATAAACATTGCGATCAGATAATTGACGATCACCTTCAGCAATATATTTATCTCTGTCAAGCACTACCAATCCTAGATTTTTATCAGCCGGTTTTATTACAATAGGAAGTCTGCGAAGTCTTCGAAGTGCAACAAGTTGAGATCTAGAAAAACGAGGCTTGCTTGAAAAATCAGTCTTGGCCATTCTGTTCTGTAAAGTCCATAAACCGGAAGAAAGAGCATGTTCTAATTCAGGTGCATGCTCAGGAGGTTCCCAAATAGGGTTAGACAGTCTAAAAGGATCAAAAGATTCATCTTTAGAAAGTCTAAAATATCTTCTAAGTCTGCATAATCTTGAAAAAGAACTATATTCTTTCATAATATCTGCCCTGGACATTGGAGGTGGGCGAGGAATGTACTTGTACCCGAGACCCAAAAATTTAATTTGCGAATAAGGCAAATGGACTTTAGAGAGATTGTGGATAGAGTTATTACTAATCCGGCGATCTAACTGTGAGACAGTCATATTGCCCAAAATATGTAACAAATAAGCATATGGGTCTAACACAGGTAACCAGTACAAATGTCGCTTTCTTACATGTGGACTTTCCCTCTGCCCGGTGGAGGAGGAGGAGGAGGCGGCTGCCGCTGAGGTCGAGGTCCTGGCTGACGTCGACGATTTGGCTGAGCATTTGATTGCTGTGGCACATATGGGGTAGCCTCCGGATCTAAACCAGTGTTCCAGGAACGCTGGTTTGGATTTGAACCCGACGGTCCACCTGCAGATGAAGTGTTCTGATTCGGGTTCCGGTTTTGTCTTCCTCTTTTGTTTCTGCGACGACCCGGCTCGTTTTTTGGCTGAGTAGGCTGCTGATTTGTCTGTCGAGCAGGTGCATTCTTACGAGCGGCTGCAGGGACGCCAGGTGCAATGATGTTGGCCACGAGTTTTTGCAGCTTGATGAGTTGTGCCAACTGTTCTTGCAGAGGTTTAATGGCAGCGGAAAGACGCTGCTCAGATTTGGAAACCTCTTTCTGCACTAAGGCAGAGATGGCTTCTTCCCACGGAATATCGTCTGCTTGTCTGTTTGCTTCTTCCCGAGCTTCGGTGTGAGTAGAACGCGCAGCTTCGCGAGAAGCTTTATGCTCAATCAATTCCGATTGGAATTGGTTGATTTGGCGATTGAATGAATAAGCAGCAAGATTAGCCCAACGATTGGCCAAAACTGCACCAGAAACAACTCCAGCTAAACTAGTAAATTCAGCATTAGCATATGGCTCAGCGAGCTCTTTGATCTTTAAGGCGAACGATTCTTTGATGAGCGGCAGCTTCGACTTGTTTCGTTCAACGATCATTTGTTCATGCTGAACATAGTGGGCATGACATTCCTTTCGGAATTTAATGGTGATGTCTTGCAGTTTGGCTCTGAGAGATGGAGTGGATTCGGGATCCGAAGATTCCAAACCAGGGACTTTTACCATTAAACTCTGAATAACTTTGTCGTCTTCTTGCAGAGCGACAAGTTTGTCGACGAGCGCCTGAGAACGATGAAAGATTTCAGTGGCTTTCTGGAAGTCCTTGATAGCACACTGAGTCGCAGTTTCCCAAGATTTGGGTAACGCGGGAAGTTCATCGGACACCATATTGGTTTGCCAGTCCAGAAACACAGTGTCTTCATCATGATTCGCATTAGGACCCGAGGTCCCTTCTTCTTCTGCGGCTGCGGCAGTGAGGAGAGGCTCGAGACGAGGATCGTGGCGGACATGCTCTGATTCTGAAGACTGGTGCGAACGTGTAACAGGCGGCATCGAGACAGGAATGCGGGAAAATCAAAATAGTCTGATTAAAAATCTTGCAAAAGGCAGCATACGCCGTGGATTGTGAATAGGGTTAATCAAAAGTGTGATAAGCTAGCGATACCAGTAGCAAGATAGTAATCAGATAAAAGAAAAAGGACAACAGAAAATGAAAGATGAACAAATTTTTGTATTATCAAACTAGTTTCGACCTTTAGGGTCTCATCAGTGATACAAAAAATAATCTTTACAATGTATGTCCTTTTAATAGACCGCGATCAAGCGCAGGGTCGAAGGAAACAATTCAACCGTTGAGCTCGAAAATGGGAAAGGAGCCGACTGATCTGACAGATGGCAAAAAAATGGAAACTGCACTCTGGCGGGGCGCAGAATTCGAAGCGTCTGAAGCGGAACAGTCGGAACGGTCACTGACTGATCTGACAAATGGCAAAAAAGCGGAAACTACACTCTGGCAGGGCGCAGATTCCGAAGCATCTGAAGCGGAACAGTCGGAACGGTTAACTGACCTCTGCAGTCGGGGCGTGGATCTCGAGAAAACTGCCACCTCTGAAAGATCTGACTGTACGGTGGAAGGTACGGGACTCCTCAGTAAAATCAGTAGGAGATTGACAGCTTGATTTTGGATCGGGGGCGTTGCCCCCGAACCCCCCGACTTATTCGGGGCAATGGGAAAACCCACGACTGAGGACGCGCCGAACGAAAAGTCAAAATTCTTAGGGCTGAGGGTCTTGAAGAGTGCTGCTCATGATGAAGGTGCCCAGCTTATGTGGATTCCTCCAACAAATCAAAGGCTTAGGAATATGCTGAAGCAGAGGGTGACGCTGGAAAAATCCATGCAGTTTAGGGTTTAGGGTTAATCAAAAGTGTGATAAGCTAGCGATACCAGTAGCAAGATAGTAATCAGATAAAAGAAAAAGGACAACAGAAAATGAAAGATGAACAAATTTTTGTATTATCAAACTAGTTTCGACCTTTAGGGTCTCATCAGTGATACAAAAAATAATCTTTACAATGTATGTCCTTTTAATAGATCGCGATCAAGCGCAGGGTCGAAGGAAACAATTCAACCGTTGAGCTCGAAAACGGGAAAGGAGCCGACTGATCTGACAGATGGCAAAAAAGCGGAAACTGCACTCTGGCGGGGCGTAGAATTCGAAGCGTCCCAAGCAGAACAGTCGGAACGGTCACTGACTGATCTGACAAATGGCAAAAAAGCGGAAACTACACTCTGGCAGGGCGCAGAGTCCGAAGCATCTGAAGCGGAACAGTCGGAACGGTTAACTGACCTCTACAGTCGAGGCGTGGATCTCGAGAAAACTGCCACCTCTGAAAGATCTGACTGTACGGCGGAAAGTACGGGACTTCCTCAGTAAAATCAGTAGGAGATTGACAGCAGGATTTTGGATCGGGAGCGTTGCCCCCGAACCCCCCGACTTATTTGGGGCAATGGGAAAACCCACGACCGAGGACGCGCCGAACGAAAAGTCAAAATTCTTAGGGCTGAGGGTCCCGAAGAGTGCTTCTCATGATGAAGGTGCCTAGCTTACGTGGATTCCTCCAACAAATCAAAGGCTTAGGAATATGCTAAAGCAGAGGGTGACGCTGGAAAAATCCATGCAGTTTAGGGTTTAGGGTACCCCCAAGGTTCAAAGCTCTAGTAGGTTCACAAAAATCTAACTTCAACACCAAGGGGGCCCTCTTGAGACGTGCATGTTGCACTGGTCCACGCGCACAAACCTGATGCATTAAAGCATCCCTTTGATTCCAAGTAACTTGAGAGAAGCACACCTGAAGAAAATCAGGTGGATAACCACGGGCTCTCAGCTGACTGTAGAACAACCTCCGAAGCTTGAGAAAACCGGCCTGATCACTTTCTCTAAGCAAGTATCTCTTTAACTCGTTGAGGACAAAAGCAGACTTCTGATGTCGAGGATGCCATGAAGTGAAGGGAATGTATTGGTAAGCATTCAATGGTTTCTGATAGCATCTGGTAGAAAGCTTTCCAGAGAGCTCAAAATCGGGCCCTTTGAAAAGTACAACATCAAGAAGGTTAACACTTGTATCTGAGATGCAGGAAGTAATACGAATGTTATCAGGATAGATAGACTGATAACAATCGAGGTACTCCTGCAATCTGTCTCCTGAGCCCGTCCAGACTAGAAGAGCATCATCAATGAAGCGCTTGAAGAAAGATAATTCTGGAGTGGGTAGTCTTCGCTGAACTTCTTGTTCTAAATGACAGAGAAATAGACAGGCATATACAACTGCAAATTTACTGCCCATTGCAGTACCTCTGATCTGTCGGTAGAAACTGCCATTGAATTCCAAAAAGTGCCAACGAAGAACGAGTTCTGCAGCACTAACCAAAAAATCAACTTCTTCCGGACTGAAAGAATGAACTGTACACTGAAGAAGCATGTCCCTGAGGGCTAGAAGCCCTTCTTGAATTGGAATGCTAGGGTACAGAGATTCCACATCAAAAGTTACAAGAATACAGTCAGCCGGAAACCTTTCTGATTCAATAGCTTGCAACAATGAAAGAGAGTCTGGAAGATGATTAGGATGTGCCAAGAGAGTGTCCAGGAGTTTGAAATGCAGATATTTGGACAGAGGTTCAAGCATATATCCATTATAAGAGTAGATGGGTCTCCCAACCGGGGGATTCTTCTGTACTTTCCAAATAAAGTAAAGTACACAGGCCCGAGAGTGAAGACTGTCAGCCTGCAAAATGAAGTTCCAGTGATCTGCAGAAAGCAAATGTCTGAAACGAGCTTGAAGCTGTTTTAAAGAAGCATACATGGCAGTCCAAGGGACTGAAGAAACTGGAGAATAAACATTGCGATCAGATAATTTACGATCACCTTCAGCAATATATTTATCTCTGTCAAGCACCACCAATCCTAGATTTTTATCAGCCGGTTTTATTACAATAGGAAGTCTGCGAAGTCTTCGAAGTGCAACAAGCTGAGATCTAGAAAAACGAGGCTTGCTTGAAAAATCAGTCTCGGCCATTCTGTTCTGTAAAGTCCATAAACCGGAAGAAAGAGCATGTTCTAATTCAGGTGCATGCTCAGGAGGTTCCCAAATAGGGTTAGACAATCTAAAAGGATCAAAAGATTCATCTTTAGAAAGTCTAAAATATCTTCTAAATCTGCATAATCTTGAAAAAGAACTATATTCTTTCATAATATCTGCCCTGGACATTGGAGGTGGGCGAGGAATGTACTTGTACCCGAGACCCAAAAATTTAATTTGCGAATAAGGCAAATGGACTTTAGAGAGATTGTGGATAGAGTTATTACTAATCCGTCGATCTAACTGTGAGACAGTCATATTGCCCAAAATATGTAACAAATAAGCATATGGGTCTAACACAGGTAACCAGTACAAATGTCACTTTCTTACATGTGGACTTTCCCTCTACCCGGTGGAGGAGGAGGAGGAGGCGGCTGCCGCTGAGGTCGAGGTCCTGGCTGACGTCGACGATTTGGCTGAGCATTTGATTGCTGTGGCACATATGGGGCAGCCTCCGGATCTAAACCAGTGTTCCGGGAATGCTGGTTTGGATTTGAACCCGACGGCCCACCTGCAGATGAAGTGTTCTGATTCGGGTTCCGGTTTTGTCTTCCTCTTTTGTTTCTGCGACGACTCGGCTCATTTTTTGGCTGAGTAGGCTGCTGATTTGTCTGTCAAGCAGGTGCATTCTTACGAGCGGCTGCAGGGATGCCAGGTGCAATGATGTTGGCCGCGGGTTTTTGCAGCTTGATGAGTTGTGCCAACTGTTCTTGTAGAGGTTTAATGGCAGCGGAAAGACGCTACTCAGATTTGGAAACCTCTTTCTGCACTAAGGCAGAGATGGCTTCTTCCCGCGGAATATCGTCTGCTTGTCTGTTTGCTTCTTCCCGAGCTTCGGTGCGAGCAGAACGCGCAGCTTCGCAAGAAGCTTTACGCTCAATCAATTCCGATTGGAATTGGTTGATTTGGCGATTGAATGAAGAAGCAGCAAGATTAGCCCAACGATTGGCCAAAACTGCACCAGAAACAACTCCAGCTAAACTAGTAAATTCAGCATTAGCATACGGCTCAGCGAGCTCTTTGATCTTTAAGGCGAATGATTCTTTGATGAGCGGCAGCTTCGACTTGTTTCGTTCAACGATCATTTGTTCATGCTGAATATAGTGGGCATGACATTCCTTTTGGAATTTAATGGTGATGTCTTGCAGTCCGGCTCTGAGAGATGGAGTGGATTCGGGATCCGAAGAGTCCAAACCAGGGACTTTTACCATTAAACTCTGAATAACTTTGTCGTCTTCTTGCAGAGCGACAAGTTTGTCGACGAGCGCCTGAGAACGATGAAATATTTCAGTGGCTTTCTGGAAGTCCTTGATAGCACACTGAGTCGCAGTTTCCCAAGATTTGGGTAACGCGGGAAGTTCATCGGACGCCATATTGGTTTGCCAGTCCAGAAACGCAGTGTCTTCTTCATGATTCGCATTAGGACCTGAGGTCCCTTCTTCTTCTGCGGCTGCGGCAGTGAGGAGAGGCTCGAGACGAGGATCGTGGCGGACATGCTCTGATTCTGAAGACTGGTGCGAACGTGTAACAGGCGGCATCGAGACAGGAATGCAGGAAAATCAAAATAGTCTAATTAAAAATCTTGCGAAAGGCAGCATACGCCGTGGACTGTGAATAGGGTTAATCAAAAGTGTGATAAGCTAGCGATACCAGTAGCAAGATAGTAATCAGATAAAAGAAAAAGGACAACAGAAAATGAAAGATGAACAAATTTTTGTATTATCAAACTAGTTTCGACCTTTAGGGTCTCATCAGTGATACAAAAATAATCTTTACAATGTATGTCCTTTTAATAGACCGCGATCAAGCGCAGGGTCGAAGGAAACAATTCAACCGTTGAGCTCGAAAACGGGAAAGGAGCCGACCGATCTGATAGATGGCAAAAAAGCGGAAACTGCACTCTGGCGGGGCACAGAATTCGAAGCGTCTGAAGTAGAACAATCGGAACGGTCACTGACTGATCTGACAAATGGCAAAAAAGTGGAAACTACACTCTGGCAGGGCGTAGAGTCCGAAGCATCTGAAGTGGAACAGTCAGAATGGTTAACTGACCTCTGTAGTCGGGGCGTGGATCTCGAGAAAACTGCCACCTCTGAAAGATTTGACTGTACGGTGGAAAGTATGGGACTTCCTCAGTAAAATCAGTAGGAGATTGACAGCTAGATTTTGGATCGGGGGCGTTGCCCCCGAACCCCCCGACTTATTCGGGGCAATGGGAAAACCCACGACCAAGGACGCGCCGAACGAAAAGTCAAAATTCTTAGGGCTGAGGGTCCCGAAGAGTGCTGCTCATGTTGAAGGTGCCTAGCTTACGTGGATTCCTCCAACAAATCAAAGGCTTAGGAATATGCTGAAGCCTAGGGTGACGCTGGAAAAATCCATGCAGTTTAGGGTTTAGGGTTAATCAAAAGTGTGATAAGCTAGCGATACCAGTAGCAAGATAGTAATCATATAAAAGAAAAAGGACAACAGAAAATGAAAGATGAACAAATTTTTGTATTATCAAACTAGTTTCAACCTTTAGGGTCTCATCAGTGATACAAAAATAATCTTTACAATGTATGTCCTTTTAATAGACCGCGATCAAGCGCAGGGTCGAAGGAAACAATTCAACCGTTGAGCTCGAAAACGGGAAAGGAGCCGACTGATTTGACAGATGGCAAAAAAGTGGAAACTGCACTCTGACGGGGCGCAGAATTCGAAGCGTCTGAAGCGGAACAGTCGAAACGGTCACTGACTGATCTGAAAAATGGCAAAAAATCGGAAACTACACTCTGGCAGGGCGCAGAGTCCGAAGCGTCTGAAGTGGAACAGTCAGAACGGTTAATTGACCTCTGCAGTCGGGGTGTGGATCTCGAGAAAACTGCCACCTCTGAAAGATCTGACTGTACGGCGGAAAGTACGGGACTTCCTCAGTAAAATCAGTAGGAGAATGACAGCTGGATTTTGGATCAGGGGCATTGCCCCCGAACCCCCTGACTTATTCGGGGCAATGGGAAAACCCACGACGGAGGACGCGTCGAACGAAAAGTCAAAATTCTTAGGGCTGAGGGTCCCGAAGAGTGCTGCTCATGATGAAGGTGCCCAGCTTACGTGGATTCCTCCAACAAATCAAAGGCTTAGGAATATGCTGAAGCAGAGGGTGACGCTGGAAAAATCCATGCAGTTTAGGGTTTAGGGTACCCCCAAGGTTCAAAGCTCTAGTAGATTCACAAAAATCTAACTTCAACACCAAGGGGGCCCTCTTGAGACTTGCATGCTGCACTGGTCCACGCGCACAAACCTGATGCATTAAAGCGTCCCTTTGATTCCAAGTAACTTGAGAGAAGCACGCCTGAAGAAAATCAGGTGGATAACCACGGGCTCTCAGCCGACTGTAGAACAACCTCCGAAGCTTGAGAAAACCGGCCTGATCACTTTCTCTAAGCAAGTATCTCTTTAACTCGTTGAGGACAAAAGCAGACTTCTGATGTCGAGGATGCCATGAAGTGAAGGGAATGTATTGGTAAGCATTCAATGGTTTCTGATAGCATCTGGTAGAAAGCTTTCCAGAGAGCTCAAAATCGGGCCCTTTGAAAAGTACAACATCAAGAAGGTTAACACTTGTATCTGAGATGCAGGAAGTAATATGAATGTTATCAGGATAGATAGACTGATAACAATCGAGGAACTCCTGCAATCTGTCCCTTGAGCTCGTCCAGACTAGAAGAGCATCATCAATGAAGCACTTGAAGAAAGATAATTCTGGAGTGGGTAGTCTTCGCTGAACTTCTTGTTCTAAATGACAGAGAAATAGACAGGCTTATACAACTGCAAAGTTACTGCACATTGCAGTACCTTTGATCTGTCGGTAGAAACTGCCATTGAATTCCAAAAAGTGCCAATGAAGAACGAGTTCTGCAGCACTAACCAAAAAATCAACTTCTTCCGGACTGAAAAAATGAACTGTACACTGAAGAAGCATGTCGCTAGGTCATCTGAGCACTCGTAACAAGAAATGAGCAATAAATTGACTAGTTTGGGTGATCTTAGCCACCATGAAGGATGATGGCCTTCAAAGTTCATTCAAGATGTTTTCCATGTATCACACAATGAAATATCTTCGTTTTAACTTTGATAAGGGATAATCCTATTTCAACATGTATGTATTTGCTAATCTTACCTTTAGCTCTTTTCTCTTTCCTTTTTATCTTGCTAGTCTGTATTAGAATATTTCCTTTGATTCTACATGAATAAAGGGCCACTTCCGACCATAAATGCCTTTGTCAACTTCTCTAGTCCAACTTTGATTTTGGCCCAGTTTTTCTTGGTGTTTGAAAAATTTTCTTTCCACTTCACTTATGCCTCCATAAAGGCTATCAGCACATGTAGCCATTTAGCCCCCCTTTGGGAGGATGTCCAAAAACTCAAGACTCGAGAGTTGTGCAAGATTTATGGGTCTACTTGGATGCTCATTGCTAATATAGAGAGTACAGGGGAATTTAATAAGTTGAAAGAAGCCATTAAAGAAACCGACATTGAACATGATTGACTTTGCTAAAACTCAAAAAATGAAGAAAATGCAGCAACTCTCAGCATCCACCACCAATTGCTGACATATTAAATCAAGCATAAAATAGATGGACAATAGGATGGAAAGGGTATTTCGAGCAAAGCAATCCGCACAGGAAGATGTTACAATCATAAGCTTCTCAATGGATTTGCACTAGAAGTATTTTGAGTAGAGCAATCCACGCAGAAAGATGATACAACCAAGGAGATCGAAGCATTGTTGCTTCAAACGGAACCAAGGAGATCAAAGCATTGTTGCTTCAAATGACAGACAATCAAGATGGATAGTAGTAAATATAACTTATTACACACCAAAAAATTCCCTTTAATTATTTCAGTTAGAATTTAGACAAGAACACGTTGAATTCCCATGGTAGGAGCCCCCTCTCTAGAGAGCTTTTGAAATAGAAAATCAAGCAGATTTACTCTGAGAACTTGTGATAGGAGTTGGCTGAGATAGTTTGGGAAATTATCTGATAAGAAAGAGATTTTGTTGGGCATGAAAGTTATCAGTCTCCCCACTTTTCGGTCTAGGAATTCAATGCATACTTTTACAACATCACACAGGTTGGTAGTTATATACAATAGATTCCAATCTGTTGAAAATGTAGCGAGTAAGGTCTTCCAGCTTGTGCCTTAGCTAGGGAAGACCTCGAATTGTCGTCATGAGTTAGACTTTAGTTAGGATGAATTATTTCCAACTTACTAGAATAATCATCAAGTTAGCATGCATAGAGTTGGAGCTTCAATTAAAGAGGAGTCTTTATTAATTTGACTACAAAACGAGGTGGTAGTTAACAGTTCAGTTGGAATGAGCTAGAACTAGTCTTCAATCTTGATTGAAGGAAGCGTGTTCCCCACTTTTCGGTCTAATAATTCAATGCATACTTTTGCAACATCACACAGGTTGGCAGTTATATACAATAGATTCCAATCCATTAAAAATGTAGCAAGCAAGGTCTTCCAGCTTGTGCCTTAGCTAGAGAAGACCTCGAATTGTCCTCATGAGTTAGACTTCAGTTAGGATGAATTATTTCCAATTTATTAGAATAATCATCAAATTAGCATGCATAGAGTTGGAGCTTCAATTAAAGAGGAGTCTTTATTAGTTTGACTACAGAACGAGGTGGTAGTTAACAGTTCAATTGGAACGAGCTAGAACTAGTCTTCAATCTTGATTAAAGGAAGTGTGTTCCCCACTTTTCGGTCTAGGAATTCAATGCATACTTTTGCAACATCACACAGGTTGGCAGTTATATACAATAGATTCCAATCTGCTAAAAATGTAGTGAGCAAGGTCTTCCAGTTTGTGCCTTAGCTAGAGAAGACCTCGAATTGTTCTCATGAGTTAGACTTTAGTTAGGATGAATTATTTCCAATTTACTAGAATAATCATCAAGTTAGCATGCATAGAGTTGGAGCTTCAATTAAAGAGGAGTATTTATTAGTTTGACTACAAAACGAGGTGGTAGTTAAGAGTTCAGTTGGAACAAGCTAGAACTAGTCTTCAATCTTGATTGAATGAAGTGTGAGTTGGATCTCCAACGTTGATTGGAGAGAGCACAAGTTAAAAACTCCAGTGATGATTGGAAGGAGAGAAAGTAACTCTCTGTTAACTCACTATCATAGCTCAAGTTCTAAATTAAGTTGGGCCTCCTTGCATGGATCTAAGTTCACCTATAAAGAGAGGACAAAGGCACAAGTAAATCACAAAGGTTTGTGACAAGACATAGCTCACAAGTTAGTGTGAGAGAGCCTAGATTGTGAAGCATAGGAATTGTGTCCTAAAGATTAGGAGGCACAAGTACGCTGGAATTTAGGAGAATTGGTTGTGCACAGGTTGAATGGAATTGGGTCCTAAAAGATAGGAGCTCAAGTGCACTAGGAAATGGGATATAAGTGCAAGGAATAAGGGACTCAAGTGTGCAAGGAAGGAGCAACATATTTGAAGCAAGACAACACGGTTTGTAGAGAAAGTCAAGGAGGCAACAAAGGAAGAATTGTGTGCAGGAATCGAGATCAAGTGGTGATCAAGGTAGGCTAAGATAAGTTGCATCAGCTGAGAATTGTGTGAGAAGTAAAATGATTTCTCAAGAGAGACAAATTGGCTTGTAATAGATTCAATTGCTCCAAGAACAATCAATAAAACCCCCACATCAAGCAATCAGTTTTTTCCTGTTGGGTTTCTTGAGAAAAATAAGTGTGTCAATTTGTGTGATGTGCTTTGGTGATCAAGGCAGGCTAAGATTAGTTTCATCAACTGAGAATTGTGTGAGAAGTAAAATGATTTCTCAAGAGAGACAAATTGGCTTGTAATAGATTCAATTTCTCCAAGAACAATCAGTTTTTTCCTGTTCGGTTTCTTGAGAAAAATAAGTGTGTCAATTTGTGTGATGTGCTTTTATCTCTATGTTTTTATTCTGATGCTTATAAGTTGTTAAGAGGCTTTGTATCATGGTGAAAATTAACTAGTTTCAATTTTTAGTTATTCATTTAAGTAGTTGCAGAGTTTCATGGAAATTTAACATGGTTTCAGAGTAGAGGTTAGTATAAATACCAACGTCGAATTGACTAGTTAGTGGACAATGCAGATCATGTAGAAGGCTTGTGCAAAAGTTTGAAAAGTTGAGCAGTTCTTTGGATAATAGTATGGTGTTACAAGGACTGAGGTTAGATCACAATTTAGAAGGAGACACAATTTTTTTTTGCATGGAAGGAGTGGATATCAGTGGTGTTGGAAGACAATGGGGTATAGTATGGTGTTCCAAGGACTGAGGTCAGATCACAATTTAGAAGGCGACTCAAATTTTTGTGCATGGAAGGAGCGGATATCAGTGGTGTTGGAAGATAATGGGGTGCTCAAGTATGTGAAGCAGGCAATAGCTCCACCTCAAGATGCCCAACAGTTGATCCAACATAACAAGAATGACACCAAGGCGAGGAGGATCATTCTTGAGGGGATCAAAGATCATATTATCCTTCATCTCCATGAGAAGAAGACAACATATCAAATGCTTAAAGCCATCCTAGATCTGTATCAGGGTTGCAGTGGTGCTAGGAAGCTTGCTCTCAAGGAGAAGCTAAGAATTATCTAGATGAGCAAAGGTGAGCCCATCATCACATATCTTTCAAAGTTCACTCACGTTAGAAATGAGCAAGGTGGAGTAGGCATGACTGTAGTAGACAATGACTTTGTGGGTCTGGCGATTCTGGGACTTCATAAGTCTTCGTATAGTTTCCAGAATGCAGTATGTGGTAAAGAGAATATTCTTAGTTGGGAAAGGTTATGGAGTGATTATGTTCAAGAAGAAATCCGAAGAGGGATGAGAGTTGGTAGAGAAGCTCCTGTAGAGGATGAGAAGAACTTTGCCTTGGCAAGCAAAGGTAGCAGAGGCAGGGGAAAGAAGGGCCAAGGAGAGATCGAGTCTTGTTAGAAGGGTGAGAAGAAGAAGAAGGATGTAAGCAAGATCAAGTGCTTCCATCGCTATGAGTTCGGACACCATGCCACTTAGTGTTCTAATTGGAAGGAGTTGTCTATTAAGGATTATGTGATTGCAGCAGCTGAGGTAGATGTCTTTTCTTCTCAGTTCAAGAAATATTTCTCATTGGTAGCTTGCATGGCAAGCTCAACAGACAACAGTGTATGGTATATTGATTCAAGAGCATCCTTCCACATGACCGGGAACAAGGAGTATTTTAGCCACTTAAAGGAGAAGGACATGTAGTTTTAGATTGAGCTAGGGGATGATGGAAAGTACACAACTAGGGGATTTGGTATTGTCAGTTTTGAGGAGGAGTCAAGTAGCTCTCTCCATCTCAAAAATTTCCTCTATGTTCCCAGCCTAAAGCAGAACCTTGTTTTAGTATTTACCTCGAGGACAAGGGTTATGATGTCATCTTAACCAGAGGTAAGGCTCACCTCCAGCACTTAGCTTCTGGATGTAAGAAGAAGATAGGTGTAGGGAAGAAGAATCCATATCTATTACAGGTTGGGAGAAGCACAACCTTTAGCAGCAAGGCAAGAAGTGCATAGAATAAAGACATGAGGGTTGAGGAGAGAAAATATTTGAGGGAGTCCCTAATAGCATGAGCATATTAGATCTCCCAAGAAGGAGCCTCATCTAGTATCATGGTTTGAGTCTCGACTAGTTGGCAAGTGGGCTGACCAATAGGATCATGAGTTTGACTTCAGTTAGGATGAGTTATTTCCATTTTATTGGAATAATCATCAAAGCATGCATAGTGTTGGAGCTTCAGTTAAAGAGGAGTCTTCATCAGTTTGACTACAAAACGAGGTGGTAGTTAGCAGTTTAGTTAGAACAAGTTAGTCTTCAGTCTTGATTGAAGGAAGAGCGAGTTGGATCTCCAGTATTGATTGGAGACAACACGAGTTAACAACTCCAGTGATGATTGGAAGGAGAGAAAGTAACACTCTCACTAAACTTGTCATCAAAGCTTGAGTTCTAAATTATGCTGGGCCTCCTTGCATGGATCGAAGTTCACCTATAAAGAGAGGACAAAGGCACAAGTAAATCACATTGTTTTGTGCATAAAATTTTGTGACAAGGTAGAGGTCACGAGTTAGTGTGAGAGAGCCTTGATTGTGGAGCTCAGGAATTGTGTGATCGTAAGATAAATAATCCATTTTGTAAAAGGGATCTAGCCATATTTAAACATTTTGAACACCAAGAATCACGTTGTCTACTAGCACAATTGTTGATTGGTCGAAAGCTCAAGATGCTTGCTTGCTCGACCTTACCATCCTCCCCTCTAGGGCATGTTGTGTGGTGGTGTGCGTGTGATGTGGACCAAAAAAACATATAAATTTAAAAATACCATTTCATGTATATCATCTGAATGGTATTACCCAAGACCATGCTAGAAGGAGAAAACATTGAGCACAAAATAATAATAACACTATTTTGTTGGAAAAAAACATGACTCACCCATTCTCTGAGTTGCATTTACATTTCCTAAGACATCATCTCCACTCGACCCTCCCGGACACTACAATTGTAGTCGTTCATTGCACAAAGTAATATTATATATAAGATCATGAATAAACCACGAGATTTTAAAGAATAAATATACAGAGTGATAAATTTACCATACACATAACTACCTTCCCTTGGCTAATATTATAACAAGGACAATCATGAACAATAATCCATAAACATGTGAACCCCAGTGTAACATTTCCATTTCTTTCATATCAAAGTTCTAGGAAAAATCTAAAATCTCACACCCATGAACAAGATCATACTATCTTGAAACCATGACAAAATAATAAATCACTGTGCAACTAACAAATATTTCAGTGTATTAAAGGACAACAGTATTGTGTAGGAGAAAAGTGTGCTTCACTCATCCTCTATGCCATGTTTGTAGAATGTCTAGTGCATCTTCACCACTTGACCTGTGTAGACCATACAATTGTAGTGATTCACTAAATAAAAAAGATAAATATAGTTGACTATGAGAGCTTAGATAAAACATATAATAATTTAAAAAGTTAATAAATGGAGCTACAAAGTAGCGGAAGATGCTTTTAAGTGAAGTGCATTGCATATAGAAATGTTGACTCACCTTCATTTATGAACAATAACCTCAATTTTCTTTGTCTGCTTCCTTCATTTCCATTTCCACACCCAACAAACAAAACCAAGACCAAACTACAAAAAACATTAAAAGAACAAAAAAAACAAAACAAAGGAAGAGTACAACACACCCAACAAACGAAACCAAGACAAAAATACAAAAAACGAGAAAAAATGCAGGACAAAGGAAAACAAGTACAACACAGCATGGCCATGCTCAAACTAAACAAAACAAAACATGCAAATAAGAACAAAAAAGAAATTGCAAACATCCCCTCTGCACATCATCTCTCCTACAATGTTTTGTCCTCTGCTGAAAGGGAAAAAAAGTCGGTTAAATAAGCTTAATATACACACAATTAGTAATGTTAAACATATTTGAAAACCAATAATTATTCATAATAGAAAACACAACTCTATATTTTGTTTCATAACAATGGACATTGTTTGCATTCCACTTGTGTGTGCTCATCAAAACAAACCATCTATAGAAAATAGACAAAAATATATTAGAATCGTTATATAAGTTAAACTAGAGAGTACACAATAATTAATTGTAATAAGAAACACACCTTTCTTTGAGATTGCTATATAAGAGGGGACAATCCGTTTTGTATTTCACAACTTTTTGCTCACCGGAACAAGCCATATGCAATAGATACACGATAAAATATTAGATTTCTAATAAAAGTCAAACTAGAGAATTTGAAGGTATGAACTTGAAAAAAATATGTAGACAACAACAAATAAAAAATTGCAAACTTCCCCAATTCACATTATCTTTATTATAGTGTCCTCTCCTCTACTGAAAGGAAAAAAGGTGGGGTGAATAAGGTTAAAATAAAGACAGATTGTAATGGAAATCATAATTCAAAAAGAATAATTATTCATTATACCAAACATACCTCGTCTAGAGTTTGCCATATAAAGATAAACATTCCATTTTGTATTCCACTTACTCGTGCTCACTAGAACAAGCCATCTACAACAAATACATAATAAGATATTAGAATCATTTCACAAGTTAAATTGGAGAGTTGAATGCAACAATCTATCATAATGTGAAACATACTCATCTCTAGCTTTGTTAAATAAACGAGCATAATCCATTTTGTATTTAATGTATATGTGGTCACTGAAATCAACCATTTGCAGTAGATACGAAATAAAATATTATAATTCTAATAAACGTTAAACAGAAGGCATGAACTTGTGATCCAACTTCATTCAATCCATTTATATTCCATGCTAAAACTCAAAATATATAAGTTTTTTAAACTAGACGTAATTCTACTAGGAATAATGCAACCAATGTTATCTTTAGAGAAATAATCCATTTTGTAAGAGGGATCTAGGCATATTTAAACATATTGAACACCCAAAATCCTAGTGTTGTCTACTAGCACAATGGTTGATTGGTTGAAAGCTCAAGATGCTTGCTTGCTCGACCTTACCATCCTCCTCTCTAGGGCATGTTATGTGAGGGTGTGCGTGTGATGTGGAACAAAAAAACATATAAATTTAAACATACCATTTTATGTATATCATCTGAGTCGTACTACCCGAGAACCATGCTAGAAGGAGAAAATATTGAGCACACAAATAACAATAACACTATTTTGTTGGAAAAAAACATGACTCACCCATCCTCTGTGCTACATCTACATTTCCTAAGATATTATCTCCACTCGACCCTCCCAGACACTACAATTGTAGTCATTCACTGCACAAAGTAATATTATATCTGAGATCACAAATAAACCAAGATAGGTTAAAGAATAAATATACAGAGTGATGAATCAACCATACACATAACTACCTTCCCTTGGCTAATATTATGACAACGACAATCATGAACAGATATCCCTGAACATGTGAACCTAGTGTAACATTTCCATTTCTTTCATATCAAAGTTCTATGAAAAATCTCAAATCTCACACCCATGAACAAGATCATACTATCTTGAAACAATGACAAAATAATAAATCAATGTGCAACTAACAAATATTTCAATGTATTAAAGGACAATAGTATTGTGTAGGAGAAAAGTATGCCTCACCCATCCTCTATGTTGTCATGTCCCTTCTCAAACACATTAGTAACAGGGTGCTGCTACACAATTTTGCACATTTTTTACTAAGGAAGAGGGCCCCACACTTTCGACTTAGGGGCCAAATCGACTTTATTTAGCTGCTAGTGGAATGTGGGGGCCACCCACATAGGAGTTCGAATTAGCCATTCAATATGCTTGGAGGGAAAATTGAATGGGTGGATGGAGGGACCAACATGAGGCTAAGGGGGCCCAAGGAGTTATAAAGGGAGATCCACTCTCATTTTGTTTTCATTTTGAATATTTGACAAAAAAACTCACTCTTGTACGCTCTACTGCTTAGCGAGTCTACCGGCTGTTTAGCCACGAGTCTTCTGTAAGGAAGATTCAACCTCTACTTTGGGAACCATCCGTGCCTGCCCGAGGGAGGCTGTTCCACAGAGATTGCAAGAGTTTCCAACGATTCACAGCTCAGTCAGCCACGCAGAGGAAGTGACTGCGTGTTTTTTGGGTGGCCAAAAATACGCAGAGGTTGATTTAGCCAGCCAAGAGGCCCCTCACTTGCTGGGAGTTTTCGGGAGTGAGGAAGGTGGAGGAATGAGGGTATTTTATCAGTGTTTTGCAACCAGCCAGCCAATACACACAGCAGTATACATTTCTGGGCAAGGAGTCTGCGTAGTGGCCTCCAACAACAAATTCGTAGAGCTTGATTGAGCAGTCATCAGGGCCAAGGACCATCCAGGAAGCAAGGGATCAACTAGTACAGTGGAAAGCGGCATTTGAGGGGTGCTTCCAAGTGGATTTGTAGGCTGTTTCCTGCAAATTGAATTTGGTAGCAGTAGCCAGAGAGCAGCTCCCAAGAGGCCGAAAATCCAAAGTCAAAATCAGAGAAATTCCCTTCTAGGTTTTTTTGGGGTTTTGTCCAAGGAGCCTAAGGCTAAAAGGGAAAAATTTTATGGGTAGTTTTTGGGTACTTTCCAGCAGGCCGAAAGTCAACAGATGTAGCCAGAGAGCAACTCCCAAGAGGCCGAAAATCAAAAGTAAAAATAAGAGAAATTCCCTTCTCTGGGTTTTGTCTAGGGAGTCTAACCCTAAAAGGGCAAACTTTTCTGGGCAGTTTTTTGGCACTTTCCAATAGTCTGAAGTCAGCAGATCAGTGACTTACTAGGATGGCGCAGAGCATAGTAGAGCCGCAGCTGAACAACCATCTTTCCAACTATTCTACCACCTGGGTTTAGTGCAGCTTGTCCTTGAGACAAGCCTAAGTGCACTACTCCAATTATATATTGTACTCATGCTCTCATATTTCATAATTTATGGCTCAATATTTCTAGTATTACAATGTTTCATGGTGTTTTCTAAATATTTTTAATTTTCCACTGTTGCACTGTTTGTTTCATTGGTTTATCACTTGTATTCCTTTTTAGGAACATTACAGTGGTATCAAAGCATGATCTTGGCCTAGCTGTGGGTGACCAATAAGATCATGGGAGATTTGGGCATGTATGCATAATGACGAGTTACACTGTACACTACCCATGACTCAAGGGAGATTCTGTATGCAGGGATTCTCGGTGGAATCTGCTAGAGTGATGAGAGGTTGGCTCAATTGAGGAAGGTGTTAGACCAGATCCATCCTTGTCCTTACAACATAGACACTAGAGGTGCACAAGCCATGGGAGTACAACCATCTACACTATGTGGGGAAAGCCGACAGAATCAGGGAACCAGATCTCCTGGAAAGGAGCAGGCAGGCCAAAGACAATTAGAGGATGAGTCAAGGAGATGATTTTGCTGGTGGAGACATGGTCTTAGACATTAGGGGCCTCAGGAGGAGATTGAACATGAGGTAGATGACACGCGAGAGTGTGAGGATCACATTGGTATACCTAGTGTGGCACAAGAGTCACCATTGTTGGAGGCCTCTTTGATAGCACTAGTTGACACCTTGGGGGAGGAAGTAGAGCATACACCCATAGGACCATCCATTGATGAGGTGTCAAGAAACATCCCCACTGTTGATGAGGAGCTAATAGATACAGAGGCATCCAGATCTATGACATAGTTGTCGAACGACAGTAACCTACAACTAACTGATGAGCATGTCTTGCGTGTTGGTTGTCTAAGGAGGCGCAGTTGAAGGCTCATGTTGAGCCCATGATGGAGGAGGATGTGCAACCATCCTTTGGGCTAGCCAGTGATGAGGGGCAACATAGAGACCACATGTTAGGATTTCAGCACAATTCACTTCAGAGGCACACTGATAGGATCTACAACATTATCAACCCACCTTTGCCCATTGGAGAGAGAGAGACAGAGCTACCTAGTCAGATCTCATGTGTTGACATGGGTAGTGGGATGAGACGGCCAGAGTTGCACAAGATCCAACATCCGCATGTCGAGCTTGTTCTATGTGATAAAGTTTGTGCATTTGATCCCTCTCTTGGGGTTGGATGGCGAGAGATTCTGAGTTGGTACTCGGTGGAGTGGGCTAGACTCGTGGAGATGGTCGTAGCTCGGAGTAAATCTCAGTGGGAGCTCTCAGACATTGAGGGTGTTGGAGGCCCAAGTTGGCATTGGGATCCAGGCAGGGCTTCTTATCTGATATCAGACATGCGGGATGGCCAGGTGGTTTGTGAGCATAATCCATTGGTTGTTTTGGCATGTTGGTTGTGCATGGGGGCACAGGATGATTAGATTTCTCTGGTAGGAGTTGGTTTGAGGTGGTGGCATGGGTAGGCCACCAGATCGGATATTGTATGGAGACAACATTCTCCCATTGAGGTTTAGGACTCAGGGGTCACAGATGATCAACATAGTAGAGTTATCCCCCCTAGCAGGAGTGGAGTTAGGGTGCTCAGGTCTACCAGGATGGACAAGGAGACATGACGCGTGTCATTGTGGGGTCACTATCAGAGTGTCGGACACTTTGGCACATGCAGGATTCCATATCTTACAGGGTGGTATGATAGTAGGTAGTGGTACACAAGACTACATAGAGTCAGGTCGTAGTGTTCATTGTTATATAGAGGGATGTGACTTGATGCATATAGACACAATTCTAGGCCATAGCACCCAGTGGTGTGCAGGGCTATGTAGCGAGGAGCAGTGGTTTGCAGAGGAGTGTGGAGATACATGGTGGTATACCATAGCATGTTGGTTTACACTGTGGGGTAGGAGGAGTGACTCGCATCACATTGAGGACGTGCGGGGAGTGACAAGTGCAGTGACACAGGAGGGTACAGGATGGTATAGCCATAGTCGGGGGTATCCAGTAGTGTACAAGGATAGGTTGCGGCATATAGTGGCATTTCATGGAGTGCGGTGGTATGTAGTGACACATGATGCGGTGCAATAAGCTCTTGGAGCTTTTCCTCCAGGGAGACTTATGGCCAGGGATAGTAGGTGTACCATTGGATGAAACTCACCTAGGATCGATGAGGACAATGTCAAGCATTTGGGGACACCATGTTTAGTGGAGGCAGGGCCTCGAGGGGTTTAGCAACAGATTCGAGGTAGAGAGAGGGTCATCTGTAGGATTACTCTTGAGCATTCCGGCAGAATCTTGATCATACTCTTTGGGACATACCCACCCATCATCCTCCAGTGTTGCTTACAATCACAGAGAGTTTGGTTGTTTCAATTTGACACTCTCCATTTAGGTAGCAAGGCATGGGGGACTCACCCTAGCACTTGGATGAGACACCACGTGTCATGGGCCGAGAGGAGATTCTCCAGTTGAGACACTTGGTAGGTGCACGAGTTGACGGTTACAGACTTAGGGATGTCATGGTTGAAGGTTACAGACTTAGGGATGTCATGGTTGATTGTCAAGGTATCATATGTTCCACCCCTAGGTTCACACTTGGGGAGGTGACCAAGAGGGAATTACACGGTACTTTTTCAGTTGGACAGCTTGGGGTGTTAGGGTAGCATGAGGTGTGTAGGACAGTAGTCCTTGTTGGCAAGATGATGCCTAGGCTTCTGGCAATACTCGAGCACATCATCAGGAGTTGGGATAGCAGATCCGTTGTGTGATTTGGCAGACACAGAACAACTGGATATTTGTAGCACAGGTTCTTGATGCTCAGTGCCTACCTATTGGATACCTACACGAGGCAGAGACAGGGCACAAAGGGGTACCAACAACTAGCAGCATATCACAGCGACTAACAGAGAGGATTAGGGTTTGTGGACCTCCAATATGGTTATGGGATCCAGGAATCTGATGGATTGGTGGGATACTCCATTCCTTAGTGAGCATGGTCGGGATAACAAGCAGACTGATTCGTTCACAAGCGGACACATGGGTGATCACCGAAGTCCTCACTATAGGGCAAGGCAGATTGTTGCCCAGGATTTAGGCTAGCCATGGAGTGATAGGCGCTGGCACTCTTGAGTCACTTTGGCAAGATTGGCCTAGCCTTGATCATCGCATAGATTATGGCCGAGTTTTATGGGAGAGGAGGTTTTAGTACAAGCATTCTAGGTAGTCATTCATGACCAGAGTGTCACGATGTCAGCAAGATAGGTTCCTTCTGCGATGGGGAGGGGATTCTAGCATAACAGCCCTGAGCAGTTCAACTACCCATAGAGGTGAGATGGTTTCTACAGGGGAGGGTCATGCAGATCTTCCATTTGGTTTTAGTGATTCATTGATGGTGTGGGGAGCTTCACCGGTGTGGCAGGGTGATTGATAAGAGAAGATCAGGGGAGGCCCAGGTAGATTAGGATTCAATTCCACCAAGATTGGATTGCATCTTCAGGAGTTTACTCTTGTAGTGCATGAGATGGACTATTCGGTAAAGCAACTTCATGAGGATTTGGGAAAATTTTTACATCGTCAGGATGCTCTACTTATTGGTGATAGACATAGGGGTTCTAATGCCCATATCTAGCAGGATAGTGAGTGGAGCAAGGGGGGCTTCATGTTGATTAGGTTGGCTTGGGATCCTGGTATCGAGGGACTCCTTCACTATAGGATAGTACAACGATAAGGGATGATCCAATGGCACATTTTGGACCTTGGTGAAGTTTGTAGTGATAGTGGGGGTCCACAGTCAGAGAGGGTGTTTGTTCAGGCATTTCTTGAGGACAAGCGATTTTTGGTGCATTGGAAGAACTTGCCAAATGAGAATGCCACCTAGGAGGGTGAGCATAATTTGGAGCACCTAGCTTTGAGGTTGCTTGAGGGAAAGAAACATTTGGGAGGGGAGGACTATCATGTCACTTCTCAAACACATTAGTAATAGGGTGTTGCTACACAATTTTGCACATTTTTTAGTAAGGAAGAGGGCTGCACACTTTCGACCTAGGGACCAAATCGACTTTATTTAGCTGCTAGTGGAATGTGGGGGCCACCCACATAGGAGTTTGATTTATCCATTTAATATGTTTGGAGGGAAAATTGAATGGGTGGATGGAGGGGCCCACATGAGGCTAAGGGGGCCCATGGTGTTATAAAGAGAGATCAGCTCTCATTTTGTTTTCATTCTGAATATTTTACAAACAAACTCACTCTTATACGCTCTGTTGCTTAGTGATTCTACCAGCTGTTTAGCCATGAGTCTTCCACAGGGAAGATTCAACCTCTACTTCGAGGGACTTGTTATCACTCCAAGAAACTCTCCTAGGTTGCAGCTTGGAGATGCCTGGTAACATATAATCTTCAATATTGTTTTCTAAACTATTGGAATGAATGATGGTTTGGATCAAGCCAGATAACCATTTAAACTCTGTTTTCACTCAAGACAGGCATGAACACCCTCAACTTTACAAGTCTTTAGACCACTAATGTTCAATAGTTTGTAGATTCAATGAATATATGGAGAATACCGACTATACCAGCGGATGCATATATAAACACATATGAACGGCCAACTACAGGAAGTAAAAGAAGCTTGCAAATCTAATTTATCAAAGCAGAGATAAGATGATAGTTATCTGGCCTTAGACAGAAAAGAAACATGAACAACCTATTCAAGTGCAAGCTTAGAACAAAAGAGAAAACGAACATTGAACATATAACCGCAAAAGAAGCTTTTATTACTAGAATGAAGATGAGAAGCTTAAAGGAACAGAGTAGAAACAATCTCCAAAAGTTGAACCCTTGTTACATTTTACTTTCAGCCATTTATAGGCCCTTTACAATGCTCCTGATCTCTCAAAGGCTTGGAGTCTTAATCTATCCTCTCTGTCATTTTAACGGTTTGATGCCCTCACTAGGCAAGCATGGCTCAGAGGTTTCTTCTTCTGACAGCAAAATAACCTCATTCTGGTATTTCACAGCACTGGTAGGGAGCTCTCTCGTGCCAGAGATGCCCCATAATCATTTGTTGGTGGTGGATGTGTCGTCCTGTGGATGCTCCATGATTGATTCTATTGCGAGCTGCATCATGCTGTGCGGTTGCCTCTGTCTCCTGAAAACTGTTTCCCGACCTCTTTTCTGTGATGGAAGGGTCTTTGGGCCTTTGAAATCCTTTAAAATGTGGGAAATGACTATTTTCTATTTAATACAGAAAAACACTGCACACAACAAATCCCACCCATCTCAGTTTGTTTCGTACTTCAAAAGTCCTCAGGTATGGCCTATTCATCTATCAGGTCTGCCCTTAGGGTCGCTGTCGCAAGTCGCACACGGCTTGCTCCCTTGCTTCCCTTTGTATTCTAGAATGTGTTAAAACATTGAAAATACATTGAAAAATGGCTCATGACGGACTTGAAAATATTATAAATTTTCATTCCCAAACCCTTTCGGGTCTGGGACCTATCGCATTCGCGCTGCCCAAGGCTCCCTTTGTATTTTCATTATATAACAAAATACATTACAAATGGCCTTCCCGCGGAATTGAAATATTATATTTTTCCCTTCCCGAACCCTTTTGGGTCTAGGTCTTATCGCATATCGCAAATCCTTGGTTCCCTTTGTTTTTCGCTAAATAACGAAAAACATTGAAAATGCATTAAAAATGGCCTTCTTGCGGACCTGAAATATTATGCAATATTATGTATAAAACCGTCAGGTCCGGTTATCACATCACACATATGAATGTGTAAAGGCCCTGCCCCTTAAGGTTTCTCCAACGTGATATCGCGATGCGACATGGGCCATCGATCTGTACACTTGATCGACGGTCCACGTTGAATCACCGATCGCCATCGCAATGCCCACATGATCTTCGCCGATTGCCTCCGTCGATTGCGACCCGTCGATCTGATCATCGGAGATCGCTGATCGGGGGTGTCCTCCACCAATCCTTAAGTTGTCCTCTCTTCTTGCCGATTTGTGATTTTCCGCTAAGATCTGGGCCGTTGATCAGCTAGATCTAACAGCTGCTTTGCATTACACTGTGTAAGGTTGTGATAATGGCTTTTCACTGTTTTTCTCTGGTTTTTGCCTCCTAATAGTGTTTTTCTGCCCTTCAAAGGGCTCTTAGCATGCGACTGTTGGGATTTTTGAATGATCCTTATGCAAATTTCGAAGCCTTCGGTTGTGTTTTGGATCTATTTTTGGGCCAAATGCTTCCAGGGCTAACACTGGCTCCTTTTGGGGATGAAATCCTCCCTGTGAGGTTTCAAGAATCATAGATTAATGCCTTTCCTGTGAAAACAACATCAACCTTCCTCCTAGTGTTGCATTGGGCGTGGAGTCTATTTTGCAATGAAAATAAAAACTGGAAAAAACATATTTACAATACCAAGGCTTTAAAGCCTTAAATGAAATAAAGTTTCAAAAACTGCCCATTGAATGGGCTACCAAAAACATCTCCTCGTTCCAGACTGTGCAAAATGAGAATGTTGCTCATTTAAACTTGAGTGATGACAAACAGACCTGTCCATAAGGCATCATGGTTGCCCTTCTTTTCCTTCAACGCATCCCATTTAAGAACACAGTCACCAAACTGAAAATTGACCCTTTTTTCCTTTTTGTCAAAGGTTTCTTTTCCTTGGTCAATGTGCATATCAGTGAATTCATCAAAGACTTGTAAAAGCCTATTAATTTGATCATCCTCTTCAAAAACTTTCCAGCATTTGACATTGTCAGTCAGAGATGGTCTATATTTCACCTCATCTTTGTATGATTTTAGCCTTGGATGCTTTGCTTGGAAAGTTTTGTTGACCTGCAAAGTTAATATGAAAGATAAATGAATGCATTCCTGTGTGGGGGACACAAGGACTACACCTGCTCCTGCACCGTCCTTAAAGCAAGCCCCATCAAAGAACATATCCCAAATTTGTGGGCATTCTTCCTCTGTGATCTGGCAAACTGGTTTCTTAAGCTGCGTGGAGGCCAACTGAGATTCGTCAATCTGAAGAAAACAATCTCCAAAATCAGTATCGATAGCATGGATGGGATGATTAGTGGGATTCCTTTCATCGTTGATGCTATAAGCCAACTGAGCCTCTCTGTACAATCTCTTATTTTCACCTCCAAAAACTGGGACAATAGCATAGGACAGATCATTTTCCAATTTTCCACCTAATCTCTTGATCCAACCTCTGGAAAGAAACATGCCAGACTTGGGGGGTACATCTGCTACCACCATATCCATCATCATGCTCTTCATGGGCAGCTGAGACAAAGTGATGGCTAGGTCCTTGATTAATCCCAGGCATTTCACTTTTCTAGAGTCAAAAGAAAACATGTCATGATAAGACTTGGTAATGTTAAGACCCAATTTATCCATGACAGCCTTGGGCATTAGATTATGGCTGGCTCCAGTCTCTAGAAGGCAATCGTGAAGGATTTTATCATGAATGGTCAGAATGACATAGAATGATGGGGAGCTGTCTTCGAAATTTTTAATCATTGGGCTGAGAATAACAACTGGTTAGTCATCTTGCAGATTTACATAGTCAGTGGAGGCTTGGATGGCTTTAGGCTCGAGGGCCTCGAGGATGGATCTTTTCAAGGACTCATTCTTCACTAGTTCAATCTAAAGCATAGGTATTCTTAGCTTCTGAATTTCTGATTGAAAACTGAAGGGAGAAGGAGACTTGTTAAGGCCTCTTACCTCTTGAGCTGGAGCTTTGAGGATGATAGGATCAACTGCTGGTTGCTTCTGCTTATTAACTTGATGTACTACTAGGGCAGCTCTTTGAACAGGAGTTTCCTTGGCATTATTCATCTTTGACCTCAGATTATATCTTTGTTGATCTTCAGTTTATAGAACGGCTTCACCATCCCACTCTTGGCTGGTCTGGTCATTGAATAATGACTTTTCATAGACAGCTAAGGTCAAAAAAGGGGCACTGCCTTTGTCTTCAAAAAAATGGATCTCATCATCTTCTACAAACTGCTCTTCCTCCATGACTGCATTCTGAAAAGGGTTCTTCACCCTTTGGTCTTCATTGGCATCTTTGCTTCTTTGCAAAATTTGCAACTACTCATTAGCTCTTGCATATGGATTTGGATTTCTAGGAACAAAGGTATTAGGAACTATTCCTTTCCCATGGTGCTGCTCAACTTTTAATTTGGAGATTTCAGAGGCTAATGACTCAATCATCTTAGTCATTTTATCTATCTTGGGATCTGAAGATGATGAAGACTCGCCCCTCTGTCTCCCTCTATCAACATTACCTTTGAGCTTCTCTGAAACCATGATGTTTGATTCTACTTCCAAGGATGCATTCTGCATATCAGCGAAAGTAGCACATCGCCTCTCCCTCAACAGTAAATAGAAGTCAAAATCAAAGGCACTGGTATAGATGAGTCTAGCAGAGGTAGTGGTGGGTTTTACTTCAACTGGTATCTTCCTGTACATGCGGTTAAACCTCTTATTAAAATCAAACAACAACTCACCATTTTCCCTCTTTAAGTTCCCAAAATCAGTGTGGTAGTAGAGGAGATCCTTCTTATCCCCCCAATGCTTTAGAAATGCATCATCTAAAGCCTCAATATCTACTATAGATCTTGGGGTTAGTTCTCTGAACCATTTTCTAGCCTCTCCATCTAGGCTTTGGAAAAATACTCTCATCTAGACATCATCTTCACTAATGTCTAGGTTATCAGCATAGCTATAGAATGATTGAAGATGTTCTTCAGTTGTAACACCTTCAATCCCAGTGAACTTAGGCATATACTTCTGATATTCTCCAATGGGCATGGCATTCAAAGGAGTGGGCAGTACTAGAGGTCCATACCTAGCAGCTATGATTCTTTCCATTTTGGTAGGTGCTTGTGGGCCTGCCATAGCTGTGGTGGCTATAAGGGTACTGGAAGTCTGAATGACAGAGGGCTGAGGAGTGATTGATAGGACTAAAGGAGTATGATGGATAGGAGGTGAGATTTCCTTAGGGATTATAACAAAAGGAGAACCTAAAGAATAAGGAGCTTTATGAATTTCTAAGATTTTTTCTTCACTGCTAGTATTAGAAGCTATACTCTCAACATGTATTTGTTCTATTATAGGATTTTCTTGAAGAGATATAGAATATTGTTTAGATTTACCTGAACTTGATGCTCCTTTCTGCAATGCCTTTCTTTCTTTGATGATTTTTTCAGGATCAGATACTGGGTCAGCTTGTGGCTTCTGAGGATTTCTCCGAGTATGCCTCACAAACTGAGCCAAAACTATGAAGTGGAGTCACCAAGAGGTTCGGCCTCCAGTAGAGTCGCCAGACAGATGATTACAACCAAAAAAAAGTGCCCAGACTTTGTCTATCATCAAAGCTGTATCTATGTCGTCTCCCAAGGAAGCTGAGCTTCAGTTTCCTATCCCTGGCAACGGCACCAATTATGTTATCACTCCAGGAAACTCTCCTAGGTTGCAGCTCGGAGATTTCTAGTAACATTTAATCTTCAATATTGTTCTTTGAACTATTGGAATGAATGATGGTTTGGATCAAGCCAGATAACCATTTAAACTCTGTTTTCACTCAAGACATGCATGAACACCCTCAGCTTTACAAGGCTTTAGACCACTAATGTTCAATAGTTTGTAGATTCAATGAATAGATGGAGAATACCAACTATACCAGAAGATGCATATATAAACACATATGAATGGCCAGCTACAGGAAGTAAAAGAAGCTTGCAAATCTAATTTATCAAAACAGAGATAAGATGACAGTTATCTAGCCTTAGACACAAAAGAAACATGAACAACCTATTCAAGTGCAAGCTTAGAATAGAAGAGAAAATGGACATTGAACATATAACCGCAAAAAAAGCTTATATTGCTAGAATGAAGATGAGAAGCTTGAAGGAACAAAGTAGCAACAATCTCCGGAAGTTGAACCCTTGTTACATTTTACTTTCAGCCATTTATAGGCCCTTTACAATGCTCCTGAGCTCTCAAATGCTCGGAGTCTTAATCTATCCTCTTTGTCATTTTAATGCTTTGATGCCCTGACTAGGAAAGCATGGCTCGGAGGTTTCTTCTTCTGACAGTAGAATAACCTCATTCTGGTATTTTGCAACGCTAGCAGGTAGCTCTCTCATGCCAGAGATGCCCCATAATCGTTTGTTGGTTGTGGCTGTGTCATGCTATGGATGCTCCATGATCGACTTTGTTGCGGGCTGCATCATGTTGTGTTGTCACCTCTATCTCCAGGCAACTGTTTCCCAACATCTCTTCTGTGATGGAAGGGTCTTCGGGCCTCTGAAATCATTTCAAATTCGGGCAATGACTATTTTTTGTTTAATACAGAAAAACACTACACACAGCAAAATCCAGCCCATCTCAGTTTGTTTTAGACTTCAAAAGTCCTCAGGTATGGCCTATTCATCTATCGAGTCCACCCTTAGGGTCGCTATCACAAGTCACACACGGCTTGCTCCCTTGCTTCCCTTCGTATTCTGGAATGTGTTAAGACACTGAAAATACATTGAAAATGTTGGAAATACTGGGGGGGGGGTGAATTAGTATTTCTTTTTCCCACTATTGTTTTACCAGTTAAAACATATATATTCAGAACACAAGATGAACAGCAAGAATAAATGCTTTTATTAATATAAATTGTGCAGTAAAATAGATACAATATATAGATGGTTACAATCAGTTTCCAAGCTCCAACTTGGACTTTGGTGAGGCTCCAACCTCCAGAGCACCAACTCTATTTCGCCAAGACACCAATCTTGGACTTAGGAGCACAAACTCCCAAGGACTTCAATCCTTCCTACTTCTGAGGCGTCAACCTCAAGGACTCCAATCCTACTTACTTCTGAGGCACCAGCCCCAAGGACTCCTATCCTTCTTGCTTCTGAGGCACCAGCCCCAAGGACTCCTATCCTTCTTGCTTCTGAGGCACCAACCCCAAGGACTCCAATCCTTCTTACTTGTCAAGATTCATTTGATAGTAATGTTCTGCTCTCAGAACTCTTCTCTGCTGAGTTCTGTCTATTTACAGCTTCACTATAGTCTCCAAACTACAGTATCAATGACAACCAGTCTTCTTATGAATGAGTCTTTACAACTCTGCACACTGCCCACGCATAGTCTCCAATAGCCTTCATGCTATTTGATAATGTCTTCACACAGCTCTAGTCAGTCTACTATTAGCTGCACTAAGCTCTGCATAAAGAACAACTTCTTGTTCAAGCTTATGTTCTCTGCTAGCTACTTCTCCCCTTCGACTGTCTGTTGTCCTGTTAGCCTTGCAGCCCTCTTTCTGTTATTCTGGACCCTCTTTCTGTTCTGTTGTTTTCTCCAACTGCTTCAACAGTGTTCAACAGCTACATCAGCCTTCACCAACATTCACCAGAAACTTCATACGATGCTTAACCACCTCTGCTGCTTCTGCTACCTCATATTCTGGTTCTTCGCAGCAACAACAGCTTGCACAGTCCTCTATTTTTACTGTTTTTATACATTCCCATGCCTTCGTCCATTCGTTTCCGCTTAGATCGCCTCTTAGACTTCCTCAACGCTCGCTGTCATTTCCTCTATGCTCACTTGCTTCTTCAGCTTCCTAGATTTCGGTTTCCTATGTCTATTCATGCTCACATGACACATTGATTCAATGGCAAGGACCAAGTCATACGCAGAGGACACATATTCAGAAAGATGTAACAACGCTCCTATTTTCTCATGATAGCAGGCATACACAAGGACCGCTTCATTTAACAGACAACCACATTCTATCGCAATCATAATCAGCATAGTTCGGCCTCCTGAACTATCAGAACAATTATCATAAGCATTTCGGCCTAAAATAGCCTACGCAAGCCAATATTTAATTACACAAAGAATATGATAAAAACAGTCCAAAAGACTAAGGGACGGACTTCAAGCAATATTACACCCGCATCTAAATTGTATCCGGTCCGTAGCTTAAATCGCAATCGGTGATTTGCAACTCCTGGTGGTCCTTTATATATCAGGCTCATAACATCGCCGATGGCCGACAGCTGATCCACCACTGGACATGATATTTATATTAAGCCTGTCTATAATGTTGCATCGGGTCCGGTCTTGCAATCGCAATCGGTGCTTGGGTGTGGCAAGGCTTCATAACATATGCGATTGTGACAGATGCGATATGGTATTAAACCATGGTTTATATGCCCGTTGGGTCCACATATATATGTATCGCTATCGGTGATCGCAAAGGGTCCACTTAACATATTGTAGCCCCTGCTTCCGAAGTGCCGATGCGATAATCGCTATCGGTGATCACAAGTCACACAAGGTCAAGACTCATCGTTAACATAGACCCCTCATAGCGATGTGATGTGCGGGACCCGATAGGATCCCAAATCTCCCGTGCATATATTTTCAAATCCAATTTCCGCCTCTGATAGTGTTAAAGCATGCATACATGGGTTTTACAGGCCCGATAACCTAATTGGATATATCTATATGAGTTCTACCCCCGATGGCTCCCGATAACTCTGTCTGCTTCCTCTGTGGCTCTGATGGCTCTGTTTGCTATTAAATGCATCCATTGCTCCTCCGATGGCTCCCGATAGTTGTTAAATGCATGCGTATAAGCTCTCTAATCACTTTGTTTCTGTGTTTCCTCCGTTTTCTCTGTGTGCTCCTCTTCATTGCTTTATTCTTCTTTGGCATATATATATGTGTGTGTGTGTGTGTGTGTGTGTGTGAGTGTGTGTGGCTCCTCTTGCTTTGATATGTTTGTTTCCGCATATATATATGGTATATATATATGGCTCCTCCTATAGCTCCTCTTAGTCCAATGTGGCTCCTCTTGCTTGGCAGTGTCTTTCAAAGACCTCCTTGCATATATGAATGCCTCTCTTGCTTTGATATCCTGTGATATGCTTTGATCTGCCTCCTTAGGTAACTCCTCTTTGCTTAAGGCTTGGCTATCCTGATGGCCTTGCTCCTGTCTCTTCATGAATCTACTCTGCTTCCCCTTGGCTTCATGTCATCCTTTAGTATCCAGAATATTTCCATATTGACATCAATGACAACCTAGGACAACAATCTTGCCCTTTGTTATTGATGGCAATATTCTTCTTCTCTCCCCCTTTGACATCAATGGCAAAGGAGTGCTCTGGGACTCCCCCTATCAAACTTCTTCTGTTCTTCATGAATGGTAGATCTTCACGGGTCTGTGACTCCCCTTGTCATAGTGCTCTTCTTCCTTTTTACTCAAGATAGAAGGATGGATGCTTTATCATCCATTAACACATTATTCCATCTGCATGTCTTAGAACTGCTTTATCATGGCTTCAACAATGCTTAAAGATGCTCTACTTTAATGCTTTCATTCAGATTGCAAACAGCCATAAGCCAAGTGTCCAAGTCCAAGATTTTATGCTTCAATCCATATTATTGTCTCCACAGGGACCATTGAGAGGCCTTCATAGTTCGAATCAAGAGAAAATGCCCCTGAGATTGTCTTTCTTGCTATCTTTCTTCAGATATGAGTTCCTTTGTGTCTCTATGCTTCCCCTTAAGTTACTGCCATCTAGTATTCAATCATCATTGCATTTGGACAAAAATGTGAGGGGTTGTGCCTTACTGTTGCTATATTTCTTAAGTGATCTATATCAACTTAAGTTATGCTTGACTGCACAACATTCTCCTTCCTATGAGCCATCTTTTCCTTGTGTTCTTGTACATATCTCTGCAGATTCAGATATCCAATCTGTGACTGTCCTTTCAATTTATTCTGCTAATTTGCATCTTCAGGCAATGCTTCAGTTTTTTTATATGCTGCCAGCTGCTCTTACTTCAAACTCCATTCCAAATGTATCTGTTTGTTTGAAGACTTCCTCTATTAGTGTCCAGAATTTATCTATTCTCACATTAAATCCCTGAGTTAAGACATAAACTTCTGTGATAACAACACCATGGTTGTTTGCCCTATTTTTTCTAGTATTAGATTCCATTCTCTGTTGTTCCAAATACTACTTATAGATTAAGTGGAAAGCATCTTTAACAACAGTCCAAAGAAGGGTTACAAGATCATGTTATTCAATGGAGTACTCCTGAGAAATGATCTTCATCAAAGAATGATTGTTAATATAGCTCAACAAGGATTTCATAAGGACCCTTTCACTAATAGCTTCAACAATAATGATCAAGAATCACAGGCTCCCCCTAACTGTATGCATCATCTCTTTTGGCAGAGTCTTCTCATAAAATGCTTAGATTGGATGGAGAGCTCAAGGGACTTTCGGACTGTATTTCCTTCCTTCTCCATACTTGTGTAACTTTCTTCTTTTGCATGGTTCTAGCTTGTGTAAGAGCCCATGTTAAGTTACAATCACGTGCCATATGACCAATGTTATGACACTTGAAGCATTCTACATTGTTCATGAATAAGAATTCATGATTTCTACCTGCAAAATTGTTTCTTGGAGGTTGTCGGAGACTATAACATCTATCTCTATGAGATGGTTGGGGACCATAACATCTATCTTTATGATATGCTTTACAGTATTTTTCCATATGACCAAAGTTTGAACAAGAATAACAATAACCAAAAAATGAACTTTGGTACCTGGGAGATGGAGGTTTCCTTGATGTACTTCTGAAGCCTTTCTGCCTTGAGATCCTTTGATGATAACCATTGCCTCTCGCCTCTTTGACATCATCTACATTTCTTTTTGGAGCTGGTTTTCTTCTTGGAGTAGGATTTCTTCTTGGAATAGGATTTCTTCTATTATAGCCTTGATTTTTCTCCTTGCCTTTTCTGGAACTAGGAGCATCACCATTTCTTTCTAGCTTCTTCACATCTCTTTTGTTTAAAGCATTTTCATTCTTGTTTGATGGTTCACCTGCATACTTGAGACTTGATTTATCAGATGAACATCTGTGATAGCTGAGCATGTCATCCAAGGCTTGAGATCTCTTAAAGATTTTGTTCATCCCTTCAACCTTTTTTCTGAGGAAGACAATCTCTTCTTCCAATCTTTCACACTCACTATTCTTCTTTGCAAGTTGTTCCTCAGTTTCTTCCTTGCTACAAGTAGTTTCAGCTCTACTATTTTAAGGGAGATGATATCTAACTTCATTTTGAAGATTTCTTCATTCTTTGCTTGACTACTCTCCATTTCCTTCTCAGCTCCTTGTGCTTGTTTCCTTGCTTCTTGTAGTTGAGATTTGAGAGAGGAGACCTCTATTTTGTACTGACCAATCTCTTCTTCAAGTTTGTTCAAGCTCTTGTGCCTTTGTTCAAGTTGACTTGACAAGGTATCTTCCTACTTCTTTGATTTATTCAGTTGATTTTTCATGGATATGACTTCTTCATGATGCTTTCTTTTACTTTGATCAAATTCCTTCTTAAGCTTCGTAAACTCTTCATCCCTTTCTTGTACTTGAAGCTTGATGAGGTCAACTTTCTTTCTTGTTTGATCTTGGTCACCAACTGGAGCTATCTTCTTAAGTGCCTCATTTTCCTTTTTCAAATTGTTAATCTCTTCCATGGCAGTCATAAGTTGAGCGAGGAGTTCTTCTACAAAGTCTTTTTCATTCTCTTCATCTTCTAGGTCTGCTTTAGCCTTGACATCATCATTCTCATGTTCAGCTTCCATGATGGGTTCTAGATTTCCATCATCTTCTTGACTAATGGTCATGGTCAATGCTCCTTTTGAGTGAAGGTCATGAATTTTTTCCTATATACCCTTTGCTGATGAACGTTTTCCTAGATTGTTCTTTACAGAATTAGGGAGCCCATTCAAGATTGCCTTTACTGCTTTTGCATTGTACTCCTTGGATTCTCTATCCATCCTGCTATCATCAATCACTAATTTCCAGATTTCAATGCCTTGATTCTGTAAGAAATTCCTCATTCTTGATTCCCATATATTAAAGTTCCCATTGAGCCTTGGAGCCTCCTCAAATTGATTGTCTTCTATTTTAGTAGTAGAGGGAGACACATCCTTAGGAGGATTGGAGACTTTCTTCCTTGACTTTGCCATTTGTGTTCTAAGATTCAACCTTCAGGCTGTTAGGCTTTGAATGAAGGTACTGGCTCTGAAACCAGTTGTTGGAAATACAGAGAGGGGGGGGTGAATCAGTGTTTCTTTTTCCCACTATTGTTTTACCAGTTAAAACATATATATTTAGAACACAATATGAATAGCAAGAATAAATGCTTTTATTAATATAAACTGTGCAGTAAAATAGATACAATATATAGATGGTTACAATCAGTTGCCAAGCTCCAACTTGGACTTTGGTGAGGCTCCAACCTCCAGAGCACCAACTCTATTTCGCCAAGACACCAATCTTGGACTTAGGAGCACAAACTCCCAAGGACTTCAATCCTTCCTACTTCTGAGGCATCAACCCCAAGGACTCCAATCCTACTTACTTCTGAGGCACCAGCCCCAAGGACTCCTATCCTTCTTGCTTATGAGGCACTAGCCCGAAGGACTCCTATCCTTCTTTCTTCTGAGGCACCAACCCCAAGGACTCCAATCCTTCTTACTTGTTAAGATTCATTTGATAGTAATGTGCCGCTCTCAGAACTCTTCTCTGCTGAGTTCTATCTATTTACAACTTCACTGTAGTCTCCAAACTACAGTATCAATGACAACTAGTCTTCTTATGAATGAGCCTTTACAACTCTGCGAACTGCCCATGCATAGTCTCCAATAGCCTTCATGCTCTCTGATAATGTCTTCACACAGCTCTAGTCAGTCTACTGTTAGCTGCACTAAGCTCTGCATAAAGAACAACTTCTTGTTCAAGCTTATGTTCTCTACTAGCTACTTCTCCCCTTTGACTGTCTGTTGTCTTGTTAGCCCTGCGGCCCTCTTTCTGTTATTCTGGACCCTCTTTCTATTATGTTGTTTTCTCCAACTGCTTCAACAGTGTTCAACAGCTGCAGCAACCTTCACCAGCGTTCACCAATGACTTCATACGATGCTTAACCACCTCTGCTACTTCTGCTACCTCATATTCTGGTTCTTCGCAACAACAAAAACCTGCACAATCCTCTGCTTTTACTGTTTTTATACATTCCCATGCCTTTGTCCATTCGTTTCCACTTACACCACCTCTTAGACTTCCTCAACGCTCGCTGTCATTTCCTCTGTGCTCGCTTGCTTCTTCAGCTTCCCAGCTTTCGGTTTCCTCTGTCTATTCGTGCTCACAGGACACGTTGATTCAATGGCAAGGACCAAGTCATACGCAAAGGACACATATTCAGAAAGCTGTAACAGCGCTCCTGTTTTCTCATGATAGCAGGCATACACAGGGACCGCTTCATTTAACGGACAGCCACATTCTATCGCAATCATAATCTGTGTAGTTCAACCTCCTGAACTATCAGAACAATTATCATAAGCCTTTCGGCCTAAAATAGCCTGCGCAAGTCAATATTTAATTACACAGAGAATATGATAAAAACAGTCCAAAAGACTAAGGGGCGGACTTCAAGCAATATTATACCCACATCTAAATTGTATCGGGTCCGTAGCTTAAATCGCAATCAGCGATTTGCGACTCCTGGTGGTCCTTTATATATCGGGCTCATGACACCGCTGATGGCCGACGGGTGATCCACCACTGGACGCGATATTTATATTAATCCCATCTATAATGTTGCATCAGGTCCGGTCTTGCAATCGCAATCGACACTTGGGTGTGGCAAGGCTTCATAAAATATGCGATTGTGACGGATGCAATATGGTATTAAACCATGGTTTCTATGCCCGTCGAGTCCACATATATATGTATCTCTATCAGTGATCACAAGTCACACAGGGTCAAGACTCATCGTTAACATAGACCCCTCATAGCGATGCGATGTGTCGGACCCGATAGGATCCCAAATCTCCCGTGCATATATTTTCAAGTCTGCTTTCCGCCTCTGATAGTGTTAAAGCATGCATACATGGGTTTTACAGGCCCGATAACATAACTGGATATATCTGTATGAGTTCTGCCCCTGATGGCTCCCGATAACTCTGTCTGCTTCCTCTCTGGCTCTGATGGCTCTGTTTACTATTAAATGCATCCATTACTCCTACGATGGCTCCCGATAGTTGTTAAATGCATGTGTATAAGCTCTCTGATCGCTCTGTTTTTGTGTTTCCTCAGTTTGCTCTGTGTGCTCCTCTTCATTGCTCTATTCTTCTTTGACATCTAGATATATATATATATATATATATATATATATATATATATATATATATATATATAGATATCTGTTATATATATGTGTGGCTCCTCTTGCTTTGATATGTTTGTTTCCACATATATATATGGCTCCTCCTGTAGCTCCTCTTAGTCCAATGTGGCTCCTCTGGCTTGGCAGTGTCTTTCAAAGACCTCCTTGCATATATGAATTCCTCTCTTTCTCTGATATCCTGTGATATGCTTTGATCTGCCTTCTTAGGTAACTCCTCTTTGCTTAAGGCTTGGCTATCCTAATGGCCTTGCTCCTGTCTCTTCATGAATCTGCTCTGCTTCCCATTGGCTTCATGTCATCCTTTAATATCCAGAATATTGCCATATTGATATCAATGACAACCTAGGACAACAAAAAAGTGGCTCATGACGGACCTGAAAATATTATAGATTTTTATTCTCGAACCCTTCGGGTCCGAGACCTATCGCATTGGCGCTGCCCAAGGCTCCCTTTGTATTTTTCTTATATAATAAAATACACAAAATAAATTACAAATGGCCTTCCCACAGACTTGAAATATTATATTTTTCCCTTCCCAGACCCTTTCGGGTTCGATTCTTATCGCATATCGCAAATCATTGGTTCCCTTTGTCTTTCACTAAATAACGAAAAACATTGAAAATGCATTAAAAATGGCCTTTTTGCAGACCTGAAATATTATGCAATATTATGTATAAAACAGTCAGGTCAAGTTATCGCATCGCACATATGAATGTGTAAAGGCCCCACCCCTTAAGGTTTCTCCGATGTGACGTGGGTCATCGATCTGCACGCTTGATCGATGGTCCATGTTGAATCGTCGATCACCATCACAATGTCCACATGGTTTTCGCCGATTGCCTCCGCCGATTGCGACCTGCCAATCCGATCATCGTAGATCGCTGATTGGGGATGTCCTCCTCAGATCCTTAAGTCGTCCTCTCTGCTTGCCGATTTGCGATTTGCGACTTAGATCTGGGCTGTTGATCGGCCAGATCTAACGGCTGCTGTGCATTGCACTGTGTAAGCTTGCGATAATGGTTTTTCACTGTTTTTCTCTTGCCTCCCGATAGCGTTTTTCTACCCTTCCAAGGACTCTTGGCATGAGACTATTGGGATTTTTGAATGATCCTTATGCAAATTTTTAAAGCCTTCGGTAGTGTTTTGGATCCATTTTTGGGCCAAATGCTTCCAAGGCTAACAGGACCATCCATGCCCACCCTAGGGAGGTTGTTCCATAGAGATTGCAGGAGTTTCCAACAACAATTCATAGCTCATCCTACCACGCAGAGGAAAGGACTGCGTGTTTTCTAGGTAGCCAAAAATACACAGAGGTTGATTTAGCCAGCCAATAGGCTCGTCACCTGCTGGGAGTTTTAGGGAGCAACGAAGGTGGAGGACTAAGGGTATTTTATTAGTGTTTTGTAGCCAGCCATCCAGTACACGTAACAATATACATTTATGGTAGAGAGACTGTGCAGTGGCCTCCAACAGCAAATTCATGGGGCCTGATTGAGAAGCCATCAGGGCCAAGGACCATCCGGGAAGCAAGGGATCGGATAGTACAGGGGAAATCAACATTTGAGGGGTGTTTCCAGGTGGATTTGCGAGCTGTTTCCTACAAATAGAATTTAGCAGCAGTAGCCGGAGAGCAGCTCCCAAGATGTCGAAAATCCAAAGTCAAAATCAGAGAATTTCCCTTCTAGGTTTTTCTGGGTTTTGTCCAAAGAAGTCTAAGTCTAAAAGGGAAGAATTTTCTAGGCCACCTTTGGGCACTTTCCAACAGGCTGAAAGTCAGCAGATGTAGCTGGAGAGCAGCTCCCAGGAGGCCGAAAATCCAAGGAGTCTAAGGCTAAGGCTAAACAAGAAAAATTGTTTGAGGCTAAACAGGAAGAATTTTTTGGGCAGTTTTTGGGCCCTTTCCAGCAGGCCGAAGTCAACAGATCATCAGTTTACTAGGACGAAGATGAGCATAGTAGATCAACAGCTAAACAACCATATTTCTAGCTATTCTACCACCTAGGTTTGGTCAAGCTTGTCCTTGAGACAAGCCTAGGTGCACTACACTTATATATTGTACTCATGCTCTCATATTTCATAATATATCGCTCAACAGTTCCAGTATTACAGTGTTTCATGGATGTTTGCTAAATGTTTCTAATTTTCCACTGTTGCACTGTTTGTTTAATTGGTTTATCACTTGAATTCCTGTTTAGGAACATTATGTATGTCATGTTTGTAGAATGTCTAGTGTATCTTCACCACTTGACTTGTGTAGAACATACAACTGTAGTTGTTCACTATATAAAAAGGATAAATATAGTTGACTATGAGAGCTTAGATAAAGTATATAATAATTTGAAAATATAATAAATGTAGCTACAAAGTAGTGAACAATAATTTTAAGTGAAGTGCATTGCATATATAAATGTTGACTCACCTTCATTTATGAAAAATAACCTCAATTTCCTTTGCCTGCTTCCTTCATTTCCATTTCCGCACCCAACAAAGGAAACCAAGACCAAACTACAAAAAACTTTAAAAGAACCAAAAAACAAAACAAAAGAAGATTACAACACACCCAACAAACAAAACCAAGACCAAACAACAAAAAACGAGTACAACACAGCATGGCCATGCTCAAACTCAACAAAACAAAACATGAAGATAAAAACAAAGAAAAAATTGCAAACATCCCCTCTGCACATCATCTCTCCTGCAATGTGTTGTCCTCTGCTGAAAGGGAAAAAAAGTCGGTTGAATAAGCTTAAAATACACACAATTAGTAATGTTAAACATATTTCAAAACCAATAATTATTCATAATAGGAAACACAACTCACCCTAGAGTTTTTTTCATAACGATAGACAAATTTTGTATTCCACTTGCTTGTGCTCATCAAAACAATCCATCTATAGAAGATACACAATAAGATATTAGAATCGTTATATAAGTTAAACTAGAGAGTACGCAATAATTAATTGTAATAAGAAACACACCTTTCTTTGAGATTGCTATATAAAAGGGGACAATCCATTTTGTATTTCACAATTTTTGCTCACCAAAACAAGCCGTCTGCAATAGATACACAATAAAATATTAGATTTCTAATAAAAGTCAAACGAGAGAATTTGAAGGCATGAACTTCAAAAAAAAATGTAGACAACAACAAACAAAAAATTGCAAACTTCCCCTTTTCACATTATCTTTACTGTAGTGTCCTCTCCTCCGCTGAAAGGAAAAAAGGTGGGGTGAATAAGGTTAAAATAAAGACAGATTGTAATGGAAAGCATAATTCAAAACAAATAATTATTCATTATACCAAGCATACCTCGTCTAGAGTTTTCTATATAAAGATATACATTCAATTTTGTATTTCACTTACTTGTGCTCACCAGAACAAGCCATCTACAACAAATAATAATAAGATATTAGAATCATTTTATAAGTTAAATTGGAGAGCTAAATGTAACAATCAATCATAATGTGAAACATACTTGTCTTTAGCTTTCTTATATAAACAAGGATAATCCATTTTGTATTTTACGTATATGTGGTCACTCAAATCAACCATTTTCAGTAGTTACAAAATAAAATATAGAATTCTAATAAAAGTTAAACTAGAGAGTTGAAGGCATGAACTTGTGATCCAACTTCATTCTAGTCCATTTATATTCCATGCTAAATCTCAAAGTATACAATTTTCTTAAACTAAATGTAATTCTACTAGGAATAACGCAATCAATGTTACCGTAAGAGAAATAATGCATTTTGTAAGAGGGATCTAGGCATATTTAAACATATTGAACACCCAAAATCCTAGCGTTGTCTACCAGCACAATGGTTGATTGTTCAAAAGCTCAAGATGCTTGCTGGCTCGACCTTACCATCCTCCTCTCTAGGGCATGTTATGTGAGGGTGTGCATGTGATGTGGAACAAAAAAACTTATAAATTTAAACATACCATTTTATGTATATCATCTGAGTGGTACTACTTGAGAACCATGCTAGAAGGAGAAAATGTTGAGCACACAAATAATAATAACACTATTTTGTTGGAAAAAAACATGGCTCAACCATCCTCTACGCTGCATCAACATTTCCTAAGATATTATCTCCACTCGACCCTCCCAGACACTATTATTGTAGTCATTCGCTGTGCAAAGTAATATTATATCTGAGATCACGAATAAACCACGAGAGGTTAAAGAATAAATATATAGAGTGATGAATCAACCATACACATAACTACCTTCCCTTGGCTAATATTATGACAACAACAATCATGAAGAATAATCCCTAAACATGTGAACCTAGTGTAACATTTCCATTTCTTTCATATTAAAGTTCTAGGAAAAATCTCAAATCTCACACCCATGAACAAGATCATACTATCTTGAATACATGACAAAATAATAAATCATCAATTATTTCAATGTATTAAAGGACAATAGTATTGTGTAGGATAAAAGTATGCCTCACCCATCCTCTATGTCATGTTTGTAGAATGTTTGAATTGTGTAGAACATACAATTGTGGTTTTTCACTACATAAAAAAGATAAATATAGTTGACTATGAGAGCTCAGATAAAGCATATAATAATTTGAAAATATAATAGATGGAGTTACAAAGTAGCGAAAGATACTTTTAAGTGAAGTGCATCGCATATAGAAATGTCGATTCACCTTCATTTATGAACAATAACCTCAATTTTCTTTGTCTCCTTCCTTCATTTCCGTTTCCGCACCCAACAAACAAAACCAAGACCAAAGTACAAAAAACATTAAAAGAACAAAAAAACAAAACAAAAGAAGTGTACAACACACCCAACAAACAAAATCAAGCCCAAACAACAAAAAACGAGTACAACACAAAATGGCCATGCTCAAACTCAACAAAACAAAACATGCAAATAAGAACAAAGAAAAAATTGCAAACATACCCTCTACACATCATCTCTCTTGCAATGTGTTTTCCTCTGCTGAAAGGGAAAAAAAGTCGATTGAATAAGCTTAAAATACACACAATTAGTACTGTTAAACATATTTCAAACCAAAAAAATTGCAAACATTTCCTCTGCACATCATCTCTCCTGCAATGTGTTGTCCTTTGCTGAAAGGGAAAAAAAGTCGATTGAATAAGCTTAAAATACACACAATTAGTAATATTAAACATATTTCAAAACCAAAAATTATTAACAATAAGGAACACAACTCCCCTAGAGTTTGTTTCATAACGATGGACATTGTTTGTATTCCACTTGCTTTTTCTCATCAAAACAAACCATCTATAGAAGATACACAATAAGATATTAGAATCGTTATATAAGTTAAACTAGAGAGTACAAAATAATTAATTGTAATAAGAAACACACCATTCTTTGAGATTTCTATATAAAATGGGACAATCCATTTTGTATTTAACAATTTTTTGCTCACCGGAACAACCCGTCTGCAATAGATACACAATAAAATATTAGATTTCTAATCAAATTCAAATTAGAGAATTAGAAGGCATGAACTTCAAAAAAAATGTAGACAACAACAAACAAAAAATAGCAAACTTCCCCTTTTCACATTATCTTTACTGTAGTGTCCTCTCCTTCGCTGAAAGGAAACAAGGTGTGGTGAATAAGGTTAAAATAAAGACCGATTCTAATGGAAAGCATAATTCAAAACAAATAAGTTTTCATTACACCAAACATACCTCGTCTAGAGTTTTCTCTATAAGGATAGACATTCCATTTTGTATTCCACCTAATTGTGCTCAGCAGAGCAAGCCATCTACAACATATACATGATAAGATATTAGAATAATTTGACAAGTTAAATTAGAGAGTTGAATGCAACAATCAATCATAATGTGAATAATACGCGTCTTTAGCTTTGCTATGTGAACGAGGATAATCCATTTTGTATTTTACGTATATGTGTTCATTGAAATCAACCATTTGCAGTAGATATGAAATAAAATATTAGAATTCTAATAAAAGTTAAACTAGAGAGTTGAATGCATGAACTTGTGATACAACTTCATTCTAGTACAAATATATACCATGCTAAATCTCAAAGTATATATAAGTTTTTTAAACTAGACATAATTCTACTAGGAATTATGCAATCAATGTTATCATAAGAGAAATAATCCATTTTGAAAGAGGGATCTAGGACAATTTAAACATATTGAACACCCAAAATCCTAGCATTGTCTACTAGCACAATGGTTAATTGGTCGAAAGCTCAAGATGCTTGCTTGCTCGACCTCACCTTCCTCCTCTTTAAGGCATGTTATGTGAGGGTGTGTGTGTGATGTGGAACAAAAAAATATATAAATTTAAAGTTACCATTTTATGTATATCATCTGACTGGTACTACTCGACAACCATTCTAGAAGGAGAAAATATTGAGCACACAAATAATAATAACACTATTTTGTTGGAAAAAAACATGACTCACCATCCTCTATGCTGCATCTACATTTCATAAGATATTATCTCCACTCGACCCTCCCAAACACTATTATTGTAGTCGTTCGTTGCACAAAGTAATATTATATTTGAGATCACGAATAAACCACGAGAGGTTAAAGAATAAATATACAGAATGATGAATCAACCATACACATAACTACCTTCACTTGGCTAATATTACGAGAGGTTAAAGAATAAATATACAAAGTGATGAATCAACCATACACATAACTACCTTTTCTTGGCTAATATTGGCTTGAGGATTCAGGTAGCTCTCTCCATCTCAAAAATGTCCTCTATGTTCCAAGCCTAAAGAAGAACCTTGCTTCAGTATCTACCACGAGGACAAGGGTTATGATGTCATCTTAACCAGAGGTAAGGCTCACCTCCATCACTTAGCTTCTGGATGTAAGAAGAAGATAGGTGTAAGGAAGAAGAATTTGTATCTATTACAGGTTGGGACAAGCACAACCTTTAGCAGCAAGGAAAGAAGGGTGTAGAATAAAGACATGAGGGTTGAGGAGAGAAAAGATTTGCGGGAGTCCCTAATAGCTTGAGCATATTAGAGCTCCCAAGAAGGAGCCTCATACAGTATCACGGTTTGAGTCTTGACTAGTTGGCAAGTGGGCCGACCAACAGGATCATGAGTTTGACTTCAATTAGGATGAGTTATTTCCATTTTATTGGAATAATCATGAAAGCATGCATAGTGTTGGAGCTTCAGTTAAAGAGGAGTCTTCATCAGTTTGACTACAAAATGAGGTGGTAGTTAGCAGTTCAGTTAGAACAAGTTAGTCTTCAATCTTGATTGAAGGAAGAGCGAGTTAGATCTCCAGTGTTGACTGGAGACAACAGGAGTTAACAACTCCAGTGATGATTGGAAGGAGAGAAAGTAATACTCTCACTAAACTCGTCATCAAAGCTTGAGTTCTAAATTATGCTGGGCCTCCTTGCATGGATCGAAGTTCACCTATAAATAGAGGACAAAGGCACAAGTAAATAACATTGTTTTGTGCATAAAATTTTGTAACAATGTAGAGCTCACGAGTTAGTGTGAGAGAGCCTTGATTGTGGAGCGCAGGAACTGTGTGATCGTAAGATAAATAATCCATTTTGTAAAAGGGATCTAGCCATATGTAAACATTTTGAACACCAAGAATCACATTGTCTACTAGCACAATTGTTGATTGGTCGAAAGCTCAAGATGCTTGCTTGCTCGACCTTACCATCCTCCCCTCTAGTGCATGTTGTGTGGTGATGTGCGTGTGATGTGGACCAAAAAAACATATAAATTTAAAAATACCATTTTATGTATATCATTTGAATGGTACTACCCAAGACCATGCTAGAAGGAGAAAACATTGAGCACAAAATAATAATAACACTATTTTGTTGGAAAAAAACATGAATTGAACCCATTCTCTGAGCTGCATCTACATTTCCTAAGACATCATCTCCACTCGACCCTCCCGGACACTACAATTGTAGTCGTTCACTGCACAAAGTAATATTATATATAAGATCATGAATAAACCACGAGAGTTTAAAGAATAAATATATAGAGTGATAAATTTACCATACACATAACTACCTTCCCTTGGCTAATATTATAACAAGGACAATCATGAACAATAATCCCTAAACATGTGAAACCCAGTGCAACATTTCCATTTTTTTCATATCAAAGTTCTAGGAAAAATCTAAAATCTCACACCCATGAACAAGATCATACTATCTTGAAACCATGACAAAATAATAAATCACTGTGCAGCTAACAAATATTTCAGTGTATTAAAGGACAATAGTATTGTGTAGGAGAAAAGTGTGCTTCACCCATCCTCTGTGCCATGTTTGTAGAATGTCTAATGCATATTCACCACTTGACCTCTGTAGACCATACAATTGTAGTGATTCAGTAAATAAAAAAGATAAATATTGTTGACTTCAGAGCTTAGATAAAACATTTAATAATTTGAAAAGTAAATGAATGGAGCTACAAATTAGCACAAGATGCTTTTAAGTGAAGTGAATTGCATATAGAAATGTTGACTCATCTTAATTTATGAACAATAACCTTAATTTTCTTTGTCTGCTTCCTTCATTTCCGTTTCCACACCCAACAAAAACAACCAAGACCAAACTACAAAAAACATTAAAAGAACAAAAAAACAAAACAGAGGAAGAGTACAACACACCCAACAAACGAAGCCAAGACAAAACTACAAAAAATGAGAAAAAAATGCAAGACAAAGGAAAACAAGTACAACACAGCATGGCCATGCTAAAACTAAACAAAACAAAACATGCAATAAGAACAAAGAAAAAATTGCAAACATCCAATCTGCACATCATCTCTCCTACAATGTGTTGTCCTCTGCTGAAAGGGAAAAAAAGTCAGTTAAATAAGCTTAAAATACACACAATTAGCAATGTTAAATATATTTCAAAACCAATAATTATTCATAATAGGAAACACAACTCCCCTAGATTTTGTTTCATAATGATGGACACTGTTTGCATTCCACTTGCGTGTGCTCATCAAAACCAACCATCTATAGAAAATAGAAAAAAAGATATTAGAATTGTTATATAAGTTAAACTAGAGAGTACACAATAATTGATTGTAATAAGAAACACACCTTTCTTTGAGATTGCTATATAAGAGGGGACAATCCATTTTGTATTTCACAATTTTTTGCTCATCGGAACAAGCCATATGCAATAGATACACAATAAAATATTAGATTTCTAATAAAAGTCAAACTAGAGAATTTGAAGGTAGGAACTTGAGAAAAAATGTAGACAACAACAAACAAAAAATTGCAAACATCCCCAATTCACATTATCTTTACTATAGTGTCCTCATAAAATATTAGATTTCTAATAAAAGTCAAACTAGAGAATTTGAAGGTGTGAACTTTGAAAAAAAAAATGTAGACAACAACAAACAAAAAATTGCAAACTTCCCCAATTCACATTATCTTTATTGTAGTGTCCTCTCCTCCGTTGAAAGGGAAAAAGTTGGGGTGAATAAGGTTAAAATAAAGAGAGATTGTAATGGAAAGCATAATTCAAAACGAATAATTATTCATTATACCAAACATACCTCGTCTAGAGTTTGCTATATAAAGATAGACATTCCATTTTCTATTCCACTTACTCATGCTCACCAAAACCAACCATCTACAACAGATACATAATAAGATATTAGAATCATTTTACAAGTTAAATTGGAGAGTTGAATGCAACAATCAATCATAATGTGAAACATACTCATCTTTAGCTTTGTTATATAAATGAGGATAATCCATTTTGTATTTTATGTATATGTGGTCACTGAAATCAACCATTTGCAGTAGATACGAAATAAAATATTAGAATTCTAATAAAAGTTAAACAAAAGGCATGAACTTGTGATCCAACTTCATTCAATCCATTTATATTCCATGCTAAATCTCAAAATATATAAGTTTTTTAAACTAGACGTAATTCTACTAGGAATAATGCAATCAATGTTATCGTAAGAGAAATAATCCATTTTGTAAGAGGGATCTAGGCATATTTAAACATATTGAACACCCAAAATCCTAGTGTTGTCTACTAGCACAATGGTTGATTGGTCGAAAGCTCAAGATGCTTGCTTGCTCGACCTTACCATCCTCCTCTCTAGGGCATGTTATGTGAGGGTGTGCGTGTGATGTGGAACAAAAAAACATATAAATTTAAACATACCATTTTATGTATATCATTTGAGTGGTACTACCCGAGAACCATGCTAGAAGGTGAAAATATTGAGCACACAAATAACAATAACACTATTTTGTTGGAAAAAAACATGACTCACCCATGCTCTGCGCTGCATCTACATTTCCTAAGATATTATCTCCAATCGACCCTCCCAGACACTACAATTGTAGTCGTTCGCTGCACAAAGTAATATTATATCTGAGATCACAAATAAACCAAGAGAGGTTAAAGAATAAATATATAGAGTGATGAATCAACCATACACATAACTACCTTCCCTTGGCTAATATTATGACAAAGACAATCATGAACAGATATCCCTGAACATGTGAACCTAGTGTAACATTTCCATTTCTTTCATATCAAAGTTCTATGAAAAATCTCAAATCTCACACCCATGAACAAGATCATACTTTCTCGAAACCGTGACAAAATAATAAATCAATGTGAAACTAAAAAATATTTCAATGTATTAAAGGACAATAGTATTGTGTAGGAGAAAAGTATTCTTCACCCATCCTCTATGTTGTCATGTCCCTTCTCAAACAAATTAGGAACAGGGTGCTGCTACACAATTTTTCACAATTTTTACTAAGAAAGAGGGCCCCACACTTTCAACTTAGGGGCCAAATCGACTTTATTTAGCTGTAGTGGAATGTGGGGGCCACCCACATAGGAGTTAAAATTAGCCATTCAATACGCTTGGAGGGAAAATTGAATGGGTGGATGGAGGGGCCAATATAAGGCTAAGGGGGCCCAAGGAGTTATAAAGCGAGATCCACTCTCATTTTGTTTTCATTCTAAATATTTGACAAACAAACTCACTCTTGTACCCTCTGCTGCTTAGCGAGTCTACCGGCTGTTTAGCCACAAGTATTATGTAGGGAAGATTCAACCTCTACTTTGGGGGACCATCCATGCCCGCCCTAGGGAGGTTGTTCCACAAAGATTGCAATAGTTTCCAGTGATTCACAGCTCAGTCAGCCACACAAAGGAAGGGACTGCGTGTTTTCTAGGTGGCCAAAAATGCGCAGAGGTTGATTTAACTAGCCAAGAGACCCCTCACTTGCTGGGAGTTTTCGGGAGCAAGGAAGGTGGAGGAATGAGGGTATTTTATTAGTGTTTTCCAACCAGCCAGCCAGTACATGTAGCAGTATACATTTCTGGGCAGGGAGACTGCGTAGTGGCCTCCAACAACAAATTCGTGGAGCTTGATTGAGCAGCCGTCAGGGCCAAGGACCATCCAGGAAGCAAGGGATCAGCTAGTATAGTGGAAAGCAGCATTTGAGGGGTGTTTCCAAGTGGATTTGCAAGCTGTTTCCTACAAATTGAATTTGGTAGTAGTAGCCAGAGAGCAGCTCCCAAGAGGCCGAAAATCTAAAGTCAAAATCAGAGAAATTTCCTTCTGGGTTTTTTTGGGGTTTTGTCCAAGGAGTCTAAGGCTAAAAGGGCAGAATTTTCTGGGTAGTTTTTGGGCACTTTCCAGCAGGCCGAAAGTCAATAGATGTAGCCGAAGAGCAGCTCCCAAGAGGCTGAAAATCCAAAGTAAAAATTAGAGAAATTCCCTTCTGGGTTTTTCTGTGTTTTGTCCAGGGAATCTAATGCTAAAAGGGTAGATTTTTTTGGGCAGGTTTTGGGCACTTTCCAACAAGCCGAAATCAGCAAATCAATAATTTACTAGGACGGCGCAGAGCATAGTAGAGCAGCAGATGAACAACCATCTTTCCAGCTATTCTACCACCTGGGTTTGGTCTAGCTTGTCCTTGAGACAAGCCTAAGTGCACTACTCCATTTATATATTGTACTCTTGCTCTCATATTTCATAATATATGGCTCAATAGTTTCAATATTACAATGTTTCATGGTGTTTGTTAAATGTTTTTAATTTTCCACTATTACACTATTTGTTTAATTGGTTTATCACTTGTATTCCTTTTTAGGAACATTACAGTGGTATGAGAGCATGATCTTGGCCTAGCTGTGGGTAACCAATAAGATAATGGGAGATTTGGGCATGTATGCACAATGACGAATTACACCGTACACTACCCATGACTCAAGGGAGATTCAATATGCAGGGATTCTCGGTGGAATCTGCTAGAGTGATGAGAGGTTGGCTCAATTGAGGAAGGTGTCAGACCAGATCCATCCTTGTCCTTACAACATAGACACTAGAGGTGCAAGGGCCATGGGAGTATGACCATCTACACTATGTGGGGAAATACGACAGAATCAGGGCACCAGATCTCCTGGAAAGGAGAAGGCCGGCCATATACAATTAGAGGATGACTCAAGGAGACGATTTTGCTATTGGAGACCTGGTCTTAGACACAAGGGGCCTCAGGAGGAGATTGAACATGAGGTAGAGGACATGCGGGAGTGTGAGGATCACATTGGTATACCTAGTGTGGCACAAGAGTCACCATTGTTGGAGGCCTCTTTGATAGCACCAGTTGACACCTTGGGGGAGAAAGTAGACCATACACCGATAGGACCATCCATTGATGAGGTGTTAAGAAACATCCCCACTGTTGATGAGGAGCTAATAGATACAGAGGCATCTAGATCTATGACACAGTTGTTGGACGATAGTCACCTACAACTGACTGATGAGCATGTCTTGTGTGTTGGTTATCTAGGGAGGAGCAGTTGAAGGCTCATGTCAAGCCCATGATGGAGGAGGATGTGCAACCATCCTTTGGGCTAGCCAGTGATGAGGGGCAACATAGAGACCACACGTTGGGATTTCAGCATAGTTCGCTTCAAAGGCACACTGACAGGATCTACAACGTTATCAACCCACCTTTGCCCATTGGAGAGAGAGAGACAGAGCTACCTAGTGAGATCTCATGTGTTGACCTAGGTGGTGGGATGAGATGGTCAGAGTTGCACAAGATCCAACATCTGCATGTCGAGCTTGTTCTATGTGCTAAAGTTTGTGCATTCGATCACTCTCGTGGGGTTGGATGGTGAGAGATTCTGAGTTGGTACTTGGTGGAGTGGACTAGAGCCATGGAGATGGTCGTAATTCAGAGTAAATCTCAATGGGAGATCTCAGACATTGAGGGTGTTGGAGGTCCAAGTTGGCATTTGGATCCAGGTAGGGCTTCCTATCCGATATCAGACATGCGGGATGCTGTTGAGTCTTGAAAATGTCATTCATTTCCATTACACTTTCACTATTATGTCCATTATATCACCTCCATTTCACTACTATGTCACCACATTCATCCCACTTTCATTATCATTGGGCCACATTTATGTTTTTCCAATCTTTATTAATTCTAAGCCTTTTAAGTGAATTTGTGGTTAAACATTAGAAAATAATGTGCATATGCTTATACCTAACAAATGGGTTGAGGTTGTTGACATGTGTAGGTTGAAAGGAGACTTCTAGAAGACCCTTATGTGGCACTCTAAGGCCAAATTCGAATTTGGTTGGAAAGAATCATGGGATCATAAGGATATGTGTCACATCTCCTAATTGTATTGTAACTCTAAAAAGACTTGTGTCTTATCAGTTCCTATTTTGATTAGGACTCTAGAGGTAGAGGGAGAGATTCATGGACTATCATTAATGAGATGGCTCTCATCTTTTTGTATAAATAGGAGATCTCTCTCCTTCATTTGTTAGTCCTTAGTCCCTAGTTCTTAAGTTTGTAGTTCTTCCTTGATGGCTTTTGAAAGCTTTGGAGAACTTTGTTGTACTTTGTACTTTTGAAGAAATTGAATAAAGCTTCGATGTTCTCAACATGGAAGGAGATGTGAAGTAGATGTCATGGAGCATATTAGAATGTAAGGTAGAGTAGATTTCATTTTGTAAATATTGCTTTGTAGAATGTAAGATAGAGTAGATTTCATTTTGTAAATATTGCTTTGATTTCATTATGTTATTTAATTGCTTTCAAGTTTGATAGATTATATTTTTCATTCATGCAATTTTAATTCATGCAAGTGGCAGAGGGCCCCTGCACACTAAAGCCTTGTATAGTTGTCATTTAATTCTGCATTTAATTTTGTTATGCTTCTGTACATTAGCTGTACATAACAAGCTATTTTGATTACTGTTGTTTTACATTAATTTTGTTATGCTTCTGTATATTAGCTGTACATAAATTGCTTTCAAGTTTGATAGATTAGATTTTTCATTCATGCAATTTTAATTCATGCAAGTGTGTTCAACCGGTTGATTGTAGATTAGTGATGCACATAGCCTTTTAATGACTAATGACATGATAGAATCATCTTGTCCTTCTGCTGAAGCAGCAAGGATACTGGGTCTCATAGTCACTAGCTCATTGTTTGGTTATTGCATTTTATTTTGATTGAACTAGCTGTATATTTACACTTTTGTTTAAATACTAATTCCATCAATAACATGTTTTAAGTTCTTTTGAAGTGCTAAGCTTTGGAAGTTACCATTAGGGACATAGGCCTTGTCTTGAAATATTTATCCATACTTGTCCTTTAAAAGTATTCTTAAGACCTTAGAATAGGATTTCCATTTGCATTAAACACTTTAGAAAACCAACAAGAACAAAACCCCAAAAACAACATAAACTATAAAACAACGAAGTAAGAGAAAGGTTAACTAAGCACATATGGTGCACCACACTTCATCAGTTTACGATACCCGGATTGATAATTTATGTAGAGCAATTTAAGACATTAAATTGACTAGACATTTTGGCGCCGTTGCCGGGGAAGTGTAATTAGGAGACCTTATTTCTTACATCTGAAAAAAAAAATTAACAATTCTTGAGTATGCTCTCCTCCTGCACTTTGTGTGATCTGGAGGATCAGAAAAATGATTGTTATGTAAAAAAAAAGTTAATAATTCTTGAGTATGCTCTCCTCTTGCACTTTGTGTGATCTGGAGGATCAGAAAAAGAATTATTATGTAAAAAAAGAAAAAAAAGGAGACAAAATAAACTTCAACATTTCAATTGATTCAATAAAAAAAAAAATGATGAAAAAATGAAACTCAACTGCTTTGATAGGTTCAAATTGTCCAAAATTGTCTGGTTATGCTTTGTAGTGGTCTTCAAAACACTGTATCTTGTTTTAATAAGGTTTTGCAACTTCGCTGCGGAAACTGCCCTGATTCCGCAGCTAGCTGAGAATTCCGCAGCTGGCTCAACTTTCCGCAGCTGGCTCAACTTTCCGCAGCTGGCTTAACTTTCCGCAGCTGTTTTGTTAAACTCTAGGTTGCAGGTGTCATCAAGCAAAACAAGTCACATGGGTAGCTGGGGGAATGTTGGTACATGGATGGTGTCTTATTCATTCGATCAAATTTGATGAAAAAGACCTCGGTCAAAAGGAAGTCAAATTGTGTGTTATCACTAAGTCGCCACACTGAGTCGCTGCATGTCAAGAAAAAATAATAATTTTGAATCAATGAAATGAATAAGTTATTTGCTCACTTTTCTGAAGGTATTGATTAATTTTGGACTGATGATGAAAGATGAATGGCTAACTTTGTATCCAAGATTGTAGCTACAGAACCGTGCACATTCCGCAGCTAAAGTCTAATTCCGCAGCCAGAAAAACCTCATTGTTCAAATCAGCCTATCTTTCTCATACAAAATCAGATTTTGATGATTTAACTATCATTGGAAAGATCTCAACAAGATCTATACAATGAGAAATCTATCATTAGAGTTTGAAATGGCAAATAATGAAATAAATTGCTGGAAAGAAGCAACATTCAACTTGGGCACCAATTTCAAAGCAGGTATAAATTCTTTTGATTTTTCCTTTGAGCTTGTTTCATTAATACAAATTCTTAGTTTTGTGTGTAAATATCATAACTAGAGAGATTGATCACCTCTCTCCTTTGATAATCTTACATTCCATTGCAGAAGAACTATTAGTTTTTTTGCAGGTTCCAAGAGGAAGGACAAATGACTACAAGAGAATGGTGTCTCTCTAAGAGACCAATTTGTTTCATAAGAGGATGATCAGCAACAAAGAGGAAATATGCTGATGCAAAATCAGATCCAAACACTTGAAAAACTTTCAGATACTATTGTCTCCATCACATCCATCCATCATATCCATACTTCATAATAAACCATTCACCTCATTCCACTCCATACTTTCCACTTACATTCACATACACTTTCCATCTCTTTTTGTCTATTCATAACCCACAAATAAAAGCAAGAGGCTCATTCATATGCTTATTGCCCATTGTCATTTCTACTCTCCATTACCATTTTCCATTTTCATCTTCCATTCCTTGTCATTTTCATTCCGCAAATAATCCCTGCTTCAATTCAAATTATTGAGTCCATAGTCCTTTGAGTTTAAGTTCTTTGTAAAAACACCTTGAGGCTTGCATGCCTTAATGGCAAGTCCTCATGTTGACAAACAATGGGAATACATTAATGTCCCTTGTTCGTTAGATCTTCTAGGTGACTCGACATCAGCAAATTCATTCGTACCTAGCAAGATGTGTTTGGGCATCTTGACTCTCATTGTCATCAATGGTGAGAGTTCTCGTGTTGACTAGTGGCATCCATTAATGGCCACTAAGCCAACAATTTCCTACTATGTTCGACATCAGAACATCTTTTCACATAGTAGGAATTGTGCCAATGAGTTTTGAAGACATGAAGACTATTATTTTCAGCATTTTGGAGCAGATTCAACAAGTTTTAGTAGAAGCAATAAAAGTCATCTTATCTCTCTATCCATGACTCCTCTTGTTCAGCCACTTGAAGAAAAATATGATCAGAAATTTTCAGCCACTACACATACAACTCATCCATTCCAAAGGGTAAGTGAAGGTACGTCATTTTCTAACTTTTCACCATAGAATTCCATAAAAAGCTAGAATGATAATTGTTGGAAAAACATTTCTCTTCCTCATTTCATAAAATTGCCAATACCATCAGTTGGGGGGGGGGAATACATTCATATTCATATCTTGCCATGTCCATATCATATTCAGGAGCTCACATACTTCCAACATATATTAATTATTACATTGCTATTATGAGCATACAATGGCTTTTGAAAAAGTGCTTAAAGGATAAATTGGATACAAACAAAATCATGGTTGTCACACAAGAACCAACCATCATGCAATCCAATAAAGATATACTTTGCAACAATAATCAAAATATCATTATGCAAAGTTAAAAGATCAAAATAGAAGGCAAAAAAAAAAATGGTCGTAACACAAGAACCAACCATGTTGCAATTCAAGTGAAACACTTTGCAGAAATATGAAGTTATCAAATGATATCATGCAAAGTTAAGCCAAAGCTCAAGGATCAAAATAGTTAATGTAATATATATTGCATGAGGACATGCAATAGCTTCAGTTGGGGGGTATGTTGAGTCTTGAAAATGTCATTCATTTCCATTACACTTTCACTATTATGTCCATTATATCATCTCCATTTCACCTCCATTTCACTACTATGTCACCACATTCATCCCACTTTCATTATCATTGGGCCACATTTATGTTTTTCCAATCTTTATTAATTCTAAGCCTTTTAAGTGAATTTGTGGTTAAACATTAGAAAATAATGTTCATATGCTTATACCTAACAAATGGGTTGAGGTTGTTGACATGTGTAGGTTGAAAGGAGACTTCTAGAAGACCCTTATGTGGAACTCTAAGGCCAAATTCGAATTTGGTTGGAAAGAATCATGGGATCATAAGGATATGTGTCACATCTCCTAATTGTATTGTAACTCTAAAAAGACATGTGTCTTATCAGTTCCTATTTTGATTAGGACTCTAGAGGTAGAGGGAGAGATTCATGGAATATCATTAATGAGATGGCTCTCATCTTTTTGTATAAATAGGAGATCTCTCTCCTTCATTTGTTAGTCCTTAGTCCCTAGTTCTTAAGTTTGTAGTTCTTCCTTGATGGCTTTTGAAAGCTTTGGAGAACTTTGTTGTACTTTGTACTTTTGAAGAAATTGAATAAAGCTTTGATGTTCTCAACATGGAAGGAGATGTGAAGTAGATGTCATGGAGCATATTAGAATGTAAGGTAGAGTAGATTTCATTTTGTAAATATTGCTTTGTAGAATGTAAGATAGAGTAGATTTCATTTTGTAAATATTGCTTTGATTTCATTATGTTATTTAATTGCTTTCAAGTTTGATAGATTAGATTTTTCACTCATGCAATTTTAATTCATGCAAGTGGCAGAGGGCCCCTGCACACTAAAGCCTTGTATAGTTGTCATTTAATTCTGCATTTAATTTTGTTATGCTTCTGTACATTAGCTGTACATAACAAGCTATTTTGATTACTGTTGTTTTACATTAATTTTGTTATGCTTCTGTATATTAGCTGTACATAAATTGCTTTCAAGTTTGATAGATTAGATTTTTCATTCATGCAATTTTAATTCATGCAATTTTAATTCATGCAAGTGTGTTCAACCGGTTGATTGTAGATTAGTGATGCACATAGCCTTTTAATGACTAATGACATGATAGAATCATCTTGTCCTTCTGCTGAAGCAGCAAGGATACTGGGTCTCATAGTCACTAGCTCATTGTTTGGTTATTGCATTTTATTTTGATTGAACTAGCTGTATATTTACACTTTTGTTTAAATACTAATTCCATCAATAACATGTTTTAAGTTCTTTTGAAGTGCTAAGTTTTGGAAGTTACCATTAGGGACATAGGCCTTGTCTTGAAATCTTTATCCATACTTGTCCTTTAAAAGTATTCTTAAGACCTTAGAATAGGATTTCCATTTTCATTAAACACTTTAGAAAACCAACAAGAACAAAACCCAAAAAACAACATAAACTATAAAACAACGAAGTAAGAGAAAGGTTAACTAAGCACATATGGTGCACCACACTTCATCAGTTTACGATACCCAGATTGATAATTTATGTAGAGCAATTTAAGACATTAAATTGACTAGACAGATGCCCAGGTGGTTTGTGAGCATAATCCATTGGTTGTTTTGGCATGTTGGTTGCGCATGGGGGCACAGGATGTTTAGCATTCTCTAGTAGGAGCTGGTTTGAGGTGGTGGCATGGGTAGGCCACCAGACTGGATATTGTATGGAGCTGATGTTCTCCCATTGAGGTTTAGTACTCAAGGGTCACAGACGATCGACACAGTAGAGATATCCCCTAGCAGGAGTGGAGTTAGGGTGCTCAGGTCTACCACGATGGACGAGGGGACATGACGCGTGTCATTGTGGGGTCAATATCAGAGTGGCGGACACTTTGGCACATGCAGGATACCATATGTGGTATGATAGTAGGTAGTGGTACACAAGACTACATAGAGTCAGGTCTTAGTGTTCAGTGTTATATAGAGGGATGTGGCCTGACTCATATAGACACAATTCTAGGCCATAACACCCAGTGGTGTGCAGGGCTATGTAGCGAGGAGCAGTGGTCTGCAGAGGAGCGTGGAGATACATGGTGGTATACCATAGCATGTTGGTTTACACTATGGGGTAGGAGGAGTGACTCACATTACATTGAGGACGTGCGGGGAGTGACAAGTGCAGTGACACAGGAGGGTACAAGATGGTATAGCCGCAGTCGGGGGTATCCAGTAGTGTACAAGGATAGGTTGCGGGATATAGTGGCATTTCATGGAGTGCTTTGGTATTGAGTGGTATGTAGTGACACATGATGCAGTGCAATAGGCTCTTGGAGCTTTGCCTCTAGGGAGACTTATGGACAGAGATAGTAGGTGTACCATTGGACACAACTCACCTAGGATCAATGAGGACATTGTCAAGCATTTGGAGACACCATGTTTAGTGGAGGCAGGGCCTTGAGGGAGTTAGAAACAGATACGAGGCGGAGAGAGGGTCATCCGTAGGATTACTCTTGAGCATTCCGGCAGACTCTTGATCATACTCTTTGGGACATACCCACCCATCATCCTCCAGTGTTACTTACAATCGCAGAGAGTTTGGTTGTTTCAATTTGACACTCTCCATTCAGGAAGCAGGGCATGGGGGACTCACCCTAGGCACTTGGATGCGACGCCAGTGACCACGTGTCATGGGCCGAGAGGAGATTCTCCAGTTGAGACACTTGGTAGGTGCACGAGTTAATGGTTACAGACTTAGGGATGTCATGGTTGACGGTTACAGACTTAGGGATGTCATGGTTGACGGTTACAGACTTAGGGATGTCATGGTTGACAGTTACAGACTTAGGGATGTCATGGTTGATTGTCGAGGTAGCATATGTTCCACCCCTAGGTTCACACTTGGGGAGGTGACCGAGAGGGAGTTACATGGTACTTTTTCAGTTGGACAGCTTGGGGCGTTAGGGTAGCATGAGGTGCGAAGGACAGTAGTCCTTATTGGTAGGATGATGCCTAGGCTCCTGGCAATACTCAAGCACATCATCAGGAGTTGGGATAGCAAATCCGCTATGTGATTTGGCAGACACAGAACAACTGGATATTTGCAGCATGGGTTCTTGATGCTTAGTTCCTACCTATTGGATACCTGTAGGAGGCAAAGACAGGGCAAAAATGGGTCCCAACAACTAGCAGCATATCACAGCAACATAGAGGAATGGGGTTTGTGGACCTCCAATATGGTTATGGGATCCAGGGATCCAATGGATTGGTGGGATACTCCATTCCTCAGTGAGCATGGTCGGGATAACAAGCAGACTGATTCGTTCACAGGTGGACACATGGGGAGGGGATTCTGGCATAACAGTGCTGAGCAGTTCAACTACCCATAGAGGTGAGATGGTTTCTACAAGGGAGGGTCATGCAGATCTTCCATTTGGTTTTAGTGATTCACTGATGGTGTGGGGAGCTTCACCAGTGTGGCAGGGTGACCAATAAGAGAAGATCAGGGGAGGCCCGGGTAGACGAGGATTCAATTTCACCAAGATTGGATTGCATCTTCAGGAGTTTACTCTTGTAGTGCATGAGATGGACTATTCGGTGAAGCAACTTCATGAGGATTTGGGTAGATTTTTACATCGTCAGGATGCTCTACTTATTGGTGATAGACACAGGGGTTCTAATGACCATATTTGGTAGGATAGTGAGTGGAGCAAGTGGGGCTTCACGTTGATTAGGTTGGCTTGGGATCCTGGTATCGAGGGACTCCTTCACTATAGGATAGTACAATGATCAGAGACGATCCAATGGCACATTTGGGACCTTGGTGAAGTTTGTAGTGATAGTGAGGGTCTACAGTTAGAGAGGGTGTTTGTTCAGCCATTGCTTGAGGATAAGCGATGTTTGGTGCATTGGAAGAACTTGCTAAATGAGGATGCCACCTAGGAGGGTGAGCATATTTTGGAGCACCCAGCTTTGAGGTTGCTTGATGGCAAGCAACATTTGGGAGGGGAGGACTATCATGTCACTTCTCAAACACATTAGTAATAGGGTGCTGCTACACAATTTTGCACATTTTTAGTAAGGAAGACGGCCGCACACTTTTGACTTAGGGACCAAATCGACTTTATTTAGTTTCTAGTGGAATGTGGGGGCCACCCACATAGGAGTTAGAACTAGCCATTCAATATTCTTGGAGGGAAAATTGAATGGGTGGATGGAGGGGCCCACATGAGGCTAAGGGGGCCCAAGGTTTTATAAAGAGAGATCAGCTCTCATTTTGTTTTCATTCTGAATATTTGACAAACAAACTCACTCTTGTATGATCTGTTGCTTAGCGAGTCTACCGGTTATTTAGCCACGAGTCTTCCGCAGGGAAGATTCAACCTTTACTTCGGGGGACCTGTTACCACTCCAGGAAACTCTGCTAGGTTGCAGCTCAGAGATGCCTGGCAACATATAATCTTCAATATTGTTCTCTGAACTATTGGAATGAATGATGGTTAGGATCAAGCCAGATAACCATTTAAACTCTGTTTTCACTCAAGTCATGAATGAACACCCTCAACTTTACAAGGCTTTAGACCACTAATGTTCAATAGTTTGTAGATTCAACGAATAGATGGAGAATACAGACTATACCAACAAATGCATATATAAACACATATGAATGGCCAGCTATAAGAAGTAAAAGAAGCTTGCAAATCTAATTTATCAAAGTAGAGATAAGATGACATTTATTTGGCCTTAGACACAAAAGAAACATGAACAACCTGTTCAAGTGCAAGCTTAGAATAGAAGTGAAAACGGACATTGAACATATAACCGCAAAAGAAGCTTATATTACTAGAATGAAGAGGAGAACCTTGAAGGAACAAAGTAGCAACAATCTCCAGAAGTGGAACCCTTGTTACATTTTACTTTCAGCCATTTATAGGCCCTTTACAATGCTCCTGAGCTCTCAAAGGCTCGGAGTCTTAATCTATCCTCTTTGTCATTTTAACGGTTTGATGCCCTGACTAGGCAAGCATGGCTCAGAGGTTTCTTCTTCTAACAACAGAATAACCTCATTCTGGTATTTTGCAGCATTGGCAGAGAGCTTTGATTGTGTCATGTTGTGGATGCTCCATGATCGATTATGTTGCGGGCTACATCATGCTATGCTGTCACCTCTATCTCCCAGTAACTATTTCTCAGCCTCCTTTCTGTGATGGAAGGGTCTTCGGGCCTCCGAAATCCTTTCAAATGTGGGCAATGACTATTTTCTGTTTAATACAGAAAAACATTGCACATAGCAAAATCCCGCCCATCTTAGTTTGTTTCAGACTTCAAAAGTCCTCAAGTATGGCCTATTCATCTATCGGGTCTACCCTTAGGGTCGCTGTCGCAAGTCACACACGGTCTGCTCCCTTGCTTCCCTTCATATTCTGGAATGTGTTAAAACATTGAAAATACATTGAAAAATGGCTCATGATGGACCTAAAAATATTATAAATTTTCATTTCCAAACCCTTTCGGGTCCGAGACCTATCGCATTGGCGCTACCCAAGGCTCCCTTTGTATTTTCGTTATATAACAAAATACATTACAAATGGCCTTCCTGCGGACTTGAAATATGTTATTTTTCCCTTCCCAGACCGTTTCGGGTCAGGGTCTTATCGCATATCGTAAATCATTGGTTCCCTTTGTCTTTCACTAAATAATGAAAAACATTGAAAATACACTAAAAATGGCCTTCTTGCAGACCTGAAATATTATGCAATATTATGTATAAAACCGTCGGGTTCGGTTATCACATCGCACATATGAATGTGTAAAGGCCTCGCCCCTTAAGGTTTCTCCGATGTGACGTGGGCCGTCGATCTGTGCATTTGATCGACGGTCCACGTTGAATCGTTGATTGCCATCGCAATGCCCACATGGTCTTCGCCGATTTCCTCCACCGATTGCGACCCGCCGATCCGATCATCAGAGATCGCTGATCAGGGGTGCCCTCCGTCGATCCTTAAGTCATCCTCTCTGCTTGCTGATTTACGATTTGCCACATAAAATCTAGGCCGTTGATCGGCCAGACCTACCAGCTGCTGTGCATTGCACTGTGTAAGCCCGCGATAATGGTTTTTCACTGTTTATCTCTGGTTTTTTCCTCCCGATAGTGTTTTTCTGCCCTTCCAAGGACTCTTGGCATACGACTATTGGGATTTTTGAATGATCCTTATGCAAATTTCGAAGCCTTCGGTAGTGTTTTGGATCCATTTTTGGGCCAAATGCTTCCAAGGCTAACAAGACCATCCATGCCCACCCTAGGGAGGCTATTCCACAGATATTGCAGGAGTTTCCAACAACAATTCATAGCTCATCCAACCACGCAGAGGAAGGGACTGCATGTTTTCTAGGTAGCCAAAAATACGCAGAGGTTGATTTAGCCAGCCAAGAGGCTCATCACTTGCTAGGAGTTTTCAAGAGCAAGGAAGGTGGAGGACTGAGGTTATTTTATCAGTGTTTTGTAGCCATCCATCCAGTACACGTAGCAATATACATTTCTGGGCAGAGAGACTATGCAATGGCCTCCAACAGCAAATTCGTGGGGCTTGATTGAGAAGCCATCAAGGCCAAGGACCATTCGAGAAGCAAGGGATCAGATAGTATAGGGGAAATCAACATTTGAGGGGTGTTTCCTGGTGGATTTGTAGGCTGCTTCCTGCAAATTGAATTTGGCAGCAGTAGTCGGAGAGCAGCTTCCAAGAGGCCGAAAATCCAAAGTCAAAATCAGAGAAAATCCCTTCCAAGTTTTTCTGGGTTTTGTCCAAGAAGTCTAAGTCTAAAAGGGAAGAATTTTCTGGGCCATTTTTTGGCACTTTCTAGCAAGTCGAAAGTCAGCAGATGTAGCCAGAGAGCAGCTCCCAAGAGGCTAAAAATCTAAAATCAAAATCAGAGAAATTCCCTTCTGGGCTTTGCTGGGTATTGTCCAAGGAGTCTAAGGCTAAACAGGAAGAATTTTTTGGGCCCTTTCTAGCAGGCCGAAGTCAGTAGATCATCAGTTTACTAGGACAACGATGAGCATAGTAGAGCAACAGCTAAACAACCATCTTTCCAGCTATTCTACCAGCTAGGTTTGGTCAAGCTTTTCCTTGAGAAAAGCCTAGGTGCACTACATTTATATATTGTACTCATGCTCTCATATTTCATAATATATCGCTCAATAGTTCCAGTATTACAGTGTTTCATGGATGTTTGCTAAATGTTTTTAATTTTCCACTGTTGCACTGTTTGTTTATTTGGTTTATCACTTGAATTCCTGTTTAGGAACATTACATATGTCATGTTTGTAGAATGTCTAGTGTATCTTCACCACTTGACTTATGTAAAACATACAACTGTAGTTGTTCACTACATAAAAAGGATAGATATAGTTGAAAATGAGAGCTTACATAAAGCATATAATAATTTGAAAAGATAATAAATGTAGCTAAAAAGTAGCAAACAATACTTTTAAGTGAAGTGCATTGCATATATAAATGTTGACTCACCTTCATTTATGAACAATAACCTCATTTTCCTTTGCCTGCTTCCTTCATTTCCATTTCCGCACCCAACAAACGAAACCAAGACTATACTACAAAAATCTTTAAAAGAACCAAAAAACAAAACAAAGAAAAAGTAAAACACACCCAACAAACAAAACCAAGACCAAACAACAAGAAACAAGTACAACACAACATGACCATGCTCAAACTCAACGAAACAAAACATGCAAATAAGAACAAAGAAAAAATTGCAAACATCCCCTCTGCACATCATCTCTCCTACAATGTGTTGTCCTCTGCTGAAAGGGAAAACAAGTCGGTTGAATAATTTTAAAATACACACAATTAGTAATGTTAAACATATTTCAAAACCAATAAATATTCATAGTAGGAAACACAACTCACCCTAGAGTTTGTTTCATAAAGATGGACACTATTTGTATTCCACTTGCTTGTGCTCATCAAAAAAATCCATCTCTAGAAGATACACAATAAGATATTAGAATTGTTATATAAGTTAAACTAGAGAGTATGAAATAATTAATTGTAATAAGAAACACCCCTCTTTGAGATTTCTATATAAAAGGGGACAATCCATTTTGTATTTCACAATTTTTTTCTCACCGGAACAAGTCGTCTGCAACAGATACACAATAAAATATTAGATTTCTAATAAAAGTCAAACTAGAGAATTTGAAGGCATGAACTTTAAAAAAAAATGTAGACAACAACAAACAAAAAATTGCAAACTTCCCCTTTTCACATTATCTTTACTGTAGTGTCCTCTCCTCTGCTGAAAGGAAAAAAGGTGGGGTGAATAAGGTTAAAATAAAGACAGATTGTAATGGAAAGCATAATTCAAAACAAATAATTATTCATTATACCAAACATACCTCGTCTAGAGTTTTCTATATAAAGATAGACATTCCATTTTGTATTCCACTTACTCGTGCTCACCAGAACAAGCCATCTACAACAAATACATAATAAGATATTAGAATCATTTTACAAGTTAAATTGGAGAGTTGAATGCAACAATCAATCATAATGTGAAACATACTCGTCTTTAGCTTTGTTATATAAACGAGGATAATCCATTTTGTATTTTACGTATATGTGGTCACTGAAATCAACCATTTGCAGTAGATACGAAATAAAATATTAGAATTCTAATAAAAGTTAAACTAGAGAGTTGAAGGCATGAACTTGTGATCCAACTTCATTCTAGTCCATTTATATTCCATGCTAAATCTCAAAGTATATAAGTTTTTAAACTAGACGTAATTCTACTAGGAATAACGCAATCAATGTTATCATAAGAGAAATAATGCATTTTGTAAGAGGGATCTAGGCATATTTAAACATATTGAACACCCAAAATCCTAGCGTTGTCTACTAGCACAATGGTTGATTGGTCGAAAGCTCAAGATGCTTGCTTGCTCGACCTTACCATCCTCCTCTCTAGGGCATGTTATGTGAGGGTGTGCATGTGATGTGGAACAAAAAAACTTATAAATTTAAACATGCCATTTTATGTATATCATCTAAGTGGTACTACCTGAGAACCATGCTAGAAGGAGAAAATATTGAGCACACAAATAATAATAACACTATTTTGTTGGAAGAAAACATGGCTCAATCATCCTCTACACTGCATCAACATTTCTTAAGATATTATCTCCACTCGACCCTCCCAGACACTATTATTGTAGTCGTTCACTGCGCAAAGTAATATTATATCTGAGATCACGAATAAACCACGAGAGGTTAAAGAATAAATATACAAGGTGATGAATCAACCATACACATAGCTACCTTCCCTTGGCTAATATTATGACAACGAAAACCATGAACAAATATCCCTGAACATGTGAACCTAGTGTAACATTTCCATTTCTTTCATATCAAAGTTCTAGGAAAAATCTCAAATCTCACACCCATGAACAAGATCATGCTATCTCGAAACCATGACAAAATAATAAATCATTGTGCAACTAACAAATATTTCAATGTATTAAATGATAATAGTATTGTGTAGGAGAAAAATATGCCTCACCCATCCTCTATGCCATGTTTGTAGAATGTCCAGTGCATCTTCACCACTTTACTTTTGTAGAACATACAATTGTAGTTGTTCACTACATAAAAAATATAAATATAGTTGACTATGAGAGCTTAGATAAAGCATATAATAATTTGAAAAGATAATAAATGGAGCTACAAACTAGAAAAATATACTTTTAAGTGAAGTGCATTGCATATAGAAATGTTGACTCACCTTCATTTATGAAAAATAACCTCAATTTTCTTTTTCTTCTTCATTTCTGTTTCCACACCCAACAAATGAAACCAAGACAAAACTACAAAAAACATTAAAAGAACAAAAAAAAAAAACAAAAGAAGAGTACAACACACCCAACAAACAAAGCCAAGACCAAACAACAAAAAAGGAGAAAAAAATGCAAAACAAAGGAAAACGATTACAACAGAGCATGGCCATGCTCAAACTCAACAAAACAAAACATGCAGATAAGAACAAAGAAAAAATTGCAAACATCGCCTCTGCACATCATCTCTCCTGCAATGTGTTGTCCTCTACTGCAAGGGAAAGAAATCTAGCTACATAAACTTAAAATACACACAATTAGTAATGTTAAACATATTTCAAAACCAATAATTATTCATTATAGGAAACACAACTCCCTAGAGTTTGTTTCATAACGATGGACATTGTTTGTATTCCACTTGCTTTTGCTCATCAAAACAAACCATCTATAGAAGATACACAATAAGATATTAGAATCGTTATATAAGTTAAACTAGAGAGTACAAAATATTTAATTGTAATAAGAAACACACCTTTCTTTGGGATTTCTATATAAAAGGGGACAATCCATTTTGTATTTCACAATTTTTTGCTCACCGGAACAAGCCATCTGCAATAGATACACAATAAATATTAGATTTCTAATAAAAGTCAAACTAGAGAATTTGAAGGCATGAAATTCAAAAAAAAAAATGTAGACAACCACAAACAAAACATTACACACTTCCCCTTTTCAAATTATCTCTGCTGTAGTGTCCTCTCCTCACATTATCTTTACTGTAGCGTCCTCTCCTCCACTGAAAGGAAAAAAAGTGGGGTGAATAAGGTTAAAATAAAGACAGATTGTAATGAAAAGTAAAATTGAAAACGAATAATTATTCATTATACCAAACCTACATCGTCTAGAGTTTGCTATATAAAGATAGACATTCCATTTTGTATTCCACTTACTCGTGCTCACTAGAACAAGCCATCTACAACAGATACATAATAAGATATTAGAATCATTTTACAAGCTAAATTGGAGATTTGAATGCAACAATCAATCATAATGTGCAACATACTCGTCTTTAGTTTTGTTATATAAATGAGGATAATCCAATTTGTATTTTATGCATATTTGATCACTAAAATCAACCATTTGCAGTAGATACGAGATAAAATATTAGAATTCTAATAAAAGTTAAACCAGAGAGTTGAAGGCATGAACTTGTGATCCAACTTCATTCTATTCCATTTATATTCCATGTTAAATCTCAAAATATATAAGTTTTTTAAACTAGACATAATTCTACTAGGAATAACGCAATCAATGTTATCGTAAGAGAAATAATCCTAGCGTTGTCTACTAGCACAATGGTTGATTGTTTGAAATCTCAATATGCTTGCTTGCTCAACCTTACCATCCTCCTCTCTAGGGCATGTTATGTGAGGGTGCGCGCGTGATGTGTAACAAAAAAAATATAAATTTAAACATACCATTTTATGTATATCATCTTAGTGGTACTACATGAGAGGCATCCTAGAAGGTGAAAATATTGAGCACACAAATAGCAGTAACACTATTTTGTTGGAAAAAACATGACTCACCCTTCCTCTGTGCTGCATCTACATTTCCTAAGATATTATCTCCACTCGACCCTCCCAAACACTACTATTGTAGTTGTTCGCTGCATAAAGTAATATTATATCTGAGATCACGAATAAACCACAAGAGGTTAAAGAATAAATATACACAGTGATGAATCAACCATACACATAATTACCTTCCCTTGGCTAATAATATGATAAAAAAAATCAAGAACAATAATCCCTGAGCATGTGAAACCAGTGTAACATTTCCATTTCTTTCATATCAAAGTTCTAGGAAAAATCTCAAATCTCACACCCATGAACAAGATCATACTATCTTGAAACCATGACAAAATAATAAATGATTGCGCAACTCAAATATTTCAATGTATTAAAGGACAATAGCATTGTGTGGGAGAAAAGTATGCCTCACCCCTCCTCTATGTCATGTTTGTAGAATGTCTAGTGTGTCTTCACCAATTGACTTGTGTAGAACATACAATTGTAGTTGTTCACTACATAATATATATATATATATATATATATATTGTTGACTACGAGAGCTTAGATAAAGCATATAATAATTTGAAAAGATAATAAATGGAGCTACAAAGTAGTGAAAGATACTTTTAAGTGAAGTGCATTGCATATAGAAATGATGACTCACCTTCATTTATGAACAATAACCTCAATTTTCTTTGTCTGCTTCCTTCATTTCTGTTTCCGCACCCAACAAATGATACCAAGACCAAACTATAAAAAACATTCAAAGAACAAAAAAACAAAACAAAAGAAGAGTACAACTAACCCAACAAACGAAACCAAGACCAAACAACAAAAAACGAGAAAAAAATGCAAAAAAAATTGAGTACAAGATAGCATGACCATGCTCAAACTCAACAAAACATTACATGCAGATAAGAATAAAGAAAAAATTGCAAACATTGCCTCTGCACATCATCTCTCCTACAATGTATCGTCCTCTGCTTAAGGGGAAAAAAATTCAGCTGAATAAACTTAAAATACACACAACTAGTAATGTTAAACATATTTCAAAACCAATAATGATTCATAATAGGAAACACAACTCCCCTAGAGTTTGTTACATAACGATGGACATTGTTTGTATTCCACTTGCTTGTGATCGTCAAAATAAACCATCTATAGAAGATACACAATAAGATATTAGAATCGTTATATAAGTTAAACTAGAGATTAAGCAATAATTAATTGTAATAAGAAACAAACATTTCTTTGAGATCGCTATATAAAAGGGAACAATCCATTTTGTATTTCACAATTTTTTGCTCATAGGAACAAGCCATCTGCAATAAAAACACAATAAATATTAGATTTATAATAAAAGTCAAACTAGAGAATTTGAAGGCATGAACTTCAAAAAAAAATGTAGACAACAACAAACAAAAAATTGCAAACTTCCCCTTTTCTCAGTATCTTTATAGTAGTGTCCTCTCCTCCACTGAAGAGAAAAAAGGTGGGTTAAATAAGGTTAAAATAAAGACAGATTGTAATGGAAAGCATAATTCAAAACAAATAATTATTCATTACACCAAACATACCTCATCTAGAGTTTGCTATATAAAGATAGACATTCCATTTTGTGTTCCACTTACTCGTGCTCACCAGAACAAGCCATCTACAACAGATACATAATAAGATATTAGAATCATGTTACAAGTTAAATTGGAGAGTTGAATTCAACAATCAATCATAATGTGAAACATACTCGTCTTTAGCTTTGTTATATAAACAAGGATAATCCATTTTGTATTTTACATATATGTGGTCACTAAAATCAACCATTTGCAGTAGATACGAAATAAAATATTAGAATTATAATAAAAGTTAAACTAGAGAGTTGAAGGCATGAACTTCTGATCCAACTTCATTCTAGTCCATTTATATTCCATGCTAAATCTCAAAATATATACGTGTTTTAAACTATATGTAATTCTACTAGGAATAACGCAATCAATGTTATCATAAGAGAAATCCATTTTGTAAGAGGGATCTAGGCATATTTAAACATATTGAACACCCAGAATCCTAGCATTGTCTACTAGCACAATGGTTGATTGGTCGAAAGCTCAATATGCTTGCTTGCTCGACTGAACCATCCTCCTCACTAGGGCATCTTATGTCAGGGTGTGTGTGTGACGTGGAACGAAAAAACATATAAATTTAAACATACCATTTTATATATATCATCTGAGTGGTACTACATGAGAACCATGCTAGAAGGAGAAAATATTGAGCACACAAATAACAATAACACTATTTTGTTGGAAAAAAACATGACTCACCCATCCTCTGCATTGCATCTACATTTCCTAAGATATGATCTCCACTCAACCCTCCCAAACACTACAATTGTAGTCATTCGCTGCACAAAGTAATATTATATATGAGATCATGAATAAACCACGAGAGGTTAAAGAATAAATATACAGAGTGATGAATCAACCATACACATAACTACCTTCCCTTGGCTAATATTATGACAACGACAATCATGACCAATGATCCCTGAACATGTGAACTGGTGTAACATTTCCATTTCTTTCATATCAAAGTTCTAGGAAAAATCTCAAAACTCATACCCATGAACAAGATCATACTATCGCGAAACCATGACAAAATAATAAATCATTGTGCAACTAACAAATATTTCAATTTATTAAGGGACAATAGTATTGTGTAGGAGAAAAGTATGCCTCACACATCCTCTATGTCATGTTTGTAAAATGTATAGTGCGTCTTCACCACTTGACTTGTGTAGAAAATACAATTGTAGTTGTTCGCTACATAAAAAAGATAAATATAGCTGACTACAAGAGCTTAAATAAAGCATATAATAATTTGAAAAGATAATAAATGGAGCTACAAAGTAGCGAAAGATACATTTAAGTGAAGTACATTGCATATAGAAATGTTGATTCACCTACATTTATGAACAATAACCTCAATTTTCTTTGTCTCCTTCCTTCATTTCCGTTTCCGCATGTTTTCGCTACCAATGACGTGATCTTTGTGTGGCTCACATAAGTCCATAGTGGCATCACTTATGTATATACATAGTGGCATCATACATAATAGTGGCAATGTTAATCTCAAGGGCATCGCTCTATCATCACATCTTTTAAAGTAATACCTTCACAAAATGATAAATCATCATGCAACTAACAAATATTTCAGTGTATTAAAGGACAATAGTATTGTGTGGGAGAAAATTATGCCTCACCCATCCTCTGTGCCATGCTTGTAGAATGTCTAGTGCATCTTCACCACTTGACCTGTGTAGACCATACAATTGTAGTTCTTCACTGCATAAAAAAGATCAGTATAATTGATTATGGGAGCATATATAAAACATATGATAATTTGAATAGCAAACAAATGGAGCAACAAATTAGTGAAAGATACCTTTAAGTGAAGTGCATTGCATATAGAAATGTTGACTCACCTTCATTTATGAACAATATCCTCCATTTTTTTTGTCTACTTCTTCATTTCTGTTTCCACACCCAACCAACAAATCCAAGACCAAACTACAAAAAACATTTAAAGAACAAAGAAACAAAACAAAAGAAGAGTACAACACACCCAACAAATGAAACCAAGACCAAACAACAAAAAACGAGAAAAAAAATGCAAAACAAAGGAAAACGAGTACAACACAGCATAGCCATGCTCAAACTCAACAAAACAAAACATGCAGATAATAACAAAGAAAAAATTGCAAACATCGCCTTTGCACATCATCTTAAATGCAATGTGTTGTCCTCAGCTGAAAGGGAAAAAAATCCGACTGCATAAACTTAAAATACACACAATTAGTAATGTTAACATATTTCAAAACCAATAATTATTCATAATAGGAAACACAACTACCCTAGAGTTTGTTTCATAATGATGGACACTGTTTGTATTCCACTTGCTTGTGTTCGTCAAAACAAACCATCTACAGAAGATACACAATAAGATATTCGAATCGTTTTATAAGTTAAAGTAGAGAGTATGAAATATTAATTGTAATAAGAAACACACCTTTCTTTGGGATTGCTATATAAAAGGGGACAATCCATTTTGTATTTCACAACCTTTTTCTCACCAGAACAAGCCAGCCATCTGCAATAGATACACAATTAAATATTAGGTTTCTAATAAAATTCAAACCAGAGAATTTGAAAGCATGAACTTCAAAAAAAATATAGACAACCACAAACAAAAATTTGCACACTTCCCCTTTTCACATTATCTTTACTATAGTATCCTCTCCTCCACTGAAAGGAAAAAAGGTGGGGTGAATAAGGTTAAAATAAAGAAAATTTGTAATGGAAATCATAATTCAAAACGAATAATTATTCATTATACCAAACATACCTTGTCTAGAGTTTGCTATATAAAGATAAACATTCCATTTTGTATTCCACTTACTCGTGCTCACTTGAACAAGCCATCTAGAGTAGATACATAATAAGATATTAGAATCATTTTACAAGTTAAATTAGAGAGTTGACAATCAATAATAATGTGAAACATACTCATCTTCAGCTTTGTTATATAAACGAGGATAATCCATTTTGTATTTAACATATATTTGGTCACTGAAATCAACCATTTTCACTAGATAAAAAATAATGTATTAGAATTCTAATAAAAGTTAAACTAGAGAGTTGAAGGCATGAATTTGTGATCCAACTTCATTCTAGTCCATTTATATTCCATGCTAAATCTCAAAATATATAAGTTTTTAAAACTAGACGTAATTCTACTAGGAATAACGCAATCAATGTTATTGTAAGAGAAATAATCCATTTTGTAAGAGGGATCTAAGCATAATTAAACATATTGAACACCCAAAATCCTAGTGTTGTCTACTAGCACAATGGTTGATTGATCGAAAGCTCAAGATGCTTGGTTGCTCTACCTTACCATCACCTTCCTCATCTCTAGGGCATGTTATGTGAGGGTGTGCATGTGATGTGGAACAAAAAAACATATAAATTTAAACATACCATTTTGTGTATATCATCTGAGTGGTACTACCCGAGAGCACAAAAATAACAATAACACTATTTTGTTGGAAAAAACATGACTCACTCATCCTCTACGCTGCATCTACATTTCCTAAGATATTATCTCCACTCGACCCTCCTAAACACTACAATTGTAGTCGTTCGCTGCACAAAGTAATATTATATCTGAGATCACGAATAAACCACGAGAGGTTAAAGAATAAATATACAGAGTGATGAATCAACCATACACATAACTACCTTCCCTTGGCTAATATTATGACAACGACAATCATGAACAATAATCCCTGAACATGTGAACCCAGTGTAACATTTCCATTTCTTTCATATCAAAGTTCTAGGAAAAATCTCAAATCTCACACCCATGAACAAGATCATACTATCTCAAAACCATGACAAAATAATAAATCATTGTGCAACTAACAAATATTTCAATGTATTAAAGGACAATAGTATTGTGTAGGAGAAAAGTATGCCTCACCCATCCTCTATGTCATGTTTGTAGAATGTCTAGTGCGTCTTCACCACTTGACTTGTGTAGAACATACAATTGTAGTTGTTCACTACATAAAAAAGATAAATATAGTTGACTATGAGAGCTTAGATAAAGCATATAATAATTTGAAAAGATAATAAATGGAGCTACAAAGTAGCGAAAGATACTTTTAAGTGAAGTGCATTGCATATAGAAATGTTGACTCACCTTCATTTATGAACAATAACCTCAATTTTCTTTGTCTGCTTCCTTCATTTCCGTTTTCACACCCAACAAAAAAACCAAGACCAAACTACAAAAAACATTAAAAGAACAAAAGAAGAGTACAACACACCCAACAAGCGAAACCAAGACCAAACAACAAAAAACAAGAAAAACAAATGAAAAACAAAAGAAAACGAGTACAACACAGCATGACCATGCTCAAACTCAACAAAACAAAACATGTAGATAAGAAAAAAGAAAAAATTGCAAACATCACCTTTGCACATAATCTCTCCTGCAATGTGTTGTCCTTTGCTGAAAGGGAAAAAAAATCTGGCTGCATAAACTTAAAATACACACAATTAGTAATGTTAAACATATTTCAAAACCAATAATTATTCATAATAGGAATTACAACTCCCTTAGAGTTTGTTTCATAACGATGGACATTGTTTGTATTCCACTTGCATGTGCTCGTCAAAAAAAACGATCTATAAGTAGATACACAATAAGATATCAGAATCATTTTATAAGTTAAAGTAGAGAGTACACAATATTAAATTGTAATAAGAAACACACCTTTCTTTGGGATTGCTATATAAAAGGGGACAATCCATTTTGTATTTCACAACTTTTTTCTTACCAGAACAAGCCATCTGCAATAGATACACAATTAAATATTAGATTTCTAATAAAAGTCAAACTAGAGAATTTGAAGGCATGAACTTCAAAAAAATATAGACAACCACAAACATAAATTTGCACACTTCCCCTTTTCACATTATCTTTACTGTAGTGTCCTCTCCTCCACTAAAAGGAAAAAAGGTGGGGTGAATAAGGTGAAAATAAAGAAAAAATGTAATGGAAATCATAATTCAAAATGAATAATTATTCATTATACCAAACATACCTTGTCTAGAGTTTGCTATATAAAGATAAACATTCCATTTTGTATTCCACTTACTCGTGCTCACCAAAACAAGCCATCTAGAGTAAATACATAATAAGATATTATAATCATTTTACAAGTTAAATTGGAGAGTTGAATGCAACAATAAATAATAATGTGAAACATACTCGTCTTTAGCTTTGTTATATAAACGAGGATAATCCATTTTGCATTTTACATATATTTGGTCATTGAAATCAACCATTTGCACTAGATACGAAATAAAATATTAGAATTCTAAAAAAGTTAAACTAGAGAGTTGAAGGCATGAACTTGTGATCCAACTTCATTCTAGTCCATTTATATTCCATGCTAAATCTCAAAATATATAAGTTTTTTAAACTAGACGTAATTCTACTAGGAATAACGCAATCAATGTTATCATAAGAGAAATAATCCATTTTGTAAGAGGGATCTAGGAATATTTAAACATATTGAACAACCAAAATCCTAGTGTTGTCTACTAGCTCAATGGTTGATTGGTCAAAAGCTCAAGATGCTTGCTTGCTCTACCTTACCATCCTCCTCTCTAGGGCATCTTATGTGAGGGGTTGCATGTGATGTGGAACAAAAAACATATAAATTTAAACATACCATTTTGTGTATATCATCTTAGTGGTACTACACAAGAACCATGCTAGAAGGAGAAAATATTGAGCACACAAATAACAATAACACTATTTTGTTGGAAAAAAACATGACTCACCCATCCTCTACGTTGCATCTACATTTCCTAAGATATTATCTCCACTCGACCCTCCCAGACACTACTATTGTAGTCATTTGCTGCACGAAGTAATATTATATCTGAGATCACGAATGAACCATGATAGGTTAAAGAATAAATATACATAGTGATGAATCAACCATACACATAATTACCTTCCCTTGGCTAATATTACGACAACGACAATCATGAACAATAATCCCTGAACATGTGAACCCAGTGTAACATTTCCATTTCTTTCGTATGAAAGTTTTAGGAAAAATCTCAAATCTCACACCCATGAACAAGATCATACTATCTCAAAACCATGAAAAAATAATAAATCATTGTGCAACTAACAAATATTTCAATGTATTAAAGGACAATAGTATTGTGTAGGAGAAAAGTATGCCTCACCCATCCTCTATGTCATGTTTGTAGAATGTCTAGTGCATCTTCACCACTTGACTTGTTTAGGACATACAATTGTAGTTGTTCACTACATAGAAAAGATAAATATAGTTGACTATGAGAGCATAGTTAAAGCATATAATAATTTGAAAAGATAATAAATGGAGCTACAAAGTAGCAAAATATACTTTTAAGTGAAGTGCATTGCATATAGAAATGTTGACTCACCTTCATTTATGAACAATAACCTCAATTTTCTTTGTCTGCTTCCTTCATTTTAGTTTCCACACCCAACAAACGAAACCAAGACCAAATAACAAAAAACAAGAAAAAAAATGCAAAACAAAGGAAAACGAGTACAACACAACATGACCATGCTCAAACTCAACAAAACAAAACATACAAATAAGAACAAAGGAAAAATTGCAAACATCCCCTCTACACATCATCTCTCCAACAATGTGTTGTCCTCTCTTGAAAGGGAAAAAAAGTCAGTTGAATAAGCTTAAAATACACACAATTAGTAATGTTAAACATATTTCAAAACCAATAATTATTCATAATAGGAAACACAACTCCCCTAGAGTTTGTTTCATAACGATGGACATTGTCTGTATTCCACTTGTTTGTGCTCATCAAAATAAACCATCTATAGAAGATACACAATAAGATATTAGAATTGTTATATAAGTTAAACTAGAGAGTACACAATAATTAATTGTAATAAGAAACACACCTTTCTTTGAGATTTCTATATAAAAGAGGACAATCCATTTTGTATTTCACAATTTTTTTCTCACCGGAACAAGCCATCTGCAATAGATACACAATAAAATATTAGATTTATAATAAAAGTCAAATTAGAGAATTTGAAGGCATGAACTTCAAAAAAAAAAATGTAGACAACAACAAACAAAAAATTGCAAACTTCCCACTTTCGCATTATCTTTACTGTAGTGTCCTCTCCTCCACTAAAAGGAAAAAAGGTGGGGTGAATAAGGTTAAAATAAAGACACAGATAGTATTGTATAGCATAATTCAAAACGAATAATTCTTCACTATACCAAACATACCTCGTCAAGAGTTTTCTATATAAAGATAGACATTCCATTTTGTATTCAACTTACTCATTCTCACCAGAACAAGCCATCTACAACATATACATAATAAGGTATTAGAATCATTATACAAGTTAAATTGGAGAGTTGAATGCAACAATCAATCATAATATGAAACATACTCGTATTTGAGCTTTGTTATATAAAGGAGGATAATCCATTTTGTATTTTAAGTATATGTGGTCATTGAAATCAACCATCTGCACTAGATACAAAATAAAATATTAGAATTATAATAAAATCTAAACTAGAGAGTTGAAAGCATGAACTTGTGATCCAACTTGATTCCATTCCATTCATATTCCATGTTAAATCTCAAAATATACAAGTCTTCTAAACTAGGCGTAATTCTACTAGGAATAATGCAATCAATGTTATTGTAAGAGAAATAATCCATTTCGTAAGAGCGATATAAGCATATTTAAACATATTGAAGACCCAAAATCCTAGCTTTGTCTACTAGCACAATGGTTGATTGGTTTAAAGATGAGGAGGCTTGCTTGCTCGACCTTACCATCCTCCTCTCTAAGGCACGTTGTGTGGGTGTGTGTGTGATGTGGAACAAAAAAACATATAAATTTAAACATACCATTTTATGTATATCATCTGAGTGGTACTACCCGAGAACCATGCTAGAAGGAGAAAACATTGAGCACACAAATAATAATAACAATATTTTGATGGAAAAAACATGACTCACCCATCCTCTCCACTACGTCTACATTTCCTAAGATATCATCTCCACTCGACCCTCCCACACACTACAACTGTAGTCGTTCGTTGCACAAAGTAATATTATATATGAGATCACTAATAAACCACAAGAGGTTAAAGAATAAATATATAGAGTGATGAATTAACCATACACATAACTACCTTCCCTTGGCTAATATTATAACAACGAAAATCATGAACAATAATCCCTAAACATGAAAACCCCAGTGTAAAATTTCCATTTCTTAAATCAAAGTTCTAGGAAAAAGCTCGAATCTCACATCCATGAACAAGATCATACTACCTCAAAACCATGACAAAATGATAAATCATTGTGCAACTAACAAATATTTCAGTGTATTAAAGGACAATAGTATTGTGTAGGTGAAAAGTATGACTCACCCATCCACTATGCCATTTCGTAGAATGTCTACTGCATCTTCACGACTTGACTTGTGTAGACCATACAATTGTAGTTCTTCACTACATAAAAAAGATCAATATGGTTGACTATGAGAGCATAGATAAAACACATAATAATTTGAATAGCAAACAAATGGAGCCACAAATTAGCAAAAGATACTTTTAAGCCTAAGTGCATTACATATAAAAATGATGACTCACCTTCATTTATTAACAATATCCTCAATTTTCTTTGTTTACTTCTTTCATTTCCGTTTCCACACCTAACAAAAGAAACCAAGACCAAACTACAAAAAACAACAAAAGAACAAAAAACCAAAACAAAGGAAGAGTACAACACAACCAACAAACGAAACCTAGATCAAACAAGAAAAATTCAAAACAAAGGAAAACTAGTACAACACAACATGGCCATGCTCAAACTCAACAAAACAAAACATACAGACAAGAACATAGAAAATATTACAAACATCCCATCTACACATCATCTCCTCTGCAATGTGTTGTCCTCCGCTGAAAGGGAGAAAAACACACACAATTAGTAAAGTTAAACATATTTCAAAACCAATAATTATTCATAATAAGAAACACAACTCCCCTAGAGTTTGTTTTACAATGATGGACATTTTTTGTATTCCACTTGCTCATGCTCATCAAAACAATCCATCTACAGAATATAACTAACAACATATTAGAATCGTTATATAAATTTAAACTAGATAGTATGCAATAATTAATCGTAATAAGAAACACACATTTCTTTGAGATTGTTATAAAAAAGGGGAGACTCCATTTTGTATTTCACGAATTCTTGGTTAGTGGAACAAGTCATCTGCAATAAATACATGATGAAATATTTGATTTCTAATAAAAGTCAAACTAGAGTGTTTGAAGGCATGAAATCCAAAAGAAAACATGTAGACAACAACAAACAAAAAATTGCAAACTTCCCCTTTGCATATTATCTCTACTCTAGTGTCCTATTCCGCACTAAGAGAAAAAAAAATGTGGGGTGACTAAGGTTAAAATAAAGACACATATAGTAATAGAAAGAATAATTCAAAACAAATAATTATTCATTATACCAAACATAACTCATCTAGTGTTTGCTATGTAAATATAGACATTCCATTTTGTATTCAACTTACTCGTGCTCACTAGAACAAGCCATCTATAATAGATACATAATAAGATATTAGAATCATTATACAAGTTAAATTGGAGAGTTGAATGCAACAATCAATCATAATGTCAAATATAATTGTCTTCGAGCTTTGTTATATAAAGGAGGATAATCCATTTTCTATTTCACGTATATGTGTTCACTGGAATCAACCATATGTAGTAGATACAAAATAAAATATTAGAATTCTAATAAAAGCTAAACTAGAGAGTCAAAGGCATGAACTTGTGACACAACTTAATTAAATTCCATTTATATTCCATGCTATATCTCAAAATATATAATTTTTCAAAATTAGACGTAATTCTACCAGGATTAATACAATCAATGTTATCGTACGAGAAATAATCCACTTTGTAAGAGGAATCTAAGCATATTTAATCATATTGAACACCCAAAATCCTAGCGTTGTCTACTAGCACAATGTTTGATTGCTCGAAAGCTAATATTCTTTCTTGCTCGACCTTACCATCCTCCTCTCTAGAGCATGTTATGTGAGGGTGTGCGTGTGATGTTGAACAAAAAAACATATAAATTTAAACATACCATTTTATGTATATCATCTGACTCGTACTACCCAAGAACCATGCTAGATAGAGAAAACAGTGAGCACACAAATAATAATAACATTATTTTGTTGGAAAACAACATGAATCACCCATCCTTTGCTTTGCATCTACATTTCCTAAGATATCATCTCCACTCGACCCTCCTAGAAACTATGTTAAAATTGGAAACTAGGACCAAACTCCATGTGGGTCACCTCATTTATGGCGGCTGATATTTTTCCTAGATTCCTCTTGTCGAGAGGTGTAGGATTGATCTAAGGATCATCTGATTCTGACAAGTATTTATGGAGATATGAATTTATTTGTATTTACTTGACAAATTGTCAAGGTTGGCCAGCAGTTAAATGTGTGGCACACATGCCCAATGAATCATATAAATACAAGAGAGGTTGATTCATTTTCTCATCATCTCATCTCACTCATTCTTCTCTCTCTCCTTAGTTTTGGGTTATACAAGGAGCAACTCACATGTGGGAAGAAGGAGGACGCATTAGGGCAAGGAGGACACTAAAAAGAGGACGTAGAAGCAGCTGAAGGTATCTTTGACCTGCGTTGACCAAGCGTTGACTCATCAAGGGTCCGGTTTTGGTGTGCAGATTTTGGCACAAAAATCGAGGCAATTTGTCCACAGGTTTGACCAGCGTTCAATGCCCTAGTTTTGGGCAGCAGGTTAACTTCAGCCAACAATAGTTTGACTTTGTTTTTGGCGTTGTTCAATGGTTGTTTCTTCAGGTTGTTCAAGGACTACTTGACCGGAAATTGACCATGTATATTGAGGTCAATTTCAACTCATTTGACCAAGTTTGACTTTGCTGATCTTGGGTTTATTGCTGCTGATATAAAATTATAGAATTTTGATTTTGTACTATTTCTCTCTACTAAACTATTGAAGATAAAAGAACATTTGATCAAAGGGTTTCCCCGCATTAGGGTTTGTCCCTGGCTAGCCGCCACATCTTGTGTCTCTTGTCTTGGCTTGTTTTCTGTTGATTGTTTAATGTTCTATCTGCACTTTTCTTAATGTATATGTGATTGCTAATCTGTGGCTAATAAGAAGAAAAGAAGTAAACTACTCTAAGCATAGAACATACCATAATTTAACATGGTATCAAAGCTGAGGTGAAGAAAAAGCCCAAGCAAGAGCAAGAGCAAGAGCAATCGCCGAACGCCGAATAGAAGGTTGGCAAGGCTATCCTAAAAACTTCATGGGGTCCTCAACACTCTTCCCCACCGAAGACAAGCTCCGTGAGAAGTCTGACTATCAAGGATGGAAGATGTCTCTCGATCTGACTTTAGAAGATCAGGAAGTGTTGGACCATGTGAGAGGCAATATTGTTGCGCCTCCATCAAATGCATCCGCTGCCACCAAAAGCAAGTTTTCCAAGGGAGAATTCAAAGCAAGGAAGATCACCCAGGACTCTATCGACAAGCGCCTGGTGGCCTATGTTTCTGAGTTGACAACCTCCAAGGAAATCTACGATAGACTAGTGAGTTTATTTAAAGTTAATGATGCAAATCAAGTTTTGCTCCTTAGAAATACGCTGAAGGAATTAAGAAGGGCAAAGATGAAAGTATGCAAGCATATTTCTTAAGGATCACCGAGATCAAGAATGATCTCCTATCTATTGGGGAAGTAGTTCCTGATAGTGAAATGACTATCACAACTCTTGGAGGACTACCACCTGAATGGTATATATTCAGGACTACTCTTCTCAACAATAATGTCATCCCAGGATTTGAGGAATTGATGGCTAGATGTATTCATGATGAGACAAGGATGGAACAGCAAGAAATGCCCGTACTTAAAGGCCATCCCTCTTCGTTTTCTTCTCATGTTAAAAGAAGAAACAATTCTGGGGCTAATCCAAAGGAAAGGCTAGACTGAAGGGTGGAAGAAAAGGACGATGTTACATTGCAATAAAATGGGCCACTATGCGAGGGAGTGCCCTAATAAAAGGGACTCACACCATGACGATGACCAAAATCACTCTCAAGGTAATCAAAGGAATGGCAGGTCCAATGGCAGAGGTAAAAGATATGCCGAAAATCAAGGAAGAGGACAACCCTTTAAGAAGGCAAGAAACTCTAGGTATGAATCCAACGTTGTTAACAATAAGCAAGATGAATATTGTCTACCAGCGGCCCTCTCTACTATTTCTCCCCCGGACACACTGGGAAATCGGCTTATTGATAGTGGTGCCTCAAGGCACTTCACTGGTTTCAAATAAGCTCTCTCTAATCTGATAGAGAAGGAGACCAACCTGGAAATTATTTTTGGGGACAATGCAAAATATCCCATGAAAGGCGTAGGGAATGTCACTCTTCAATTGAATCAGGGTAATACAATTCATTTTCAAGAAGTCCTATATGTACCTAATCTTAAAAAGAACTTGATGTCCATTTCGGTAATGGAAGATAAAGGCTACAAGGTAACCTTCATCGATGGCAAGGTACGTGTACGGAAAAAGAATTTTAAAGAAGCTTTCACTCTTGGGTTTTGAATCAATTCATTATATCAGGTCAGAGGAAGTCTGCTGTGTGTCATGACTTGTGACACATCACTTCAGTTCGAACTATGGCATCGGAGGTTTGCTCACCTTCATTATAAAGCTCTACCCAATGCAAGATAAATGGTGACAAGGATGCCCAAGTTCCGATTAGAGCAAGAAGGTGTATGTCCGAGATGTGCCGAAGGGAAGCTCAAAAGGGGACCATTCCCCTCGAGCCAAAGCAAGACCTATGATATATTGTAGTTGGTTCACTCAGACATATTTGGTATGATGCTTGTGAACTCCTTGGGAGGATATTTATATTACCTCATTTTATAGATGACTATTCTCGCAAGACTTGGATATACTTCTTGAAAAAAGAGGATGAAGTGTTCACTTGGTTTTGTCACTTCAAAGCCTTGATCAAGAATCAAACCAAAAAAAAAATCAAGATCTTAAGGACTGATAACGGGACTGAGTATGAATCCAATGAGTTCCATGACTTTTGCAAAGAAGTTGGCATTAAGTGGGAGACTACAACACCATATACTCCTGAGCAGAATGGTGTGGTAGAAAGGAAGAATCGTACGATTGTGGATGCTGTCTATGCTATGCTTCACGATCAAAGACTTCCGAAGTCTCTATGGTCGAAGCTGCAAATACCGCTGTATCAGTGAAAAACTGGTGCCCTCATCAAGCATTGGGTTCCAAGACTACCGAAGAGATGTTCACTGGTAAGAAACCTGACGTATCTCATTTTAGAATTTTTGGAAGTCCGATATACTTTCATGTACCGAAGGAGAAGAGTAATAAATTGGGTGCATCTGGAAAGAAAGGAATCTTCCTGGGCTATAGCGAAAACACTAAGGGCTATAGAATCTATGTGGCTAGTCAAAGGGAAATCGAGATTAGCCATGATGTCACCTTTGACGAAGATATGGCTCTTAGCAAAGTTGACAATCTTCCTACTCAAAGGGAATCAAAAGAAGCTGACACCAGGGAACCAAAGGAAAAGGAAGATGAGACAATGCCCAATGTGGAAGAACCCATGGATCCTATTAATCCCCCTCCACAAGAGCCTTCCTCTTCTAGGAAGAGGCCTTAATGGCTAAGGGGGGCACTTGATGATGCTGAAGGGCACGTTGCACCTAGGCAAACCTTCCGAGAAAGTAAGAAGTCAACCAGGTATCAAGGATACTTGACCATCATGAGCACAATCATCCAAAATGAACCTTCGTCATTCGCGGAAGCTATCAAGCATCAAGTATGCAAGGATGCTATGACTAAGGAATATGAGTCCATCATGAAAAACGATGTCTGGGATGTGGTCCCTAGACCCCAGGACAAAGCAGTTGTCACTTCAAAATGGCTTTACAAGATAAAGCATGCAGTTGACGAAAGTGCGGAAAAGTATAAGGCTCGTTTTGTCACTCGTGGCTTCTCTCAGAAGGAAGGTATAGATTATGATGAGATATTTGCACCTGCTGCCTGATATACCACCATCCGCTTGATCATAGCCCTTACTGCTTCGCAAGGATGGAACCTACATCAGATGGATGTCAAGACCGCGTTCTTGCATGGTTCGATCAAAGAGGAGGTCTAGGTGGAGCAACCCAAAGGATTTGAGATTCATGATCGAGAAACTCATGTGTGCAGGTTGAAGAAAGCCCTCTATGGGCTAAAGCAGGCACCCTGAGCGTGGTATGAGAGGATCGATAGCTACTTGATGAAGCTGGGATTCACTAGGAGTGAAGCTGACCCTAACCTTTACTTTAAGGTTGAAGATGACAAACCTCTCATACTGGTGTTGTACGTTGATGACCTCTTTCTAAGAGGTGCAGAGCCTCTCATTCTCAAATGTAAGAGGGAGTTGGCTTCTGAGTTCAAGATGAAAGACCTAGGACTGATGCACTATTTCCTGAGACTAGAAGTTTGGCAAAAACCAGGGGAGATTTTCCTATCTCAAGGAAAATATGTGGTGAAAATATTGGAGAGATTCGATATGGTGGACTACAAGCCCCTGACTACCCCGGTGGAGCTTGACTTCAAGAATTTAAGCGGTAGTGCTACCAGACCTGTTTTACGAAATGCTACTGAATATCGTCAACTTGTCATAGCATTGATGTTCTTGGTGAACTCCCGTCCGAATATATGCTTTGCAGTCAACATGTTGAGTCAACATATGGTTGAGCCTCACCACACCATTGGATTGGTGCCAAGAATCTGTTGAGATATATTCGTGGCACAATCACTCATGCATTGAGATACACTGCCGAAGATGTGAGATTACTTGGATATACCGATGCTGATTGGGCAGGCAGTGTGGTGGACCGAAAGGGCACTTTCGGGCGCTGTTTCTCTTTAGGATCTGCCTCGATATCCCAGATGAGCAGGAAGCAAAAGTCGATGGCTTTGAGCACCGCCGAGGCAGAGTACATTGCTGCTAGTATGGCCTCTTGTGAGGTGATCTGGTTGCAAAAGCTCTTCAGTGAGCTATTTGGATTTACATTGGATACCACCATGATCCCGTGTGACAACCAGAGCGGGATTCATTTATCAGAGAATCCTATATTTCATGATCTCTCCAAGCATATCGATATCAGGTACCACTATATTCGAGATAAGGTGCAGCGGGGAGCAATAAGGCTCCAACATATCGATACAGATGAACAGGTCACTGACATTTTGACGAAGCCCCTAGGAAAGGTCAAATTCTTGACTTTCCGAGAATGACTTGGTGTCGTTCAAAGACCCTCTTATGAGGGTCAAGTATGATGTATTGAGCTCTGGGAGCTCCAGGGGGCACGGGGTACTTCTTGGAGAGATATGCACTATGTACAGGGTGAAAGGTTCAACCTTCCTTTGTGACACCCCATGACGACTATAGGACAAGATGATTAGTTCTCTGTGGCAACTGTGGAATAGGATGATTAGTTCTCCTGTGGGCCAAGATGATTATTTCTTCTGCATGACGACTGTGGAACAGGATGATTAGTTCTCCTGTGGGCCAGGATGATTAGTTCTCCTATGGCGACTGTTGGACGGGATGATTCGTTCTCCTGTGGATAGGATGATTAGTTCTCCTGTTGAGGCATCCTACCCATGCAGTTTGGGACTCATGGGAAGTACCTCTCATCTGATCAATGAGTAGGGAAATGGGGTTAGGGACCATTAGTAGTACTATCGATGGACGCATCGTTGTATCTATCATACTCCCTATGCTAGGATGACCTCCATTGATCTGGGATCAATGATACTGATCTGGGATTAGTGAGAGTGGTATGACACACTCTGGGACTGACTTCAGTTCAGTGGAGGATGGTATGATACATCCTCGATCGTTTCTTCTTCTTCATAGTTCGAGCAGAGCAGAGAAAGGCCAAGCAGTGCAGGATAATGCATTTGATGGCTGGGATAGTAGCAACGGTCAGACAGATTGTAGATGGAGTTCTCCCTAGTTGAGAGGGTGTGTTAAAATTGGTAACTAGGGCCAAACTCCATGTTGGTCACCTAATTTATGGTAGCTAATATTTTTCCTAGATTCCTCTTATCGAGAGGTGTAGGATTGATCTAAATATCATCTGATTCTGACAAGTATTTATGGAGATATGAATTTATTTGTATTTACTTGACAAATTGTCAAGGTCGACGAGCAGTTAAATGTGTGGCACACATGCCTAGTGAATCATATAAATACAAGAGAGGTTGATTCATTTTCTCATCATCTCATCTCACTCATTCTTCTCCCTCTCTCCTTATTTTTGGGTTATACAAGGAGCAACTCACGCGTGGGAAGAAGGAGGGCACGTTAGGGCAAGGACGATGCTGAAAAGAGGATGAAGAAGCAGCTGAAGGTATATTTGACCTACGTTGACCAAGCATTGACTCACGAAGGGTGTGGTTTTGGTGTGGCTGCTTCTCCTAGGCAGGCCGCAGATTTTGGCACAAAAATTGAGGCAATCCATCCACAGGTTTGGCCAACGTTGATTGCCCTAGTTTTGGGCAGCAGGTTGACTTCAGTCAATGACAGTTTGAATGTGTTTTTGGGGTTGTTCAAGGGCTATTTCTTCAAGCTGTTCGAGGGCTACTTGACTGGAAATTGACAATGCATATTGGAGGTCAATTTCAACTCATTTGACCAAATTTGACTTTGTTGATCTAGGGTTTGTTGTTGCTGATATAAAATTACAGAATTCTAATTTTGTATTATTTCTCTCTGTTGAACTATTGAAAATAAAAGAAGATTTGATCAAAGGGTTTCCCCGCATTGGGGTTTGTCCCTAGCTAGCCGCCACATCTTGTGTGTCTTGCCTTGGCTTGTTTTCTGTTAATCGTTTAATGTTCTATCTGCACTTTACTTAATGTATATGTGATTGCTATTCTGTGGCTAATAAGAAGAAAAGAAGTAAGCTACTCTAAGCATAGAACATACCATAATTTAACACACTACAATTGTAGTCATTCGTTGAACAAAGTAATATTATATATGAGAACACAAACAAAACAAGAGAATTTAAAGAATAAATATACAATGATGAATTAACTGTACACATAATTACCTTCCCTGGCTAACATTATAACATCAACAATCTTGAACAATAATCCCTGAACATGTGAACCATAGTTTAACATTTCCATTTCTTTCATATCAAAATTCTCGTGAAAATTTTGAATCTCACACCCATGAACAAGATCATACTACCTTGAAACCATGACAAAATGATAAATCATTGTGCAACTAACAAATATTTCAGTGTATCAAAGGAAAATAGTATTGTGTAGGAGAAAAGTATGCCTCACCCATCATCTATGCCATGTTTGTAGAATGTCTAGAGAATCTTCACCACTTGACTTGTGTAGACCATACAGTTGTAGCTCTTCACTACATAAAAAAGATCAATATAGTTGACTATGAGAGCATAGATAAAACATATAATAATATGAATAGCAAACAAATGGAGTGACAAATTAGAGAAAGATACTTTTAAGTGAAGTGCATTGCATATAGAAATGTTGACTCACCTTCATTTATGAACAATAACCTCAATTTTCTTTGTTTGCTTCCTTCATTTCCATTTCCGCACACAACAAACAAAAACAAGACCAAACTACAAAAAACATTAAAGGAACAAAAAAACAAAAACAAAGGAAGAGTACAACAGACCTAACAAACAAAACCAAGACCAAAATAAATAAATAAAACGAGAAAAAAATGCAAAACAAAGGAAAACAAGTACAACATAGCATGGCCATGCTCAAACTAAACAAAACAAAACATGCAGCCAAGAATAAACTGTTGGACACAGATTGTCATTGATGTCAATATGGCAATATTCAAGGAGTAGACAGAGCCAAGAGGAGCACACAGAGTTATCGGAGCCAAGAGGAGGAGACAGAGCCACCAGAGGAGCAAACAGCGCAAAGAGCAGACAGAGCCAATGGAGGCATGCAAATAAGTCATCGGAGAGCTTATATGCATGCAGGTAACAGCTATAAATAGCCTTCGGATGCACAGAGAAATTAAGGAGCGCGGTCTTTATGGTGGGTAGACGAACTAAATGGAGGAACGAGGCTGACCGTCGGATTGTGCAGATGGACGGCAGATACAGCATGACAGGGGCTATCGGGAAGGTGAGGTGGAAAACAGTCGCGGGGCACGGAAGATGCATAAGGTTTATCGGGCAGGAAGAGCAGGCTTAAGCGGTAAGTGGTAATGCTCGCACCGCCCTTGGGAGTCAAGTGGTATTCATACACGGGCTCACGATTCCATTAGAATTGTGACGCGTGGCGGCAGGGAATAGTTGAAAACCGCTTTATCACGAGTTAACGCGCGGGTGGTTTGCGGGATCAGAAGGAGCGAACGTCGTCAGATCGCCTGATGAATGATCGGACAGCAAGTTTAACTTCACGTGTTTTTTTACTGATGTGACAGGAGAACGGCAGAGAAGTTTATATATATATATATATATATATATATATATATATATATATATATATATATATATATATATACATATATATATATATATACATATATATATATATACATATATATATATATATACATATATATATATATATACATATATATATATATATATATCGGCATATATATGTATATCGGCGACAGCGCTAATCGGCGGTTCAGTTATGTGTCACCACCGAAACCTCCGATTGCGATGACGCATGCGGACCCGATGCGGCATTGTGTTATGGTTGAATGCTATATCGCATCCACCCATTGCAACAATACACAAAGGAATTACACTCTCCCAAATGCCGATTGCGTTGTAAGTCACGGACCCGATGGTCCGATTGCAACATGGTCCAATGTAATATCGCTTTGTTGTGTCGCTAGTCCTGAAGGGATGTTAAATCCGTCGATTGCGATGGAGTTGTTGATCTGATACAAGAATAGAAGCGGGTAAACTAAATTTGAAATCCGCCATTAGTGTTTCTCGCCTGTTTTTTCATATATTTTCCTGTGTAACCATGTTTGCTTGCGGGGTGGTTTTAAACTGAAAGGCTTATGATGGTTGTGTCTGATGGTTTTAGAAAGCTGAACGTCAGGTAAATGGGGTGATTCATGGCAATATTGATTGTGATTGGATGTGGCAATTCATTAAATGAAGCAAAGCTCTGTGTACGCCCACAATCATTGTTAAAGGAGCATTGTTACAGTCATAACCAGTAAGATGTGTTCTCCATGGAGTTTTGGACCTCTCAAATGAATCTACGTGTCCTCAGAAAGTTAGTGAACTTGCACAGCGCAGAGGAAGCTGAAGCAGGCGAGGAGGAAGCCAAAGAGCCAGCGAGTAAGCGGAAACGAATGGAAAAAGGCATGAGAATGTATAAAATAGTAAAAACAGAGAACTTTTGGTGCTGTTGTGATGGTAAAGAACCAAAGTGTGAGGTAACAGAATCAGCAGAGGCAAGAGAATAGGAGTGAGAGAACCTCAGCTGAATAGAGTGTAGCAGCATACTAGTTTATACCAAGGTTGGGTTGGAGCCCAAGAGGTTGGAGCCTTAGAACTGAACAAGACTAAAGTCATTAGGGGTAGGTGCTCCTAAGTGCAGAACCACTGCAAAACAGAGTTGGTGCTCTGGAGGTTGGAGCCTCACTGAAGTCCAAGTTGGAGCTTGGCAACTATTCACAGTCAGATATATACTTATATTGTATTTATTTCATTGCACTGTCTTGAGTTTTAATAAAAGCATTTATTCCAGCTATTGATTCTATGTTCTATGTATACATATACATATCTATATATGATTTTGGAAATCACTAGAACAATTAAAAAAAAAAGGTAAGAAATACTGATTCACCCCCCCCCAGTATTTCCAACATAAAGAACAAATTGCAAACATCCCCTCTGCACATCATCTCTCCTGCAATGTGTTGTCCTCCACTGAAAGGGAAAAAAAGTAGGTTGAATAAGCTTAAAATACACACACAATTAGTAATGTTAAACATATTTCAAAACCAATAATGATTCATAATAGGAAACACAACTCCCCTAGAGTTTGTTTCATAACAATGGATGTTGTTTGTATTCCACTTGCTCGTGCTCATCAAAACAAACCATTTACAGAAGGCACACTATAACATATTATAATCGTTATACGAGTTAAACTAGAGAGTATGGAATAATTAATCGTAATAAGAAACACACCTTTCTTTGAGATTGTTATATAAAAGGGGACAATCCATTTTGTATTTCACATATTTTTGTTCACTTGAACAATCCATCTCCAATAGATAAACAATTAAATATTAGATTTCTAATAAAATTCAAACTATAGATTTTGAAGGCGTGAACTTAAAAAAAACATGTAGACAACAACAAACAAAAAATTGCAAACTTCCCCTTTGCACATTATCTCTATTGTCGTGTTCTCTTCTCCACTGAAGAGAAAAAGGTGGGGTGATAAGGTTAAAATAAAAACACAAATAGTAATGGAAAACATAATTCAAAACAAATAATTATTCATTATACCAAACATACCTCGTCTAGAGTTTGCAATATAAATATAGACATTCCATTTTGTATTCCACTTACTCGTGCTCACCAGAACAAGCCATCTACAACATACACATAATAAGATATTAGAATCATTATACAAGTTAAATTGGAGAGTTGAATGCAACAATCAATCATAATATGAAACATACTCGTCTTTGAGCTTTGTTATATAAAGGAGGATAATCCATTTTGTATTTTATGTATATGTGGTCACTGAAATCAACCATATGCAGTAGACACAAAATAAAATATTAGAATTCTAATAAAGCTAAACTAGAGAGTTGAAGGCACGAACTTGTGAGCCAACTTAATTCCAATCCATTTATATTCCATGCAAAATATCAAAATATATAAGCTTTCTAAACTAAAATCTACTAGGCATAATGTAATCAATATTATCGTAAGAGAGAACATCCATTTTGTAAGAAGGATTTGAGCATATTTAAACATATTGAACACCCAAAATCTTAGTGTTGTCTACTAGCACATTGGTTGATTGGTCAAAAGCTCAGGATGCTTTCTTTCTCGACCTTACCATCCTCCTCTCTAGGTCATGTTGTGTGGGTGTGTGTGTGTGATGCAGACCAAAAAAACATATAAATTTAAACATACCATTTTACGTATATTATCTAAGTGGTACTACTCGAGAACCATGCTAAAAGGAGAAAACATGGAGGTACACATAATAATAACACTATTTTGTTGGGAAACAACACGACTCACCCATCCTCTGCATTGCATCTACATTTCCTAAGCTATCATCTCCACTAGACCCTCTTGTTGGAAAGTGTAACTAGGTTCGGTCTTCATAATGACATATGTAAATGTGATTTTATGTAATTGATGTAAAGAAAAATAAAATTATTTTTGTAATGCTTGTCTCATGGGTTTTATGAGCAAGGAATTTTATTTTTAGTAATGGCTCCCATTGTGAACCCTTAGGATTGGTCATAAAGTCAAAGAGAATCAATGTCATGTATGAAGGACCCTTCTTGGGCATGTTACATTTGTATAAGAGTCAATTAAAGTGTCAAATAGCCCTCCAAGACAAACACACGCATCTCCCTTCAAGTCTGCTTCGAGAAGAATAACAATACCTCTCCAAATGACACATCGGCCCAACTTGTTGTCAAGTCGGCTTATTTTGATAAGGAAACAACTATAAATAGAGAAGTTCAGATTTCATTTGGAGCAATGATTTTCGGTGAAGAAAGTCTGAAGTTAAGTCGTGCGAAGGTGATCAAGAAGAATCCATATAACCAGCGAGGAGAGAGGAAGAAAGAGTGAAGAGTTTCAGCACTATTTTGGGATTGTTTTGGGCTAAGTAATCTCCACACATACGAAGTTGCAATCAGGACTATTGCAACAAGGAGGTTGAGAAGGTTATAGTCATCCAAAGGTAAATTTTGGTGAAGGACAAATCAAAGGGAAGGCGAATTAAAAGAAATCAGTCTCTTTCTAAAGAGAGCCTAGTTAAGGGTTAAAGTTGGTCTTCTATACAAACTAAGGTTTCTGATTTGGAACCAAAAGTTGTAGACTAAAATCAAGGGGTTGAAATTCTAAAAGAAAGTCAAGAAGAAGAAGAAGCAAAGGGTTTGACTATATTTGACTCAAGGAAGAGGAAAAGGGCTTTGTATCTTGGTCTTGGTATTCGTCAATTCAATACTTTATAAGAAGAATTTGTTCAGGTTTTCCTCTCAAGTGGGAAAGGTTTTGGCTTTGGCGGATAGCCTACATTATGTGTCTCTTGTCTTTTTATTGTTTATGCATTGGTAATTGTTTGATGAAAGAAGAACGCAATAATAATCTAAAGAAAATATTCTAATCTAATAAGTACAAAGCATTCAAAAGCAACTATCTCTCAGAGAAATCACTTAATATTGATGCCCCAGATTTCTCAACACAGTATTAGAGTTAAGGTAACAAAGACAAGTTGAAAATATTTACGAATCAAGTTAAAGTGTTTTGAATACTATTCATCCAAAAGAAGCTATATCAAAACGCGTTGTCATCAAGACTCTAAGGCAATCTCTCTCAAGCAAGATCCTTACCATTGAAGACATCATCATCATCAAAAGATCCAAGGGATCTCCTTCTCTGTGGGATCAAGGATCATTATTGAAGAAAACTATATTCATCAAGGAGAAGTTTTCTATCCTTTATATCATCATCAAAACCAAAGAAGCAACAAGAAGAAGGAGCATTCTATCAAGTAAGTATATTTATGTCCACATATCAATCTGTCAAAATGTCTTTTTGAAGGGAAAGCAACAAATTGGTTGGGGCTTCAAACTATCTTGCATGGAAGAAAAGGACAGGTCTGAATCTCATTGAAAATGAGGTTATGGAACATGTCAAAGGATCTATCACTAAACCAAGAAAGGAAGATGCTCAAGCTCTTACCAAATATATGAGGGGGGGAGTTAGGGCTCAAAGGATTCTCATAGAATCCATCAAGGATCCCCTCATCCCATACATATCTAAACTCGAAACATCAAAAGAAATCTATGACAAAATGGTAGAGTTGTATTCCGTGAGCACTGTGGGAGAAGTCATGTCTGATAGATAAATGAATACAGTTGTATTAAATGCACTACTGGAGGAGTGGGGTAACTTTACTTCAAGTATTTATGGGAAGAAGGAAGTTACTCCATTCCAAGATCTATGGTCACTATGCAAGATTGAAGAATCTAGACTAAAGGCCAAATTTTATGTGGGAACAAGTGAGAAAAATCAAGCTTATGCTATAATGACAAGAAGAAAGGGAAAATTTGGAAAGTCTGGTTCTCATAAAAATAAAAGGGATATGTCTAAGATTCAATGCTGTGAGTGTCAAGACTATGGACACTACAAAAGAGATTGTCCTAAGATCAAGAAGGACAATAACAAAAGAGAAAGAGAAGAAGCTCATATCACCGAAGAAGTGGAGGAAGTTGAAAAGAAGTCCAATAAAAAGGAAGTAAGAGATCTCTACTATGAGTGAGATAGTCTTCTTCACCTAAGTTCTTTTCAAGTCCCTAAGTATTATGTTGTAAGATATGGCTATCATGATTCACTAAGTAAAATAATGGGATGCATCAAGGCATCATAGAAGCATTGAAAGAAAGAGTTCATACATCATCATAAAGAGGCATGAAAGATGGTTAGAATCTATGGACGTCAAGGATATAGATCTTGGGAATCTCATTAGAAACATAAGTGGCAAGGTCATCTAGGACAAGGTTCATCATACATCTGTTAAAAGGAAACATCTACTGATGGGAATATTTTAGATCCTCGAGATTCTCTGATGGAATATTCATTGAAAGGTTCACCGATCATGAAGGGAAGCAAGTGTGTCATCAAGAATTCCAAAATTGTGGAATTCATGGGATGATAGTATGATGGCATAAAATAGGAAGCGCAATGGATTGAAGCTTTTTCAATCAAGGGAGTTGTTACAAGAAATCTAGATGACCGAAAGAATAATGAGGTATGTATGCTTATATTCAATATTGAAGAGTCATGTCATATGGTTGCAGGTAACGTGGATCGAAGCTCTATCTTAAGAGCAGTATCAAAAGAAAAAGGATCTCCTCCTATGAAAGGATACAAGAAAGCATGAGTCACACATTGTCTAGATGAAATCAACATAATATGTCCTCATATGTAATATGAGGTGGTTGACAACAACTGGAGGAATTCTGATTGGAAATTCCTAGGAATGAAATGTGTGAAGAAAGGAAGGAAGAGATCGTGCAATATGCAACCATGGTAAAGGCAATCAACATACGAAAGACTAAGAATATTTGACTGGGATATCTCGATGAAAGATATGAAGATTCTAATGGAATCTGAAAAATGAAGAGATCCTTGACAATATATATCTTTGGGAGATGGGTCGATATGTATGTATGATGTTGATGCAAACTAGAAGATGTCATGATGAAAGACCATCACAAAGGTAATCTTGATTTTAATGTTCATTCCTTTACTTTTGGAACAAATATCTAGATGGGTTTATGTAAGGCTGCCGAGGGAAGATCTATGGATGTCTTTCACCACTGATGCACATGTAGTAGGATGAAAGATCCTTAAGAAAACATGTCATGAAGAAAGCAGCATGGCATGAAGGAAGGCCAGATATTGAACGATGGATCATTTTCCAATAATGATATGGTTGATTCATGGATGAAAGTGATGGATGGTCGGTGCCCTATGAAGAAATCCCAAACATAAAGACTCCTGGATAACAAAAAGAAGTTCATGATATCGTGAGGAGGATTTCTTCAAGCAGCTAGTTGTCCTATCATCTCCACTTGAGGAGTTGTTTTAGGTCATTAATTAAGATGGATCCTGGAAACAAGTTTCTTGGAAGACACTTAAAAGAAAAAATTCGTAAGCTAAGAGGGAGCTTAGGTACATTCCTTCCATAGGAATGAGTACATTCCTTTATTGGAATAAATATGTCCTCCCTAATTAAGAGAGAGAGATAGACACATTATTCTTGTCTTCACTTGGGAAGACAGAATGGAGGATTGGGTAAACATTTGGCATCCAATTCTCTTTGGGAATGATTTAGGGCATCCAAGATAAGAGTAGTCGTAGATGACTAATATTCTATGAGGACTCGAATCCAAGATAAGAATAGTCCTAGTGGAACAAACCTTGAGAACTCGAGTGGGGTATGTTCCAAGAGAGACAATGATGAAGGTGTCTATACATCATTGGTCTCGCCAACATTGTGCTCAAATCTCGTGGAGAGATAGAGTTGTTTGTCAAGGCCTTGCTATGTGAAAATGCTGGTTGATATGATTTTATACAAATGGGGTTACCAATCCGACTCTTCTTAAGAGAAATTCTTCGGATTGAGAATGACCAACTACCAGTATGAATACCTCCCAAGTTAAGATGGAGTGCTGAAAAGTGTAACTAGGTTTGGGCTTCATAATGACATACGTAAATGTGATTTTATGTAATTGATGTAAATAAAAATAAGACTATTTTTGTAATGTTTGTCTCATGGGTTTCATGAGAAAGGAATTTTATTTTTAGTAATGGCTCCCATTGTGAACCCTTAGGATTGGTCATAAATTCAAAGAGAGTCAATGTCATGTATGAAGGACCCTTCTTGGGCATGTTACATTTGTATAAGAGTCAATGAAAGTGTCAAATAGCCCTCCAATACAAGCACAAGCATCTCCCATCAAGTCGGCTTAAAGAAGAATAACAATGCCCCTCCAAATGACACATTGGCCCAACTTGTTTTCGAGTCAGCTTATTTTGATAAGGAAACAACTATAAATAGGGCAGTTCAGATTTCATTTGGAGCACTGATTTTCAGTGAAGCAAGGCTAAAGTTAATTAGTGGGTGGAACCACTATGTGTTTTAGGATGGAGAGGTTACTCTCTGGATTCCCTTGTCTTTTCGGGGTGGAGGCAGTTGTTCTCTTTATTCCCTGTGTCTTATTGACTACTGGGATGTTGGTGGGTGGACGAGAGAGGCCCTCTAGAGTCCCTGATTCAACTAGTAGTTGGTGTTATCTCTCAAGCAAGCCCCTTAGTCTCTAGAATCTGGCTCAGGGGTGACAACTGCAAGTAGTCTTGGCTGCAACTATCTATGGTTGGGTGGAAAGTCCTTATCCCAAACTCAGTTTCCCAGGCTATTTTAAGATAAGTGTTCTTGTATTTGCTACGTTACTAAATGTGTGCTTACATTTTAATAGCGACCTGGTGTTGATATTTAAGAAGAAAATGTATTGCAGATACCAGAATAAAACTAAATGAAATTGTGTCTAAGAACATAAGTAACAAATGAATAACATATTTGGCATGAAATGGCTTCCATGAAACCATGTCTGTAATAATAACATGTACACAAAGTAATAATATTAGATCTCATAAATAGCTCAGGAGCTTGAAGAAAACATCATGGTCCTAGCCATACACGTCTTTATTATAGAATGGTAGTTACATTAGAGACAACTTGTTGGCCATTTTGGTTATGCATGTCTCTATGAGAGTGTGTGTACATAAAGAGTTACAAGTGGTTCCCAGCTTGGGAAAGTTGGTGATAACGTTAAGGATGACATCCTCCCCTAACCGTTGTAGCTTGAACTTTCCTTGAGAGCTGCAAGAAACCTTGCATTTCCAGTAGTCATGGAGGCCTACAACAAGTCCTGGAGGGCCACCAGCTGCAGGGTCAGTGTGGCGGTCAATGGAGCTGCAAACTCGAATCGCGCCTTGGTTTGCAGATCTACGAGGGATGCAGATCTCTTTGCAAGCCCTTTGGTATTCAACAACTCCCATGGCAAAGGGAGGAGTTGCTCGGACTTAAGCTCAAGAGGGTAGCGCCTGTAGAGGCTAGTGAACCATGGGGGCCACACAGGGCCATTGGCGTGGATTGTGATGATAGCAGAAGCATTGCTTCTAAGCATGTAAGGAGCCCATCTCCATTGGCGGTGCCATGGAGCTACCTCCACACTTAATTTATAACTAAAATCGTACGTATCAATGCCACTGCTAAGAGGAAGACCTAGATGTGGCATACTCTTAATGGCTCACCTAGATTCTACCTTATCCTGATTGGGCTCAGTGACTCCAAATGGAATCTTTGTTCGTCCCTCCTGGTCTAATCTGGGTAAAGGAGTGGTTGAGGGCCACTCATTTTTGGTTGAGTCAGCCCCTACTAGTGACGTTGCCAGAAAGGTTGCGGCAAGCTGCAAAATTGGAACCTTGGACCGTAACCCTAATTGTGATGGTCCCGACAGGGGTTAATGATTATGTTAGTCGGGACAACATGACCCATGGATTAGAGTACCAAGGGTGGAGGTCCTCCCGATCGGTGGATAAACGGTCGTCACGAATTGTGACGTGATGGTGGGGCCATGAAACTTGAAGGCGCGGAATCACCAAGAGGAACCACAACCCACCGTATTAGTAAAGTGCACCTAACTATGGGGATGTTTATGTGTCCATGGTAATAAGAATCAACTCAAACAAAAATGAGCAAAAAGAAAAAAAAAAGGGGGTGGGGGGAAGCACCAGGGGAGACTCCTAGTTGCCAATATGGTGAGATCGGCACCCCACTCCTCTAAAAAACCAGAGGAGTTTGATCCTTAGTGGAGCCCCATTCCATGGCAAGGAGGGATGGGATGTTATGCAACTAGCTCACAAAATAGAAGAAATAGATCAACGAATTCAAAATTAGTCTCTTCGAGGGGGCTAAGTGGTCACAATATAATAAGAGTCGACATAACAATAGGAGTCTAAGGGGTCACAAATGATATCGCACAGACCACTTGCACAACGTTTAACCGCCTTACGGAGCTGATAAGGATTATACAACCTTAATCTATAAATGTTCGGGTCCACCCTTAAAGTTAAAGTTCGATCTCTTTATGGCCGATATCCATTGGATGACGGAGGCCATTAAATCCTACGGTCTGTGGCCCTTCAACTGGCATGTAGGTTATCAACTAGCTTAACACCACAGTTGACTGTGACGTAAGCGTTGACTGTGGGATCGACAGCGAGGATTTACTACGGGACTTCAACCACAATCAGGGAACTCATACACTCTCCACCTCCGCTTCGGTTATTAATCACCGTTGATCCACAAGATATATCAATCTAATGATCCAGATCGATTCCTGCCTTTCAACTTCTACAAGTGCTTGGATTTAATATCCGTTGTTCATTTCTTTTATTTATGTGGCACGACTTAATCTTGGTTGCCATCTCCTTCAATCTCGTTTTCAATCTCGTTCGTTGATCTTTAGATCCAACGACTCCTGTGCATCGATTTATCCCAGGAATTTCAATGAATTGCCTAGTCAAACCTTCATAAATTAAGGTTTAAGGCCCCTTAGTTGGTCTCATGCAGAACGAGTTAATAACTAACCCCAGTTTGACCCTTTGGTAATCATTTTCCATAGAACCTTATAACCCAACCCTTCATCCTTTATAATAACCTTGGTTAATTCTATAACTACGCATATTAACCAAACCCCACTCTATGTGCCAGCTCATCCTTTATCGCAATCACGGAGTTTCAAAGACTTAATAGCATATGCATTCAAAGCTCCTAATTTATGATATGTGATTGCCCTTCCTACCATCGATTTCATCCACTAGATCAACGGTTGTTGTAATATCGCATCACACAATCATGTAACTTCATCGCCTCTCGCATGCGATATGCGATAACACAACCAGACTTCAAATAAAATGAAACCGAGCCTATAATCTTATGGGGTCTGCTCTGCCCAAGCCTCATCACTCAATCTCCACCATCGATCTTACCTTCAATCCAAAGGTTGATGTCTTCTCTGATCAACAGAGCTGCTCAGTGATCCTGTGCCGTAGATGAAAACCCATTTGATCTGACGATCCACAATGATATCGCACAGACAACTTGCACGACGTTTAACCGCCTTACGGAGCCGATAAGGATTATACAACCTTAATCTATAAATGTTTCGGTCTGCCCTTGAAGTTAAAGTTTGATCTTTTTATGGTCGATATCCGTTTGATGACGGAGCCCATTAAATCCTACGGTCTACGGACCTTCAACTAGCACACGAGTTATTGACCAACTTAACCCCGCAGTTGACTGTGATGTAAGCGTTGACTGTGGGATTGATGGCAAGGATTTAATACGGGACTTCAACCACGATCAGGGCACCCGTACACTCTTTACCCCCACTACAGTTATTAATGACCGTCAATCCACCAGATCTATTGATCTGACAATCCAGATCGATTCCCGCCTTTCACCTTCTATAAGTGCTTGGATTTAATATCTGTTGTTCATTTCTTTCATTTATGTGGCATGACTAAATCCTGGTCGCCATCGCATTCAGCCTCGTTCATTGATCTTTAGATCCAACAACTCCTATGCATCATTACCTCATTTCTTCGTCCCTCTATTTACTTTGTTTTTATGCCATTCCTTCAATGTTCTTCCGTGGTTTCGGTTTTCTTCAGGGTTCCGACCCTTCACTGCTTTGCATCACAACTTCCTCCTTAGCTCCGCTCATGCTTTTATGTTTCCTTCACCTTCACTATAACATTAAAGGCTTCCTCTTGTACTCTTGATGTGTAAAAAGCCGTAACACCTCCCTGTTACTCTTCTTTGTATTTCACCTCTGATTCTACACATGCAACTTCTGTTACATAGAACTTAATTCTAGTTCACACACAGATTACAATTAAATTACTCCATACACACACATACACTCAGAATTGAATTGTTTGTATTAATGAATAGGTATTTACACAGTTTCTTCTCTTAGGCCTGATTTCCAATATCAATGGCCTCTGTTTCACAATCTACTGGTAGGCTTACAATCAAACCTCTAACTACTAACTTGAATTAACTAACTAGCTAACCCCTTACTATGCCTTTTAGGCTTACATTTATAAAAAAGGAGTCTATAACCAGTTTCTGGTTCAGATCCTTAGTAATTTTAACTAAAACCTAACAATCCTCTCAATCCTATAAATCATGGACTAATTCCTAATTCAAGATCTACAATTAATTTCCAAAGCTATCAATTCCTATGAACTCTCAACTATCATGCTTCTCTCATGTTCCCCTTAATTCGAGAAGATTTACAATATGCCTCACAGTACTTAATTAATTCTTATTTTCATTAAAATCACTCGAAACCTAAGTAATTACATTAATTCAACACTTAGGAAACCAACTTCCTTAAAACATAAGACCCCCCTATGTCTACTAAAATACAATGATTCTTCTGAGCTGAATGCTCCTGCATCACAAGATGAAGGAATTATCACATCCCAATTTATCACACCTTCCTTTAAAAATAAAATTACTTCAAGGTGCTACTTTATTGTTAACATACAATGTTGAAACGATTCTCGTTCCCTAGCTCCATCTCGCGGGACCTCAAATACACTGCACCCTTTCGCAACAACTTGGGGTTCAAACTTCTAGTCTATTTTTTGTGTGATGAAAATTATTTACCCCCTAGCTTCTATCGACAAAGGGACCACACTACCCAAACACTTTCTCCAGACATTGTTTCTTGAGTTTGATGAATTAGCACTATTGGATATGCCCATGCATGTTGGATCAATAGTTGTGGAACCAACAACTGCACCTTCTCTTTTGAGCTTTTCCATTTTTCATGGTTTCTCCAACAGTTTTGGAATTCTCATAAAATGGCAAGAGACCACCGAACATGAACCCCTTTACACAAAATTCAAGGACTGCCACATCAGTGAGTGATGTCACCATCACCACGTGTCCATTTCTAAGTGGTGGCATGTGTAAGCTTAATATGGCCTACTTGACCACCTAAAAAGTCCAAGTCAACATGTCACATGTCACTTTCCTACATGCCACATCATCACTATGTCTATGTCACGACCATGGTAGCTACCACATCATTTCACTAGGATAATGTCATTTGTCTTCCTATCATTGGTCCACATTGCGAATGTGTGGCCAATAAGAGAATTCCATGGTATGAACTTTTTCACTCACCTTGTATAGAAGAGGGGTCCCAAGAACCTGTTTTCTATGACAATTCCCTTTGTTAATTTAAAATATCTATGACTACTAGGAACGCAGATGCCAATATCAAGTTATTTGTAACTAACAAAATGCACTAAATAACAAATTGTACATTTATATTCATTAGTTGATTATATATATATATATATATATATATATATATATAGAGAGAGAGAGAGAGAGAGAGAGAGAGAGAGAGAGAGAGAGAGAGATGTTGCTATTTGCAAATGATTAATAACATTGGTATTATTGTATCCTATTAAATGCACCTGTTTGCAAAATACTTAATTGATATCTTAATGGATTTCTGAGTTTATTTGTTATATTCCCTCTCTTATTCATATGTTGGATATATAGGAAAAATCAATTGTCAATAAAAAAAAAAACAAGGATGCACAAGTCTAAAATAAGGATTCACCAAGTCTCAATTCCAACAAAAATTGCACATATGGAAATCTATGATAGAGCTCCTACCACACTTTAAGCTTAGACTCATGCAAAATAGCTACGGCTATGGGCACTCTTTTAGGTTTTTACTAAAATAATGATTTATGGCGAGTCATCTTCTCTTTATTTTATTTTTCAATTAACTTTATATTACCTAAAATTTTCATTCTATTTTACCTCTTAATTTACTAAATGTAAAACAATTTATATTTTATAATTTTGACATATAATTTTTTTTATATTAAAGCAATTTTGTAATCAACAAATATTTTAATTATATTTTACTATTCATTCATAGACTTTTTCTAGTTTTAGTTTTATATTTTCTTACTATTCTCATATCTTTTAGTATTAGTTGTATGTTTAGTTTCAAGTTTAAGCTTTAGTTTTAAGGTTTACTTTTAGGTTTAGGTTTTAGTTTTAGATTTTATATTTTGCTTTAAGGTTTTAGTTCTTGGTTGCACATGTTTTAGGTTTTAGTTTTTGGTGTATAAACTAGGACAACCATTTTTCCTACAACCAAGAAATGAAAGGTAATTGAGAGAGGTAAGGAGAGTCAAAGTGAGCATCTCAATTAGGAAAGATACCTAAGAAAGAAATAAAAGGTAAACCATAGTTGACACTGATGTCTATCAACTTATATCAATAATCTACACCACAAATTAAATTAATAATTAATGTAATAGATTTCTATCTTACACATTAAATATCACTTTAGTCTCTACCTTACTGAAAAATAAACCAATTACACAATTAACATTACATTAATTACAAACATAATACTATTTAATTTTTATTATAAGCAAACACAAGAATCAAACCCAATACTCGTCTTAATAAAAGATCCGTGGGTATTTGGACGCAGCTCAGCCCATGGAAGGGACTCTGACGTAACCTCCTTTACCCACCTCATCGCACCTTTATAAAATGGTGCACCTTTATAAAATGGTAATAGGAAACTTCTAAAATATTTTTAGGGTAACTAAAAAAATTATAACATAATAAGTGTGGTATGACATCTGAGTTGCTGAGAAATCATAATCATATCCATTCGTCCTTCCACACGCTGAACATTATGTTGGAAATCAGATGCACAACAAATATATAAAAAACATATACACAGCTATTAAAAACATGCACAGGAGACACAACTTTTTAACGTGGTTCACCCAACCAATCTGGGCTACGTCCACCAAACATAGGCATCGGCAATCTTTATTAATCAAACAGGAGATTACAAAATTAATCAAATCCTCACAAACTCTCACACCACAAAAACAATCCGTATGGATACCTGTTTTATAGCAAGGAGAATCTAACTACCTCATAAATCCTCTCAACTCAAATTTAGGATGCATTAACTCCCTCCCAACAACCTGGAGCTAATCTAGCAACAAATTCCTATTGTTGTCATCTACTGAGATTTTTGCCTATTTTACATAAAACAGAAAATCTCAACAATCTCCACCTTGACAACAATTAGCCTGATGCCCTGTTCTTTATTATTTTATCTTTTCTGCAAGCCAAGAGAAGCCAAACACCAGCGTAGCTTCTCCAACAAAACTGGTTTTGTGAACATGTCTGCACAATTTTCCTTTGTATGCACCTCTTCAAGAGAGACTCCCCTTTCAGTGATAACCTGTCTTACAAAATGGTACTTAATTGGAATATGTTTTGATTTACTATGATAGGCCGGATTCTTAGCCAAATGTATTGCACTTTGACTATCACAAAGTAACCTGATGTTGTCCTGTAACCTACCAAACTCACCAAGCAAACCTTTCAACCAAATCGCCTCTTTGCAAGCATGCGAAGCAGCAATGTATTCTGCTTCAGTAGTGGATAAAGCAACAATGTTTTGTAGCTTTGACATCTAGCTAATAGCTCCACCTGCAAGAGTAAAGACATACCCTGAAGTTGACCTTCTCTTATCCAAATCACCTGCAAAATCAGAATCAACATATCCGCAAACAGAGTCAATACTCTTATTGCAAGTAATACAATAACTACTTGTTCCTCTCAAATACCGAAGCAACCATTTCACTGCTGAGCAGTGTTCTTTACCCGGATTTTCCATATACCTGCTGACAATCCCAATTGCATGTGAAATATCTGGTCACGTACACACCATCGCATACATCAAACATCCTACTACATTAGCATAAGGAATTCGAGACATATAATCCTTTTCTTCATCTGTATTAGGACATAAACTGGAAGAAAGCTTGAAATGGGAAGCTAAAGGGACTGACACAGGCTTCACATTATTCATACCAAACCTCAAAAGTATTTTCTCAATATACTTTTGTTGTGATAGCCATAGCTTACCATTGCTCCTGTCTCTGAAAATCTCCATGCCCAAAATCTATCTTGTTGCTCCTAGATCTTTCATATAAAATGTCCTTGCCATCTGAGCCTTCAACCTGTTGATTTCTTCTATGCTTTTGCTTGCTAAAAGCATATCGTCAACATACAATACTAAGATAATGAATATGCCATTTTTAAATTGCTTAAAATAAACACAATGATCATATTCACTTCTAACATATTTCTTACTCAACATGAAAGAATCAAACTTCTTATACCACTGTCGAGGCAACTGCTTCAGGCCATATAATGACTTCTTGAGCCTGCAGACAAATTTCTCATTGCGATGCTGAACAAACCCTTCTGGTTGTTCCATATATATTTCCTCATCTAAGTCTCCATGTAGAAATGCAGTCTTAACATCTAATTGCTGCAACTCTAAATCAAGCAAAGCCATTAATGCTAACACAATTCTAATTGAAACAATTTTAACCACTGGTGAAAAAATCTCATGAAAGTCAATGCCAGCTTTCTGAGAAAACCCTTTTGCAACCAGCCTTGCTTTGTACCTGTCTTCCATATCATTCACACCCTGTTTCAGCTTGAAAACCCATTTACACCCCACAGTTTTCCTGTCTTTCGGAAGCTCAACCAGATCCCATGTGCCGTTCTTACCTAAGGCCATCATTTCGTCCTTCATGGCTGCTTTCCACTTGTCACTTTTCGAACCTTCTATTGCTTCCTGATAGCACAGAGGTTCATCGTCATTAGTAGTAAATGCAACAGAAGTGACATAATCATCATACCTTCTTGGTGGCCGTTTGATTCTTGTCGACCTCCTTAAAGATGTTTCTGGTGCTTCCTCAATTGGCTGACTACCATCTGTAGGAACTTCTTGACGATCAGTATCTGAGACCTGTTCATGATCTAGACCTGCACCCTGTTCATGATCTGATTCTGAAACCTGTTCATGGTTAGTATCTGAACTATGGTCATCATGACTATCATTAGAAATGCTATCAAACTGAATGTGCTGAAAGTCAGATACATCATCATGTTTCAATCTACTATCTACATCTAACTGTACAAGAGAGGATTCATTAAACTTTACATCTCTGTTGATGATGATTTTGCGAGTAGTAGGATCCCACAATCTATATCCCTTTGTTCCAACACCATACCCAACAAAGATATACCTTTTAGACTTTGGATCTAATTTAGTTCGCTGATGTTTAGGCACTAGAGCATATGCATCACAACCAAACACTCTGAGTTTAGAATAGTCACAAGGGTGTCCTTTCCATACCTCTTGCGGAATTTTCCAGCCTATCGTCGTTGATGGAGATCGGTTTATCACATAACAAGTTGTTGCCACCGCTTCTGTCCACAACTCCTTTTTCAACCCGGCGTTACTTAGCATACTCCTTGCTCTCTCTACAAGGGTCCTGTTCATGCGTTCAGCAACTCCATTCTGCTAAGGAGTATAAACCGTGGTCTTATGTCTCTCGATCCCTGCATCCTTGCAATAGCTGTCAAACTCCTTGGAAGTAAACTCACCACCATTGTCAGTTATTAAACATTTTATTGTTCTACCAGTGTTGTTTTCTACCAATTCTCTAAACTGCTTGAAAACTGAAAACACATCAGACTTCCTTTTCAACATGTAGACCCACACTTTCCTAGAAAAGTCATCAATGAATGATACAAAATAAGACGAACCACCATATGAAGTTGTAGGGGCTGGTCCCCAAACATCTGAATGGATATAATCAAGTATGCCTTTACTAGTATGTTTGCCTATTTTAAACTTTTGTTTGCTTTGTTTTCCAAACAGACAATGCTTACAGAAATCTAACTTTCCAGACTTTAGATTTGGAAGTAACTTGTGATCAGCCAAAATTTTTAACCCTCTTTCACTCATATGCCCCAATCTTTGATGCCATAAGTGAATGGAACTACTGTCATGTTCAGACACCGTAGACACATAATCTGACCCTGTACTTCCTTCTAACTGAAATAGATTTCCTACCTTCTTAGCTTTCATAACTAGTAAAATCCCTTTGTAAATTTTCATTACTCCACCTTGAATTACAGTCTTATATCCATTTGAATCAAGTGCTCCTAATGAAATCAAATTTTTTCTTAAATCTGGTACATGCCTCACATCAGTTAACATTTTAGTTGTCCCATCAAACATTTGCAGTTGTATACTCCCAATCCCCACAATATTACATGTTACATCATTACCCATGTACACAACACCATCATCAATTGATTTAAATGTCGTAAACCAATCTTTATGAATACACATGTGGTTTGATTCACCGGAATCTAACAACCAATTTTTACCATGATTTGACACATTAACTGATAATACTTCATCACTCATACCTGAACCAGATGTCGAACCTGTATCTGTCGTATTTGCCTCCTTCTTCTCTGTCGAAGAATCTGCTTTTGAAGTTTGCTGCTGTCGCTTCCAACAGTCCTTCTTTAAATGCCCTGATTTGCCACAAAACCAACACTTTAGCTTACTCTTCTTCCCTTTCGACTTTGAACGTGAATCGCTCGACTTCCTAGAGCGTCTTTCTTTCGAACGACCTCTAACCATCATAGCTTCTAATGTAGAGGTTTTGGAATGCGACCTTGTCCTTGTTTCTTCCGATAATAAGGATGCAACTACATCATCAAACTCAATAGTTTCTGATGAACTAAGACTTATAGAAGTAACAAAATGATCCCATGATTCGGGCAACGAAAAAAATAAAGTAATAGCTTTATCCTCGGATTGAATTTTTACTTCTATACTTTGTAATTGCACAAGAAGAGTGTTAAAAGCATTTAAATGATCAGCAATCGGTGTACCTTCCTTCATTCGCAAACTGTACAACTGTCGCTTCAGGAGAATCCTGTTGGTTAAGGATTTGGTCATGTACAGTTTCTCCAGTTTTGTCCACAAACCAGCAGCTGTTGTCTCCGACACGATATTAAACAGGACATCATCAGCTAGACACAGTCGAATAGCACTTATCGCTCTTTCATCCATCTCGGCCCATTCATTATCTGTGATGTTGTAAGGCTGTTTGGATTTTCCCAACAATGCCTTTGCCACACCATGTTGGACAAGCAAATCATACATCTTCACCTTCCAGATCTCGAAATTATTTTTACCATTAAACTTCTCAATTTCAAACTGGGCACTCTGAGTTTTCGCCATCTTATATCAACCAAAAAACACAATAATCTCCCAAATCCAACTTTTAAATAAACGAAGGTAATCTCAAAAAATAAAAAAAAACCGCCTATGCCTTTACATTACAAGCCTTTGCTTTACAATTTTATTTTTTTTATTTGTTGACTGTGCAAGTTATAGTACACAACTGAGTAAAGCACTGGAACAATGCGTCAATGGAGCACTGGCGTATTTTAATCAAGTCAAAAAATGCGCCTTTCAACAAATGCGCGCTAATGGAAATTCATTTAGAACAAAAACCAGATAAAAAACAACTGCGAGTTTATCAACGTAGTTGACGTGTGGGCTACATATTACAGCACATAAAAAAAAATATTCACGCACTAGGTAATACACACGCACCAGGTAATACACCGCACCAAATAATACACACGCAGGTTTGGTAAACAACTTCCACGCAGGTCTCCACCTCCAGGTCTCCAGCACCAGCAATCAATCAAATACCACCAGCGCTCCACGCAGCTTCTCCAGGTAGCATTAATCAATGAACACGCAGGTCTGGTCACACCAGCACGTAGGTAAATAAATCTCCACGCAGGTTGGATAGCAGTCCAACACGCACCAGCACCTCCACGCCTTTGCGCTCCACCTCCAGTACGCAAATCCAACTCGGCTAGTAATCTCCACGCAGCTGGTAAACGACCTCTATGCACAGCAATATGCAGCTACTTCAAACCTCCGCTCAGCAAATATATGTTATATAATTCGGCCTTCCCAACAGATTAACAACAGAGCAGCGGATATACGCTCCACCTCCACGATATAGTAGCAGAACAGTGCTGATGTGGATATACGCAGCTCACTCGACGCCTCCAACATGCTCTGATACCAATTGTTGGAGATTAGATGCACAACAAATATATAAAAAACATATACACAGCTATTAAAAACATGCACAGGAGACATAGCTTTTTAATGTGGTTCACCCAACCAATCTGGGCTACGTCCACCAAACATAGGCATCGGCAATCTTTATTAATCAAACATGAGATTACAAAATTAATCAAATCCTCACAAACTCTCACACCACAAAAACAATCCGTATGGGTCCCTGTTTTATGGCAAGGAGAATCTAAATGCCTCATAAATCCTCTCAACTCAAATTTAGGATGCATTAACTCCCTCCCAACAACCTGGAGCTAATCTAGCAACAAATTCCTATTGTTGTCATCTACTGAGATTTTTGCCTATTTTACATAAAACAGAAAATCTCAACACATTATAGTATAACCTTTCGAATAAGGGAATAGAATTATAACGTAACTATATAATGTAGGTTAATTCTTTTACAGTAAATATATACAATCATATGTGAAATAAGAAAGAAATTCAATTTGCACTTATTGCCCTTTTGGGTTTCAGGGAATTGCACTATTATGGGAATGTAATACATGACATTGCTCAATGCCTACATATTGTTGACATATCTTCTCAAGAAATAGTCATAATGAATTATCGTGTGTATGAAATACAAATTTATGGCATTATTGTATGCAAGATCACCTTTTGAACCGAACATTGAATTAAGATATTTACGAGCATAGATCCATTTTAAATAAGAATATGCCACAGAGGTATTTAATTTCTCGGCTTACAATAAATGCAAATAAAATTTCTTTCTTATTCCATAGACTCCAACTGTGAGATCCAAAAAAATACATCACTTTACGCCAACACGCTACCACTTAGCAAGCCCCAACTATATAATATAAGAAAGTCATAGGTATCCCAAAGGCCAAAAGGGAATCTAACGGAAAGAAGTGTCCGTAGTCAGAAGCCTTCCAATCAATATATAAATATATAAATGTGGCTTTGTTATAATTTTTAATTGAAAATCTTCAATTAAATAGTAAAATTTAAGTACATCTCTCCCAATCTAAATTGCTTATTAGCATAATTCACTACCATCATACGTCTTGCATTATTTAACTAATAATACGAGAGAAGATGAAAGGTAACTAAGAATACGAGAGAAGATGAAAGGTGGTACAAACCAACATATTTTTCAAACACCTAATCCAACATCAGTACGTTATAACTTTTTCATGAACATATCATATTTAGAAAACGTTTGAAAAATGGTTTGCAAGATTAATAAGAAAACTTTAAATAAGAAAATTACAACTTTTCGAAAATCAATTTGTATCCATATGTATGTCCCCATAAATAACAACCCAACAAACCTAAAACATATTAAAAACAAACTTTAGATAACAAAATTATGACTTTTTCGAAAATCAATTTGTATCAATTTGTGTGTCCCTCATAAATAACAACCCAACAAACCAAAAACATATTAAAAACGAACTTTGAATAACAAAATTATGACTTTTCGAAAATCAATTTGTATCAATTTGTGTGTACCTCATAAATAACAACCCAACCAACCAAAAACATATTAAAAATAAACTTTGAATAACAAAATTAAAACTTTTGGAAAATTATATTAAAAATAAAATTTCAATAAAAAAATTAAGACTTTTCATCCATTTGTGCGCGCCAAAGGACACTAAATGTTTACCTGTAGCAAGGTAGCACCAAAGAGTTAAGCACATCCGTAATTCCAAAATCAAATATAAAATTTAATTATTTAATATTATTATATTTTAATTAGAAACTTTAATTATATAATATTATTATATTTTAATTCTTTTTAAAAATAATTAAAGTAGAGTTTTGTATACGGTAGGATAATATCTTTATAGTAAAAATTATGTGGTTACTATTTAGGGCCACAGTAAATGAGTTTTACTTAATTAGAATATATTACAACTTAGATATAAATGTTTTTGTAGAGATGCATTTGATTATGGATTGATGAAAATTGATGATAGAGGCTCAGTGCTTTATTTTAGTAAAAAGTCCAAGGGAGCAGATTTGAAAACGAGTAGTTGAAGCAAGTATAGTTGAAAATTGGTTGGACTCTTACTCACATAAGCATATTGTGTTCATATGTATTTCTAAAAGATATAGAACATTTTCCTCTTATTATTATAATATAGACGAATGTAGAGATGGATTACATTATGATAAGGACTGCATTATGATCTATTTCTATTTTCTGAATCAAGTTTAGACAAGGAAGATTGTAATTTTTATGGTTCACTTGTAATGTTATAAATGATCTACATGGATGTTGAAGTGGTTTACATCATTTATTCTAAACTAATGTATTTCATTCATTAATATTAGCTGGTTAAATATTGTAATATAAGAAGTGACTAAACCATATAATATAAATAATATGATATTTAATATTTTTAAATAATAATTATAAATTCAATTTTTTCTCTGAAATATAATAAAAATTCCAACATAACTTTATATAAATTTTCAATAATTTTTTTTTATTTCAATTAATTTCATATTGACAAATATCTTTTCAACCAAATAAACTAAAAACTATATACACAATTTATTTTGCAAATATACAATAACATGCCACAACCTAACTCTGGTTTTAAATAACCCCAGTACATTTATAATCATGCCAATGCTGTACTATCTGTTCACATACAATCCACCCAAAAAAACAAATATTCAGTTATCTAACTAGATAACCTATGAAAAAGACATCATGATTCCTATCAATGCTGTACTATCTGTTCAGATACAATCCACCCAAGAAAAACAAATATTCTAGATGGCCTATGAAAAAAACATCATGATTCCTATCGAGCAGCGATATCATAGTAAAGTGAAGAAACTGGAGCAGGTAATCCTGGAAGGAGCTAGTAAACTACATTGACGAACTCATAGTCGAAGGTGAGCGAGAAGTGCGCCCAAACCTAGGCCAACTTCCTTTCTGAGCGACTTGAGATCTTTAGTTGTAACTGCCTTGTACAGTTGAGGACACTCTCACTGATCAGTTCTCCAGGAGCGAGAATTTCTACTTCGTCCGAGAATAACAAATAGAACGCTATAGACAGCCTGCTCCTTTTTGGCCCGCCATGGATCACACGGTGCTCTGAGCTGCGGTATCTGTCATTACTCCACATCTGCCATTTACACTAACTATTTAAATTAATAGGTCTTTTTTGTTGCAATATTTTTAGATAATCTAATTCGAATACGCAATTTTTTTAAGATTTCTAAAATATTTTAGAAGCTGATCAAATTGTTTGACCTTAGTTTTAGAATATTCTAAAATCTAATCCACATAAGTAAAATAAATTATTTGACTTGGTAACCCTGGTCCTGATTCTAAAATCCACATTCCAGTTAAAAATACCCAACAGTGTATAGAAAACAAAAAATGATAACCTGTATAGAATCACCGATGATAACAACAAATGACCCAGGCAAGGGCTTGCTATCAACCCACTGTCCTTCCTTTGTTCGGATCTGGAGGCCACCCACATCATCCTCGTAGATAATAGTAAGGCAGCCCACATCTGTATGGCCTTTGTACAAATTCTCCTCATCAAGTGATGCTTCAGCGACATTAGGATAGAAATTGAAGCGTAGTTTCTCGTCAAAAACAGATGATCCGTACTGTTTACCCACGTTCTCACCCAAACTGTACATAATGAGTTTTAGCATTCCATTTGATAGCTCACTCATCCCAGACATGTATTCAGGTATAGTCTCTCTGCAACACATTATCTAAAAAAATATTTTATTTATATCAAAAATAGAAAATAAACACTAAAAATAAACTATATCACTTCCTTCTTCGAACTTCTATTGCATCATTTTGAAACAAAAAAAAATTACCGAGATTTATCGTTTCCTTGGGGGCACAACTTGGAATATATCTCTTCAACTATATGGGGACTGTGGAAAGTCATGCTTTCAGGCATTGAATCGTCTTTCCCAAGAGGACCTATTTTTGATGGGCAGTAATTAGTAGAATAGGAGGGGAAAATGTCCCCTTCCTTGATGTCAGTGGGCAGTGCAAGCATATCTCGAGCAACGGAGTCCATTGTTTGAGTAACATTTGGGTCGATTCCATGGTTGATGACACGGAAGAAGCCCAATTCGCTGCAAGCCTCTCTCACTTTCTTCACCTCCTGCTCTTCAATATCGCTGCTTCCTCCACCTTTAAGGAGATTAAGATCGATGATTGGGAGAGGGAATTGACAGGATGCCATCACTCGATTGGGTTGCGCTCTTCTCCGTTGAAGGATAACAGGAATTGCCTGCCCTGTCTTATATAACCCAAGTATTGCATTATAATATGACATAATTATATAACTCAATTATTACATTATAATATAAATGTGATATAATATACAATTTGCTTTTTTAATTTTTTTTGGTTTTTTGTTTTCAAAACAATGGTGACAGGAGTGTTTCAGAGTGTTTGAATAGTTATTTAGATGGTGGTAGTAGATTCAGAACCATCAAAAACCAAACCCTTAGAGTATTCAAATAGGAGTGTTTGAATGGTTTAAATAGTTATTTAGATGGTGGAAATGAATTCAGCATTATCAAAACCAAACCTTTGGAATACTCAAAATCTTGAAACTTGACATTTATAATCTAGATTTCCCAAAATTTCTACCACCTTTTTTTCAAAAAATCTTTAAATAGTTATTTAAATAATAGAAATAGATTCAGCCCTCTCAAAAACCAAACCCTTAAAACACTCAAAATCTTGAAACTTATATTTGTAATCTAAATTTCCCAAAATTCTACCACATTTAATCAAAATCTATATAATTTTTTATTGAAATATGACCTCCTTACACTTAACCTACTTTTTTATTGTTTACAGTTACACTTACCCTACTTTTTTATTGTCTTTTATTCATCCAATGGCCCACGGCCCACACATCGACAATCTTCAACATTTTAAACGCTAGATACCTAACATATCAGCGGCTGGTCCAGATTCACGTGGTTTCTACTGGTCAACCAAAATACGAATTTAAGCCGTCACCATCCAGTACAGACCCGCTGCTCCTCCAAAATCCAAGGACCCGGGGCCATGCAAAAGCTTCACCGGCTGGTCCAGATTCACGTGGCTTCAGCTCGTCAACCAAAATCCGATTTTAAATAGTCGGCACAGAGTAGCTACTCCTCCAAAAGCCAAGGACCCGTAGCCATGCAAAATCTTAATAGACACGGCTACTCATCCAAATTGACTTAGCTATTAAGTTGTAGTCTAATTAGCCGGAGGAATTGCTCAGAAAGTTATGGAAATTCAGGTCATATTTAGAGAAAATCTGGAAGTTATGGAAATTCCGGTCATATTTAGAGAAAATCTGGCAATGATTTTTCTAAATCCAAGTTCTAGTTGTTAAACTTCAAAATTTTAGGTGTCCTAGACCTGATGGTGGTAAATCTATTTCCACCATCAAAAACATGATTCAAACACTGCCTCTACAAGATTTTTTGAAATTTTTTTGTTTGGATTTCGGCCACTTTTGGCTAGCCACACAATTCCTCCCCTCGGTAGAGACTCCCTCATTCACTATAACACAGAGTTCATTCTACAAACATGAAATTGGAATAAAGAAAATGTTCATTCTACAAACATGAAATTAGAATAAAGAAAAAAATTATATGTGCATAATTTTATAAATTAGTTTAGTAATATAAACGAGCAATTATGCAGAGAGGTACAAACTACAAACATGAAATTGGAATAAAAAAACAAAGAACTTTATATGTTTATATTTTATAAATTAGTTTAGTAATATAAACTAGTAATGGTATATAGAGGTGCAAAGAAATGGTCATAGGAGGGAAATGTGGAAGGAAACTCTCACTTTGTGTGAAATGTTAAGCTGTAACATTGATGTCACATTATGGGGAGAGCAATGCCATGCTGAAGGGAACCACTCTAATCCTTGCAATCAAAGGCAGTCATGATGTAGAGTTCAATGGAAGGACTATTGAAACTATCCCCACCACTTATCTTCTTATAAACTTAGATATTTTTGAAACATGTCAACTCCAGCACTGCTAGGAAACAGGTTTCAATAAAACCAGAGTGCCAGTCACAACAAAGGTCTCCACAATGACCAGAAGGAATATGAATCAGAGGTATGTAAACTTTGTTCTCATACAACAATGCGGCCAAGGACTAGGGTTGTTTTAAGGGAAGGTCAAAAGCCACTAAATATTTTTGGGTTTTTGAGAAAGTGAGAAATGGAGGTCCCTATGATTGATTTGGAGCCATACTTGGAATTCACGGGTAGATCTTGATGTGGTTCTGACTCCAAACGTGACCCAATCAAGCCTGCCTGTTACCCAAATGGCGAACTCAAGTATGGTATGGATTTGAAGAGTTTATACGAGGAAGGGGTGAATTCTCTGCCTGTTACCCAAATGGCAAACTCAAGTATGGTATGGATTTGAAGAGTTTATGCGAGGAAGGGGTGAAATCTCTGAAAAAATAGGGGCATTGGTAGTCAGAGACCCTAGGGGCCTAGCGGAGGTTAACGACAAAGTTTCTGGACATTAAGGAAACACATTTTGAGAAACTAGATGACTTCAAGCACCAATAGGAGAACCCATATCTTCATTATCATTTTTTTTTAAATTATATGGTTTCCTCAATTTGCATATTTTCCACCCTTGATTTTGTTTATATTATTAGTTCAGTTACAAAGTCATAATGGTGTTGAAAAATACCTAATTTAGATTTTTAAGAATTTAAGTTTCATCAAAATCACCATCTTTTAAAAAATTATTTAATTGAGATATCTTTGATATCAAACTTATATTCTAATGAATGAAAAGGTAGTTATAGGCATTATACATTTTTCAATTGGAATGTTTTCACCAGTAAAACTACCAAGGCTACATATGGCTACATATTGGCACCCTAGGCTACATATTGGCACCCTTTAGATGGCACCCTTTACCAAGGCTACATATGGCTACATATTGGCACCCTTTAGATGAGACCATATTGATGTTTACAGTTTTCAAAACACATTGACTATAAGTTGAACTCATGTACGTGATTATTTATTGCAACTATTATGGGTTTCTTCTAGATCCAAAGAACCATCAACACTTTTGGTATAATATTATCCCACTGTCTGTTGCTCACAGTTCCCATTTTCTAGATTTAAGACACCATCTTGCCTCCCCTTCAAATTTATGGCTGCAAATTATAGCTCTATAAAATCCCCAACGCATATGGGAGGATAATTTTTTGCAAGATGTGAGTTTGCAAAGTGGCCAATTGGTTGTAATATTGCATCAAAAGCAATGTGTCCAAAAACATGTAATTAAAGACAAATAAAATTAGTTAACGTTATTGCAAGGTATAAAACATTGTTAAAAATTTCACAAAAATAAATTTACAAAAGGGAGAATGGGTTGAATGTCATATTCAATTATGAATCATAATTCTTATCACCTTTAGCAATAATGCATGCTTACAAATAAAGAATTTCCTGGAACTTTACAGTGACAAAGACAAAGTATACAACTGGCAATCAATTCACATGTAGTTACGAAAATGGAAATCCATAGAGTCTAGCTTGAATTAGTTGTATACATGTAATGCACTTGTAAAGACTGGTGAATTCAGTTCATTTCTAGTTTGAGTATATCAAATATAAATATCACATTCTCCAATGGTTTTAATAGCTAAAGTAACAAATTAATAATTCTTATCAATGCACTCACAGTGGAAGAAACCCTTCATAAGCTCTTTCCATCTTGGCTTGCCACTTAAATAGTTGCAAGAGTTCTTTTAGTGACAACAATTTCATGCATTTCAGCTTGGAAATCACCCCCTCTGTAAGCCACTCAAGCCACTTTGTAGAAAATGCAGACCAAATCGATATGTTAGCCTTGTAATTCAAATTCTCAATAAGCCTCAAATTGATATATTTGTAAATAGTGAAATTTTGAATCCTACTACATGTTTTCCAGCTTGGATCAACAGGGAACCAATGAGGACACGAACTTCAACTTTTTGACCATTTCTCAACCAAATGTAGAGTCATAAATTTAAGGTCATAATGATAACCTTCAAATAAAGTCCCTTATTTTCCATTACTTAAAAGATCACTCCCTGTAGAAGTGAGCAAGTGAGGTCCCTCCCATCATCAATGACAAAATTAAAGGGAAACAATTGGTGGTAATAATGCCCAAAATTATTGCAGATTAATAGAGGTTTAGCAACTTGAAAACTTAAATTGGGATATGTCCTAGAAGAATTTAAATAAATATTGCAACAGTGAAATAAATGAATCTTTTTAAAGCCCAAAACCAATACCTGCCATCTCTTCCACAACCTACCTAGATAATTGAATAAATATACTGGAAAGGGGGCCAGTAATAATGTAACAATTTTTTTTTTAAATTAACAGAAAATACAAGTACTATGAGAATAAATAAGAAATCATATATCTAGATCACCTCGATAGTTGATATCATTATAGAATCCCATCCATCCATAGTATCTTCTATTGTGGGAACCCTTCTAACACCACAAGATCATAATTTAACTTTTGGATATGAAGGAAAATATAGGAGATCGTGAAGAGAATATGATTTAGTAATAAAGCCTAGGAATATTTTCTAAAACAAGGAAACAAAGGTTGAACACCAAAATAAACATGGCATCTTGTATCAGACCTTAAAGCACGTCTCTGGTGGTAAAGGGTCCACTCTCCACATGCACCTCCATTTGGAATCAACACCAATAGGAATATGGGTCGATATTCATTTGGTACATCTTCCATTTTCATTTGCATCTCTTTATCTACTACATCTCTAGGCAATTCAACTCCTTTTGGTGTCACTCCTACCTACTCTCCCATATATTAAAGAAAAGATAAATTATGATGTATCAAATCCCATCACCATTCTACCTCAATTTATGGTACATTTGAAAATATTTACAAACATACATTGTAAACATAATTTATAGTCTCGACTCTCAACTATTACAATTGAAGAATGAGATTATATACACACAACATAATATGCACTTGTTATCTAAGGATTTCCACCTATGAAAATATTTCTTTCGTCTAATGCAACAATTAAGGAATTCGGAAACATTGTAGATGTCAGCTATAACTACATTCATTACAAACAAAATACAACATATATGAACAAACATAGAATATTAAGCGCTTATCAAATCAAGCATTCGACATAAGATAAAGAAGCACATTGTAGTGCTAATGTACATTACATGAGAGAAGCGCCAAGATGATCATTTGATATATTCATGACTCTTACATAACCGTGGAATGAGTTTTTAAATATGGAAATTTTTCTCATATTTGTTTCACTCGCGCTCTTGTTCGCCTAGGTTACAAAGCAAGAAGCATTGGCATCATGACTCTAGAATTAGAAATTCATTGCCTTAAGCTCCATCTACCAAAAGATATTAAGGAGTATGTCCTCATATACGTTAAGAGTAAGATATTACACTAACCAGTGTGATATATCAATTTTCCCAACACTTGTGTTGGGCCCTTTGTTCTGATTGGAGACACAATTGCATCAACTCAGCCGACAACAAAATCTAGGTTGTGCTAGCTAGAATAAGGACAAATGTTAAGAATAAAGAGAACCAAGATTCACAACAATTAGGGCTAGGATATCAGGTCATGATGCAAAGCTTTGAGGAACAACATGGTGGGAGACTATAGGTTGTTAGAGATGCATGAGCTGACTACTAGTGGATAAAATTGATTTCACAAGTAAGGAGCCAATGACATGGGTGAACCTTCCTGCCTAAGGGTACAAATATTTATATATAGAGGTTTTAGACCCTTTTGAGTTGGATTTTACATTGGAATGTGATGGGTGGGTTGATAGTGAATATTAAGTTTGGTATCCAATACCTTTTGTGAATATATTTTTCTCTTTGCAGTAATGAAAAACCTATGATGATCTTCTGGATATTAGTGAATATTACTGGAATGAACCCACCATTTCAAATACATTTTATGGTGTTATCAGAGTATTCCAATGATGCCTTTTGTCTAATTTCATACTCTTCTATTTCTACCATTAATTCTAAGATAATACTCTCATAAGACAAAAAAAACAAATATAATTCCCTTATGACAAATACATTATTCCCTAACATGCATGTATCTATCCTCACATTCTTAAGACACATTATATCAATTATGAATTAAACCTAGAAAATAGGCATTAATTGCAAAACTCCCATGAAAATATATTTACAATAACTTTTTGAATTTTTGCACTCAGAAATCTTATTAGTTTTATAACCAAGTCATATAAGAGTTTAAGTAAGAATTAAAGGTTCTGTGAAATAAACAAAATTGAGATCGTTGGTTGTCATTTTCAACGTACAATTGAAAAGGGGAGTTGCAATTCCCATTTGTTTTTTAAGAGAATTCTTATCAATTTTACTAAATATTGTGAAGGGAAATATTATGAAGGGCACTTTCTTTCACAACAACTTCAACAATTTATATATATGATTGACTAATCATCCTAGGTAGGGCTCTAATATATGCACACCATTTATCACTTATGGATTTAAGAACAATTAATTATTTATCCCAGTTAATAATGTTTAACATATCGATCAAAATATAACATATATTGCTCATACCTATACAATGTGCTTGTGTCATTGCACACTACCCTATATAAGAAGAATATGATTACAATTATCTTCATATATCTCAACATATGGTTATCAAAGGAAGAAGTGTTCTCACCATAAAGGATTCTTTCTCATATTAAATATTGTTTTTGGCATCTCTATAATTATAAAAACTGACTAAGAATGTGCAAATGCAAAGGTTGACTGCACTCAGAGAAGTTAGAAGCCAATAAAAGTAGTGTAAATGAGTTTTATTCAATTTTCCTGCAAACTAGTAACTTCCCTTGCTTTTGTAACTAAGATTCTTAGTAAATGAAATAAGGATGTTGCTAAGGAAACTACCAACCCATAAAACACTAAGATACCGATACTCATATTGCCATACTTTTGGTAGCTGTTTGAAATTGAGACAGGCTCCTCCAACTATGTTATTGGTGTAGTCCTCACCTAGCACGGGCATCCAATGCCCTATCATATTGAGACACTTTCCAACACAATTCAAAAGTAAATCACCTATGATAAAGAGATATATTCCATTCTGCAGGCTTGTCGGTAATGGAAGCATTACATTCTGGGGAAGGCGACAGTCATCCACATTGATTCCTGACCTCTTTAGTTTATATAGACACAAGGGAAGTTGGAGAACGATCCCTATCAGAAGGGGTCTATATATCTGCAACAATTCCACTTGAACATTAAATACAAAAAGAGCAGAATCAAACATGTTGTGGACTGCCTCAATCGGCTCCCAGTTGCAGCACAGACTATTGTTGTCAACTCTCGTGGCCACGAGATATATGGATGGTCAAAGCTATACAAAAATGATCCACAATTCACCTCCACATACCAGATGCTAATAGATGGTAAGAAAGTTCCTGATTTCCACCTCCATGATGCATTGCTATGCTACCTGTGCCACCTCTATGTCCCTTTAGGCGAGTATGCCAAGATGATCCTGGAGGCACACTATAGTCGAGTTGTAGGACACTTTGGTGTGGAAAACTATAGTCGTAATAAAACAATATGTTTATTGGCCAAAACTCTGACAATATTGTAGGAAATATATTATATCATGCACTGTCTATGCCATCGCCAAGCCAACCATAAAGAAGCAAGGTTTGTAACTCCTCTTCCTACTCCTATTTAGCCTTGGGAATCCATCTCCCTAGACTATCTATTTGGCCGCCCTTCTACCAAGCATGGTAATGACTGTGTATTTGTGTCCGTGGAAAATTTTTCTAAGATGATTATATTGGTGGTCTGCAAGAAGAGTATCATAGTGGAGGACACTGCCAAAATCTTTTTTGAACAAGTGTGGGTAAATTTTTGGATCCCGCACACCATTATATCATATCGGGATAGGAAGTTCTTGAGCACATTTTGGTCAAGCCTCTTGAAAATATTGGACACCAAGCTCACCAAGTCAATTGCATTCCATCCCTGGACTGATGGCCAGACATAGATCATCAACATGATGATAGTGCAAATACTCCACATGTACACATAAAAGCATCAACGAATCTGGGATGAGATCCTTCCCTATGTGATAAATAGTTATAACAGAGCTCTCCATAGTTCGACTAATGGCAGTCCCTTTCAAGTGGGTCTAAGATTTCGACCATTATGTCTGATTGATGTTTCCATGCATCATGCGACTACATAAACAAAATCCACACATGTACTATCTGAGGATGCTAAATCAATCAGATTTATTGAATGCATCCAACACATCCGCCAATAAGTTCATGACCTCTTGGAGAAGTCCAATGCCAAGTACAAGCAATGACATGATCAACATTGGGTTCCACACAAGTTTTAGGTGGCCAAAAAATTTTGGTTGCATTCACAGAAAGAACAACTTACTGGAGCCCATCAAAACTTTAGACGAATTCAATATGGGCCTTACACCATTAAAAAGGTTGTGGAAGAAAATTATTTTGAGCTCCTTATTCCCCCATTCCTTGGCCTACACCCAGTGTTCAATGTGGACTGCCTTCAACCATACTTTCCACCATTACTGGATAGATCAGACATTGAAAAAAACCTCATGCCAAAAAAACTCAGACTGCATGGAACATGCCACAATTGATCGATAATGGACACACATATCAAGAACACTCACTAGTAGAGGATCCAACTATATCGGATTCTCAAAGTTGGCCAACTCCTACAAAAAGGTACTTTTCTTGGCCAAAATTGAGACATGATGTTGGGAAATATATCAGGTCTTGCATTGCCTCTATCATCGCCAAGCCAACAATGAAGAAGCAAGGCATGTATACTCCTTTTCCTACTCCCATCCAGCCTTGGGAATCCATCTCCATGGACTATTTGTTTGACCCCCCTTCTACCAAGAATGGTAATGACTGTGTATTTTTGGTCATGGAAATTTTTCTAAGATGGCTATATTGGCGGCCTACAAGAAGAGTATCACAACAAAGGACACTGACAAACTCTTATTTAAATGAGTGTGGGTACATTTTGGGATCCTACATACCATTATATAAAATCGAGATAGCAGGTTCTTGAGCACATTTTGGTCAAGCTTTTGGACATTATTGGTGATCTGAAATCACCCTTTAATGACCTCAGAGAAATAATGAAGGTATTACATACTTAAGTGTTGGGGTGTGCCTATGTTATTTTATGCAACGGATCAATAAGATTGCGAAATACACAGACACTGAAACAGTAAGAGAACACAGTAAGAAAATACATAAACACAAAAAATTTAATAAGGAGTTCACCCAATCCTCCTGGGCTATGTCTCCTGGTCCAGCCTCTAGTGGTGGCCTTTTCTATTGTGTCTTAAAGCAGAATTTTTACAATAAGGAGCTCAATTTGAGTCTCACTTAACAGAGGATGATCAGTAGGATTGTACTTGGATCTCCCAAGTCTCTAGAGTACACAGACTCCCCTTGTTGAATCTCGACCTCAACTGGTCTCAGTGGTATGAGTCCAATTTGGTACTCAATACCTGACAGATATACACAAAAGAGTTGCTTGAACCTCTCAAGCCTTCTCTAGAGTTCACAGACTCTCGGAATCTCTCTGTCTCTGTCTGCTCAATGCTACCTTTGCTCTGCAGGTCAGCTCAGCTTCTCTGTTCTCTGCAATTCACTTCTTTCTTGCCTCTCGGCTTTCTGCTTCTCTTCTCTACCTCCTTTAATCTTTGTCTATTCGTGGCTTAAAGCCAATTTGCTCCCTGACTGTTTGTTTCCGCTTCCCGGCTCCTTGGATCACCTGCCCTCTATCCGTTGGAATTCCCCTGCTCTGCGTCATCATCATTGTATAACGCTTCACAAAGAGATGGCCACTTGTTTCCTCATGAACTGAGTGTCAATTCTCTTTGAACGGTCGTTATTTCCGTTGCTCCAAGATTTCCCATGAAACTGATTCCTCTGCCAACTCAGTCGTCATGTCGGACTTCAAATCTCATATGACTCAGCCTATTTCCCCATCGAATCCAATCATCCATCAAATCATTTCTATGCCATTGATTTGGAGCCTCCAGATCCTACTGTCTCCATCCATATCGTGTTGGTAAGTAGCGTGACCTTTACCTGCACGATGTGAGCAGTTTTCTCTCTCATCCGCCAGACGCATGTCACCCAGTGTATGGCATCGAGTGGGACTCAGTTGAACCCGCTTACTGCTTGAAGCCCTTCTGATATCCTACCGATTTTAGCGCAGGACTCGCCTTCTGACGGAATCGGCGATTTCCGTACAGTTTTATGCTTTTTCTAGTGACTAAGCGCTTGGGGCTTTCCTTGACTGAGCGGGACGCCCTACGATACGTGATTACTGCTAATCGCGTATCAAAAACTACCTCTGTTTTTTTATTTTGCCTCCCGTTTGTCAATTTGTGCCAGTGCACGGTCACCATGGGCCAACGGTCTGCGCACTTTGACCAAGGGTCCTTGTTGTTCCGTGCTGACCACAAATTGCCATTGTTTAGAGGTTATTCTGATAAGCTTGATAGTCATAAGATTTTGAAGCTTGACATAATTTGAAACAGTCATGAAAACTTAGATAATGTTTAAGGATATAATTCGGATCATGGCCTTCCCACTGAAAAAGCTTTTAGACCACCAAAAGTTGGTTTTCAAGCATCGACTAAGTGAGGGTATAGCTGTCACACTTGTCCAATATTTATCCATTTTTCACTACTTGGCTTTGAACCCTTGAGTCCAATCCTGAGTTACTCAACATCTCCCCTGCGCGTCGTCCTCACCTTCCTATCCAAAACTGTGTATTCCTGCAATTCATTGAGATATTCAGGTAACAGATCATCAATAGAAGGTAATTGACTCTGCTCTTTAAGATCTTCAATTAATGAAGGTTCAAATAATCTCAAGCTGTCTGCATTAATGACTGAGTAGATGTGTATGTAAGCTGGTAAATCAAGGCGAAAAGAATTCTCACCAATTTTCTCAAGTATCTTGAAAGGTCCATACCTTATTGGATTTAGCTTTTTACCTTCACCTTGCATTCTCGCTTTCCATCAGTAATCGATGGTTTGGCTGAGAAAAGTGGCCAGACAAAGGAATTAAGAATATTTTTGGCAAAAAGATTTATTTGCAGCTTGCCACCTGTGATAAAAATAAAGTCAGATCAGCAAACAGAATAAACCCAGTCCAAATTTTTCAAGAAGAGTTTTGAGAGGTAAAACAAATGGCAAGGCTAACATCATGCATTACCCAGAGTTAAACTGAATACTATATGCAGAAATGAAGTTAGTAATTCGTACTTACCAGAACACAGAGATGACCATTATTGTTTGCATCAGTTTTCAGAACATTGTACCCTTTGAAGCTCTTTCCTGTGCAAAAGTGAAAAATCAGAAATTTATAAATTTTTGAAATTTTAATTTATCGCAGCAGACTCACCTGCAGCAAGGTCCCATAACTTGATCTGGCTATCAAACTCAGTATTTCCAGGATAATAGAAACCGAAATACTATTCAGAGTCTCATATTGACCCATGATAGCTGGTTAAGCTAAATAACTTCCTTAAAAACACCCAGAGACATTCGGAATGGTGGCCAAATGGCAAAACAACTGAATTTGCCCTACTTGACATACCAATTCAGTCTGGCATAGTTAAAGTAAAATTACCTATATTCCTTTGCATAGACAATGAAAAAATATAAGCTTTGGATAATGGTTTTATTTGCAATTCATGAATTCGGGTAACGAAGGCACAGTTGACATGAAAATATTAACTAAAATAAAATTACAGTGTCTGTGTGAAGATGCCATTACCAGAATGCAATGCAAATTCCAAGTGACAAATAATCGAATGAAACACTAATTTAATTTATTTCAAATTATCTGGCATTTTTTGGGCTTCGTTTAATACAATGCAAATTAAAAAATGGTGTTGCGGCCATTCAAAACGCTAAAGTTTGCAGAGTTGCATGGTGTCATCATGCACAACGAATGTCATATTTCTCATTTTAATATTTGAAATAAAAATTATATATTTTAATAATAAAAATAAAATAGTGTTAATAATAAATAAAATCAGATATCGACACGTTAAAGTTTGCATGCAGCCACTTGCTTCTCTAACACGATTTTAAATCTCAACTCTCAACGCTGGAGGCTTATTTGCTTCATGATTATCTGCGCATCCAGCAGAGAAGCTATGGTTCTAAAGTGCTTGAGCTTTGGGAGAGGCTTTCTTGAAAGCCCTCTCATTAGCAATCGAGCGTACTAACGTACCTTGACAGAACAGAACAGACCTCATTAGCAATCGAGCGTACTTAGGTACCTTGACAGAACAGAACAGACCTGGATCTTCCTTTGAAGCCTCGAAAGCCTTGCCCCTCCGTCAGATGGCTACAGTTCGGCTCCAGGACCCTCACCATATCAGGACTTATTTGACACGCCCCTCACGGACTACGGTCGAATAAGGGGTGAATAACAGTGGCGGCTGTGTGTTCATCTTCTTCCTCTCTGCGGCCTCCTGCCGAAACCCCTAACCGGTCTTTCCCCTAACCGGTCTTTCTTTCTCGTGCAAGAAACGAGTGGGTCTAACCGCCTTTAAATGTCGGTGCCGAAATACTTTCTGCGGCACACATCAATATGCCGAGAAACACCTCTGGTCGTGAAGCAATCGCCAGGGCCAACCCTGTCGTTAAGGGTTTCAAGATTGACAAACTTTGACGGGCTTTACATTTTTTCAAGTTATAAATGATAGAGAGTTAAGAAAATATTGAATTATGCGATTCAGCTACTTTCCCGGCCGCTGGACGGAGTTCGCACATAGCCGAAGCTGTGGGAAATGACTACTGGGGCTACAGGGGACCATGAGGGCTTCGCTCTTTTTTCTCTGAACCAATAGATGCGACAGAGAGCGCTTCGCATGCTGGGTAGGGCTTCGCACTTAACTGGCTAGGGCTTCGCTCTTCACTGGCTAGGACCTCGCTCTTTTTTTTCTCTGAACTAAAGGTAAGCACTCTCAACTGATAAGGACCTAGCTTCTAGCCTTGCTCATTCTGATGATCGTCATCGTGATCCAGTTCCCCTATAGATCCAGTTGGTTCAGTCAATGAAGCAGTTGCTTCTGTCGATCCAGCACCAAAGATGAGAAAACCAGAATCCAAGTTCCCAGCCAGAGTGGAAGCATAGCCCGTTGATCCCACAGAGACAAAGGTGGGTACAGAGGCACAGTAGGTAAGGACATACGCAGTGGTTCACCTTGTTGGGCATTCGAAATCGAACCAGCACCGTAAGCAAGCGAAGCAGCACCATAGGAACCCGTTCAAGGCTGTGAAATGGGGACGGAACCCGTTCAAGGCTGTAAAATGGGGACGAAACATGACACCTCCCGCCATGCATGGACACCTGTAGCACCTACTGCACAACACCCGGTAACATGCTCAAATAGCCTAACCTGCAAACCTTAGCCTAACCTGCAAACGATTGTGCCGATAATACAAATTAATGTTAACATTAACATGAGACCGTTGACGGTCAATGATAATGAACAGGACCTAAAGCAATTTAGGCTATGCTCCAGCCTCATTTAGGCTATGCTCCAGCCTCTTCCTCCTCGGGAAGAGGCCAAATAAGATGGCAAAGCTTCAGCTCCAAATAAGACTTTGGTTATCCCGGCACATCCCGGCACAACGCGTTTGAGAACTTTGTAATAATCACCATATAACAGAGGACTAAAACTTGAAACTAATGCTAAAGCAAGGCTGTTCGATTACTATAGTCCCTGCCCATTGCTAGATGGCAGGGACTAATAAGAAAGAAATTCAATTTGCACTTATTGTCCTTTTGTGTTTCAGGGAATTGCACTATTATGCGAATGTAATACATGACATTGCTCAATGCCTACATATTGTTGACATATCTTCTCAAGAAATAACCATAATGAATTATCATGTGTATGAAATACAAATTTATGGTATTATTGTATGCAAGATCACCTTTTGAACCGAACATTGAATTAAGATATTTACGAGCATAGATCTATTTTAAATAAGAATATGCCACAGAGGTATCTAATTTCTCGGCTTACAATAAATTCAAATAAAATTTCTTTCTTATTCCATAGACTCCAACTGTGAGATCCAAAAAAATACATCACTTTACCCCCAACACGCTAACACTTAGCAAGCCCCAACTATATAATATAAGAAAGTCATAGGTATCCCAAAGGCCAAAAGGGAATCTAATGGAAAGAAGTGTCCGAGTCAGAAGCCTTCCAATCAATATATAAATATATAAATGTGGCTTTATTATAATTTTTAATTGAAAATCTTCAATTAAATAGTAAAATTTAAGTACATCTCTCCCAATCTAAATTGCTTATTAGCATAATTTACTACCATTATACGTCTTGCATTATTTAACTAAGAATACGAGAGAAGATGAAAGGTAACTAAGAATATGAGAGAAGATGAAAGGTGGTACAAACCAACATATTTTTCAAACACCTAATCCAACATCAGTACGTTATAACTTTTTCATGAACATATCATATTTAGAAAACGTTTGAAAAATGGTTTGCAAGATTAATAAGAAAATCTATATATGCGGTTGTGCTCGGAAAGAGTGGGCGATGAAGATCTCCACTATGCGAGTGTGCTGTAGAAAGAGGGATAAGATTTCACTCTTTTGAATTTTTTGCGTTAAATGAGAAAAAGGAATATTAATGGAGATATTGGTATTTTTTTACTAAATTTTGTGAAGTGAGTAAAAGTAGCTTTAACCATTCACATGTTTTTTACAATATAATTTCTTAAGTCTATTTAATATCTTCATTATCATAAACACCAACTTATATCCACCTTAACTCCACATCTACCAAACTCTGAGAGGGATCAAATCTATTTATCACTCTCAGCAATTGGTAGATCGGAGTTAAGATGGATCTAAGCTAATAGAATTTCCCCCTTTAAATAGTCTATGCTCACATGAATACCATGGTATTACTATGTGTCAATACCAAGAGTTATCATAATCCTCGAGATTAAAAACTACTAGTAGTAATTTATAAAAAATAATAAAATGAATAATTGATTTTTATTTTTTTTTATAGTTGGAACCCTAAGAAAACCATAAATCTTTGTAATTTGATTCTTTTCTCCAAAATTTTAGAGCGGTTAGATGACGAATGCAACGGGAAATTTTTGTGAGTAGAGTTATTTAGAGATCTGTATTCCAGAATCATCACATAAATTACAGTCAATATGGTTCATCCTTATCGTCTTCAACTTGAACCACATTAACTGGTTCTAAACTGTCCTCAATTTATATGATGGGTCCAGTTGAAAGATACTTAGAAATTACATTTTTATTTAATTATTAAAACTTTTGCGCACAAATTAGTAAACACATTGGTAATACTACTTACCAATCTATTCCAAACACCAAAACACCAAAAAATCATAATCAGTAATATTAAAATCTTCAAAAGTTTTAAATTTTTATCAAGAATAAGTATTTTTTCATTTTTATAGTCTTTTATCTTGCCCTGCAGAGAAACGATCCAGAAATACATGGCCGAGATAAGTGGTCTGTCACATCAAATTATGTACAGTTTGGGTTTGGACGTGGGTAAGCACTACGGATCATTCACTTTTGATGGGAAACTGCGCTTCAATTTCTACCATAAACTCGCTGAAGCAGCACTAGATCACAAGGAGATTTTCTACAGAGCTCGTACAGATCTCAGCTGCTTTACGATTCTCTACGAGGATGATGTGGGTGGCCTCCAGATTCGAACAAAGGAAGGAAATTGGTATGATACTAAGCCCTTGCCTGGATCATTTGTTGTTAACATCGGTGACTCTTTACAAGTGAGCAATTAAGCTTTTTTTTTTTTTATTGTTTTCCATACACCGCGTGCCAGTCAACTAGGTTTCGGTTGTAGAACATAGGTGGGATTATTGTAAATCTATTTGAAATACGAAAATTTCAAGGTTTGAGTTGGTGATAAAAATAATATTCAAACGGGAGGGTGGATATTGATTTTTTTTAGTTAATGTTAGTTTGAATGGCAGATATAGAATAATGGTATGGTGGATATTGATTTTGTTAGTTAATGTAACTTTTAATGGCAGATGTGGAGTAATGGTAGATATCGCAGCTCAGAGCACCGGGTGTTCATGGCGGATCACAACGGAGTAGGTTGTTTATAGAGTTCTTTTTGTTTTTTACGGAAGACTCAGAAATTCTTGCTCCTCGAGAACTGATCAGTGAGGAGCATCCTCAGTTGTACAGGGCAGTTACAACTAAAGATCTCAGGTTCTTGCTCCTCAAGAACTGATCAGAGAGGAGCATCCTCAGCTGTACAGGGCAGTTACAACTAAAGATCTCAGGGTGCTCAGAAAGAAAGTTAGCCCAAGTTTAGGCGGAGATATCGCTTACGTTCGACTCTGAATTCATCGATGGAGTTTATTAGCTGCGCTCCCAGTTTTACCTTCTCCCGGTTTCTTTAGTGTGATTGAATTCTGTAGATTTAGAGGCAGACAACGTATCAATCAAAATTAAAACATAAAAGCTATAGTTTCTTTTGTCGTTGACGGTTGAAATTAACCCGTTTTCTATTATTGAAAGGATGGAATCCATTTTCATCCATACTTAGTGCAACTAAATTTCGCACCATACCTTTAAGATATAATAAGTCTTAATTTTGTGAATCATGCGATGCTATAATGTAATTATACAGCAGCAGTGCTTGGAATATTGTGCATATAAAAGTTAGAGAAATATAGTTTAGTTTTTACTGGGTCTGACAGGAATATATAGATTATTTCTGATGTTAGTAAGCTAGGTTGACATTATACAAACCTTGTATCAGTATCGGACAATCAGGCCCATAAAATATAATAATCTTTTATGTGCACTATTTACAAGATATTGATTGGTAGCACTTTAAATAGGCATTATGTGCACTATTCCCAAGATATTGATTTTTAGCCTATGAAATTATGAATCTAGAAATAGACAACTTTATGGTGTAGTTTAATTTATAGAAAATTAATTTTTTTTATTGGTAAAATAATTCTAAGAAAGTATCTGATTTTTTGTTATTTCAAATGTGTTTTTATATATAAATGGATTTAGTTTGGGCACTCTAATTCTACAGATTAAACAACTTAAATTCAAGTTTTTAAAAATCTCTACAATTTGATTAAAAATAACTAAAAAAATTATTGTTAAAAATCATTTCACCTATAAATTAAACTATGCCTAAATTATTTTTTCTTCTATTCATAAATAGTTTTAATAATAAATTTATATATCATTCAAACACAGGACTAGATATCCACTCTACTTGTAAGAGAGACTCATAAATAGTTTTAATAATAAATTTATATATCATTCAAACACAGGACTAGATATCCACTCTACTTGTAAGAGAGACTTGGAGATCATATGATAGTTGGATGCCATTTTACACACGCTCCTAAAAATGACAATCTTGGTCAGAGATTACATGATGAATTGAATGACAACTGGAAGTCATTTTACAAAGCCTACTATGAAATGAAACTCAGTAAATGAAATGATAGTTGGAAGTCACATTACAAAGCCTGTTCCTAAATAAAAACATATGACTTTGATGAGATTGGATCTTATACCAATGGAACGACGCAAGAAACAAAGCGATAGCTAAGGCCATTTTAGAACGCTGTATGCAATCTTCTTATTTTGAACTGCCACTTCCATAGACAAATATCATAAATTTTTTTGTAAGTTGGATTTTTTTGTAAGTTGGATCTCAGAATTATATGTTATTAATGTTGTTGTTATTATTATTATTTTGGTTTTATAGTGTCATTTTTTTTAAATTTAGAAAATTTACTTTTTATTTCGCAAAATTTTTATATTTTTTTGAAAGTTTAGAAGAATAATTAAAAAAAAACTCCTTATTCTTTTGAATGGTAATGATAATAATCATGATTAGCTTTTAGGGGTGCAGTTTGGTTTTAACTGTGAATTGTGCTTGGGGGCGGTGCACCTGGATGTTATAATAGCAGTGGTCAGGTATTGACCCTGCGTTTCGTGAGTACAATAACCAAGTCATCAGGTATTAACCCTATGTTATGTTTCGCCAGTACAATAACATATAAAAAGAAATGGTAAACAAATACATTTCAAATGTAAATTTTATTATTAAATTTAAATTTTATTATTATTATTATTATTATTATTATTATTATTATTATTATTATTATTATTGTGAAATTTAATTGAAATAATAATAAATATTTTTTAATAAAATTTGAATTTATTAATAATAAAAATAAATATATGTAACTCAAGTCGTGATGACTGTGGAATGAAGTCTCACTGAACTAGAGATCTTAAGTTTGAATCTTGTGTTACCCTTCAAGTGAATAATAGATATGTAAACTTGAAAATCAGAGAATCCTATCAAACAAACAAAAAAATATAATAAAAAAAATTGTAATAATAAATCTATATTTTAACTAATTATTATAATAAAAAATTTATTTTTTAAATAAATAATAATAATAATATATATTAACTTATATGCCTTAATTTTTAATCACATTTATTAATGTGCTTATATGATATGTAAGTATTTTGTACTTTTCTATTAATCTATAGTTCTAATATATTATTTTCCATTTCCACTCTTGTCCATTAGCTTTTTGGTTCACTTTTTAATATTATCTTTGCGTTAATGGGAGGTGGCTTCTACTTCTACATCTATCATTTTATTTTCAAATGACTTTTTGGTTTACTTTTTAATTTTATCTTTGCATTGATGGGAGTTGGCTGCTACTTCTACAATTATCATTTTGTTCGCAAATGAAATAAATGTCAATGGATGGTGATGTTTATGGTTCTATGGTGTATAGTTCTCTGTGTTCAACATTCGATTTTATAGTTTTCCGTGTTCAAAATTCGATTCTATATTTTTATTAATTTTAACCCAAGGGCTTTGATAATGGTTTTTTTTGTTAAATCCATATTTGTTTGGGTTTGATTTTGCAAAAAGTTTTATAGTATAATATTGTAGATTGAAATATATGATTTTTTAAGATAATTTATTTTATTTATATTCAATTTAATTGATTATCAAATTGAACATGTTATTGCCATTTGCCTTTATTAATGTGTCCATTACCTTCATTAATTAATCAGAAATACATAGATCACATCAAGGTGTAAGATGGACATTTATGATACAATTTGTTTTGGGAAGGTGATAAAATTATTTCTAATGAGTATAATCATTTTATATTCCTCTTTATAAAAATGGTTAATGATTAATATAATCTAATAAAAAATATATTATTTAAAATTACATATATAATTTAAAATGATTATTCAAAATCACATATGTAATTTAAAAAGATTTATTAATGGTATGTGAGAAATATATTTTTATTTTTACATTATATTTTTAAAGAGTAAAGGTCATTTAGGTTTTTGTGCGAACATAAATACATATGATAGATTTTACACCATTAATGAATGAATGATATTCAAAATAATAAGATGTTTGTAATACGAATAAATATAAAAAATTTCATATTCACAAACCAAGGTATAATAGAAATTTATGATAGGACCTCTATACCCAAGCCTAATAATAAAATTTTCATAAAACCATATCCACAAATTATGAAAAGCCAAATGTAAATTATTAATAATTATTTTTATATTGCAATACAAGTAATGTTAATTTACAAAATTTAATAATGGGTTTAATTATAATTTAAAATTAATCTAATTATAACATTCTAAATTTCTTTTTTTCCTACTATAATTTAACTATATTAAAACTAAGCCGCAATGACTAGTTACTATGTAGCCTTTGTTTAAAGATGTATTAGGTTGCTTCCCTCTACTTACCTTATTTTTCTAAAGGTTGTTTCTTCCTCATAAATAAATATAAATAATCTATTTCCCACCTTATTTTTTATCAATAAATCAATGTGTTTATGTGGGCAATTTTTTTTCATAAATATCTAATATAAGATTGTAATTCACAAAAAAAATCCAACATATTTTACCTTTTGTAAAAGCTTTACTTCCTCTTCCTCCATGGTTAATAATGTTCAATATTATATAATAATATATAATATTTGTAATATATTTGTGTGTATATTTCTTCTTCCCTCTCTATCCCCCCTTTGTCTTTGTGTTTATCTCCCTCCTTCTCTCCTTCTCTCTCTCCCTCCATCTCTCTTTATCCTCTCTCCATCTCTCCCCCATCTCTCTCTCTCTCTCTCTCTCTCTCTCTCTCTCTCTCCCTTTGTCTGTCTCTCTCTTCTTCCATCTCTCTACCCTAAAATCCATATCCATGCCTCCCTCCATCTCTCATTATTTGTCTCTCTATCTCACCCCCCCAAACATACACACACTCTCTCTCCATATCTATCTTTATCTCCCTCCCTCCAACTATCTATCTCTCTCTTCTTTCCTCTCTCACCCCTCCATCTATATCTTTGTCTACCTCCGTATCCCCTTCTTTGTCTCTCTATCTCACCCTAAAGAATAGACACTATCTCTCCATATATATCTATCTCTCTCCTCTGCCCTCTTCCTCTTCCTATTCATCTCCCTCTCCCTCTCTTCCCCTTATCTCTCTCTCTTCACCTCCCCCCCTCTCTCTCTTCCCTCCTACTCTACTTTCTCCCTCACTCTCTCTTCATTTCTCACTTGTCACTCCATATCTCTCTCTCTAGCTTTCTGTCTATGTCTTTCCTCTTCCCTCTTTCTCTCTCCCCGTCCGATTCCATCTCTCTCTCACTTCCTTTCTCTCCCACCTCTCTCTTTCTCTCTCTGCCCCCTAACTCTCTCACTATATCCATGCCTCTACCCTTCTATGTCCCCCTCTCTCCCCCCTTCACTTATGTTTCTCCCTCCCCCTCTCTCTCCCCCTTATCCCCATGTCTCTCTCTCTTATTTCCTTCTCTCCTCTCTCCCTCTCTCTCTCCATATCTCCCTTTTCCTCCACCTCTATCTCTCTATATCTTTGTTCTGCCCTCCCTCTCTTATTCTCTCTCTCACCTCATCTCTCTCTCTCTTCCTTCATCTCTCACTCCTCCCTCTCTCTCTCTCTCCATTGATCACTCTCTCTGCCCTTCAGCTCTATCAATATATCCCTCCCTCTCTGATTCTCTCTACCCCCTCTTCCCCCCCCCCCCCCCCCCCTCCCTCCCCCGCCCCCTCTCTCTATCTCTTTGCCTATCCTCCTCTCTCCATCTCTCCCCTTTTCCCTCTATCTCCCCACTCCATTAATATGATTGATAATTGTCACTCTGTGTAATCAATAATATATGTACGATATAATATAATAATACTTGTAATGGAGATTATTATTATTATTATTATTATATATTGGAATAATAATAATGAATATTATTGATCATTACACCAATAATAATATATATATAAATAATCTATCAAAGAAACAACAGTATGTTAACTTTAAATTATAGATAGACCAATTTCTTCTGATCAAATTGGTATATTTGTGTCATAAATTTTACATTGTGTATTTTAAATTTTACATTTTTCATTTTAGCCCATAAACACACATGCACTCTCTCTCCATATCTATTTATATCCCCCTCCCTCACTCTCTTTGTCTCTCTCGTCTTCCTTTTGTCCCTCCATTTATATCTATATCTCGCCTGTCTCTTCTTCTCTCTCTCTCTCTCTCACCCCACACATACACACTCTCTCTCCATATCTATATATCTATTTATCCATATTCCTCTCCTTCTCTTTCTTCCCCTTCTCTCTTTTTCCCCCTCTCTCCATCATCCATCCATATGATCAAGAACTGTCACTCTCGATAACCAATAATATATCTAAGGTCTAATATAATAATACTTATAATGGAGATGATTATTATTATGATATATTTGAATAATAATAATCAATATTATTGATTATTATACCAATAATAATATATAAAGAAATAATTTTTCAATGAAACAATAGTATGGTAACTTTACATTATAGAGAAACCAATTTCTTCTAATCAAATTTGTACCTTTATGGATTATATTGTACATTACATTTTGTATTTTGTATTTTACATTTTGCATTTTATATTACATTCTCAAACAAATTTACATATGGGAATGCATGAAACTAATTTCACTTTTTCTCTCAGCAAGAGCACTTATGGAGTAACCATTTTAATCCAAAACTTTATTTTTCTACTACATTGCCCTACTCGGAGAGTATACTTTATCAAAGCACTAAATAGTTATCAGTCACAGATTTAGTATCATAGACCTTTCAAAAAACATTAAGTAAATAATTTTCAATTTATATCCAAGTTGCACCTTTTTTTGTTACATTTACACATTATATGTAGATATGTTCCATATTTTCTTAATCATATTTAACTAGTATACTTAGAGATCTTAAGATAGAGATTATAAATTTATAACGTTAATTGAGCCAACATATAAATATTAAATGTTTGCAAACATTTACACCACTAAAACATTACCCCATAATGGACACCTCTCGGTGCAATTATTTTCACTATTCTTTAACTTATATTTATAATAAGCCCTTTTATCACTTTAAAAATTTAAAGCTAAAAAGAGTTGGTACTTACATTTTTGTTTGTTTTAATTTTATGCTCTAATTCTATTAAATAACTTTATAGTCTTTAAATGTTTTAATAAGTTTAGTGTCTTGTCACCTTATTATAATGTAATTCATAATAATATGTTTAATTTTTAATATTTTATTTATTTATTTATTGTGATTAGAACAATCCACATGACATGGGTTGATTTTGACCACTATTATTATAACTTTTAGGTGCCTATGTATGTCTTTTTCATAAAAATGAGTAAGCCAAAAGAATTTAAAGCTCAAATTTCTTAATTCACAATAATTCATTTTTACGATACTTGCCAATTAAACTGTTTTACACAACTTTGATTTTAGATATATTTATTTATATTTAATAAAATTAATTAAATAAAAAATCTAAATTATTTTTCAAAAAACTTCATAAGAAGTACTTTGTCACATGAAAATCAGGGACAATGGTGTTAGAAAATAGAGAGATCAAAGAGTGATTACACACAACACAAAACACACACTATGATATCTTTATCGATCACAACAGTTACACATATATAGGACATAAATATCTGACTTCCACACTTCTAGATCATGACTACAACTCATATATATGAAACAACAACTTCTAGATTGACGCTTGGGAACTCTTAGTGACAACTAAAAACAACACATGGAAGAATTACTTCCAATACCCTCCCTTAATGCTTACATGAAAAACATTGAGAACACATTACAACAAGGATAATCTTTGGCTGACTAGTCTTCATCAGCACTCACATACACTCTGGAATCTCGCAAACACTGCTCTTTCACCATCACATCTTCAAGGTATCACTTAATCTCCATTTGAAACGTAGCCACCTCTGACCATCGTTGATGAACTTTGCAATATCAACAATATTGACACCTAGGATCGTCGGGGCTTCTGCAGTAAGAGTTGTCTAGTAATGAACCATCCTATGGACCAACCACCATCTATCGGTTATTTCAATTTTGACTAATTTTCAATTGCTAGGTTGGAGGCCTCGATAGTGAATTTGTTCAAAATTTGATCAAAAAACTTGACCTTACTAACACAAGAGTTGATGTTTTGAACACCAGGGCTTCCAGTTTAAGAACCAGCAAGCCTTTTTATAACCAATAAAAACACACAAGAATTGATGTTTCAGACACTAGGGCTTCCAGTTTAAGAATCACCAACCCTTTTTATAACCAATAAAAACACAAAAGAATTGATGTTTTGGACACCAGGGCTTCCAGTTTAAAAACCACCAACCATTTTTATAACCAATAAAAACACAAACACCAACAACCAAAATGTACAGAGACAAAATCAATGATTTCTCTTTACTGCTCTATGTAGATCATATAAAATATAATAATAATAACTTTGAAAATTGGTATTTTCCATCAGATGTGCAGCTTTTGGATCTCGATCTTTCGATAAAGAATACTGCAATATTTTATTAGTTCAGATATATAATGAAAAATGCCAACATTCCACCTACATGTCACAGTTGTACATATTGAACCACTTGATAATATCGAGCACCACCATTTAAAACATGTAGACATTACTCTCAAGTGTAGATCTACACTAGATCAAACCAAATCTATGTTGATCCATATTTTTCACAAGCATATATCCTCTTCTTTTACAAAGATTTGTCCATAATGGAACTTCACACAACAACAACAAAACTTGATCTTCGCAATTCTCCTTTGCATGCAACTATCCACAATCCACACACAAATCAGATATTCAAACAAATAATAGATCAAACACTATATTAAACTAATTTATTTATAAAGGAGTATCATGGCTAAAATTGGATGATTTCATCCCCTCTCATGAGAGAGTCAAGGCTGAACCAACTTTGGTACCAGCGAGTACACACAAAACAAACACACACTGTGATATCTTTATTTATCACAACAATTACACATTTATAGGACATACATATTTGACTTACACACTTATTGATCATGACTACAACTCATATAGCTAACACCAGAAAATCATACATGCATTTGTATAATCCAAAATATGCCCAAAGTCGTCCAGCAGAACATACATGTGAAGATTTTCCAGCTGAAAACATTATGAAAGTTCAAAATTTTAATTTCTCCTAAGGTCTAAAGTATTGAACTGAAAAGTGATGACTATGCGGATTTTCCTTTGATCGTTGTGCGACAATGCAACATTTGCTTCAAAATTTGTGTGGTCAAAGAAAAGGCCAACTCAACAAATTCAGGACCACTTTCCACACTTGGAAGATGATTCCCTGACATGTTCCAGTTAAGGACAATGGAATTTGAGTCGCCCTGAAGATATGCAACCCTCAAAGGAATCCTCTTGTCCTACTCATAAGTCATTTTCATTCATGAACCAAGAGAGGGAAGAGGGATTCAAAAAATTCTATATAAACAGGCCATGGGAGGACCAAAGAGAAGAAAATGTTATGTTGGCCAAATTGCTATTAGAGTAATCCTTCATTTCATTATTGAAGCAGAAGAAGTAGAGCACTATTGTGTTGGTAGAATTTCTTCTTAACAATCCACCAGTCTAGTGTGGAGAGGATTTCACCATTGAGAGAGCCTTGATACTTCTTTGATAAAGAGGAGAAGGTTGCAAAGAGAGTGAAGAAAGGAACCTCCTTGCTGAGGATATTTTAGCACCATAGCTCAAATAATTCTCTTCAACTGTTTAGTATTCTTCTATCTGTATTCATCTTCTACCACCAAAGTCAATAAAGGGAGCCATTTTCCATAATTGTGTTGACTTGTTTGCTTCATTAAGCATTATTTGTGTTTTTATCTCTTTGTTTTATTTTATGTTTTTATATGCATTTTTTTCACCATTTGCAATGCTTTGTTTCTTCATGCTTGTCCACTGACACCAACCAAACAGTTTGTATTTCTTTCCATGGAACAACCAACTACTAAGAAGGTATTTGATGTACACCATTGCTACAAAACCACTACAACAATATTGGTGACTCCACTATTGTATTTTATTTACTCTAACAATTGTGTTTGCAAGACCCTATCTTTGCATTATCACCTCACAAGGCATTCAACATCTCTCTGGAATTTTTGTAGGGCCTTTTGGACCTATTGGTGGCTGAGAAACTTGCTTCTTCATATTTTTTCTATCGACTGCATGAATTTCTTATAGATAGACGCATAGGCTGCAACTTTTTCTCAGATAGATATGCAACTGTGTCTATGCATGTAAAAACTCGCGTAGTTTCCAGAAAGCAAAAAATTCCTTGTAATTTCACTTTTTTCAGGTGATTGGTAGCCATTAGTGAATTACCTTCACCTTTGCAATTTTTTTTTCCAGTTAGTTTAGATTACTTACTTTCTTTACTAATCACATTTAGTAGAGTTATTATATTATATTTATTTTATCTGCAATTCTTACATAGCTTAATTAGGGGGAAAAGTAAGTGGCCAAATTCCAAATATATTTTTCAATCTATTTTGCTAGTTTTTGCAAATCACATAGCTTAATTAGTAAAGAAGTAAGTAGCCCATCATCCACAAATCTTGTTACTAAACAAAGCATTTTTCATTTCATTAGTTTTGGGACTAGGGCCAAGTGTCATTATAGAAAGTAAGTATTCTATGCTTCCCTTGCATCTTTTAGACGAACTTGGGCTAGCATATGAAAGATTTCTTAAAGCACTTGTGTTTCCCATATTCTTTTAGGCACACATAGTGTAATAGGAGAAAGAGTAAGCGGCCCATTATCTGCACATCATTTATTTTTCATGTAAGGAACAATTGAGATCTAGTGTAATTAGGAAGATATTGTAACATATCACTGAATATCCACATCTTATCACACTTAGCATGTTCACTTTCTCACTTGCACATAATTACACATCACACTATAAGCTTCTATAAGCTTTGTATAAGAAGGCATCCAACTTCCATAGATTTTTGTACTTAGCTTGTTTTGGCTTACATCTCACACCCTAAGAAAATAAAGACCCTTAAAAGAAACAATAGGTTGAACCAACTAAATTCCCCACAGGGGACACAAAAGAGCTTCTTGTTCAGGTTAGGACCATTCGGGGTAGGCATCCCATAAGCCGGCATGGTCATGTTACATATTTGAGACATAGTAGTTGAATTTTAGGATGCTTAAAATCCTTCAATCATCCTAGGGAAAAGAATACTCGAGCACGGTAGAGACCTCATTCAGAGGGGGTTTGGCTTAAGTCTAGTGTGTGTGGTACTATTTGGGGCCACCCGACCCGTCTAGTGCTCAATATTGGTAACTGACTATCAATAAGATAAAGACTCGAATGCTCATGTGGGACGAAGATACTTTAGTGGCCAAAATCTAGGGCATCCATTCCTATAGGTGGAGGTGCAGGAAACACCAAAGTCTCATCTGTTACCTTGGTTGATTCTTCGGCTACTGGAAAGCGTAGCTAGTTATTTTGAGACATTTCCACAATATCCATCAGAAGATATCTCCGCAAGGACCAGTTACTTTTAGAGTGGAAAGGATGATTAGGTCTTTATAGGATCTTTTATCATACACAAAAACAAATGAAAACCATTTTTTTTGTTTGATTAATCACATAGTCTAAGTTAAAAGGAAAGTAATCATTTTATTTATGTAATTTATTTGATTTGATAACTATCCCCTTCCCTAAATCAAAAAAAGTAGAACACACTCTACTCAACACCATAGGGGGGCCCACAACTCCCCGTCAATCTAAACGCTTTCAAAACCTCCCTCCATTACCAGGAGGAGTGCCAGGTCTCTTTCCATCTAGGCGCAGAAGACACCACACAACTACCATTATAGGATATTCTTTTATCAGTGAAACATTCCTTGGAACTCCTCCTCATCAAAGTACCCCATCAACCACCCCTCAGAGAATCCCCTATAACTCTCGTCTGGGGTTTCCAGGTGGTTCTCACCAGGGTAACCATCCTCATCATGGAACCCCTATACATATAGCTATTCAAAATCATTTTGTGATGGTGGATAACTCACAAGTCTCATTTTTAGCTTATTTAAACCTTCCTTATTTAAGCAAGCTAACCAATGACCCATTTGCAAATAACTAGCATTGGCCACCCATTCCCACCAAGCTCCCTCCAGACATTCCAAATTTGAAGGGAAGCAGGGAGAGGACCTAGGAAATCATGTCATGACCTTTCACCTGTGGTGTTCATCCAATAGTATCATAGATTATACTATTTGATTACGACTGTTTCAATGCACCCTTAGAGGGTCTGCAAAAAATTGGTATATTGACCAACCTTTTGCATCACATGGGAACTTTAGCTCCCTAGTCATAACATTCCTTACATTCCTCAAGTTCCCATTCCACCAAGACTCGGGCTTGGAACTCCTTACCCATTTCAAACAAACATTAGCTATACACACATTAGATCACATCCATCAATGGCAGAAACAACATAGCTTGTGTAAGGCACATTTAGAAGACAAACTCCTCCTCAACCTATTTTTTAGATCTCTCACATCATAAATCACAAAATATGTGGCGGATTCATTTCCAAAACATTAGGAAGATGCCATTAGAAAATAACAACAATTAGAGCTTATATACACACAATCTAGATACCTTTACCATGTTCTTCTAGACACCCTACGCCTGTAAACTTTTAAATAAGGGACACCAGGCACATCCAATGTTGTTGATGGATTGATTGGGCCGCCCAAAACCAACCCAACAACACCTTCCAATACCCTGGATACAATTACTATGGCCAACCATTTAGTGCCATAGAACCACCATGCCACACAGGCTATTACCATGGTCAACCTATTCCTATGAAGAATATTGTTATGTAGGTCAACCAATACCAACCCACGCAAGGTGGCCAGTAGCCTCCCATGCAAGGTGGCCCATACCACCATAGGAACATGGAAGCAATTCCTCCTTCCCAAAACTCATATGCCAGTCAGGGACAAGGGAACCAATATTTCTCTTTTCTCTCACCTCAACAGAATAACCCACCATCACAAGCTAATGTACTGGTTGATATAGTGCCGCCTTCTCTCACTCAACAACAACAATCGGTTGAACAACTAGACACAACTAACCCACCTAATGTTGATAACAAAAACCAAAGAGAAAGCCAAAGGGAGAGCCTAGCCAAGGGGACAACAATCAACAATAACCTCTGTGAACCAGTTGGGGGAAACCCCAACCGGAACCAAAACGAGGGACCGACCAATATTAACAACCCACAAAGGAAAGAAAAGAACAAAAATCTACGCACTAATCACACTTGTGCCATTTGTGGTAAATATGGTCATTACACCCATTATTGTCCTCAACTCCTTGAGTAGAAAAGAATGAAATAAAATGGAGGGAAAGGGGGGGAAAGCCAACAACCTTCAATGATGCAACATCCCTTACCCCATAAAGGAGTGGTAAATACCCAGCAGGAAAACTACCAACAACACCAGAACCATCTTGAAGAAAGTTCCTAAAGTGCCTCAAACTATGACATTTAGATGGCAAGCAAGATGTTCTCTTGTAGACACGCAACAAGGAGTACGAAACTCCACCAGAAACCAACCCTTCCACCTCGACTACTGAAAAACCTATAGAACCTTTGACAATCCCTCGATACACCATGGAACCCATCCGAAATATGGTTAAAGGTCCTTTATGATGAGTTGGACTAAACTCAAAGGTTACTCACAACTATAGCATAGTTGATGACTTAGCTCAAAATCCTTCAGTGATGTCAGCATTAGAATTTTTGCAATCATGCCCAACCTAACAGAAAGTGTTACTTTCTGCATTAGGAGTAATTGATCATGTCAATTCTCATTTAATGGTCTTTAACTTGGACAAAGCCACCTTGTTCCTACCATCAACAATCACTTTTCAAATTCTTGTCTTCATCCAAAATATCACCATCCATCGTTGCATAGTCGACAAGGGGGCATCCACATGTATTATGTCCAAAACAGTTTGGAAAAAACTTGGATCTCCTGAACTCAAACCATCTGACATCACTCTCATAGTGTAAGTTGGGCACCCTTCTAATACCGTAGGCCTATACCAAGGAATTCTAGTACAAATGGTCAGTAAAACTGTGCTCATAGACATCAAAGTATTGGATGCACAATTGGATTATAATATCCTTCTTGGCCGAATTTATATCTATGAAATGTCAGCAGTAGCATCTTCTGTATTCAGGGTGATTATGTTCCCCCATGACGGGAAAATTATTACAATTGAACAACTCACATACTATGAGAAGAAGCCACTAACTTCCCCTGATGGTGTGCTACCTTTTGTCAGATCTTCTTCTAAATTGGTCACAACTTACACTGAATTCTGCCCAGGACAATTTAAGCCATAAATGCTCCTCAAGACATTCCCAGGAGACCCACCTATGATAGAGGATACTCCTCTGGATACATGAGCCCTAGTGTGCATGATGAGTTCATCAAACACCCATCAAGATTAGGAACTAGTTACAAATAACAACAACAATGTTGTTCTTGATCCTTCAGTCTTACCATACGCTATCACCCAAACGCCATTCTTATTCCCTCCACTTGGTTTTGTCTTCCACTAAGTCATCACAACACTCCCATTGGCCAATATGGCTCTGGAAATATCGGTCTAGTATCTAGCCCCTTAGGCCATGTCAGTAAACTCAAGTATCACCTTGACAGGTGTCATTCTTGTACCCCGTCCTCAAGATAACACACCACAAAAATAAATTCCTACCTCGACACTAGTCCGTGCTAAAAAAAGGGATAAGCAAAAAGGAAAGAAGGTGGAAGCTTCAAACGCTTCCTCCTCTAGGGTACCTCCACCTTGTGCTTTGTGTGAATTAGTTGGGCACCCTACCAATATGTGCCCCGAGTTAGACAAATTAAAAGCTCTTCTACATGCCCCAAAAGTGTCAGTGAATCCTCCTCCCCCTACGGGAGGAAATACCACAATTTCATGTTATAAGGCATTGTGCACCAATAATGCATTCACCATATGCATGGAATATGAGAATTACACTCATCATTTCCTAGAAATACCTCGATATCAAGATGCATAATGTGCACTTGCCCAAGCCAATACCGTGACCCCATCACTACTAGCCACACAATGGCAGATGATGGGTCAAAAACCATTTTTTATGTCACGAGGGAAGAAGCTTCATGCTCATATCCCTCTTCTGTTCCATTAATCTCCTTCCATGCACAGAGGCAACCATAATCAATGACACCCCAACATACCTCCACGTGTGCTTTATGCAACGAACTAGACCATTTCATAGACTAATGCTCCAAGTTACAGGTATTTTGGAGATATTACCCTAATCTACAACCCAACCTAAGCAACAGAACTAGACACAGGCATCATAATTTCCACATTTGTGTAAGAAACCACCATACTCGATTTTTCCCATACCTTTCTTGATTCCACGAACTATTGGATTTCATGCATTGATTCATCGTTGAGAACTCTAATCTAGTCAAATGAGATACCCGATCCCCAGATAACACCACACCAATGGGGGATGATGGATCTAGGTCCATATTATGGGTATTCAAGGATAAAACCCCTCTTGAGCCAAAGTTAGGCATCCATCAACGTGTCAACCCCAACCACCATCGGTCTGGATCTAGAAGAAAGAAAAAACAACCTCAAGCCACTTTGTCCAAATCATCCCACACATGTGCCCTGTGTGATAGACCCAACCACCTGGTAAATCAATGTTGGGAATTGGGAAATATTAAAGTTCTATTTCACTTGTTGGTCCATATTCCGAAACCTAACCACACTAAACATTCATGCCATCAGTGGCACATCTACTCTCAAGTGCACCATACGTGGAACTTTCAGTACCTTCCATGTTTCCAAGCAACAAGAGCAGCATTGGACAATCTCACATTGGGAACCACCCTCATGATAATACTCATATCTAGAGGTTGTTGACACCCAGGATTTCCCCACCTCATGACGCCAACCAGGCTTCATCATGTCACGCTATGGATGATATCGATACCCACACCATTTATAGTGTTAACACTAGTTCTATGTGCAGTATTTGCACTAATAACTCTCATAGATTTGAGACATGTCATATGTTGCAAAAATTTAGACAACTTAGGATTCAGGATCAACCTCATCACGAGGAAGAAAATTATTTCCCTCAGACTCCACCCAGGTTGCAACAACTTCCTCCCACTCATTATCAACCCACCATTACAGAAATTCTACCACCACATAATAATGATGACGACACACAACATCACATACGATTCATTTCCTCATTCTAGGAACCATTATTCGTGTTGTCTGCTCATCATTTTTTGGTGTCGAGATTGCTAAACCCACCACACTAGTGGTACCATCACCAATGGTGTAGACGCATCGCATCTACACATTTTCAACTTTGATAGATTCTATGACATCAACCATCTAATCATGTTCTTGCTTTTCAACTAGCATAGCTAGGCCTAAACTCCACCCTCATGGCCTCACGCAACCAATTCAATACTAGATAATATTTTTCACTCAGAAGAAGACATTCTAGAGGCCATGATGGAACTTGAATGTCGATGGGATGTCATGCACCATCATAGGTTCTTTCTACTTGAAAAAACAGTTGTGCCTATTTATGCACAAAGACACAATTTGTGTGCCATAGAATCAAAAGATTTCCTGCCTCTAGGACAAGTAGATTTGTTTAAGAATCCCATCCCGGAACCAAATGCATTTGTGGAAGGGAACATGTTGAATATCTCACCTACCAGTAAGGTCAATATTTCAAGCAAACCTGGCATAGTCGAAGAGATCCAATTGGGGGCAGCATGCTCTCAAGAGGAGGTGGTGTCATATACGACCTTGTTTTAAGAATATAGGGCCATATTTGCATGGTCTTACTCAGAAATTCTAGGCATCAGTCCCAACATCGTGGAGCACCATAATGACACCTGACCTAATGCTCACCCTGTTAAGCAGAAGAAGTGTCAATTCCACCCTTTCAGAGAAACCTTTAGGTGCTCCTTCCTGTGTTTTTGTTACATCTTGATTTTTAGTTCCCATATTTTTATGCACAGATGTTTTCACTTGGGGTATTAGCTTCTGAAGTTGCAGGTTATCATATGCTTCTAAACAAACTCATTCCCATGGTGCCAATTAAGAGTTAAGGTATCATTCTTCACTCAAAATGGTAGGCTTCCTCCAGAATTTTTGCATATCCTAACATCATTTCTCTGAAACGCACCATAGGGTCCATCATATCGACCATGTTTACCACTATTTCCCCATGCACATGGTAAAACTCCCATGACTGGTTGATAGAGCCTCCCCACTCATGGATCACCTCATGTTATAGACCCGCATGTTCTATTTGGAATCCATGATCATATACTCTGGCTTGGGAGCCATCTCACTTGCATGCCTTGAATATTAGCCTCATTCCTCTCTTCTTCTCTTATGGTTAACCAACCCTACTCCCGGTCCACCTTATTCATTTGCGAAAAATAAAGACAAATGATCTCCCATATTCTACATTTTTCCTATCATCCCTCTATATAGCATAAGATCATTAGCATCACTTCATTCACCTCATCAACCCAAAACCAAGACCAACCAATGGGCCCCCCTCCCTCCACAAAATACACTTTACCTCCATCATCATGTATGTCATTGTTTTCATGGGGTACCCATCTCCATCTATGTACATCACAAACCACCTTTACATTCTTTTGGCAAGTGTACAATTTTTTTTAGGAAAACGGTTCCCACTTATATTTTCATGCCATATGCCCGACGACAATCCCTATGTTCCCCTAGTGAGAGCTTGCACATAATCCACATTCATTCACCCTCTTCACGTCATTCAAAACATACTTGCACCTACCCTAGATGTCCTACTGACTCCAGGGCCACTCCTCTCAAAAGAACTATTTTGAATGTTGCTACTCACATTATAGCTCTGACCTCGAGCAAGTTGTCCACATCCATTCATATCGTCAATTTTTATTATCATGCCTTACTGACCCACCTTATTACAATCTGTTTCACTACACAACTTGATTTCTCGAATCAACATTTATTGGTCCCTAACATACACTCTAATGTAAGGGTGGTATCATACTTCATGACCATTACAATTCTCTCATTTAGTCGATCACCCATGCATTGCATAGCACCTCACTTAGTAGTGCTTACATATTGATGTGTGGGAGGTACCCATAGTCGAATACTCATGCATCCATAAGCACCTCATTTAAGCAGTGCTTCACCTTATCTGATGCATGGAGGCACCTAGTTTGGTCTATTTGTCGAAGAAGCGCCCCTGTGGGTGTAAGCAGTTATAATTATCATCCATCAGAAAATCAACCACTCCAACACTGACTTAATAGGAATACTTCTTGTTTGATTGTAATAAATAGTCACTAGTCATCATAACAAGCATGGGACATGCCCGCCTCGTATAAGAACTTTTTTTCAGAGGATGGTTATCTTTTTTTCTAATTTAAGGTATTTCCCTACTCATCTCTGGAACAAGTTATTCTCTCTACCAAAAAATGGATCAGACTCTCAGTCAGAACAAAAAAATCATGATGTATTTCGGCTCTATGTTTTCTCCTAACCTCATACATCAGGGGGGAACTAATAACACCAAAAAATCATACACACATTTGTATAATCCAAAATATGCCCAAAGTCGTCCAACAGAACGTACAAGTGAATATTTTCCAACCAAAGACATTACGAAAGTTCAAAAATCTAATTTCTCCTAAGGTCTAATGTATAAAATTGAACTGAAAAGTGACGACTATGAGTTTTTTCCTTTCATAGTCACACAACAATGCGAAATTTCCTTCAAAAGTTGTGTGATCGGAGAAAAGGTCGATTCAGTAAATTCGGGACCACTTCCCACATTTGGAAGATGATTCCCTGACATGTTCCAGTCAAGGACATTTGAATTCAAGTCACCCTAAAGATATGCAACCCACAAAGGAATTTTTTTGTCCTACTCATAAGTCGTTTTCATTCATGAACCAAGAGAGGGAAGAGGGATTCAAAAAATTCTATATAAAGAGGCCATGGGAGGACCAAAGAGAAGACAATGCTATGCTGGCCAAATTGCTATCAGAGAAATCCTTCATTCCATTGTTGAAGCAGAAGAAGTAGAGCGTTATTGTGTTGGCATAATTTCTTCTTATCAATCCATCGCTCTAATGTGGATAGTATTTCACCATTAATAGAGGATTGATACTTCTTTGATAGAGAGGAGAAACTTGCAGAGAGAGTGAAAAAAAGAACCTCCTGGCTAAGGATTTTTGAGCACCATAGTTGAAAGAATTCTCTTCAAGTGTTTACTATTCTTATATTTGTATTCATCTTCTACCACCAGTAGCCAATAAAAGGAGCCATTTTGCATAATTGTGTTGACTTGTTTGCTTCATTAAACATTATTTGCGTGATTATCTTTTTGTTTTAGTTTTATGTTTGTATATGCATTGTTTTCACCATTTGCAATGCTTTGTTTCTTCATGTTTTCCCGCTAACAACATCCACACTGCTTGTATTTATTTGCAGGGAACAACCAACTAATAAGAAGGTGTCTTTTGGTACTCCATTGCTACAAAAACACTGCAACACATACTTAGGAAACAACAACTTCTAGATTGACTCTTGGGAACTCTCAATGACAACTCAAAACAATGCATGGAAGAATTACTTCCAATAAGTTGATCTATTTGGACCATGAAGCTAATCTCACATCATTTCCATACTTATAAAGCTATGAATTTAGTATGGATACAAAGTGCACCCTTCAATAAAGGGTAAGTTATGTGTAGTTAATGATTTTCGAACATGAAAATTCCGAGTCTGTTCAAAACTCGGAAACAACCAATACAAAAATTAATTTCCTTATTTCCAATCTTGTTTTTGGTTAGCAGTCATTAGAATCCAATAAATCCCTCTTTTGACTAGTAGTCAATGCAATCCATTTATATGTTTGTACATATTAGGTATCATCTAAAAAATTAATGATTAGTTTACTAATATTTTATTGAATATTATTTTAGTTTCATGTAACAGTTCAAGGTTAGTAGTCAATGAAATCCATTTGATATGTCTATAAACACACAATGCACGAAGTAAGAAATAAAAAATTAATGATTAGTTTATTAACTTTCTATCGAATATTAATTTGCACTAAAATAAAATAAAAAGACCCCTACAACATTGTTATCATTGCATAGCAATAACATATAGGATTCATGAAGAACTATTAGTTTCTCCATATATAAATTTCTTTTTGGTGATTTTGCAATGTTAACATTATAATTTTTAATAAAATTTTGGGTAACATCACTCTATCAAGGCATACCCAATAACATAATAATATAATAATAATATTAATATTAATATAATAATTATATAATAATATATATAAATAATATAATTGTTATTATTTATATAATTATTAATAATTGGTGTTTAAAAAAATACATATAATAATTATTAATGTGATTTATATCAATTATATTAGAAAATGTGTCATATAAGCCTTTAATTATATATCAATATAGTTATATTTACTATATGGATAAATGTGATTGTGCTAATTTTTAATAAATTTTTAAATAAGCCATGGCATACCCAACAAATTAGTGGAAAGTTTCATCACTCGATTTTCTTTGCTTTTCTTTGCTTTCAGTTTTCCTTGCCATCTACGAGTGCTATCAGCACATCCTAATTAAACTGTACAATGATATTGGGCATCTCTGAATGGCCGCTCCCCTTGCTTGCCATTGTTGAAAGGTGATTCTTAGTGTTCTTGACGCTAAGTTGCAGTGATGGGCATTCCAAAACAGACGCGGGACTCCCTTGCTTGCCATTGTTGAAAGGTGATTCTTAGTGTTCTTGACGCTAAATTGCAGTGATGGGCATTCCAAAACAGACGCGGGACTCACACTCATGTCGGTAGTCTGGTAGGTGAAGGTTGCTTTTCAAATTCACAGGCTACACATTCAGCAGGGTTCAGATTTTGCGCCACAAACAGTTGGATTCAGAGGAAACATCATGGCCGACATTAATTTCTCTGTACTTACGTGGTGATTGCAAATTAGAAATGCAGATAAAGTCAGGGAGTAACTGGATGAATAATGAGATAGACCCCAGCCCACCATTGTCGGATATGACAGTGATATGATTCGAAGTCAGTGTTTCAGCAATTTTAATACGAACTTTGATTACAGATGTCTGGCACGTGGGTTGGCTAAAAATAAAATTTGCAAAGCATAGTTCATAAAATGAAACTTACAATCGACCTAAGAATGTACCCACTTTCTAAATATGAAATTTATTCATAAGGATTTCAATAAATCATTGGCCGGAAAACTTGATAACATGGGAGAATGTCCCAGCGACTGCCTCGATCCACGAGAACTGCTAGGTACTCCGTTTGATGTCAAACCTCAAGTGGGAGCCATCCCAACGTAGAGATGTTGAATTTCAAATTGTTGTGATTCCATTTAAATGTTTTCCGCAGATATGTAAATGGTATATTCTTGTGATTTTATTTAAATGTTTTTGATGGTAATTTTAACCTTTGTATTGATTGCAGATTCCATATATTAATGAGTATTGGAAAAATAAGTTTATTTCTTCTATTTCTTATGTTTAAATATTTAGTAATTTTATTGTTTTTAAATATTTATAATTTTATTGTTTTTAAATATTTATATTTGTAATTAAAATTTTATTTTGTTAAATTTAAAATTTTTGTGATTCATAATATAAATGGATGTTTTTCAAATTAATCATATTATTAAAATTTTATTTATTAATTTAGATATCTAAATCTACATTGTAAAAAAAAATATTCACTTTTTATTTACTATTCTTAATACTCTTAATCTTGATGCTAAATTAATGCTAAATCGTGATGACATTAATGTGATTTTAAAAAAAATAAACAAAAATAAATTTATGCACAGCATATATCATATATCATGAAATTACAATTTCATGTAATCAAATTTTTATACCTTTAAAATCACTCCACATGTGCTCTCACGTCAACGACAATTTCTGGTAATCGATATTTTATACCTTTAAAATCACGAGAACATGCACTCCACATGTGCTCTCAGGTCAACGATAATCACCATATCTGTCTGTTTCTTTGCAATTAATTCGGAAGCAATAATAAAGTTCGTCTCAGCGACCATACTGGACTCTCGAGTACCGGTCCTATCTTAATTATTATGTTATGTCATACACCGAGTTCATAGAGCTCTGAAATGTCCGCCATAAATGACAATCTAACTAATCAGAAATATATGGAGTTGTTTAAGGAATTTGCCCGGACAGCTAAAAATAGTCAGAATTTTCAAAAAAAAATTGTAGAGACAGTCTTTGAATTGTGTTTTTGATGATGGAAATGGATTCAGCACCATCAAAAACATCTAGGACACCTAACATTTTGAAGTTTAACAACTATAACTTGGATTTACAAAAATCCTCGCCGGATTCTCTCGAAATATGACCGAAATTTCCATAACTTTCAGAACAACTCCTCCACCTCGTTAGACTACACAAAAATATATCAAAAAAAACTTTAAATAAGAAAATTACAACTTTTCGAAAATCAATTTGTATCCATATGTATGTCCCCATAAATAACAACCCAACAAACCTAAAACATATTAAAAACAAACTTTAGATAACAAAATTATGACTTTTTCGAAAATCAATTTGTATCAATTTGTGTGTCGCTCATAAATAACAACCCAACAAACCAAAAACATATTAAAAATGAACTTTGAATAACAAAATTATGACTTTTCGAAAATCAATTTGTATCAATTTGTGTGTACCTCATAAATAACAACCCAACCAACCAAAAACATATTAAAAATAAACTTTGAATAACAAAATTAAAACTTTTGGAAAATTATATTAAAAACAAAATTTCAATAAAAAAATTAAGACTTTTCATCCATTTGTGCGCGCCAAAGGACACTAAATGTTTAGCTGTAGCAAGGTAGCACCAAAGAGTTAAGCACATCCGTAATTCCAAAATCAAATATAAAATTTAATTATTTAATATTATTATATTTTAATTAGAAACTTTAATTATATAATATTATTATATTTTAATTCTTTTTAAAAATAATTAAAGTAGAGTTTTGTATACGGTAGGATAATATCTTTATAGTAAAAATTATGTGGTTACTATTTAGGGCCACAGTAAATGAGTTTTACTTAATTAGAATATATTACAACTTAGATATAAATGTTTTTGTAGAGATGCATTTGATTATGGATTGATGAAAATTGATGATAGAGGCTCAGTGCTTTATTTTAGTAAAAAGTCCAAGGGAGCAGATTTGAAAACGAGTAGTTGAAGCAAGTATAGTTGAAAACTGGTTGGACTCTTACTCACATAAGCATATTGTGTTCATATGTATTTCTAAAAGATATAGAACATTTTCCTCTTATTATTATAATATAGACGAATGTAGAGATGGATTACATTATGATAAGGACTGCATTATGATCTATTTCTATTTTCTGAATCAAGTTTAGACAAGGAAGATTGTAATTTTTATGGTTCACTTGTAATGTTATAAATGATCTACATGGATGTTGAAGTGGTTTACATCATTTATTCTAAGCTAATGTATTTCATTCATTAATATTAGCTGGTTAAATATTGTAATATAAGAAGTGACTAAACCATATAATATAAATAATATGATGTTTAATATTTTTAAATAATAATTATAAATTCAATTTTTTCTCTGAAATATAATAAAAATTCCAACATAACTTTATATAAATTTTCAATAATTTTTTTTTTTATTTCAATTAATTTCATATTGACAAATATCTTTTCAACCAAATAAACTAAAAACTATATACACATAATTTATTTTGCAAATATACAATAACATGCCACAAGTTTATTTAAATAACCCCGGTACATTTATACCACAAGTTTTAAATAACCCCAGTACATTTATAATCATGCCAATGCTGTACTATCGGTTCACATACAATCCACCCAAAAAAAAACAAATATTCAGTTATCTAACTAGATAACCTATGAAAAAGACATCATGATTCCTATCAATGCTGTACTATCTGTTCAGAGACAATCCACCCAAGAAAAACAAATATCATAGCTGTTTGAATGCTTCACATCTCCATAAATCATAGTAAAGTAAAGAAAGTGGAGCAGGTAATCCTGGAAGGAGCTAGTAAACTACATTGACGAACTCATAGTCGAAGGTGAGCGAGAAGTGCGCCCAAACCTAGGCCAACTTCCTTTCTGAGCGACTTGAGATCTTTAGTTGTAACTGCCTTGTACAGTTGAGGACACTCCTCACTGATCAGTTCCCCAGGAGCGAGAATTTCTACTTCGTCCGAGAATAACAAATAGAACGCTATAGACAGCCTGCTCCTTTTTGGGCCGCCATGGATCACACGGTGCTCTGAGCTGCGGTATCTGCCATTACTCCACATCTGCCATTTACATTAACTATTTAAATTAATGGGCTCTTTTGATCAAATTATTTGACTTTAGTTTTAAAATATTCTGATAATTATAAATAAAATAAATTACTTGACTTGATAACCCTAATCCTGATTCTAAAATGCACATTCCAGTTAAAAATACCCAACACCCAACAGTGTACAGAAACGAAAAAAAATAATTGATCACCTGTAAAGAATCACCAATGATAACAACAAATGACCCAGGCAAGGGCTTGCTATCAACCCACTGTCCTTCCTTTGTTCGGATCTGGAGGCCACCCACATCATCCTCGTAGATAATAGTAAGGCCGCCCACATTTGTATGGCCTTTGTACAAATTCTCCTCATCAAGTGATGCTTCAGCGACTTTAGGATAGAAATTGAAGCGTAGTTTCTCGTCAAAAACAGATGATCCGTACTGTTTACCCACGTTCTCACCCAAACTGTACATAATGAGTTTTAGCATTCCATTTGATAGCTCACTCATCCCAGACATGTATTCAGGTATAGTCTCTCTGCAACACATTATCAAAAAAATATTTTATTTATATCAAAAATAAAAAATAAACACTAAAAATAAACTATATCACTTCCTTCTTCGAACTTCTATTGCATCAATTTGAAACAAAAAAAATACCGAGATTTATAGTTAAAAAAAATACCGAGATTTATAGTTTCCTTGGGGGCACAACTTGGAATATATCTCCTCAACTATATGGGGACTGTGGAAAGTCATGCTTTCAGGCATTGAATCGTCTTTCCCAAGAGGACCTATTTTTTATGGGCAGTAATTAGTAGAATACGAGGGGAAAATGTCCCCTTCTTTGATGTCAGTGGGCAGTGCAAGCATATCTCGAGCAACGGAGTCCATTGTTTGAATAACATTTGGGTCGATTCCATGGTTGATGACACGGAAGAAGCCCAATTCCCTGCATGCCTCTCTCACTTTCTTCACCTCTTGCTCTTCAATATTGCTGCTTCCTCCACCTTTAAGGAGATTAAGATCGATGATGGGGAGAGGGAATTGACAGGATGCCATCACTCGATTGGGTTGCGCTCTTCTCCGTTGAAGGATAACAGGAATTGGCTGCCCTGTCTTATATAACTCAATTATTACATTATAATATAACATAATTATATAACTCAATTATTACATTATAATATAAATGTGATATAATATACAATTTGTTTTTTAGTTTTTTTCAAAACAATGGTTAAGGAGTGTTTCAGAGTGTTTGAATAGTTATTTAGATGGTGGAAATAGATTCAGAACCATCAAAAACCAAACCATTGGAGCACTTATAATCTTGAAATTTGACATTTATAATCTAGATTTCTCAAAATTTATACCAGATTTTTTTCAAAAATTTCCTCATAAGAGTGTTTAATAGTTTAAATAGTTATTTAGATGGTGGAAATGGATTCAGCACCATCAAAACGAAACCCTTAGAGCACTCAAAATCTTGAAACTTGACATTTGTAATCCAGATTTCCCAAAATTTCTACGACATTTTTTTTCAAAAAATTCTTTGAATAGTTATTTAAATAATGGAAATAAATTCAGCCCTATCATAAACCAAATCATTAGTTGAAACTTACTTTGTAATCTAGATTTCCAAAAAATTCTATCACATTTAATCAAAATCTATATAATTTTTTATTGAAAATATGGCCTCCATTTAATCAAAATCTATATAATTTTTTATTGAAAATATGGCCTCCTTTATGTTGTCTTTTATTCATCCAATGGCCCACGGCCCACACATCGACAATGTTCAACATTTTAAACGCTAGATACCTAACATATCAGCGGCTGGTCCAGATTCACGTGGTTTCTACTGCTCAACCAAAATCCGAATTTAAGCAGTCACCATCCAGTACAGACCCGCTGCTCCTCCAAAATCCAAGGACCCGGGGCCATGCAAAAGCTTCACTGGCTGGTCCAGATTCACGTGGCTTCTGCTCGTCAACCAAAATCCAATTTTAAATTGTCGGCACAGACTAGCTACTCCTCCAAAAGCCAAGGACCCGTAGCCATGCAAAAGCTTAATAGAGACAGCAACTCGTCCAAATTGACTTACCGATTAATGCCCGTTCACTATAACACAAAGTTCATTCTACAAACATGAAATTAGAATAAAGAAAAAAAAAATTATATGTTCATAATTTTATAAATTAGTTTAGTAATATAAACGAGCAATTATGCAGAGAGGTACAAACTACAAACATGAAATTGGAATAAACAAATAGAAACATTTATATGTTTATATTTTATAAATTAGTTTAGTAATATAAACTAGCAATTGTATATAGAGGTGCAAAGAAACGGTCATTGGAGGAAAATGGGGAAGGAAACTCTCATTTTGTGTGAAATGTTACGCTGTAACATTGATGTCACATTATGGGGAGAGCAATGCCATGTTGAAGGGAACAAATTTTCTGATCTTAGCACCTTGAACCACTCTAATCCTTGCAATCAAAGGCAGTCATGATGTAGAGTTCAATGGAAGGACTATTCGAACTATCCCCACCACTTCTCTTCTTATAAAACCAGATATTGTTGAAACATGTCAACTCTAGCAGTTCTAGGAAACAGGTTTCAATAAAACCAGAGTGTCCTCAAAACAAAGGTCTCCACAATGACCACAAGGAATAAGAATCAGAGGTATGTAAACTTTGTTCTCATACAACAATGCAGCCAAGGACTAGGGTTGTTTTAAGGAAGGTCAAAAGCCACTAAATATTTTTGGGTGTTTGAGAAAGTGAGAAATGGAGGTCCTTGTGATTGATTTGGAGCCATACGGGCAGATCTTGATGTGGTTCTGATTCCAAACGTGACCCAATCAAGCCTGCCTATTACCCAAATGGCGAACTCAAGTATGGTATGGATTTGAAGATTTTATGCAAGGAAGGGGTGAAGTCTCTGCCTGTTACCCAAATGGCGAACTCAAGTATGGTATGGATTTGAAGAGTTTATGCGAGGAAGGGGTGAAGTCTCTGAAAAAAATAGGGGCATTGGTGGTCATAGACTATAGGGGCCCAGTAGAGGTTAACTACAGGGTTTTGGACATTAAGGAAACATATTTTGAGAAACTAGATGACTTCAAGCACCAATAGGAGCACCCACATCTTCATTATCATTTTTTTTTACAATATATGGTTTCCTCAATTTGCATATTTTCCACCCTTGATTTTGTTTATATTATTAGTTCATTTACAAAGTCATAATGGTGTTGAAAAATACCTAATTTAGATTTTTAAGAATTTAAGTTTCATCAAAATCATCATCTTTTAAAAAATTATTTAATTGAGATATCTTTGAGATCAAACCTATATTCTAATGAATAAAATGGTAGTTACAAGCATTATACATTTTTCAATTGGAAAGTTTTCACCATTTTTCAATTGGAAATTTTTCACCAGTAAAACTACTAAGGCTACATATGGCTACATATTGGCACCCTTTACCAAGGCTACATATGGCTACATATTGGCACCCTTTAGATGGCACCCTTTACCAAGGCTACATATGGCTACACATTGGCACCCTTTAGATGAGACCATATTGATGTTTACAGTTTTTTGGACACATTGACTATAAGTTGAACTCATGTACATGATTATTTATTCATGTATATGATTATTTATTGCAACTATTATGGGTTTCTTCTAGTTCCAAAGAACCATCAACACTTTTGGTATAATATTATCCCACTGTCTGTTGCTCACAGTTCCCATTTTCTAGATTTAAGACACCATCTTACCTCCCCTTCAAATTTATGGCTGCAAGTTATAGCTCCAAAAAATCCCCAACGCATATGGGAGGATAATTTTATGCAAGATGTCAGTTTTCAAAGTGGCCAAGTGGTTATAATATTGCATCAAAATCAATGTGTCCAAAAACATGTAATTAAAGGCAGATAAAATTAGTTAACGATATTGCAAGGTATAAAACATTGTTAAAAAATTCACAAAAATAAATTTACAAAAGGGAGAATGGGTTGAATTTCATATTCAATTATGAATCATAATTCTTATCGCCCTTAGAAATAATGCATGCTTACAAATAAGGAATTTCCTGGAACTTTGGGGTGACAAAGACAAAGTATACAATTGGCAATCAATTCACATGTAGTTATGAAAATGGAAATCCATTGAGTCTAGCTTGAATTAGTTGTATACATGTAATGCACTTGTAAAGACTGGTGAATTCAGTTCATTGCTAGTTTGAGTATATCAAATATAATTATCACATTTCCAATGGTTTTAATAGATAAAGAAAAAAATTAATAATGCTTATCAATGCACTCAAAGTAGAAGAAACCCTTCATAATCTCTTTCCATCCTGCCTTGCCACTTCAATAGTTGCAAGAGTTCTTTTTGTGACAACAATTTCATGCATTTCAGCTTGGAAATCACCCCCTTTGTAAGCCACTCAAGCTGCTTTGCAGAAAATGCAGAGCAAATCAATATGTTAGCCTTGTAATTCAGATTCTCAATAAGCTTCAAATTGATATATTTGTAAATAGTGAAATGTTGAATCCTACTACATGTTTTCCATCTTGGATCAGCAAGAAACCAATGAGGAGATGGACTTCAAATTTTTGACCATTTCTCAACCAAATGTAGAGTCATAAAGTTAAGGTCATAATGATAACCTGCAAATAAAGTCCCTTAATTTCCATGCCTTAATGATCACTCCCTGTAGGAGTGAGCAAGTGAGGTCCATCCCATCATCAGTGAGAAAATTAAAGGGAAACAATTGGTGGTAATAATGCCTAAAATTATTGCAGATTAATAAAGGTTTTGTAACTTGAAAACTTAAACTAGGATATGTCCTAGAATAATTTAAATATCTATTGCAACAGTGAAATAAATGAATCTTTTGAAAGCCCAAACCCAATACCTGCCATCTCTTCCACAACCTACCTAGATAACTGAATAAATATACTCGAAAGGGGGCCAGTAATAATGTAATTTTTTTTTTTTTTAAATTAACATAAAATACAAGTACTATGAGAATAAATAAGAAATCATATATCTAGATCACCTCGACAGTTGATATCATCATAGAATCCCATCCATCCATAGTATCTTCCTATTGTGGGAACCCTTCTAACACCACAAGATCATAATTTAACTTCTGGAACTGAAGGAAAATATAGGAGATCATGAAGAGAATATGATTTAGTAATAAAGTCTAGGAATATTTGCTAAACAAGGAAACAAAGGTCGAACACCAAAATAAACATGGCATCCTGTATCAGACCTTAAAGCACGTCTCCAATGGTCAAGGGCCCACTCTCCACATGCACCTCCATTTGAAATAAACACCAACAGGAATATGGGTTGATATTCATTTGGTACATCTTCGATTTTCATTTACATCTCTTTGTCTACTACAACTCTAGGCAATTCAACTCCTTTTGGTGTCACTCCTATCTGTTCTCCCATATATTCAAGAAAAGATAAATTATGATGTATCAAATCCCATCACCATTCTACCTCAATTTATGCTACATTTGAAAATATTTACAAACATACATTGTAAACTTAATTTATAGTCTAAACTCTCAACTATTATGATTGAAGAATGAGATTATATACACACAACATAATATGCACTTGTTATCTAAGGATTTCCACCTACGCAAATATTTATTTGGTCTAATGCAACAATTAAGGAATTCAGAAACATTGTAGATGTCAGGTATAACTACATTCATTACAAACAAAATACAACATATATGAACAAACATAAAATATTAAGTGCATATCAAATCAAGCATTCGACATAAGATAAAGAAGCCCATTGTAGTGCTAACATACATTACATGAGAGAAGCACCAAGATGATCACTAGATATATTCATGACTCTTACATAACCCTGGAATGAGTTTTTAAATATGGAAATCTTTCTCATATTTATCTCACCAGTGCTCTTGTTCACCTAGGTTACAAAGCAAGAAGCATTGGCATCATGACTCTAGCATTAGAATTACATTGCCTTGAGCTCCATCTACCAAAAGGTATTGAGTATGTCCTCATATATGTTAAGAGTAAGATGTTACACTAACCAGTGTCGTATATCAATTTTCCCAACATTTGTGTTGGTCCCTTTGTTCCGATTGGAGACATAGTTGCATCAACCCAGCTGACAGCAGAACCTAGGTTATGCTAGCTAGAATAAGGACAACTGTCAAGAATAAAGAGAATCAAGGTTCACATCAACTAGGGCTAGGATATCCGGTCGTGATGCAAATTTTTGAGGAACAACGTGGTGGGAGACTACGGGATGTTAGAGATGCATGTGCCAGACTACTAGTGTATAAAATTGATTTCACTAGTAAGGAGCCAATGACATGGGTGAACCTTCCTGCCTAAGGGTACAACTATTTATATATAGAGGTTTTAGACCATTTTGTGTTGGATATTACGCTAGAATGTGATGGGTGGGTCAATAGTGAATATTAATTTTGGTATCCAATACCTTTTGTGAATATATTTTTCTATTTTCTACAATGAAAAACCTACAATGATCTTCTAGATATTAGTGAATATTACTGGAATGAACCCACTATTTCAAATACATTTTATGGTGTTATTAGAGTATTCCAATGATGTCTTTTGTCTAATTTCATAGTCTTCTATTTCTATCGTTAATTCTCTGATAATACTCTCATAACACAACAAAAACAAATATAATTCCCTTATGACACATATATTATTCCCTATCATGCGTGTAACTATCCTCACATTCTTATGACACATTATATCAATTATGAATTAAACCTAGCAAATAGGCATTAATTGCAAAATTCCCATGAAAATATATTTACAATAACTTTTTGAATTTTTGCACTCAGAAATCTTATTAATTTTATAACCAAGTCATATAAGAGTTTAAGTGAGAATTAAGGGTTTTGTGAAATAAACAAAATTGAGACCATTGGTTGTCATTTTCAACGTACAATTGAAAAGGGGAGTTGCAATTCCCAATGGTTTTTTAATAGAATTCTTATTAATTTTACTCAATATTGTGAAGGGAAATATTATGAATGGAACTTGCTTTCACAACAACTTCAACAATTTATATATATGATTGACTAATCATCCTAGGTAGGGCTCCAATATATGCACACCATTTATCACTTATGGAATTAAGAACAATTAATTATTTATCCCAGATAACAATGTTTAACATAGGAATCAAAATATAACATATATTGTGCATACCTATACAATGTGCTTGCATGATTGCTCACCACCCTGTCTAAGAAGAATAAGATTACAATTATCTTCATATATCTCAACATATGGTTCTTGAAGGAAGAAGTGTTCTTGCCCTAAAGGATTATTGCTCATAGTAAATATTGTTATTGACATTTCTATACTTATAACATCCGACTAAGAATGTGAAAATGCAAAGGTTGAGTACACTCAAAGAAGTTAGAAGCCACCAAAAGTAGTCTAGACAAGTTTTGTTCAATTTTCCTACAAACTAGTAAGTTCCCTTGCTTCTGCAACTAAGATTCTCAGTAAATGAAATAAGGACGTTGCTAAGGAAACTACCAACCTGTAAAACACTAAGATACCAATACTCATATTTCCATACCTGTGGTAGCCATTTGAAATTGAGACAGGCTCCTTCGACTATGTTATTGTTGTAGTCCTCACCTAGCATGGGCATCCAGTAGCCTATCATATTGAGACACTTTTGGACATAATTCAAAAGTATCTCACCTATGATAAAGAGATGTATTCCATTGTGCAGGCTTGTAAGTAATGGAAGAATTACATTTTGGGGAAGAATATGGCCATCTACACCGATCACTGACCTCTTTAGTTTATACAGACACAAGGGAAGTTGCAAAACGATCACCATCAGAAGGGATCTATATATCTACAACAATTCCACTCGAACATTAAATACAAAAAGAGCAGAACCAATCATGTTGCAGACTGCCTTAGTTGGCTCCTAGTTTTAGCACGGACTACTATTGTCAACTCTTATGGCCACGAGATATCTGGATGGTCGTAGCAATACAAAAATGATCTAGAGTTCGCTTCCATATACTAGATGCTAGTAGATGGTAAAAAAGTTCTTGATTTCCAACTTCATGACGCATTGTTATGCTACCTGTGCCACCTTTGTGTCCCTTCAAGCGAGTGTGCCAAGATGATTCTGGAGGCGCAATATAGTCGAGTTGCGTGACACTTTGGTGTGGAGAAAACTGTGGTCGTACTTTAACAATACTTTTATTGGCCAAAACTCTGATAGGATTGTAGTAAATATATTAGATCTTGCACTGTCTATGACATTGCCAAACCAACCATCAAGAAGCAAGGCCTGTACACTCCTTTGACTCCTCGTAGTTAGCCTTGGGAATCCATCTCCATAGACTATCTTTTTGGCCCCCCTTCTACCGATCATGGTAATGACTGTGTATTTTTGGTCATGGAAAACTTTTCTAAGATGGCTATATTGGCAGCTTGCAAGAAGAGTATCACAGTAGAGGACACTGACAAACTCTTATTTAAATGAGTATGGGTATATTTTTGGATCCTACAGACCATTATATTAGCTCGAGATAGCTGGTTCCTAAGCACATTTTGGTCAAGCCTTTAGACAATATTGGACACCAAGCTCACCAAGTCAATTGCATTCCATCCCTAGACTGATGGCCACACATAGATCATCAACATGATGATAGTGCACATAATCCGCATGTACAAAATAAAAGCATCGACGAACCTGGGATGAGATCCTTCCCTATGTGGTAAATAGTTATAACAAATCTCTCCATAGCTCTACTAGTCGTAGTCCCTTTCAAGTGGGTCTACGATTTCAACCATTATGTTTGATTGATGTTTCCATGCATCATGCCACTACAAAGACAAAATCCACACATGTACTATTTGAGGATGCTAAAGAAACCATATTTATTGAATGCATCTAGCGCATCTGCCAACAAGTTCATGCCCTCTTGGAGAAGTCCAATGCCAAGTACAAGCAACGACATGATCAACATTAGGTGCCACACAAATTTAGGTGGTGAAAAATTTTTGGTTGCACTTGAAGAAAGAACGCCTTACCGGAGCCCATCAGAAATTTAGACCACTTCAATATGGGCCTTACACCATTAAAAAGGTTGTGGAAGACAATTATTTTTAGCTCAACATTCCCCCATTCCTTGGCCTACACCTAGTGCTCAATGTGGACTACCTTCGACCATACGTTCCACCAATACTGGACAGATCAGACATTAGACAACAACTCACGCAGAAAAAACCCAGACTGCATGGAACATGCCACAATTGATCGGATATTGGACACACATATCAAGAACACTCACTAGTAGAAGATCCAACTATATCTAGTTCCAAAAGTTGGCCAACTCCTACACCAAGGCAAGCGACTCACTAGGGACCAAGTTCAACAGAAATTTCCCCATCTTATGGAGGCACTCAATGCAATGGGGGCCACTACTTCCTAAGGGGGGAGGACTGATCCAATTGGATATTGGTGGCCACCCACTTATTCCACTTGGACCCCAACCATTATTTATTTCAGTTTTTCAATTTCCTTAATTGTAGTACAATTTACTATTTTTCATAGTTTTTTTGGGTCCTAAAGTTCCAGAGCTATTTTGAGGCCCTAAACGACATTTTTTTGGAAAATGGGAAAAATTTCATCTTCAATTAAAGTTTGTAGTCAAAATTTATAGTCCTCGAATAGATATTTCTAACGAGGTATTGTGCATGTCAAATGGAGATCGTATGCCAAAGTTACGACCCCGGGAAGTTGATGTGCCAATTTACCTCAACGAGGCCCATAGCTTTTGTGCTTCATCTCCTAGGGTTAGGTTTTTAGATATTTAGGATTTTCCATTGTTTCTAAACAATAAAAAGGCCTTCGAGACTTGTTGTAACACAGTTCAGAGGCATGTAGCTTCCACATCTCTTCTCAGAGATAAGCTACCATCACCTGAGCTAGTTTATTTCCATTCTGTATGTATACATATTTCAGTTCTTTGATATTAATGAAATGAAGTTTTATTCCTACTGCATCTATGTTTTATGTTTATATACATATTGTGTTGTGTTCCTATCTAAGTATGAATAAGTGGTATCATAACACTGTCTGTTTTTCTTTGCATGTCCCCAACAAGGTTAGGGTATAAGGATTTAGGGCTCGAACTGGTTGAACCTTTGCAATACTAGCCTCGCAAACCCCAAAATCCTCCCATGGTGGAAGAAAATAAAGATGAGGAAATAGGAGATCCTTTCAAAATATTTCTCAAATAATCTGTCAAGCGATAGAGGAACACGATGATGGAAAATGTTTCCCAGATCCTTCGGCAAATGCCAATAGGTGACGCATCTTCATTTGGTAGCCACTCTAGAGGCACCACTCCCTTCTACGTACAATTCAACTTTTATATTCATATATTTGAAGGAGAGATAGATTAATATGCCATAGATAGATAGTTAAATTTGTCTTAAGGGTATTTTTCAGTTCATGATTTTTCCAATAGGGGAAAGATTACTTTTTCACTCCTCAAAACTGCCCCCCACATCAAGGACTGGTGGGAAACCTACTGTGAGTAGAAGGATGAGAGGGAACCTTCACTATTTTCATCCACACCGACTTGGAACTCTTGCCGACATGCCATCAAGGAGCAGTATTACCCTGTCGGGAGCTATGAAGATAAGTACATAAAGTAGACCACACAATGGAATGGAAGGGACCAAGATGTATCGGAGTTCACAATTATTTTTCATATCCTTCGCACGATTTTGGGTATCAAGGATTTTGAGAAGCATCTGGTACTCAAGTACCACGGTTGTCTGCACAAATACATATAGGATGAGATGGAGTTCCTAGACATCTCCTCATTTGGCATTGCCTACCAATACGCTGTCAAGATCAAGCAGAATTTTAAACAGAAGAAGTGAGACTTTGGATTTACAAATCTGAAGCAAGGGAAAGGCGCCCCCAAACCGCAAAACAAAGGACAAAGCCAAGGCAGGGTGATCCAGGACAACCTGTTGAAGTTGCAAACAAAGAAAAACACCACAAAGACAAAGAAGGACACATGAAAGTGGCGTGAGTTCCATAAGAGCCGCACTCTCATCACAAGTGAGTGTCGGGTCAAGAACTCATTGGTGGCCGAGATGAAGGCTTCAGAAACGGATACATGTTCTGACTCTGAGTCGGAACCCAACAAGGAGAATGACAAAGGGAAGTAGATTATTGATGTGGAGCCCAATGCCACTGCTACCACCACCAAGATCCAAAATATTAATCTCGAATATCTAGAGAAGGGATAATGTCTCTTCCATTCACAGATGTGGGTGAAAGGTTTACTATTGCAATTCATTGTCGATAGTGGGAGCCAAAAGAACCTCATTTCGACATAAGTTGTGAAGTGTTTTTCCCTACCGACCATGCCACAATCATATATGTACACCATCGTGTGGCTTTACCAAGGACGAGATCTCTACTTAACCCTATTATTTCTTTGGGTAACAAGCTATACAACATACCGAAGGTAGCCTTGCCTACTTCCATCTCTTTAATCTTTTTTAAGTAATTTAGTAAGATCATCTCCTAGAATGGGAAACTTGTTTTCTTTCCAATTCGCTCTCAAAGTAATCGGAATATCGTGGCCACATCCATGGCCCCCAGGAAAGGCTCCTCCACGCAGCAGAAGATGGTGGATAAGGTCGTGGAAGAATATAGGGACATCGTCTCCTCACCCACAGGGGTACCCTTTCACTATCAGGTCAAGCATTCAATCGATCTAACTCCCAAAGCACCTCTATCCAACGGGCTAATATATTTTCACTCCATTTTGGAAAATGAAGAGATCAAGCGGACAATCTAGGATTCGATACAAAATGGAGACATCTGACCAAATTCCTCACCTTGTGGGAGCCTAATTGTACTTGTACAGAAGAAGGATGGGACCTGGAGGCTCTGCATTTATTCTCGGGCACTAAAATAAATCACTGTTAGGAACAGGTATCCAATCCAATGGATTGATGACCTTCTGGACCAACTCAATGGGGGCAAGTATTCCAACAAGATTGATATGAAATCTGGATATCACTAGGTTCCAATAGATCCCACAGATGTATGGAAGACCGCCTTTAAATCAAAGGAAGGCCTTTTTTAATGGTTGGTTACACCCTTCGGGTTGAAAAATGCCACTTCTACTTTTATGAGGCTGATGGATGACATCTTGCGGCCCTTCAGCATCTCATTTGTGGTTGTTTATCTAGACTACATTCTCATCTTCAGTAAGATTTGGGAAGAACACTTGCAATACATTTGACAGGTCCTTCAAATCTTGTGGTAGCACAAAATATGTGCCAACTTGGCGAAATGCACCTTTTGCATGAGTCATGTCCAATATCTGGGTTACATCATAGATAAGTGAAGCATGTGTGTAGATCTGACTAAGATCCAAGTCATTTGGGATTGGCCAGTCCCGACCACTCTAACAGATCTTGGCAGCTTTTTGGGCCTTTCAAATTTTTATCAAAGGTTCATGTTGGGATTATCCCATATCACTTGGCCTTTGAGTCAGATTACCAAGTGTGGAGTGAAAGAAAATTTTTCATGGTTCGAGTCCCAAAAGAAGGTGTTCGTTGAGTTGAAGCGCCACCTCTTCTCTACACCAGTACTCACATTTCGAGGCCTGCAACAACCGTTTGAAATTGAGACAAATGCCTCTGACTATGCTATTGGTCCAATCCTCACCTATCACTAGCATTTAGTGGCCTATCATAGTGAGACACTTACCAACACAATTTGGAAGTACCCCACCTATGATAAAGAGATGTATTCCTTATTGCAGGCTTTCCAACCATGGAAGCGTTACATTCTAGGGAAGGAGATGATCATCCACACTGATCACCAACCTCTTTAATTTATACAGACACAAGGGAAGTTACAAAATGATCGCCATCATAAGGGGTCTACATATCTTCAAAATTCCACTTGAACATTAAATAGAAAAAGGGAAGCACCAATCATGTTTTAGAATCCCTCTTCTGGCCCCTAACTGTAGCATTGACTTATGTTCTCATCTCTTGTGGCCATGAGACCTTTAGATGGCTGCAACTATACAAAAATAATCCAAAGTTTGCATCCACATACCAAATGCTAGTAGATGGCATGCAAGTTCCTGATTTCCACCTCCAAGACGCATTATTATTCTACTCAGGCCACCTTTATGTTCTAAGTGAGTGTCCCAAGATCATTTTGGAGGCACACTACAATCGGGTCGCAGGACACTTTGGCGTGGAGAAAACTATGGCCTTACTAAAAAATTATTTTATTGGCAAAAACTCTGACACGATGTTGGGAAATATATAAGATCCTCTAATGTTTGTGGCATCCCCAAGCCAACCATCAAGAAGAAAGGCTATACACTCTTCCTACCCCCAACTAGCTTTGGGAATCCATATCCATGGACTATCAGTCTGGCCTCCCTTCTACCAAGTATGGTAATGACTATGTTTTTGGTCGTGGATAGATTTTCTAAGATGGTTATATTGGTGGCTTACAAGAAGAGTATCATAGTAGAGGGCACTACCAAACTCTTCTTGGAACGAGTGTGGGTATATTTTGGGATCCCGCAGACCATTATATCATATAAGGATAGCATGTTCCTCAGCATTATGGTCAAGTCTCTTGACACTATTGGACACCAAGCTCCCCAAGTCCACTGTATTCCATGCCCATACTGATGGACAAACAAAGGTTGTCAATAGGATGATAATGCACATGCTCCGCATGTACAACTCCAAGAATCCATGAACTTGGGATGGAAGCATTCCCTATGTGCAACACAATTATAACAAAGCTCTCCATAGCTTGACTAGTCGCAGTCCCTTTTAGGTGGGTCTAGGATTTCAACCATTTTGTCTAATTGATGTTTACATGCCTAATGTGACTACATAGATAGAATCCACAAATGTTCTATCTCAGGCTAATAAAGAAGCCATATTTATTGAATGCATCTAGCAGATCCACCAGCAAGTTCACAACATATTGGAGAAGTCCAATGCCAAGTACAAGAAGTGACATGATTAACATCGGGTGCCACATAAGTTTCAAGTGGGCAACAAAGTTTGGTTGCATTTGCAGAAAGAACACCTTACCAGATCCCTTCGGAAGCTTAGACCAATCCAATATGGGCCTTACAAAATTAGCAAGGATGTGGAAGACAATGATTTTGAGCTCAACATTCCTCCATCCCTTGGCCTATAGCTAGTGTTCAATGTGGAACACCTTCGACCATACTTTGCACCATTAATGAACACATCCGACATTGCAGAACAACTCACGCCAAAAGAGTTAAGCCCATACTGCATGGAATAGGCCACAAATGATTAGATCATGAACACACAGATCAAGAGCACTCGCTAGCATAAGATCCAAATGTATCAAATTGTCAAAGTTGGTCAACTCTTTCACCAAGGCAAGTGGCTCACCATGGACCAAGTTCAGCAGAAATTTCCCCATCTCATGGAGGCACTCAATGCAATGGGAACCATTGCTTCCTAAGGGGGTTGGACTGGTCCAGGTGGATATTGGTGGGCACCTACCTATTCAATTTAGACCCCACCATTCTTTCTTTCAGCTTTTCAATTTCCTTAATTGTAGCACAGTTTATTATTTTTTGTCTTTTTTCGGGTCCTAAACTCCTGGATCCATTTTGAGGCCCTAATCGACGTCTTTTTTTAAAACGGGCCAACATGGTTCATTGATTAAATTTTGTAGTCAAAACTTACAGTCCTCAGATAGATATTTCTAGCGAGGTGCGGTGCGCATCAAGTATACCAAAGTTACGACCCCGTGAAGTTGACGTACCAATTTACCCCAACTGGGCTGATAATTTTGGTGCTTTATCTCCTAGGGTTAGGTTTTTGGATGTTTAGAGTTTTCCATTATTTCTCAATAATAACTAGGCCTTCGAGCCTCATTGTAACACATTTCAGAGGCATGTATCTACCACATCTCTTCTCATAGATAAGCTACCATCGCCTGAGGTTGTTTATTTCCATTTTGTATGTAATCATATTTCAATTCTTTGATATTAATGAAATGAAGTTTTATTCCTACTGCATCTGTGTGTTTATGTTTATATCTATATTATGTTGCATTCCTGTATAATTCTGGATCATTGGTATCATAGCGGTGTGCTCTTTCTCTATTTTTCTTTGCATGTTCCCAATGACGTCAGGGTATATGGAGTTAGGGCTCGAACTAGTTTAATATTTGCAAGACCAGCCTCACAAACCCTGATGACCTCCCATGGCAGAAGAAAAGAAAGACGAGGGAGTAGAAGATCCTTTCAAAATATTGCTTGAAGAATCCCTCGACCGATAGAGGAATGCAATGATGAACAACTTTTCCCATATCCTTCAGTAAATTCCCATAGGTGATGCATTTTCGTTCGACAACCACTCTGGAGGCACCACTACCTTCAACATACAAGTCAACTTTTATATTCCCATATTTGAAGGCCAAATATATGTAGACACCATAGATAAATGGATAAATCTATTGGAAGGCTATGTTTTGGTTCATGATTTTTCCAACAGGTAAAATATTACTTTTTCACTCCTCAATGTCGCCCCCCACGTCAAGGATCAATGGGAAATCTACTGTAAGTAGAAGGACGAGAGGGAATCCTCACTATTTTCATCCACACCCACTTGGAACTCTTTCTGAGATGCCATCAAGGAGCATTATTACCCTTTCAGGAGCTATGAAGATAAGTACATAAACTAGACAACACTATGGCAGGGAAGGGACCAACACATGCCAAAGTTTACAAATATTTTTCATACCCTTCGCACAAAGTTGGGTATCAATGATTTTGAGTGACATCTCGTACTCAAGTACCATCGTTGTCCACACAAATACATCCAGGATGAGATGTAGTTCCTAGAAATCTCCTCTCTTAGTGCCTCCTACTGATAGGCTATCAAGATCGAGCAGAAGTTTAAACAGAAGAAGCAAGACTTTGGATTTGCAAATCTGAATTAAGTAACAGGTGCCCCCAAACCACAGAAAAAAGGATACAATGAAGGTAGGGTGACCTAGGAGAACCTATCGAAACCACAAAAAAAGAAAAAGAAAAACACCATGAAGACAAAGAAGGACACATGAAAGTGGTGTGAGTTCCATAAGAGCCTCACCCACAACACAAGTGAGTGTTGGGCCAAGAATTCATTGGTGGCCAACCTGAAGGCTTCAAAATTGAATGCATGTTATGACTTTGAGTCATAACCGAATAAGGGGAATGACAAAGGGAAGAATATTATTGATGTGAAGCCCATTTCCACTGTTGTCATCACCAAGATCCGAAATATTGAGTCCGAAGATTAAGAAGAGGGGGAATGTCTCTTCCACTCACAAATGCGGGTGAAGGGTTCGCCACTACAATTAATTTTCGATAGCAGGAGCCAAAAGAACCTCATTTCAACAGAGGTCATGAAGTGGTTGGGCCTGTTAGCCTTGTTGGCATGTGGCCCAAAATAGATCCAAAACACTCTCGAAGTCTTCAAAATCTTCTTAAAGATCATTCAAAAGATCAAAACAATCACATGCCAAGAGCCCTTAGAATGGCTGAAAAACACTATCGGGAGGCAAAAACCAGAGAAAACCATGAAAAAACAAAGTATTGGAGGCATGTGCAGTAAAACGCATAGTAGTCATCAGATCTGTCTGATCAATGGTCCAGATCTGATCGGTGGATCGCAATCGGCGGCGGTAATCGGCAGTCGCAATTGGTGGTGGCAACAGAACACTTGCGACGGTGACCAGCGGAGTCAACATGGACCGTCGATCAAGCGCGCAGATCAATGGCCCATGTTGCATCGCATGATCGCTATCGGGGATTACAAGAGCACTTACAATGGCCCGGGGTTATCGCGATATGCGATTGCGATCAATCGCATTGCAGTATCACAATCGGGGCTACACAGGGGGGCGTGCATATGCACATACACATCTACGATCCGATGAACTGGAACCGACGGTTATATAAATATTATTGCCTAAAATTTGAGATCCGCCGAAAGGCATTTTCCTATGTATTTTGCATATTTTTGTTATTTAACGAAATACAAAGAAATAGAGCCAATGCGATAATACTCGGACCTGAAAGGGTTCGTGAAGGGAAATATATAATATTTGAAGTCCGGAGAGAGCCATTTTTCACATTATTTTCACAATTTTTAACATATTTTTAAAATACAAAGGAGCAAGGCCAACGAAACTTGTGATAGCGATGAGGACAGACCTGATAGAGGAATAGACCATATTTAAGGACTTTTGAAGTCTAAAATAAACAGAGCTTGGTGGGATTTCACAGTGTTGCAGTGTTTCTCTGTGTAAAACAGAAAACAATCATTGTTAGTATTTGAAAGGATATCAAAGGCCCGTAGACCCATTCCATTACAGAACAGAGACCGGGAGACAGAGACCGGGAGACAGAAGGCCGGAAGGGGAAAAGCAATAGCACAACACAACCAAACCAACAAATGATCATGAAGCATCGTTGGCACGAACGAGCCACCTGAAAGCGTAGCACATTTACCAGAATTTAGTTACTATGCTGTTAGAAAAAGAAACCTCCGAGCTCATGCATGTGTAGTCATGGCATCAAACAGTTAAAAATACAGAGGAGATAGATTAAGACACCTCGAGCCTTTGAGAGCCCGAGGGCATTGTAAAAGGCCTATAAATGGCTGAAAGTTAGAAGTAATAGATGTTCAACTTTTGGAGACTGTGGATATTGTTATACAACAAATTGACCTCCTCATCAACTCAGAGGGGAAAGACATGATGAATGAACCAAAGACCACAATTACAGACCTTGATTCCACACTAACGCTGGTTGTACACTAACAACCTACTTTATAAAGCTTGTTACCAAGCCTAAGGGAGCGTTAGTGACCCCACTAACTCATGTTGCTAGTGAGGGGACAGCGTTAGTGAAACTTGGTGAAGTTCAATGGGTCAAAGGAATGAATTGACTCATAAATATCTAGATATTTGTTCCTAAATTTATGCAAGAAAAGTAAGGAAACATCCAAAATCGAGATATTTGGAGGATTTCCAGTCTGAAAGAAGGAGGCAAATGGGAAAGACCTGAAAAGCATGGCAAGTTCATTTCTTTTGCCCTAATGAACTCAAGGAGGAACTTGGAAACCCTAACTCAAATGCTACGTAAGTAAAGCTAGGGCTATTGTGATAGGGGTCAGAGCATTTGAAAGGATAGCCTACTTGACTGTTGAGCATAGTCTCATATCATATGAAGTGAGCAAGAAGGGAGAGAGAGAGAGAAGTTGAAGGGGTAGAGGAAGGCTGATGCAACAGATGGTTGTAATCACTCTTCCATTATAAATACAGAACTGCAGTTGTGTTGTCTACTCTACGGTGTCGGTATTATCATTCATTAAGTTGTTTTTTAAACACATATTTAGATGAGTAGCTTAGTTGTATGCAATTAGATGTTCTTTTATATATTCATGTATTAATCATCAGAGTTGTATGTTGTGATTACACTTGTCTCTTCTTTGTGCAGGACTTGATTTGGAGCCGGCTTTGAGGGAGTTCCACTTGGCTGCATTGTGATCTCCAAACAAATCTACACGGAGACTTGAGGTAATCTACTTCTAATGCTTTGATAGTTGATTATTGTCTATGAACATGCATGTAACTTTGTAACCATTGCAGATAATCTTACAGTCTGTCGAAGGTCCCGGGAAGACCTTTGAGGGTATTTTCATTCTCCATACACCGTGCATTTTACCCCATAGCAGAATTGGCGACTCCACTGGGGACTATACATCTAGTTCCCGGTTTGCCCGGACAGTTTCTCGGTTTCTCCTCCTTCTAAGAGCTCCCTATACTTCTGCAATCCCTTTCTCACCCACCAAAAATCTTGTTGCATCTTGCCTACAAGTATTCATCTCTGCATCTGATCTTGAAAGCCCTTTGTTTGATTGATTTCCCACACTAATGCAGGTTAGCAGGCTACATAGAGCTTTATAAAGAACTATGCCTATTCACAGGGAGTGTTAGTGGACCTACTAACTCTTTGTAGCCATTATTATAGAGCGTTAGTCCCAATACTTTGATTTTCAGCTGTGTCTGTAAGACAATAGGGGTGGGAAGCCTTCTCATGGACTGAAATAAGATCTGTTACTACCTTTTGCTAAGAAAATTGGTGTCCTAAATATTTGTTTTTGGGAAATAAGTTTTGTTTTTCTTTCTTAAAATCATTTTTTACGAAAGAGAGAGCCACATTTTTTATTCATCCTTTTATTTAGCTGGTTAAAAGCTGCTCTATTTTGGTTACAAGTAGTTGTTAAGAAACATTGGAAAAAAAAAATTGGTTATGCATGTGTTAAATGACTAAGATGCATGGAAATAATATGAATATGTGAAAAATATGAATGTGTATAATATAGCTAGTTTTCATCGAATTGAAATTTTTTTCAAAGAATTATCTTGTGCATGATTTATTGAGTTAGAGTCTCATCACATTTCATACATCAACTCCCATACCGAAGACAATAATCAAGTACACATAAAATTTACCCAACATCAATCAGTAACTCTTTATTGAGCAAACAAACATTAGTGCAGGCTAGGATCTTGGGTTAAGTAGTGTGAGTAAACTGCCCAAGGTCAAAAACCAAACTAGTGTCATTAAAAGAGAGAAAAATTCCTTCTGCACTCATACTACTGGGACCACTCCAGTAAAAGCAGAGCAAAATACGAGACAACATCGGACTGTAAGTGAAGGTAGCCCGCCTTCTCTTACAACTCCTTTGGGTATTTTGTGTATTGGGGATCCCTTCGGGGATTTCGGAGCTGAGTCAGGGACTCAGGTATCCTGCCCACACAGCGTGTTGTCTATGACTATGTCCCCCCCGATGGTGTTTGTGATCTGAGGTATCTTTAGTGGCCAAACTTTTAGGGACTTTCACCTCAGGTGACTGGGACGGGTTGTCCTGGTACCTAACACAAATGGATCTACTTTGTCTTCAGTTTTTGGGAGGGTGCTCGTCTTCATGAGAGTACTTGGCCCCTCAATCTGAGGTTCAGGCAAAGCTCTAAAGTAACCGTAACTGTACATTTGGCCATCCTTCTCTGTTACTCATTGAGATACTGGGTTTCATCTCCAGTGATCGGTGCTTATCAAACAAGGTATTTTCCCTCTGTTTGCTGATTGATAGACTTAGTGTATTTTTTATATTTATTAGGCACCCGTGTGTTATCATTTTGAGACTTTAACAAATATCACGATAAAATTTATTGATAAAATTAACGGTCACCGTGGCTACATTCGCCCCTCGTCATCAATCTAGACGATTACTAGGACTTCCTCCACTCATTGTGGAAGATCCGCTAAGCTCCAGTGAACCAGATTCCCCATCTTCGGGGAATCAGTCTCCCAGATCTCACTCAGGATCTGTTTGGACAATCGACGATTCAAGTTTGCCAGAGAATTTCTTTACCGAAGGATTCCTTCCTCCCTTCAACCCTCCGCTTATGAGTCCGTCGGACCCAATCTTGGATCTCGCAGTACCTGTACTTCTTGCGTAAGTAGTTGGAACGTTTCCATCTATCCCGTCGATGACTAACAGGTCGTGGAACTTTGTGGACACATTTGGTCCTCCACCACTTCCCCAGTCGACTGTCATCACAACACTGGTAATGGCGAACCCCGCTATCCCATTTGTCCTAGGTACAACCACTCACATGACACCCTCTACGAGCGGGACCCAACTAATGTCAGGTTCCACTCCTTTCGTGTCAAACTGCATACCTTCGATAAGTGCCACATACAGTGCTCCCTATAACACTCAATGTGGCACTATGGGTGTGGTTCCCGTCTACCAACAACATGGTTGGCCACCGTTGTACAGTTCAAACCCCTAGATCCATATACCTGGGGGGGTTCCCACTATGCACATGTCGGTAGGGAACGTAACAATTCCCCCTCCATTCTTAGGCATGCATGGTCAGTCACTAATTGACATGAGCATTCCCTCTATCAATCAAGGACAAATGGTTAGTTTTGTGTCGGGCGGGAATCCTCAAGGGGTTCCCAACCAATCCATGGGGGCACCCTACTCACATATTCAAATGAGTCAATGGGGCACTGCTTATCCTAGGGGCAATTCTATACCCCAGTATCAAAATCCTCATGGAAATCCACTCTACAACACCATACCTCAAAGCAACTGCTACACCATGCAACCCATGTATAATATTGGGAGTCAAATGATGGGAGGAGCGCATGGCTCCTCAAGTCATATGTCATCACCATGGTCCAAGTCGGGGGCACCAAACTCTCTACCTTTCTTGGCAACGTTGGATATACCTGACTTATACAAACTGACAAACGACCCCATCTATCATAACTTACAATGGTCGCCGATCCCGCATAAGATACCAACGGACATCCCAAAGTTCGATGGAAAGCAAGGGGAGGATTCGGGCACCCATATCACCACCTACCATCTTTGGTGTGTTTCACACTCTATGGTGGATGATAGTGTCTGGTTACGTCTTTTTCCTCGCACCCTCATTGGCAACGCAGCTAAATGGTATATTGAGTTACCACGCGCATCAGTAAACACCTTCGATGCTTTAGCAATGGAATTCCTAAAGCACTTCTAGCTACCCATCTGCTATGAGACTGGGACAGAGCTCCTCACTTCATTTCATTAGGATACCACCACCCACATCTTTGATCATACACATGGATGGAGACGTAGGCAGAGGTTAGTCAAAACTCCCCTCCCAGATTTTCTCTTAATGGACTGTTCTGCAGGTCCTTACTCCCGCAAATCGCTAGAGATGTTGCCTTAGGTGGTGCGGTCACAGAAGACCAATCCATACATCGTGCCTAGCACTTAGATCTGATATATTCACAGTCTGGCACTCTTTACAACATAATCCCCAATGCCCCTGGCAACCCCAATGCTTCCACTACTGCCAAATCGACTACTCTTCCTACCACTGCGATAAACTTTGTGCAGTCTACACAAAATCCCAGTGGTAAGAAAAAGAAGAATAAGAAAAAGACCGCTCCTTCTGAGGAGCAGTCAACAAAGCAGCAAAACCCAAAATAGAAGGCCGTTGCGCCTACTGACGATGGAAAGGATAAACCCGCCACATTTCCTTGCAAAATCTATGTTGAAGACCACATGACCTATCGCTGTCTGCGTCTTTAGGAATGCACCGAATACATTGCTAGAAAGGACACTGGCAGGACCCCCGCAGTCCTCAAAAATCCTTTCCCCGCTCAGCAACAGCAAAACCTTATCGCCAACCAACCACAACCCTCGCAATGGGGCAACGATGGTTCGTAGCATCCTTCAGCTGGTGAAGGATCTTCTGCCGTTCACACATTTGAAACAGTAGAACTCGCCACAAGAGCCAAATCTTATGGAGCTCTTGTCGCTCATGCAGCGGAACCTTCCTCAAGTCCAAACCCACCGCCACCCAACAATTTGCATATCGAAAGGCCGGTTGCAGACCTTGTAATTTGACCCCCAAAAGGGGCACTTTGATGCACAATGCATAATACATCTGCACGTGCTGCCAAAACTACAACATTGTAGAAGATTTGGCACAAGCACTGTCCACTATGTCAACGCTCAAAGTATTACAAACATGCCCAACACAATGGAAAGATTTTCTTTCGGCGATTGGGTGTATCGACCCAGAGGATTCCATGCTTGCTATTTTCGACATGGACAAGTGTAAACCTCCCCTTTCTCACCAGCTTGCATTCTAGGTGCATATAACTTTGAAAGGTAAAGGTATACACAGAACTGTCATCGACGAAGGTGCTTCTACCTGCATCATGTCAGCTTCATGTTGGCTCACCCTGGGTTCTCCAACCCTATCCCTGCCGTTGAACTCCCTTAAAGCTTTCGACAGCCACACTTTTATCCCAAAAGGTTACCTAGCTAGCTATCCCATCACCTTGAGTAGGAAAATGGTAATGGTAGATATTGAAGTCATGGATCATAAACTCAACTATAATCTGCTTTTGGGCCACACTTGGACTTATGCCAAGAAGGTTGTTGTGTCTTCGATCTTCCATATCATCCTCTTTCCCTTAGATGGAAAGATAGTCACAGTAGACCAGTTGTCCTTTTCCACCCTAGATTACTCTCCGTTATCTAGCAGCTCTGTACCCCTAGTAGGTGGTGTGCCTGACTCTTATGTCAGTCTCAGTACCATTCTATTGAAGGCTTCTTCCCTCATGGGTTGTTTCCCTCTTCAGCCACCGAAGGTTTCATAGATGGTCAATATGCTTTCATTTATTCCTCATGAACAGACCGATCCATGGATCCTACCGGCTCCTTCAGACATTGACACATACAGAGAACAAATGTCGTTGTCGCCAGCTGAATTGGCTTGCGAAGCCATTCAAATTACATTCGAATCTCCAATCACTTTGGTTTCGGCCAACGGTACCACTGCCCCTCCCATAACCACTCCTTATTTCGATCCACTCAATCAAGTCCTACCTATGGACGAAGCTATTAGAGAGATCATGAGTTTAGAAGAGCAACCTTGGGAGGACTCGCACCATCATATTTCGATATCTGATTCGAACATGATGCCTCTTCAAATCTTTTCCCCTGACATACTAGAAATCGTTTCCTCACCCTATATGATCCTCTAAACTTTGGAGGTGGAAGGAAACAGGGGCAATATTTCAAAACCATTGCTCATCGATATTTTTGTCATGACAGGCATCGTGGAAAACATACAGAATGGAGCCAATCACAATCCTGAGGAAATTGTGAGCTTCATCTATCCTTTCAAGGACTTCCGCGATGTTTTTCCTTGGTATTATGAGGAAATGCATGGCATAGACCCTTCTATTTTCAAGCATGAGACCAAGGAAGATCGAGCATTCTTTTTATGGAAATTTTCTTGCTCATTAATCCGAAAAATCCTTGAGTCTCCTTCTTCAGGCTCGTTAAACTACCATGAAGAAGATCGAGCATTCTTTTTATGGTACTTTTCTTGCTCGTTAATCTGAAAAACCTCGAGTCTCCTTATTTGGGCTCGTTAAACTACTACAAAGACGATAGAGCACTTTTTGTGATATTTTATTGCTCTTTAAAAAATAGAAACATCTCCGAGCCTTTCATCGTTGGGCTTGTTAAACATATATGACGATGGTCTGAGAAATTTTTTTTTTGATCTTTTTCTAGCACATTAAACTGAAAAAGACCAATTGAGCATTCTTTAGGCGCTTTTTTCTCACTCGTTAAACTGAAAAAATCTCGAGTTTTGTCTTTAAGCTCGTTAAAAACGTTGTAAAGATGACCTGAGCATTCTTTTAGGTACTTTTCTTGCTCATTAAACTAAAAAATCCCGAGTTTTTTATTACCTGGCTTGTTAAACATATACGGCAGCAGCAAGAGCACTTTCTTTTTTGGGACCATTTCTCACTCTTAAATCGAAAAATCCCCAAGTTTTTCCCCCTTCGAGCTCGTTAAATCTACAAAGGAGGAATGAGCAGTTCTTTTACCTCTTTTTTCTCGCTCACTAAACTAAAAAAAGATACCTTGAGTTTCCTTCATTTGACTCGTTAAAATTTGATGAAGGTATTGAGTTTGTCGTCACGTGACTCATTAACATTTCACAATGAAAAACGAGTTTAATCCATCTCCTCATACTCGTAACAAAATGAGGTCGACATCTATTGAACATAGGTTTCTCTTTATCCAGATTCAATAGATTAACTAACGGAAAAGTAACTGATTCGGGTATGCTATTAACCTTTTGTCACACCCGATTAACAACTATGACAAAGGGACCACCATAGAGTTACTCTTTACGATCTTTTCAGACTCTCTAAATATGAAAAGACCACCGAGTTGTCTAGTCTGGACTCTTTAAATTACACAGAAAAGATATAGAGTCACTCTTTTTACGATACTTTTCAGACTCTTAAAACATGAAAAAATCGCCCAATTTGCCTGTCTGGACTCATTAAACTAATCAGATAGGGCAAGGAGTCACTCTTTTTGCGGTCCTTTTCAGACTCTTTAAATATGAATAGATCAATGAGTTTACCCGTTTGGACTCATTAAACTAATCAGACAGGGAAATTTGACAATAAAACTGTGTTCCATATTAGAGAGCGTGGTTTGGCAGCAGTCATTCCCTTGAACATGGCACTCCCTTAGATAAACCTTCCTTGTGATGGCCTCTCATTATGAACCCTGTTAGTGTCGGTATCTTCATCCCTCCATCAGTGATCAAGATTCTCTTGTTGCATTGCATTTTAGGTGTCTCATCTGATCAGCTGCATTCCATTAGGGTCATGGATCATCTAATGGCAGTGGCATATTATCAATTTTCCCTCATGGTCTTTACTTGCTGGCCTATTTTCATGAATTCAGCTCATTTACAGTCATTTTCTGTCTTTACAACTGCAAAAGTCATTTTTAGGGTTTTAGGTCTCATTAGGTCTAGGGTTTTGTCATCAAAGTCTTGTAAAAGCTCAATAATGGTCAGCAGGCACATGAGGAGGTCAAATAAAGTCTCAGTATCAAAAATTTCAATAATCACATGCTCAGTGATTGATTTTTCCTCAAAACCCTGTTTTGAGGAAAAACAAAGTTTTTATGTTTATGTACAAAAATTTCATGTAATTTTATTCTTCCTATATGTAATAAGTCTGAAATGTAGCCCTGGTCACCTTGCCAAGCTCCTGCACTCCAGCTCCTGCAAAAGAGTCAAAAATTCAAAGCATTAGTCCATCAAAAGGCAAAAAACAAGTCAAACTGCCAAAACAGAGTTTTAAAAGACAAAGTGAAAGGCAAACATTAGAAAAGTGGGTTTTTGTAAGTGAAAAATTAAAGTCATGGGTATATAAAGTGTTTTTCATGTTGAAGAATTCATTTGTGCCTAAAGAGTGAAAGAACAAAGGCAAACTCACGATTTGGTGAACAAGAGGAGAAAACGCAGCAAAACTGTGCAAAGTTCTTGGCGCAGCGCACCTGGTCGGTGCGGCACACAGAGCGCAGGTTTAACACTGAAATTTAAACGGGCGTGATGCACCAGTGGGGCGCGATGCACCTGTGTCTGGGCACGGCGCACCTGCCCTCCAAGCCCGAAATTCATCCAAACGACCTCATCAACCTCCAAAATCTTGCAAGCTTCATTCAACAAGTAAGTTAAGCATCCCAAAGTGCCTTTGCAAGAGATTTTCATCCTCTTTGATGGTGTTTCAATAGGTGAAATACAAACCCTAGTTTGCTGCACAGTCATATTGAAAATCTACCTAGGGTTTGCAAAATTGTCATTTTTGCTGTCTTATTCCCCTCTACCATTTTCACATCCCCTTCACTACATTTCACTCATCTCATTTCCCCTTCCCTCTTTTATTTACATTCATCTATCCCCTATCCCCAAAACTAAAAACCCTAATACCTAATTCCTACTATCCCAAACCCTAATCTATATACCCTAACCCTATCACTTCCCAAAAAACCCTATAGTCAACCACAAAATCCCACATTCACAGTCCCACTCATCAAATCCCTTTCATTTAACAGCAAACAACTATTCTTCATTTAAAATCTCTTCATACTCATCATTGAAACACCATACAGTGGCAAACATGGAAACAGATTCACCTTATGACAGGGATGAGGAAACAATGAGTGATTCCTCCCAAGAAATTCATGCACCAAGAAAACCTCACAAGGGAGGAAAACACATCCAGGAGGAGCCCACTACACTTACTGAGCTATTGGCTTGCCCTCTTGCAGTAGCTTGTTTCAAACATCAGTCTTGCTACCAGTTTTGTGAGATGGTGGAAAGAGTCAAATACCACCATGAGCTTGCTAGATTATTTGTGCTCCATCTTCACAATGGCCAGGTCAATTTGGCAGGTGTTACATTCACTTTGACACCTGAAACTATAGCTGAAGCAATAGGTATTCCGAATGTGGGTGAACAATGGAACAAGGGATAGCTAGTGGACAAAGAGCATTATGAGCCTTATATCAAGGCTGGCTATCAGAAGCAAATCAGTAGGGTCTTCCCTTTCAGATACCTACAAGACACATATGCTCCACTTATGAAGCTCATAATCAAATACTTCAGCTGTGAAGGCAGATTTTCTCGCTTATATACCTATCATGTCAGATTATTGATGCATTTCACTAGAGTGAGGATGATGAACCTCCCCTATTTCATGTGCCAGAATATTGAGAAAATGACCACATTAGTGCAAAGGAAACCTCCTCATCAGTAGTACAACAGCATTTATCATTTTTCATTGATCAAGATTGTGGTTTTGCATCAGCTGAGTTTGCTGAATGTTTCATGGGATGATTTTATTTCACATGAGGTTTTCACAAGTCCTCAAGTGACCCCATCAGTTTTTCATGAGGCAGGAGGGCCTTCACATCAGCAAGAAGTGCATGAGACTCAAACCACTAGTGTGCCAGTGTTTTTCACTTATCAAAAGGGCACAAGGAGGTTATTTGCAGCAGCCAAACGAGTATTATCTCCACCCAAGGTGGAAGGGGTCTCGTTTCCTTCAACAAAAAAGCAGGTACAGGACAAAGGTAAGCAGCCATTGCATGATGAGGGGCCTTCTGAAGGTTAATAGAGGGAGTTCATTCTCATTCAGTATGATGACTCTAATTTGGGCTCCCAAAGCTCAAAGCTCAAGGAGATCATTAAGGAACAAGAAGTTGACATTCATGACTTATCTCTTAACCTGGAAAGATCTAAGTGGATTATAAACTACCTTGAGCAAAGGAACAAGCAATTGGAAGACCAGAAAACTATCATGGAGCTGCAAAACATAAGAGAAAATCGGCAAGCAGCCAAAAGGAGGAAAGTCAAGTTGACACTGCTAGAGCAAGAGATTGAAGCTGTTTGTGAATCTTGGCTTGAAAGGGGAAACATGCATTTGGAAAAGATGCTTGAGAAAGCAAATAAAGAGAAAAATATGTTGAGGCACATGGCCTATCACTATTTGGCAAGAAACAAGATTTGCAAAGCGAGAATAAGGACCTTGAAGACCAAGTTGAGGAAAACCTTGAGGAGGAAGAAAGAGCAAGATAAGCTCAAGATCTTGGCTGAGGCTTCCTTAGCCCAACATATCACTTGATGCAGGTCACTCAGCCCAAATTTCAAGAAATTTGGAACACTTTTTGACAATTTTGAATTTTTGGAGGAAAAAACAGGTTTTTCTGCCTGGTGTGTAGCGCCACTCGACGCTCGCTTTTGCTAGGGACCTCCTCTGGAGGAAAACTATACATTTTTGGATTCCTCATGCAAAATTATGAATACAAAAAATTACTAGAAAGTTTTTTCAAGTTTTTGGCCTCCAAAAGGGTCAAAAACACCTCAAAAATGCCCTTTCTTCCCCTTTTTGGCCACATACGAAGCAGTGTTGGGATAACTCACTTTTGGAGGGGAAAATTAACACAAACTTTAGAAATTTCACTTGTTCTAGAAAGTAGACAGAGAAGCCTTTCCAACAAGCCCACTTGGAGAAAATTTGGTGCATGGGAAGGCCTCCAAAATCAGCTGCAAAAAGGTGCTACGCACAGGGACAGTGGCGCGCGCACAGGATGGAAAATTGTTATTTTTGCCAAAAAAATCTGTTTTTCGACTAGTTTTTTCTCAGTTTGACTTTTTTTCTATCTCATGGTCAAACTCATGATGTAAATTGATGTAACTTGATGGACTTTGATGTAAAAATCTTGAAAATTCTCTCATGGAGGTAGATACATCATGAAAAGGTAGTTTTGAGCTGAATGAATCAGTTTCCTAGGTTTTAGAAGCAAGTTGTTCCACTACCTACTTTTTAGTTCTTAGTTTAGATCTTGTTGAAACAGATCCTAAACTCATGAATTTGACCCCTAAATCCTAGCATGAGTTGTTTGTTTCCTATATCTAGTACTTTTTCAGTCATTTGTAAAGGTTGGACTCTTGTGAATGCTTTGAGCATTATTGTACATTCATCTCTGCAGTTTGGCAAGGGAATAGACCAGGGTTTGCAGCATTTTGTGGGATTCTTGTGGCAAGTTGATTTGGTATTGTTTTTCCTTCTGTAATTCAAGTTTACATGTGTTTATGTATGCCATTATCTCTCTATGTTCAGCTTAACTAAATGAATCAAGGATAAAGGTAGAAATCATTGATGTTGCAGTGCTCTACCTAGGGTTTGTTTAGTTATTCATGTTTTCAACTGTTTGAAGAGGATCCCTGAGACTTTCATGCCCTCTCCAACTCCTCACCAGTCTTAAGACTCTCCATCTCACTCAATTTAAAGTACTAAACCATTTGCCTACCTCGCCCCACAGAAACCTCTGCAAGATTGAGTCCATTCCCCGGACCCAAATCTGCCTTTCACATTTGAGCCAACAAACCAACATTAAATTCAATCAAAATCTTCTGAGCATATACCTAGACTAAAATTAGTCTTTAAATCAGTCATCTCAAGCCTCATTTGCCAAATTCTTCTGAGATTGACAAGGATAGATCCCTCTCCCGACGTGGTAGGGCTAGCTACCAAGTTAAGCGTGGTTTGATGTTACCCTAGATTGTGGCTTTCTCAGCCTGGGGTAGATTTAGGCCATAAAAAATCCTACCATCCTATGAGTTTAGCCTAAATACCCTGATGTAATTTCATCCCTGTATCCTAACACTCTGTAGTGTTCATGAGTCTAGTGCTGCATGGTTAAAACCGTTGTTGTGCCTTCTATTGTTCAAGGGTTAACCTTTTGTTTCCTCCATCAACCCATCAAACATATTCTTTCATCATGCCCTCCATTGTTTAGACCCAAATGCTCAAAAGATTCCTCAAAAAACAAAATCATTCTTGTCTCGTTTCGTGTTGACTGATGTGGGACACATCATTGGCTACCTTTCGACAGGTATCTTCCTATCGACTTCAACACTCTATCTAGGAAGACAACCCAGAAACACATTTAGTACCTTGGTACTGGCAGACATTAGTGGCAGGTTACCTTGTGTTTGATAAGAGGTTCTCATTATTGGCTCCTAGTTAAGCAATTCTACGGGTGTTTGACGACAAAGACATCTTTCACACTTGCTAGATTGTACTGTGCATCTTGGAGACCATCACCATTATCGGTGGCCTTCCTCGCGTTTGTTAACGGTCTCCATTATTGACTGGTAATTAGATGATTTCATGCATGTTCGACATCCACGCATATATTCACATGTATCGATATATGTTGTTCGATGAAGTGGAAATCAAGACCTTGGGTAGAGGCTTGCATCATTCAGCCTTGTTTCCTCTCCCAAGCTGCGGATATTGTTTTTTGGAGACAGCTTTTCAAGATGATTCTATTATGACACCGGATCCGCATTGTGCTTATCGGCGACCAGTATCGTCATATCTCTTTTGAGAAAAATCACTCTGACATAGCTACTGAACATGGGAATGCCCGACTTAGGACATTATTTTAGCGGTTTATATATATGTGTTGTATCAGGTTTCCCGTACCGCTCGAAGCTTCGATCCTCTCTCTCTTTTTGAAAGGAAAATTACAGTTAAAGTAAATTATTTCGGCCATCGTCGTAGCCTCTGATCTCATACTTTAGGGGGCATCTGTTATACAACAAATTGACCTCCTCATCAACTCAGAGGGGAAAGACATGATGACTGAAGCAAAGACCACAATTACAGACCTTGATTATATTAGTGTCGATATCTTCATCCCTCCATTAGTGATCAAAATTCTCTTGTTGCATGCATTTTTAGGTCTCATCCAATTAGCTGCATTCCATTAGGTCATGGATCATCTAATGGTAGTGGCATATTATCAATTTTCCCTTATGGTCTGTACCTGTTGGCCTATTTTCACAAATTCAGGTCATTTACAGTTATCTTTTGTCTTTACATTTGCAAAATTCATTTTTAGGGTTTTAGGTCTCATTAGGTCTAGGGTTTGTCATCAAAGTCTTGTAAAAGCTCAATAATGGTCAGCAAGCACATGAGGAGGTCCAATAAGGTCTCAGCATCAAAAATTTCAATAACCACGTGCTCAGTAATTGATTTTTCCTCAAAACAAAACAGAGTTTTTATGTTTTATGTATAAAATTTCATGTACTTTTAATTTTCCTATATGTAATAAGTTCGGAAATGTAGCCCTGGGTCACCTTGTCAAACTCCTGCACTCCAGCTCCTGCAAAAGAGATAAGAAATTCAAAGCATTAGTCCATCAAAAGTCTAAAAGAGGGCCAAACTGCAAAACAGAGTTTTAAAAAACAAAGTGAAAAGTAAACATTAGAAAGTGGGTTTTCTAAAGGCAAAAATTAAAGTCAAAAGGGTATATAAAGTGTTTTTCATTTTGAAGAATTCATTTTTCATGCTAAAGAGAGAATGAACAAGCAAAATCGCGATTTGAGGTGGAAAAGGAGAAAATCGCAGCAAAAGTTTGAAGTTTCCTGGGCATGGCGCATCTGGGTAGTGGCGCGGCACACCTGATGAGCGTGGCGCACAGAGCGCAGAATTCACATACAAACTTCAACGGGCACAGCCACCTATTAGTTGGTGTGACGCACCAGTCCTCCAAGCATAATTTCACTCAAATCTACTTGCCCAAGCTCCAAAATCTTGCAATCTTTATTCCTCAAGTAAGTAAACATCCTAAGTTGCCATTCCAAGAGATTTACTCCTCATTGATGGTGTTTTGATAGGTGCAAAAAACAAACCCTAGTTTGCTGCACAGTGCATTGAAAAACTGTCAAGGGTTTTGAAAAATTGTCATTATTGTTGTTTTATCCCCTGTATCATTTTCACATTCCCCTCCACTAAATTTCACTCATTTCATTTCCCCTTCCCTCTCTAATTCACACTCATCCTACCTCCCTATCCCCAAAACCATAAAACCCTAACACAAATTCCTACTATTCCCCAAACCCTAATTTGCATTTCTAAACCCTATCACTCCCTAAAAGCCCTATAGCCAACATCAAATCCCTCATTCATCAGTCCCACTCATCAATCCTATTCATCAAACAACAAACACCTATTCTTGATATAAAATCTCTTCATACTCATCATTGAACATCAAACAGTGGCAAATATGGAAACAAATTCAGCTTATGAAATGGATGAAGAAACTATAAGTGATTCCTCCCAGGAGATTCATGCACGAAGAAAACCACACAAGGGAGGAAAACACATCTGGGAAGAGCCCACTGCACTCACAAAGCTATTGGCTTGTCCTCTTGCAGTAGCTTGTTTCAAACATCAGCCTTGCTACCAGTTTTGTGAGATGGTGGAAAGGGTGAAATACCACCATGAGCTTGCTAGACTATTTATCCTTCATCTTCACAATGGCCAGGTCAATTTAGCAAGTGTTACCTTCACTTTGACACCTGAAACTATAGCTAAAGCAATAGGTATTCCCAATGTGGGTGAACAGTGGAACAAAGGACAGCTTGTGGACAAAGAGCATTATGAGCCTTATATCAAGGCTAGTTATCATAAGCAAATTAGTAGGGCCTTTCCTTTCGGATACCTACAGGACACATATTCTCCACTCATGAAGCTCATTATCAAATACTTTACTGTGAAGGGAGATTTTCTCGCCTATACACGTATCATGTTAAACTATTGATGCATTTCACTAGAGTGAGGATGATGAATCTCCCCTATTTCATATGCAGAAATATTGAGAAAAGGACCACATTGGTGCAAAGAAAACCTCCTCATCAACAGTCCAACAGCATTTATCACTTTGCATTGATCAAGATTGTGGTTTTGCATCAACTGCGTTTGCTGAATGTTTCATGGGATGATTTCATTTCACATGAGGTTTTCAAAAGCCCTCAAGTGACCCCATCAATTTTTCAAGAGGCAGGAGGGCCTTCAAATCAGCAAGAAGTTCATGAGACTCAAACCACCAGTGTGCCATTTTTCATCACTTATCAAAAAGGCACAAGGAGATTATTTGCAGTAGCCAAATGAGTACTATCTCCACCTAGGGTGGAAGGGGTCTCGTTTCCTTCATCAGATCATAGGAAAATGTTATCTTCACCCGGGGTGAAAGGGGCTTTGCCTTCTTCTTCAGCAAAGCAGGTACAAGACAAAGGGAAACAACCATTGCATGATGAGGGGCCTTCTAAAGGTCAGGAGAAAGATTTCATTTTGATTCAGGATGAGGACACTGATTTGGGCTCCCAAAGCTCAAAACTCAAGGAGATCATCAAAGAACAAGAAGCTGACATTCATGACTTATCTCTTAACCTTGAAAGAGCTAAGTGGATCATAAATTACCTTGAGCAACAGAACAAGCAGTTGGAGGACCAGCAGACAATCATGGAGCTGCAAAACATAAGGGAAAACCGACAAACAACCAAGAGGAGGAAAGTCAAATTGACACCACTTGAGCAAGAGGTTGATGCTGACCAGGAATCTTAGATAGAGAGGGAAAACATGCACTTGGAGAAGCTGCTTGAGAAATCCAACAAGGAGAAAAAGATGTTGAGGCACATGGCTTTTCATTATTTGGCAAGAAAAAATATTTGCAAAGCGAGAATAAGGAGCCTAAAAGCCAAGTTGAGGAAAGCTTTGAGGCGCAAGAAAGAGAAAGATAAGCTCAAGATCTTGGCCGAATCTTCCTTGGCCCAACATAGTACTTTATGCAGGTCACTCATCCCAAATTTCAAGAAATTTGGCACACTTTTTGACAATTTTGAAATTTTGAAGGAAAAAACAGGTTTTTCTGCCTGGTGCGTAGTGCCACCCGGTGCTCGCTTTTGCTAGGGACCTCCTCTAGAGGAAAACTCTACATTTTTGGATTCCTTGTGAAAAATCATGCATACCCAGAAATTACTAGAAAGTTTTGACAAGTTTTGGGCCTCCAAAAGGGTCAAAAACACCTCAAAAATGCCCTCTCTGCCACTTTTTGGCCACACAGGATGCAGTTTTGGGAGAATTGATTTTTGGATAGGTAAATGGACACCAAATTAAGAAATTCTACTTGTTCTGGAAAGTAGATAGATAGAAATTTCCAACAAGCCCACTTGGAGCAAATTTGGTGCACGGGAAGGCTTCCAAAATCAGTTGGGAAAAAGCGCTACGCACAGGAAAAGTGGCGCTACGCACAGGATGGAAAAGTGCCATTTTTGCCAAAAAACTTTGTTTTTCACCTAGTTTTTTCTCAGTTTGACTTTTTCTCTCTCATGGTCAAAATCATGATGTAAATTGATGTAAATTGATGGACTTTGATGTAAAAATGATGAAAATTCACTCATGGAGGTAGATACATCATGTATAGGTGGTTTTGAACTGAATGAATTAGTTTCCTAGGTTTTAGAGGCAAGTTGTTCCACTGCCTATTTTTCAGTTCTTAGTTTAGATCTTGTTGAAACAGCTCCTAAACTCATGAATTCGACCCCTAAAGGCTATCATGAGTTTTTTTTTGCCTATATCTAGTACTTTTTCAGTCATTTGTAAAGGTTGGACTCTTGTGAATGCTTTGAGCATTATTGTACATTCATCTCTGCAGTTTGGCAAGGAATAGACTAGGGTTTGCAGCATTTTGTGGGATTCTTGTGGCAAGGTGATTTAGTATTGTTTTTCCTTTTGTGATTCAAGTTTACATGTGTTTATGTATGCCATCATCTCTCTCTTTTCAGCTTAACTAAATGAATCAAGGATAAAGGTAGAAATCATTGATGTTGCAATGCTCTACCTAGGGTTTGTTTAGCTATTCATGTTTTCAACTGTTTGAAGAGGATTCCTGAGACTTTCATGCCCTCTCCAACTCCTCACCAGTCTTAAGACTCTCCATTTCACTCAATTTAAAGTACTAAACCATTTTCCTACCTCGCCCCACAGAAACCTCTGCAAGACTGAGTTCATTCCCCGAACCCAAATCTGTCTTTCACATTTGATCCAGCAAACCAACATAAAACTCAATCAAACTCCTCTGAGCATATACCTAGCCTAAAATTAGTCTTTACATCAGTCATCTCAAGCCTCACTTGCTATATTTTCCTAAGATTGACAAGGAGAGAGCCCTCTCCCGACCTGGTAGGGCTAGCTACCAGGTTAAGCATGGTTTGATGTTACCCTAGACCTGCCTTTCTTAGCCTAAGGTAGATTTAGGCCCTAACATATTAGCGACTCCACTGGGGAAGAAAAGTTTGTTATCATTATTTGCTTTGTAGACTATAGACGAAGCCTGAAGTTAGCCAGGTAGCCTTTGAAATTCTCTTGCTTTGCAAGTGCAAAAGTAGATGAATGCTAATTCAGTCAATCTCTGGTTTAGTTTATAAACTGAACATCTGAAACTAAACTATTACCCCAGTATATTAAAGAAATTCTAGACTTTGGATGATGAGTTTAGAATTTGATAGGCTAAACAAATTGATAATGTCCATTTGATTTTTGGGAATAGTTCAACACATTGGCTTCCAGACAATACACCAAGGTCAATCCTGATCCTGATCCTCCTCCTGTGTAAGAAAACTCAAATCTCATCCAAGAATTCTCCGACAAGAAAGTTCTGTGATTCCCGTGTTAAGATCTCATACATGTCTAGCTGTTTTTTAATACCTTGAAGATCTTGGGTTTGATGAACATTTTGAGCTATCGTTGTTTGAAACTAAATCTGAAAGTGTTGTTCGTTCGACTGTCCTAAATCCGGAGTTTTTCAAAGATCTTGAAACTGAAAAGGCTAATAGATCAATTGATGATTATATATTGAATCTTCAAACTTCCATTGTGGCTACAAACATTCCCGAGTTCTTAGAATCTGCATCTGCAACTCTTGGTTCATCTGCTATTGTATCTGGTTCAGAAATTCCTACTGAAACTCCTTTCATTCCCACCATTCCCGTGCAGCCCACCATATCTGATCAGAGACCCCCTGTCTCTTCTCCCCCATCAACCCCTTCAACACCTCAAACATCTCATATTTCCTCCCCTCCTACACCTCATACACCAATTACATCATCAGCTATTGTTGTTCTGACTCCTCCTACATCCCCAAGGCCAGTTTCAAATCCACCTAGAGCAATGGCTGCCCAATATGCACCTCTTGTTTTGCCACAAAACTTGGATGCTATGCCTGCTGATTATCAAAGAAAAATTCCATTGTTTGATGGTACCCAAGGAATCACAGCACAACAGCATGTGGATAAGATGACCAATTTCTTTGACCTTCATGAGATAGATGAAGAAAATGTGACCATGAGATTATTTGTGCAAACTTTTGGAGGCAAAGTGCGGAAGTGGTTCAGAGCATTGCCGGCTACAACTATCACTACATTGGCTGTTCTTCAGAGACAATTCTTGGATCGCTAGGAGGTAAAAAAAATTCCTCTTCAAATTCTTTCCGAATATGAAAACATAAAGAGGAATGTTGGTGAAAGTGTCCAAGATTATTGTGTTAGATTCAATACTGTTTATAATGCAATTCCCGCTGATATAAAGCCACCAATGGGGTTGGCTTTGATTAAATTTCCTGATGGCTTTGATCCTGACATGGCATATCAATTGAGAGAAAGAGATCCAACCACATTGGAGGACATGCAGAAAATTGCAGTCAGCGTAGAGGCAAATCTGCTTGCCAAGAGAGCTAGAGCAAAGGCCAAAAAGAAGGTGACCATAAAAGAGGAAGCTTCTTCCTCAGATCATTTGCTGCACAAGATCGAGAAGATGTTTGATAGTGTGATGCAGGAAAGTGTTCCCTCTGCGAACAGAGGCAACCCCTCTAGCCTTAGAGTGGATCTAGTCACAGCAAGGACAAAACAACAATTAATTCCCTTAAATAGTCATCGTTGGAGGCCTACCTCAAACCGGTGGTCGATGAAGTTCCATTGTGCTGCTCCAGCTTCCGTTTCCTTCTCCTTAACAAGTGATCAACCTGAAACACCACAAAGAAATAACAGAGCACGTAACCGAGAAACAACAATGATCTATTTACTCATAAAGTCAAGAAGTCATGAGCTATCAAGTAAATTGCATACAAGACATAGGAAATCATCATTGATTGTATTAATAATAAATCAAGAGCAAAGCTTACAACCAAGTCTTGACATCGCAAGCCTTCTCAGAGGGTCCAACCAGTGTGTTTCTTCAAGCATTCACTCTCAAAGATGGGTCTCCCAAATAACAATATATATATATATATATATATATATATATATATATCTCGTTCACCAGCTTTAACACAAGATTAAGGGAACTCCGCACCTTCTTGCAAACTATAAATCAATCCCACACTTGTCACACTCATACCAACTATCTATCAACTCAAAAGTAGTAGCAACACTGTACAACCAAAAGAACTAAAAACTAGCAACTAAGGAGCTGGCAGATCATAGCAATGGTGAGTGATTTTATAGGAGGAGGAGCCTCCATGAAACGAGGGAGAGGGAGCTTATCCTCAAGGAAGGTAGCACAAAATACGGAACCACCATCCCAGAGGTGGAAAGGCGACCCAAACTGACCCAACAACCAGCTCTAGAAACATCCAGAAGGCCGATTGTTTGAACTAATTCACCAAATCTGGATCGTCGCGGGTCATGAACTGGGAACTAGCGATGACGTCGCAACGATATAGTGCATGACAGAGAACTATCGCGGATTTTAAGGTTTTACTAGCGATGATGCAGGAACTTAGTCAAAAAGGGTCAATCTTCAGCATCAGAGAGCATTTGCTTAATCTTCTTACATGGGTGGGAAGATATGAACATGTTTATTTGACACATGACATAGCAGAGGGACTGAGATGAGGACAGTGACAGATTACTGTGTAACAGATGCCCCCTCAAGCATGAAGCCTAAGAGATTGAGAGGGGTGAAATGCTTTACGAAACTGTCTGAACTGGAACACCATCTGGAAAAACCTGCAGGTGCAAGTACAACTGATATCTCTGATAGTGAAATACATGTAGTCTAGGCATGGGCGTAGACATCCAACTAATAAGACCATGATAATGATAAAGGTATGGTCGCAGCCATCCATGAAGACTTAGGTATGGTCGTAGCCATCCATCAAAGAGTCATGTAATCACGAACCAATCCACGCAGCCCGAACATGTGTAATCTTAGTTTGGGGTCTTGAAACCCAACTGATCATAGTACAAATTCTAGCATGCGAACAGATGTGCTGAGGTCGAGCATGATAGAAAGTCGCTTGATTACCAGTCAATGATGAAAATCATTAACAAGCGTGAGAGAAACCACCAATAATGCCAATGGCTCTCAAGGTACTATCTAGTACAATCCATGAAGTGTGAAGAATGAGCTGAAGTAGAATACTTGTGGAATCACCCAATCGATGACCAATGATGTAAGTTGATCGTTAGGTGCGAAGAACTTGCCATTGAGGCATGCAAGCTCCAAGGTACCAAAGGGGATCTCTAGATCAGTCTCCTGGATAATAAGCTGACATCGACAAGAGACGATCCATCACAGGAGGGCCATAATGTTTCCCCCATCAACGACACAAGATAAGGAACAAGTGGTAGATCGTGAAACAGAGTATCAGAGGAGGAGGTAAGGATGTGAACCGCAAAATGATTATACTCTTGAAAATGTCGGCGACACGACTCCGGAGGGTGGTAGCATTCAAGTACCAAAGGATCAGAGGCTTGATGGAGACAACATGGATCAGATGGAATGAGGCTAAATGGAAACCCAAAACCCTGAAAGGCCAAATGATGATGTATGGATATCCCAACCCGACAAGAAGTAAAAGTGTCAATGTTCAAGAGTGACTAGCTGCCGCAAGTAATCAATGACAACTTCCAAATTTTCCCCCACCATTGCTGGCGAGTACCCCAATTATTTTTGAAAACAAGCTTAAAGGGGATAGCATATGCTTGTAATATAAGTTCGACCTTCAGTCGAATCCAACCTAGTAATAGTTTAACGAGCCCTAGGGAGGAGAAGCTCGAGTCTCGTCATGGTGACGAGTCCGATGTCATCAGGGTTTAACGAGTCTGACATAGGCACAACTCGAAGTCTTTTTCATATTTAGAGAGTTTGAAAAAGACACAGAAAAGAAAACTCCAAGGGGATCCTTTTTCATAGATTTGTGTCTCTCAAGCCCGAAAAACTATAAAATAATACTCGAGAGAACCGCTTGACCATTACGATCAAGGAGTACTTTTCGTAATTAATGGCCTCGATCCGAAAAAGTAAAAAAGTGATCAAAGACACGTCATTTCATAACCAATATCGAACCCGAAATGAAAAAAGTCCAGCAATATTTTCGTATTTATACGGTCGGAAAAAAGCTCAAAGTGGACCGCCTCTTATTCCGTTTAACGAGCTAAAAGGGAAAACTCGACAATCTTTTCGTCTTTTATAAGTCGGAAAAGAGCTTAAAGAAGACTCGTCCTCGAGGAATGAGTGGTATAAAGGGTAGCAATTGGTTCCAACAATGGTGGAAGTGCTCAAAACATGTAATGGTCAAGAAGCTGGCTAATAAAACCACTCATTGCTACAGTTCCTTAGGAAAGGAAAAACAACCAAGTGAAAGTATATGATCGGCCAAAGAGATGGTGGCGATGGAATGAAAAAACCAAGGCTCATCTAGCAGAATTTATCAGATAAAAAATGGCAATCACGAGGTGTAAATTGGCTATGAGTTCATTTTTACACAAGCTTGAACCATGGAGAACTCTGCTTGGATTCGGTTTCATGTTTACACAAGCTTGAAACAAAAAACTATGCTTGTTATGAGTTCGCATTCCCCCAGGCATAATGATGCAAATCGAGGTACATGCCCCCTAAACTTCATTGCATTCAACGAGGTGGATGGAATGAAGGTTCACTTTCGAGATCTTGGAAAGACTCAACTTGGATTTTACGAGATCTTAATCAAAGACTTGATTTGGAAAGGGAGTTGTTTCATTTTTTAATGAGGTTGACATAAGATCAAGAACTTTCCTCAAGACTCCTTGTTTCATTTATTAACGAGCTTGACACAAGGTCAAGAACTATGCTCATCACCCTTGTTTTCATTTCTTAACAAGGTTGAGACAGGAACAAACTATCCTCGTCACTCCTTGGTTCATTTTTTAACGAGGTTGACATAGGAACAAACTATCCTCGTAGCCCCTTGATTCATTGGCCATATGAGAACATGGCTCCCAAGAGGTCTTCGCGGGATGGAAGAGATGCACTCTGGGAGGAATGCATGTCATGAGGCACTAATGACAGATCGGGTTCCAATGCCCCTAGTACATGATGTACGAGACCATCTGCATAACCATCAGCAGAGGCGGAGACGGAACGGGTAGCCAAATAATTAACCTATGGCAAGGAAGGCACTGCTTGCGAGTAAGAACTGAGAGGGGATGATAGCTGCGCATAAGGCATTGGGGGACTAAAGAATGATAATTGATCTATGGTCACCATTCTTCCGTCATGTGGAAAACAAGCCACACAGAAAAGCGAAGTGACGAGGGCCCCCATGGCGTAAACATAGTCATGGCCAAGGAGAAGACTGAAATCTAAAGCACCTGGACAAACATGACATTTATATAGACAGTTTTACCCCCCAAAGTAATAGGAAGCTTCGGGAGTATCCCTAAAGGTTGACTGGTCCCTCCGTCAAATGCCAACAAATTTTGTGTGACTGGCACAAGCTGTGGGGAGCCTAAAGCTTGCCAAGTAGTGGAAGGCATAAGACTGACAGACGCACCCTCATCCAAGACAGTGCTAGGTACTTCCTTATTATAGGCATGTACTATAATCTGGAAAGGCACATAGGATGGAAGGCGGAAAGCAGTCAAGTGACTCTAGTCGAAGGAAACGACCAAACTACTTGGTGGGGGAATCGTATGATTGCCCCCCTGCTCTACAGGAACCGAAGAAGGACTCTCTTGATCAGCGGGGATAGGAGGGTCGTTTTCGGACTCTGGAGAACCTGACGAGATGAGAAGAACATGAGCATGACGCTCTTCTGAAACAGAGTGATCAACAGGTGGTGAACCCAAGTCGACACTCTCTCTGACCAATGGTTGGTCCAGAACAGGCTGAGCACAGCCAGGCTCGGAAGGAGGAGGACGGACAAGAGAAGAATCTAAGTCAATCTCTTTGTCGACGGGGAGAGGGTCTGAAGAGAGCCTCTGATAACCAACAGGAAGTTGGGGTGAAGAAGCTGTAAGACTTTCCAAAACGGCAGAAGCTTTATCCATGAGCAGAAAAAGGTGAAGGGGATGGTTGCCTTCACATAGCCTATAGGGGAATCGAATCTTCCCTTTCTTCTTACCGTTGCCAGTTGATAGGGTAGCATCGCCATGAGCTTCAGAGGACGACGAGGGACAAGCCAGATCGTGAGACCATACGTCTAAGATCCTGGGAATACCAGGGCAATCATGAAGAAGATGGTCACCCTTGCACAATTTACAAGGAAACTTAACCTTCCGCGGAGGAGCAGAAGGTGTTCCGACCTAAGGTTTACTCGGAGCAATAGTTGCATAGGTGGCCGTGCGCTTATCGGACTTCTTCTTCTTCTTCATATTCTTCTTCTTCTTCTTAGTCTCCTAGTTACTAGATGTGGAACTTTCACCAGGCGAAGGGGGAGAGGAGGAGGAAGAAACAGGGGAAGAAGGCGTAGGCTTAACCTTGGAATCATCGTGTCGTGGCTCAGACGAAGGAGACGGTGGAACAGGAGTCATGACACTCGGGACCACCAAAGTTGAAAACCACCAAACAGGCAAACCAATGGTTAACCCAGGCAAGGACAATGTTGCCATATATGGAGCACCGGTATTTCAAAAGGAGGAAATGGGCCAGGCTTTCCATCTGGGGGAAGACCTTGACAGTTAGACTCGGGGACTGTTGCCATCACGAACAAGCCTGAGAAACACTCTTATCACAAATAAGAACTCGAATTGTTACCAAGAATATTTCGTGGGAAGTAAATTTTATGACGCAGGAACAAAACTTGACCTTTTCATATTTCAAGAGTCGAGAAAAGGACGAAAAGGTGACTCTATCTCTTTCAAGGTTTAATGAGCCTGAAAGGACAAGTGCTCAGATGGACCTTTTCTTTAAGGAGTCCGAAAAGGAACAAAAGTGACTACTCTGGAGAACTAGGCAAAAGGTTTACCAAACAACCCATACAACTGCATATACACCTTGGCGATCATATGAAAACCAAGGACTTCCTGTACGACAGTCAATCTTCCCAAATGCTGTGTTTGGTGCGTTATGGTTTGTAAGGCGGCAGACACAAATTCCTATGGATGTAGGATGATAACCTAGTCGGGTCTCCCGATATATACTCGATGGTACTGGGAGCACTATTCCATACTAGACCGCTATTGAGTCACAGAATGAGGAATCACCCAACCTTGAGTGAAAACAATAGTGACTAGGTTTAACAACACTGGAGCACGTCTCTAGCCTAGACCTCTAAATAGTGTGTGTTATGTTCCAATGCGTTGTTAAGTTCATTTTAGAGTTGATCTTGAATTATGTTTCAGTTTCCAGGCCTTACCGTATGTATATCAAAAACCTAGGATGCAGCTAGAATGAGTAAAACATCTTTCACTTCAATGAACACCTACCTACAGGAGGGTAGAGAGATCATTCCCAAACCAAGAAAACCAAGACAAGTGAATGCAAACACTAAGAAACACAATGCATCAATACACTAATCTCACGATGCATCGATACTACTAATGAAAGATTTAAAATTCGCTTTCCAATTTCTCAAACATGAAAATTCGTAATGCAAATGTACTTTCACTTTCGTATGCTAAATGAATGCAAACTTTTGATTTTCATTTTTTTTGAATTTAAAGAGACAAACAAGAAAGTGTGAACTGATTGATCCAAACAATTGTGATCTATGCTTGGTAGTGAAGAAATCGAATCAACATAAAAAATTGGTTCAATAATCGACACTAAAAATCAACCAGCAAGAAAACAAGCAGCGAAAAAGCCTCAAGCAAATCACAAGACGGTTGTGGATGAACCTTGAACAGACAAGTAACCCAAGCAAACGGTTTCTCGATGAAACTTCTAAAGGGCTAGGTCACATGGTCTAAAAACACAAGACTCACTCAATGAAATCAAAGAGACAGTACCCTAACCAAAAGCAATTAAAACAAGCTAATGAGAGACAAGAAACAATAGGGGATAAACAAGATTGATGAATTCAGGAGGTAAAGTTGTAAAAACAACTTTACAGGAATCGTCGCGGGTGTTACACTGACAACTAGAGACTAGTCGCTAGTGTTACACTGACAACTAGAGACCGTCGCAAGTGTTACACTGACAACTAGAGACTAGTCGCTAGTGTTACACTGACAACTAGAGACCGTCGCTAAAGTACACCTATTTTCAGCGACGGTCCGATTTCAAGAGTCGTCGCGGGAATTAAACTAGAAACCCGAGACGAAAGCCAAATAGTCGCAGGTACAAAGCTATAACATCAGCGACGTCATCGCGACTGTTAGGCTATCTTTAGTGACAATCTTAAAAACAATGACAGATGAACAAGAAACTCCCAAAAAAAAACTAGCAAATCCTACAGATAATAAAGGGATTTCCCAGATTGACCTAGGTAATTGAAAAGACTGATAGTTTATCCCCAAAATTCAAAAGACACCAAATCAAAATCAAAACAAGAGCAAACAAGAGAAGAAACATGCAAAGGACTCCCCAGTGGAGTCACCAACTTGTGATGCAGGAAAGTGTTCCCTCTGCGGATAGAGGCAACCCCTCTAGCCCTAGAGTGGGTCTAGTCACAGCAAGGACAAAACAACAATTAATTCCCTTAAATAGTCATCGTTGGAGGCCTACCTCAAACCAGTGGTCGATGAAGTTCCGTTGTGCTGCTCCAGCTTCCATTTCCTTCTCCTTAACAAGCGATCAACCTGAAACACCACAAAGAAACAACAGAGCACGTAACCGAGAAACAACAATAATCTATTTACTCATAAATTCAAGAAGTCATGAGATATCAAGTAAATTGCATGCAAGACATAGGAAATCATCATTGATTGTATTAATAATAAATCAAGAGCAAAGCTTACAACCAAGTCTTGACGTCACAAGCCTTCTCAGAGGGTCCAACCAATGTGTTTCTTCAAACATTCACTCTCAAAGATGGGTCTCCCAAATAACAATATATATCTCTCTCTCTCGTTCACCAGCTTTAACACAAGATTAAGGGCACTCCACACCTTCTTTCAAACTATAAAGCAATCCCACACTTGTCACACTCACACCAACTATCTATCAAACTCAAAAGCAGCAGCAGCACTGTACAACCAAAAGAACTAAAAACTAGCAACTAAGGAACTAGCAGATCATAGCAATGGTGAGTGATTTTATAGGAGGAGGAGCCTCCATGAAACGAGGGAGAGGGAGCTTATCCTCAAGGAAGGTAGCACAAAAGACGGAACCACCATCCCAAAGGCGGAAAGGTGACCCAAACTGACCCAACAACCAGCTCTAGAAACATCCAGAAGGCCGACTGTTTGAACTAATTCGCCAAATCTGGATCGTCGCGGGTCATGAACTAGGAACTAGCAACGACGTCACAACGATACAATGCATGACAGAGAACCGTCGTGGATTTTAAGGGTTTACTAGCGACGATGCAGGAACTTAGTAAAAAAGGGTCAATCTTCAACATCAGAGAGCATTTGCTTAATCTTCTTACATGGGTGGGAAGATATGAACATGTTTATTTGACACATGACATAGCAGAGGGACTGAGATGAGGATAGTGACAAATTACTGTGTAACAGATAGACTCACTATTGCATATAAGCCTGAGACATAGATCAGAAATCCAAACTTCTGTGGTCAGCAACAACCACAGTTCAAAATCAAACAATGAGAAGAAAGAGCACAAGACCAAGCAGCACAGCAGCAAGTTAAGACACCCTTACAGTAGAATTTTGTACATGGTCTGGAATCAGATGATGATTTGCTAATTTATATCATGAAGGATGAGGAGTATTTAAAAAGCCCAACTGTACAAAAATATGAAGATTTTATCCTAGCAAATGAAACAATTCTAGAAGAAGAATATGATGAATATTAGAAGGGATACATGAATGCCTTGACAGCCCAGCAGCAACAATATTCACTCAGGAGTAGAGAGGTACCCATCAATCCAATTCAAAAGAGGAAGGAAGTGACACCACCAAAGAACGATTCTCCAAGTGTGTAGAAAAAGGGAAAGGAGGCAGCAGATCCTACCACCAGCAAAACACAATCAACAAATGAAAGGTCAAATCAGCCAAATGTATCAAAGGAGAAGACTGAAAAGAAAGATGCTCTAGTCAAAGAGGTAGAAAAAACCACAGCCTTTAGCTTAGAAAATGAGATTGCTAAGTTAAAAGTGTCAATACCTTTGACTGAATTAATGAAGAATAGCAGGTATAAAGATCATGTGTCAAAGATTTTGAATTTAGATCCGTTATTTGATATGGTTAATGTGGAGGATGGCCAGCCCGAGCTTATCTTTGGTCCAACATTAGAAGGTCAATATGAGGATAGTGACGTAGCTCCTTTTTACATCAGCCTTAGATTGCATGATTATGTATTGCACAACGCCATGTTTGATTCAGGAGCATCTCATAATCTGATGCCAAAGGCAATTATGGAAAAATTGGGTTTAGATATCACTCGCAAGTACCATGATCTTTATTCCTTTGATTCTGGTAGGGTCAGATGTATTGGTCATATTAAAGATTTAGTTGTCACATTAGATCAAATTCCTGTGAAGAGTGTTCTTATGGATGTGGTTGTGGCTGATATTCCTCCTAGATTTGGCATGCTTCTATCCAAATCTTGGGGAGCAAAACTCAAAGGGACATTGCAGCTAGATTTCTCCTATGCCACTATTCCCGTGTTTGGTTAGTTGAGGAAGTTATATTGGGAGAAAGAGATGAAGTACATGATCACAAGCAAGGAGAAACCTTTAAATCATCCAATCAATTATGTACATACTGATTTAGAATCTTTTGTTCTATATTCTGATAGTTTTAATGATGTAAATAGTCAATTAGTTGAAGTAGAAGATATTCCAGAGATCACTGAAAATTTCAAAGTTGTACTTGATCAAGAAAGACAAAGGCTTGATAGTACCGCTGAACAATCAGCTTTCCGCCAGCAGCAGAAAATTGATGGACAACAAGCAAAGGAAGAAGAGCAAACAAAATTTCAGCACTTGGAGGACGAAGCCGGTTTGTGGAGTATGGATTTTGATGGAGCAGTAGGTAAGGATGGTGCTGGAATTGGTATTTGGATACGCAGCCCTGCATTTCTACCAAACAAAGTCCCAAGTAATGTAAGAGTTTGTTCGTATAAATTGGCTTTTGATTGTTCCAATAATGAAGCTGAATATGAGGCTTTAATTGCTGGTTTGAAAATCCTCAAGAAGTTAAATGCAAAAAGAATTTCAGTTTATGGTGACTCCGAATTAGTAATCAAGCAAGTCAAGGGTGAATACCAAGCCAAACATCCTCGAATGCGGGCTTACCGTAATGCGGTATTAGATATTTTGAGATTGTTTCCAGATTATACTTTGACATGTGTCCCTCATGTACAAAATGTTATTGCAGATTCCCTTGCAACAGCTGCAAGTAATTTGAAAATCCTGATGAATTCAAACAATAAGTTTGAAATTCATGTGAAACATTGCCCAGTTGTCCCTGATAATCAAAGATATTGGCAAGTGTTTCAAGATGACAAAGAGATTGAAGAATTTCTGCAAAATGAAGGAAAATACAAAGACACTTCTATCGATGGAGAGCAAGATGATGGTGAAGCAGACATAGAGGTAAATTAGATGGAAGTTTTGCAGCTGAAGGACAATGTCATTCCTAAAGGTCTAATACCTTTAGAGGAGTTGTTTGATCAAGATGATGTAGCCCGGAAACCGAGCTTGGTGCCAACTGAGAAGGGAGTTGAGGATGTGAATATTGGAACAGCAGAAAATCCAAAGATGGTGAAGTTATCAAAGGCATTGCCTCCACAGGTAAAGGAAAAATACATTAGTTTATTGTCTTCATTTACTGATGTATTTGCATGGGACTATTTAGATTTGAAGGCATATGATAAGAGTATAATTCAGCACATCATTCCAATCAAGCCAAACCAAAAGCCATTTCGACAAAAGCTAAGAAGGATAAATCCAAAGTTGCTGCCATCAATAGAGAAAGAAGTGAATCGATTGTACAAGGCTGGTATAATCGTTCCAATAAGATTTTCAGATTGGATTTCCAATTTGGTGCCCGTGCGGAAGAAAACAGGTGAGATTAGATTATGTATTGATTTCAGAAATCTGAATAAGGTGTCTTTGAAAGATAACTATCCATTGCCAAAAATGGATCACATACTTCAAAGAGTAGTTGGAGCATCTCGTATGTCACTACTCGATGGGTATTCTGGCTATAATCAAATTCTGGTCCATGAGGATGATAGGGACAAAAAAGCATTCACCACTCCATGTGGGACTTTCCATTATGCCAAGATGCCATTCGGATTAAAGAATGCTGGTGCAACTTTTCAGCAGGCTATGGATATTGCATTTGTAAATGAGAAAGATGTATTTTTAGTACTTTATCTTGATGATTTGACAGTCTTTTCCAATTCATATGAAGAGCACCTTTACCATTTGAAGATTTTTTTCAGCGGTGTAGAAAGTATTGCATATCTCTTAATCCAAAAAAGAGCTTGTTTGCCATGGATGAATGGAATCTTCTCGGTCACATCATATCCAAGGAGGTCATTATAGGTTTTAACCCCGTACAGAAATTACCTGTATATGAATTCTAAAACACAAAAAATAAATAATGCGAGAGCAGAACACATAAAACACATATACACAGATATTTTCCCCTGGATCCCAAAACTCAGACTACCAGTTTGATTTTTCATTATGTTCCTTTCAATGTTATAATACATATTTATACATGCCGAAGCATCCAATACCATGGACTGAAAACCATCGCGTCCAATACCATGGACCGAAAACCATCGCATCCAAAAAACATGTGTGAAAATCATGCACAAAACCATAGGTGGGTCCGCCCAACCTAACATAGGGTACAAAACCAAAATTTTCTAGGGCGCTGCCCCGGACCCCATAAAGTGGGGTTACGGGTGCCCCTTAAACCCCCTATTAACTACATGGAAAGAATATAACACAACCCAACATTATCCCACTTGTTGTTTTCTTTCCACAGGGGGCCACAAGAGAGCTTAGACATTTTTCCAGCCCTGAAATGCCCATTGTCTCTCTACATCAAGAGAACTTCTCAGAGCTCACAGATTTTGTCAATGCATCTGTAGTATTCTTCAAAGTGTCCACCTTGACTAGCAACACCTTTTTATCTTCTATCATATCCCTCACAAAGTGATACTAAACATCAATGTGCTTTGTCTTTGAATGATATGTAGGGTTCTTTGCCAAGAAAATTGCACTTTGGCTGTCACAGTCTATCCTTATAGCTTCCTGTACTAACCCCATACTTGAACACAATATCTACAACCAAACTGCTTCCTTGCTTGCATGAGTGGCTGCCATGTATTCTGCCTCTGTAGTTGACAGTGCCACTACAGATTGTTTCTTACTCATCCAACTGACTGCACCTCCAAATAGGTTAAACACATACCCACTTGTAGATCTTCCTTGATCCAGATCTCCAGCCCAGTCTACATCAACAAAGCCATGAATATCCAACACTCTGTCCAATCCTGGTCTTCCTTGGTAGCACAAACCATAATCACTGGTGCCACGCAAATACCTGAAAACTTGCTTCACGGCTGTCTAGTGCTCCTTCCCTAGTTTTGACATAAACCTGCTCAATACTCCCACTGCATGTGCAATTTCTAGTCTAGTATAGACAATTACATACATCAGGCTACCGACTACACTTGCATATGGAACACGGGACATGCCCTCTTCCTCTTCTTGTGTCTTGGGACACTGTTCAGCAGATAACCTCACACCTACAGGAATAGGAACCTTCACCGGTTCACTATCCTGCATATTAAACCTCAGCAATATTGTCTCAACATACTTCCTCCGGTTTAACTAGAGCTTCCTCTTTGCCTGATCTCTTTTAATTTCCATACCCAAAATATAGTTTGCAGCACCAATATCTTTCATGTCGAATTTAGAGGACAATTGGGTCTTCAAATCCTGGATAAATTCTTTGTCATTTCCAACCAACAACATATCATCCACATACAAAAACAGATAAATAACACGGTCACCAATTAATTTAAAATACACACAGTGATCTGCTTTGCTTCTAGTGAAGCAAAGTCCCCGTACAAATGTATCAATTTTTTGATACCACATCCTTGGTGACTGTTTTAACCCATATAGAGACTTCTTTAACTTACATACCAATTCTTTCTTACCCTTCACCACAAAGCCTTCAGGTTGCTTCATGTAGATCTCCTCTTCCAGATCCCCATGAGGAAATGATGTCTTCACATCCATCTATTCTACCTCAAAATCAAAAGCAGCAGCAACAGATAAAAGTAATCTAATAGAAGTTACTTTGGAAACAGGAGAAAAAATATCACCAAAATCAATTCCCGGCACGTAAGAATAACCTTTTGCTACCAACCGAGCTTTGTATTTCTCCACTTTTCCTTCTGCATTTTTTTTTATTTTTGAACACCCATTTGCTGCCAATAGGTTTCCTTCCAGCCGGCAACTCCACCAAATCCCAAGCCTCATCTTTGTGCAAAGATGCCATTTCATCAACCATGGCCTCTTTCCAAAGTTTTTCGTCCTCTGAATCCACTGCTTCCTTCACAGTTCTGGGATCATCATCGGTAACAGACAAAGCAAAATTTGAATAGAAAGCAGATGGACTATACCTTTCTGGCTGCCTTCTTTCTCGAACTGATCTTCTCATAGCCGGAGTTTGTGGCTCTTCATCTTCTGATTCCTCCTCTGCTGTAGAGTCTAATTCTTCCTCCTTTAGCTCAAACTCTATCTTCTCAGGTTCCTTTGGTTGGACTTCATGTTTAATAACATCTTTCACCTCTCTGAACACCACATCTCGGCTGTACATAACCTTCCTTGTTACTGGGTTCCAAAGCTTATAACCCTTTAAACCATCCTTATACCCAATAAAGATGCAGTTTTCAGATTTACTATCCAACTTTGTTCTTTTCTCCTTTGGAACATGTACATATGCATCACATCTAAATACCCTCAGATGTGAAAGAGAGGGTTTCTTACCAGTCCATACCTCTTGTGGAGTCTTATCCTCCAACGCTGATGAAGGTGACCTGTTGACCAGGTAACATGCAGTATCCACCGCCTCTGCCCAGAATTCCTGTCCTAACCCAGCACCACTGAGCATGCTTCTTGCCCTTTCCATCAACTTCTTGTTCATTATTTCTGCAACTCCATTTTGTTGAAGTGTATATGGAGTAGTCTTTTGTCGTGTTATACCACACTTCTTGCAGAATTCTTCAAATTCTTTACTGCAAAATTCTCCACCATTATCAATCCTCAGCACCTTTATCTTCTTCTTTGTCTGGTTTTCCACTAAAGCCTTAAATTTTTTAAACCTATCAAAGACTTCAGATTTCTTCTTAAGGAAATATATCCATGTATTCCTTGAGAAGTCATCTATAAATGATACATAGTACACAGACTTCCCAGTGATGGAAACTTCATAGGTCCAAACACATCACTATGCACAAGCTCTAATATATGTTTTGCCCTCTTACCACCAGAGGGGAAACTCACCCAATTCTGCTTCCCATATACACAATTTTCACAGAAATCAAAATCCAGAGAGCTATTACCCATACCTTCTACCATACCTTTACCATGAAGTATTCAAAGGCCCTTCTCTCCAATATGTCCAAGCTTTTGATGCCATAACATGGTCTTTTCTCCAAAGACCACTAGATTTTCTGCTCCACATTCAGGAACCATAGAACTATTGCAGCCATCAACAACAATGCTACCTTGTAGCTTGCACAAAGTTCCAATCCAAACTCCCCGCATCAATACCAGTGCTCCCCGAACCATCTTGCAGGTATCCTTCTCGAACACTGTTTTTACACCTACATCATCCAACTTACAAACATGAATTTAATTTCTGGCTAATGCAGGAATATGCAGAACACCCAGAAGTGTTCTAACCCTTCCACCTTGCAGCTTCAACTTTACTTTTCCACGACCAATGATTCAACCTTCCTATCATCCCCCAAAAAGACATCACCACCATCATATTTCTCATACTCACATAACCACTCTCTATGGGGAGTGAAGTGAAAGGATGTACCTGAGTCAATCAACCATGCCTCATGATCTACATGTGTACTTGAAGAAGCCAAGTACACATCCCCACCTTCATCTGAGGTGGTTTTCGCCTCTGCAGAAGGGGCATCATCAGATCCCTTTCCTTTATCAGGAGCTTTATATTTACAGTCCCTTTTGTAGTGCCCTTCCTTTCCGCATTTCCAGCACACCACCTTTATAGGTTTTTCTGGAGATTTAGATCTCCCTCTAGATTTAGATCTCCCACTCGATGACTTATTTTTATTTCTGTTCTGGGACCATCCTCGTACAAACAAGGCATCACCATTCTGGCTCTCCATATTTTTCCGTCTCATCTCCTCCGTTAGCAAGGCTGAGACTATTTCATCAAACTGCAAGGCAGTTGCATTGCTACCTATTGCAATAACCAGACTATCCCACGAATCTGGTAGAGAACACAACAAACTGATGCACTTATCTTCATCTGAAATTTTAATATCAATAGACGCTAACTGACTTACCACAGTATTAAATGCGTTCAGATGCTCTGTCACTGAGTCTCCATCTTTCATCCTCAGGTTATACAGCTTTTTTCACAGGAACAGTTTATTCACCAGAGACTTAGATTGGTACAAAGTCCCTAACTTGTCCCACAAAGCTTTTGTCGTAGCTTCCCCTGATACATTCAACAATATTGAATCTAAGACACACAATCGTATTGTGCTCTTTTCCTTCTGATCCAACTTCTTCCATTCTTCGTCAGACACTCCCGTTGGTTTAGTACCCGGATCTACCACAATCCACTGATCTTTATCCACCAACAGATCCTCCATCTTGAGTTTCCACAACTCAAAACTCTGACCATTAAATTTCTTGATCTCTATCTTTCCACTGCTCGCCATCTTCTTTCACCACCATAATCGATCTCGCAGATCTCCCACTGAACAGGGTCTACCACAGGCCCGAGCGAAACCCCTCAGCAACAAAGGCGTCCCCTTGAAGCCAAATCTGCTCTGATACCAAATATAGGTTTTAACCTCGTACAAAAATTACCTGTATATGAATTCTAAAACATAGAAAATAAATAATGCAAGAGCAGAACACATAAAACACATATACACAGATATTTTCCCCTAGATCCCAAAACCAGGACTACCAGCTTGATTTTTCATTATGTTCCTTTCAATGTTATAATACATATTTATACATGCCGAAGCATCCAATACCATGGACCGAAAACCATCGCGTCGAATACCATGGACCGAAAACCATCGCATCCAAAAAACATGTGCGAAAATCATGCACAAAACCATAGGTGGGTCCGCCCAACCTAACATATGGTCCAAAACCAAAATTTTCCGGGGCGCTGCCCCGGACCCCATAAAGTGGGGTTATGGGTGCCCCTCAAACCCCCTGTCAACTACATGGAAAGAATATAACACAACCCAACAAGCATCCACATCGATCCTGCTCAAGTGGAAGCCATTCAGAAGATTGATTTTCCACGAAGTAAAAAGGAGATCCAAGCATTCAATGGTAAGATGAACTTCTTACGTCGTTTTGTGCCAAATCTAGTTGAACATTTGAGGGAAATCACAAACATGTTAAAGAAAGATAGTGTAGTGAAGTGGACCGAAGAAGCTATCAAGTCTTTCAATTTGGTAAAGTTGGCTCTTTCTTCAGCTCCAATTTTAATCAGCCCGGATTATTCCCAAGATTTCATTTTGTTTTCATTTGCTTCGGATCATACTATGGCAGCGGTCTTAATGCAGAAAAGAGATCAGCTTGAGAAGCCAATTTCCTTTTTCAGCAAAACAATAAGAGATGCAGCCTTAAAGTATAACATTATTGAAAAGCAAGCTCTTGCCTTGGTAAAAGCATTGAAAGATTTTCGGGTATATATTCTACATTCTCATATTCTTGCTTATGTCCCTAACGTAGCCGTTAAAGATGTCTTAGTACAAACAGATCCGGAAGGGAGACGAGGCAAATGGATCGCAGCTTTGTTAGAATATGATGTGGAGATAAAGCCAACAAAGCTCATCAAGGGTTAGGGGTTAGGAAAAAATGATGGCGGAGTCTAATTTGCATGCCTTGGACATAAATCTGATTGCTGCTATGTCCGAAGAAGATGAAGAAAGTTCGCTTGTTCAGGTATCTGAAATGTTTCTTCTTTCTCCTTGGTATTCAGATATTGTATATGTGCTCCAGCATCTTTCACCGCCACCGGGGATGGCTAGAAATAAAAGTAGGACTCTGAAATTAAAGGCTGCCAAGTTTTGTATTATGAATAATGCACTCTATTGGAAAGATCCCGACAGTGTCTTGCTGAATTGTTTGGTTGAGGAGGAAGAAAAACAGGTCATGGATGATTTTCACAAGGGAGATTGTGGAGGTCACCTATTTTGGAAGACAACAGCCAATAATATTTTGAGAGTGGGATATTATTGGCCTACCCTCTTTGCTGATGTGTATAAAACTGTTACAAGCTACCACGAATGTCAGATTTTTCAAGGTAGGAGAAAGTTGCAGCCTTTACCTCTTAAGCCGGTTGAAGTAAGTGCTCCATTTCAGCAGTGGGGTTTAGATTTCATTGGCGAGATTCATCCTACATCTTCAGCTCAGCACAAGTGGATCCTCACAGCAACAAATTATTTCACAAAATGGATTGAGGCGATTCCCACTCGGCAAGCCACTGATTTGGTAATAATTCAATTTCTTGAAAATAATATTTTGTCACGTTTTGGCTGTCCTAACAAGTTGATTACAGATAATGCAGCAGCTTTCAAATCTAAAAAGATGATTTATTTTTGTAATAAATATCAAATTACCTTGGGGCACTCTACTGCATACTATCCACAAGGTAACGGATTAGCGGAATCTTCAAATAAATCATTGGTCAACATCATCAAAAAGCTGTTGGAAACAAACAAAAAGAGCTGGCATAAGAAATTGGTTAATGCACTATGGGCGGATAGAGTAAGTCAAAAGAAATCAATAGGCATGTCTCCTTTCGAGATCGTGTATGGTGTTGACACGGTGTTCCCGACATCTCTCGCAGTCCCGATTGTTAAACTTCTACAGGAAGCTGGCAGCAAGGAAGATCATTTACAATGAAGAATAAACCAAATGATCCATTTACAGCAGATGAGAGAGGAAGTTTTTCAGAATACCTTCAGGCTGCAAGAGAGAATCAAGAAAATCTATGATCAGAAGGCAAAGGTGGACAAGTTTCAGATTGAAGACATAGTGCTGAAATGGGATGCTAGAAACGAAGACAAAGGCAAGCATGGCAAGTTTGAGAATTTATGGAAAGGACCATTCAGAATTGCTGCATATCGGGGTCAAAATGCTTTCCTGCTGAAAGAAATGAATGGAGAAGATTGTCCAGGTGGGCCGGTCAATGGTCGGCTGCTGAAACGGTATTATCTTTGAAATGTTTTCTGCTGTCACATATGTCATTGTACATACCATTTTATTTCCTTCATTGCAAAGTGTGTACTGTCGTCATTCATTCAGTTTGGGGCCCGAAGTGAAGGCTATAAAACTGAAGGTCTGATTTCAGTTTTAGTGTGGATTGTTTGAGTCAGTTTTCAGTCAGTTTTTAGTCTTGTAATTGAGTCAGTTTTGAGTCAAGATATTGGTTTTGGTTTGCTGAAGTTATTGACTCCATAGCCCAATGGAAGAGGCATTGTCTTCTTTCCAGATATCTGTAGTTCTTGGCACCTCCAAGGAGCTACCATCCCCATTGGAGCCAATGTTAGTGTCAGTATCTTCATCCCTCCATCAGTGATCAAAATTCTCTTGTTGCATGCATTTTTAGGTGTCTCATCCGATCAGTTGCATTCCATTAGGTCATGGATCATCTGATGGTAGTGGAATATTATCAATTTTCCCTCATGGTCTTTACCTGCTGGCCTATTTTCACAAATTCAGGTCATTTACAGTCATCTTTTATCTTTACATTTGCAAAAGTCATTTTTAGGGTTTTAGGTCTCATTAGGTCTAGGGTTTGTCATCAAAGTCTTGTAAAAGCTCAATAATGGTCAACAGGCACATGAGGAGGTCAAATAAGGTCTCAGCATCAAAAATTTCAATAATCACATGCTCAGTAATTGATTTTTCCTCAAAACCCTGTTTTGAGGAAAAACAGAGTTTTTATGTTTTATGTATAAAATTTCATGTAATTTTAATTTTCCTATATGTAATAAGTTTGGAAATGTAGCCCTGGGTCACCTTGCCAAACTCCTGCACTCCAGCTCCTGCAAAAGAGACAAGAAATTCAAAGCATTAGTCCATCAAAAGTAAAAAAGAGAGCCAAACTGCAAAACAGAGTTTTAAAAAACAAAGTGAAAAGCAAACATTAGAAAGTGGGTTTTCTAAATGCAAAAATTAAAGTCAAAAGGGTATATAAAGTGTTTTTCATGTTGAAGACTTCATTTTTCATGCTAAAGAGAGAGTGAACAAGCAAAATTGCGATTTGAGGCGCAAAAGGAGAAAATCGCAGCAAAAGTTTGAAGTTTCCTGGGCGACAGAGCGCAGAATTCACATACAAACTTCAACGAGCGCGGCACACCTGTTAGTTGGCACGACGCACCAGTCCTCCAAGCATAATTTCACTCAAATCAACTTGCCCAAGCTCCAAAATCTTGCAATCTTTATTCCTAAAGTAAGTAAACATCCTAAGTTGCAATTCCAAGGGATTTACTCCTCATTGATGGTGTTTTGATAGGTGCAAAAAACAAACCCTAGTTTGTTGCACAGTGCATTGAAAAATTGTCAAGGGTTTTGAAAAATTGTCATTATTGTTGTTTTATCCCCTGTATCATTTTCACATTCCCTTCCACTAAATTTCACTCATTTCATTTCCCCTTCCCTCTCTCATTCACACTCATCCTACCTCCCTATCCCCAAAACCCTAAAAGCCTAACACAAATTCCCACTATTCCTCAAACCGTAATTTGCATTTCTAAACCCTATCACTCCCTAAAAACCCTACAGCCAGCACCAAATCCCTCATTCATCAGTCCCACTCATCAATCCCATTCATCAAACATCAAACACCTATTCTTGATATAAAATCTCTTCATATTCATCATTGAACATCAAACAGTGGCAAATATGGAAACAGATTCAGCTTATGAAATGGATGAAGAAACTATAAGTGATTCCTCCCAAGAGATTCATGCACCAAGAAAACCACACAAGGGAGGAAAACACATCCGGAAAGAGCCCACTACACTCACAAAGCTATTGGCTTGTCCTCTTGCAGTAGCTTGTTTCAAACATTAGTCTTGCTACTAGTTTTGTGAGATGGTGGAAAGAGTGAAATACCACCATGAGCTTGCTAGACTATTTGTCCTTCATCTTCACAATGGCCAGGTAAATTTGACAGGTGTTACCTTCACTTTGACACCTGAAACTATAGTTGAAGCAACAAGTATTCCCAATGTGGGTGAACAGTGGAACAAAGGACAGCTTGTGGACAAAGAGCATTATGAGCCTTATATAAAGGCTAGTTATCAGAAGCAAATCAGTAGGGTCTTTCCTTTCAGATACATACAGGACACATATGCTCTACTCATGAAGCTCATTATCAAATACTTCAACTGTGAAGGGAGATTTTCTCGCCTATACACCTATTATGTTAGACTATTGATGCATTTCACTAGAGTGAGGATGATGAACCTCCCCTATTTCATATGCAGAAATATTGAGAAAATGACCACATTGGTGCAAAGAAAACCTCCTCATCAACAGTACAACAGCATTTATCACTTTGCATTGATCAAGATTGTGGTTTTGCATCAGCTGAGTTTGCTGAATGTTTCATGGGATGATTTCATTTCACATGAGGTTTTCAAAAGCCCTCAAGTGAACCCATCAGTTTTTCAAGAGGCAGGAGGGCCTTCAAATCAGCGAGAAGTTCATGAGACTAAAACCACCAGTGTGCCAGTTTTCATCACTTATCAAAAAGGCACAAGGAGATTATTTGCAGCAGCCAAACGAGTATTATCTCCACCCGGGGTAGAAGGGGTCTCGTTTCCTTCATCAGAACATAGGCAAATATTATCTTCACCCGAGAGAGGCTTGTAGCCAATTGGGCTTCTTCCGTGTCCTCAACCATGGAATTGATCCACTTCTTATTCAAACACTCGACTCAGTTGCTCGAGATATGAGTGCGCTGCCCACTGAAATGAAAGAAAGGGCCATTTTCCCCCTTTATTCTACTAGCTATTCCCCATCCAAAATTGACCTTCTCGGAAAAGATGAATCAATTCCTGAGAGCATGAATTTCCCCAGTGGCTATATAGTTGACGAGATCTGTTCCAAGTTGGGACCCCAAGGAAACCATAAATCTCCGTAAGTTTATTCTTTTCTCCAAAATTGTAGAGCAGTTAGATAACGAATGCAAGTGGAAATTTTTTAAAAGAATGGCCAAATTTATGTAGAAATCGAATGAAAATGAAACTTACAATGAAAATGAAATGGAAATTATATTATTTAAATGGAGACTTTTGTGAGTAGAGTTACTTAGAGATCTATGTTCGGAACCATCATATAAATCATAGTCAATATGGTTCATCTTCATTCTCTTCAGCTTGAACCACATCAACTGGTTTTAAACTGTATTCAATTTATGTGATGGGTCTAGTTGAGAGATATTTAAAAATTACATTTTTTATTTAATTATTAAAAATTTTGCGAACAAATCAGTGAACACATTGATAATACTTGACAAATCTATTGCAAACACCAAAACTCCATAAACCAAAATCTTCACAATTTTTAAACTTTTATCACGAATAAGTATTTTTTCATTTTTCATTTTTATCTTGCCCTGGAGAGAGACGATCCCGAAATACATGGCCGAGATAAGTGGTCTGTCACATCAAATGCTAAAACTCATTATGTACAGTTTGGGTTTGGACGTTAGTAAGCACTATGGATCATTCGCTTTTGATGGGAAACTGCGCTTCAATTTCTACCATAAACTTGCTGAAGCAGCACTAGATCATAAGGAGATTTTCTACACAGCTCATACAGATCTTAGTTGCTTTACCATTCTCTACGAGGATGATGTGGGTGGCCTCCAAATCTGAACAAAGGAAGGAAATTGGTATGATACGAAGCCCTTGCCTGGATCATTTGTTGTTAACATCGGTGACTCTTTACGGGTGAGCAATTAAGCATTTTTTTTTTTATGGTTTTCCATACACTGCGTGCCAGTAAATTAGGTTTGGGTTGTAGAACACAGGTGGGATTATTGTAAATCTATTTGAAATAAGAAAATTTCAAGGTTTGAGTTGGTGATAAAAAGAATATTCAAACAGGAGGGTGGATATTGATTTTGTTAGTTAATGTAACTTTGAATGGCAGATGTGGAGTAATGGTAGATACCGCAGCTCAGAGCACCGGGTAGTTCATGGCGGATCACAAAAGAGTAGGTTGTCTATAGCATTATTTTTGTTCTTTACGGAAGACTAAGAAATTCTTGCTCCTCAAGAACTAATCAGTGAGGAGCATCCTCAGCTGTACAGGGCAGTTACGACTAAAGATCTCAGGTTGCTCAGAAAGCAGGTTGGCCCAAGTTTAGGCGGAGATATCGCTTACGTTCGACTCTGAATTCATCGATGTAGTTTATTAGCTGGGCTTTATTACTTTTTGGTCGTTGATGGTTGAAATTGCCACCTCTAACAAGGTGAGGAGTTGGTTAGAAAGTTATGGAAGTTTAAAATTTAATACTCAGAAAGTTTGGGAATATATATTTCTTAAATTTTGAATAATTTAAATTAACAATTTTGATATTCAAAATTTCACATACTTCTCAAAAATGAGTTTGAATCATATTATAAAAGTTATAAATAAAATTAGATAACTAAATTAGTAATAAAAGTGTGCCTAATAATAATTTTTATGTAATTTTTTAATTATTAATTAAATAAAATATAATAAAAAATCATCTAATTAGAAGTAATATAATGTTTTCTTAATTATTAAAAAATTTAAAAACTATTTCAAATTTTATTATAAATAAATAATTATAGTTTCATTACTGGTGAAAAGTACTATATGAAAAAAAAAAAAAATGTAAATTTTGAAAAAGTGGAACAAAATATATTTTATTGTGAAAATGGAAATTTAATATCACAGCTATTTATTACATTTTTATATTAACATTTTAATAGCCTAACAAATAACTTTGATGGAATGGAAACTATGAAATTTTCTGTTATATTGTAGATCAAATGGTCAATAATACGTTTTCTGTTTTCTTAAACAGGAACAGCGGAAATTATGTTTCAACCGTTCAATATTCTTAAACATCAATATAAATGGAATAATAATTAAGCCAACAACTAATGTTTGTTGTTATCCATCGCATTCCCTAACCGAATTTTAGCGTATTAATAGCGAATTTCCGAATTCTTCAGGAACGCCGAATTTGGTATCAATGGGTTTTACTGGGTCTATAACAGGACTATATAGATTATTTCTGGATGAACACGTTGTTCAGGCATTCATGCCAATATGGTTTAGCTATGCATTATTATGCTTGGGACCCATTGCAGTGCACTTGGAGGTTATAAGGGTAGTCCTCTAGGAATCAACCCTATGTCATCAGAGTACGAGAACCTGCTATATATATATAAAATAATAATAAATATATCTATATAAATAATAATGATAAATCTAAAAAATTTATTGTAAATAAATACATTTCCAATTAAACTTTATTGTTATTAAATTTACTTGAAATAATAATAATAATTTAATTTTTTTTAATAATAATAATAATAAAAATAAAATTTATTAACCATAAAAATAAAAATAATTATAATAATAAATATATTTTTAGGTAAATAATAATAATAATATGTATTAACTTATATCAATTAATTTTAACACATTTACTAATGTGGTTGCAGATGTGATTGATTAATATATTCATATCAGCATATACTAACCATATTTATTAAATAAATGTGATTGATTTTGTTTTTTCTATATTTCCACTTATTCTCCTTTTGTTAAGTTTTTCGTATTTCCACTATGAGTACTTCTTTTCATCTTTCTAAACCCCCCTCTAGCAAAGGGAAACCAAGTAAAATTACCCTAGAGAGTCTTTATGAGTACATTGAATCTTTAGAAAGACGAAGAGAAGAAAGAGAAAACCATTTTAAACTAGAAGTAATTACAATGCTCGACAATAACCACAAATCATTAGAAAATAAAATACTCTCACTCGACACTGAACTCCACGGAATGAAAGGTAGAATTCAAGAAATCGGACATAGGAAACAAGTAATGGTTGAAGAAAATGACAATTTGAAAAGCCAAATTAAAAATCTAAAGAACAACTACATAATAACTCAGCCCTAAATAACACAAAGAATAAATTAGATATCAAACCCATAAAAGAAGAAATTAATAAATTAATTATACACGACCATAAGCGCCACAAAAGAGCCTTACACTTTATAATTGCTGGTATAAAAGAACAAAACAATGAAGACACATTAGAATTAGTTAAAGAACAACTAAAGACAAAATCTCAAATTCAAACAACTTATCTCACCAAAGCAATAAGGGTAGGAAAGATACTTGAGCATAAACATACACTAAATTCGTGTCAAGGTCAGTTGTAGTGACCATACATTAGATATAATTAGGAAATCCCCAACCCTAACAGGAACGAGAATCTTTATAATTGAAGACCTCATTCCGGAAGACCAAGTTGAACTTAGGAAAGAAGTATAAAAGAAAAGAAGGGAAATGGCAATCATTAGGAATATAAAAGTTATTATTAGAGACAGAGTCCCAAACACGAATGACAAATAGGGAATATCATCACTCTAGATCCTCTTTTGGAACAGTTGTGGTTTTCCATGGTGCAAAGGTCCTATGTTAAGTTGGATCCCGAGTGATATTGGTCTTATTCTTTTAGTTGAAACTTGGGAGCATGACAAATATAGGGTCCCTCACCTTGATGGGTTTGCTCTTTGGTCTGCTTGGAATAAGAAATTCTCTAGGAGAGGTTTCAGTGGTATTGCCTGCTATATTAGGAACAATGTTTCCTCTAACATCCGAAATCATAAAATTGACCCCTTCAATCAATACATCTCAATGTAGATCTCTAATTCTACAACCAATAGGATCTTCCTTGTAATCTGCTATTCCACCCCTATCAACTCTATATCCTATAAGAAAAACAACCTAGATAAGAATTTTTCTTTTAATATCTTACAAACAGACATCTACAACCTAAGGATTTAAGGCAATATCCCTTTGCTTGGGGACTTTAATGCTCAAACTACTACTAACCAAGCTATTATGTTAAGTAACAAATCTAACCCCGACCCCTTGTGGCTTAATGAGGATGGTCACTTAGCTAATAGATTCAAGAGAAAATATGAAGCCATAATCGAGAATTTATTTGGCACCTAGATCCTCAAACTTTGTAGTTCCTAGGACCTAATCATTTGCAATGGTATTAATAAATGGTCTCTCTTTGGTCATATGACCTATTTGCATGGGCTGGGTAGCAGCGTCGTCGATTATGCGATCTCTGACATCCATGTCCTCAACCATATTACAATTTTTTTGCTTCTTAACAAGTACGAGACTAACTCTGACCACAGAACTCTGTGTTTATCCCTCAATCTTGCTATGCATACCACCCACATGCAGGAGACAGTGAAAGAAAAAGTCACATTCGCTTCGATAGAAGTAAGGTCGACCTTTTCTTAAGGGATTTGGAAAGGAATTTAGGCTCCCTGACTTATAATAACAACATTGATCAAATATATTACCATTTTACTACCCTTTCCACCACCATTAGAAAATTCTCTAATAAGACTTCGTATAAGAAAAATAATAGAACTTCCAATCCTTGGTATGACAAAGACTGTAAAATTGCCAGGAAAGCAATCAAAGATGCCCCTAATGAAAGCATTAAGCTCTAGAATATAAGTATATACAAAGCTCTCATTAAGAGGAAGAAGAGGTCATATATTAATAAGAGACAAGAGAATCTTCTCCACCTTTCTAAAGTTGCGCCCAAAAAGTTTTGGCGGAATGTGCTTGTTCGTAAAACTAAAGATAATCATTTTACCCCCCTAGAAAATTGGGATAACTATATTAAGAAGTTGTATGACTCTCCAGACACCATGGGAACCATCTTAAACACTCCTATTAAGGATGATATTTTTTCTCTAGAAGGCATTGATTCTGGGATTAATAAGCTCACTAATGGGAAAGCCAAATATATTGAAGGTTACCAAGCTGAGATCTTTAAAATGGGAAAATCTATCCTCACTCCTCATCTCCACAAGCTTCTCAATTTGGTTGTAAAGCATGGCTTCACTAAGATTTGGGCGCAATGCCTTATTGTGCCTATATTTAAGAATGGGGACAAAAGTGTTCCCTCTAACTACAAGACCATTATGATTAGCCACATCCTAGCCAAGCTTTATGGGATCATTCTAAAAAAAACTTAGCCTATGGCTTGAGAACCAGGGTAAAAAAGCTAAAGGGAAAGTTGATTTTAGGAGACATCACTCAATCATCGACCACCTTATCACCCTTAGGATCATCACAGAGGAATTCTGAAATAGTATAACCAATATCTTTTGTTGTTATGTGGACTTTAGAAAAGATTTCGACACTGTCCCCCGAGATAAGCTTTGGGAGAGGCTTAAAGAGATGATGGTTCCTCTTGAACTGAGCATTGTTGTGATCCGCCTCTACGAGAATGTCATTTCCAAACTTAGGACCAACGAAGGGTGGTCTAAAGATATTAATTTTGATATCGAGGTTAAGCAAGGTTGTCCCCTTATCCCTACCCTTTTTGGTATTTACATCGATAAGCTAAAGGAGTGTCTAGAAACTACAGTTTGCAAAGGCACCGAGCTCGTTGGTATTATCATTACTCTTCACCTTTATGTTGATGATATCTTTCTTCTTGCAAGGAGCCACAATGACTTAGACAAACAACTTAAGACTCTTCATATCTGCTGCTCCAAGATGGGCATGATGGTTAATACTGATAAGACTAAAGTCATGATCATTAAATCCAAAAAGATCACCCATGGTAGTTTCGCTTATGATAACCATTGTCTTGAGGAGGTTTATTCTTATAAATATTTAGGTATTGACTTTCCTCATCAGCTCAACTGGAATTATAGCATCGAGAAAAGAATTATTGGAGGTTGGAAAGCTTATTATGAGCTTGAAAACAATTGTCAGTTAGCCGATCTTTACATTTAGAGTAAAAATGGTTCCTTTTTGAGACTCTCGTCACCCTTCTATCTTATATGAATGTGAATTTTGGGGGTGCAGTATATCTAGGGAGTCATGGAAAAAGATTGAGATGATCTAGAAGCAATTCATAACCTATAACCTCAAGATTAAGGGAAATACTCCCTATCTTATCCTCTTGATTGAAGCTGGCATGTCCCCCATTGAAAATGCAACCATTTTTAGATGTCGGATGTATAAGTAGAAGCTTCACAATATGGAATCCAGGAGGCTCTCAAAAATTGCTTCTAACTTTAGTTAAAAGCCCCACATGTGCCTTAAGCGTGGGTGGCATCAGGATGCTCAATCTTGGCTCAACCTTTGGGGGATTAAGGAGGAGATCATCATGGCAAGCAAGGACAGTGTCAAAAATACTAATACCTCAAGTTTTAAGGACAAGATGTGGGATGCTAAGGAGCTAGAAGATAAAAGGAAGCTAAGGTACTATAAGGAGGTGATCAACCCCACCCTCAATAACTAGAACTACCTCTCTATGTTGACTAGCACTAAGAAGAAAATGACCATCACTAGCATTAGAACTAACTCTTATGATCTTCGGAGTGAGACCGGGCGGTGGTCTACTCCTAAAACTCCTTGGGACAATAGAATTTGTCAGGTTTGTGATAGTAAGAAGGTGGAAGATGAAAAACACTTCATTTTAAACTGTCCGTCTCTTTCCCACATCCGATCTCATTTCCCTATCATCAGTCACACCTCCAATCTTATTGACTTATTAAGCCAACCCAACTATAACGATCTTGAAACGCTTCTTTCCATGCTCTTTGATCACATAAACAAGATTTTGAAGAATAACAATTAAACTCTCTTTTCTTCAAGTTCGATAGACCACATTAAACTTAATAGACGCTAATTATCATCATCATTATCATTTTCCAATTATTTATAACAAAAAAATATATTAAAAAATAAAAACACAAGTACAAAGCAAATTTATGATATCATCGACTCTGATTTTTGAAATAAAATACCAATCAAACATAAAATGCACATGCATAAATACCAATCAAACATAATTGTAGTTATATTGAATTAACAATTATTTTTTGAATGCATGAGCTTCTCATAAACGATGTCCTATTTGGATGTCATCATAGGTAAAATTTTTGTACTTTTTTTATTATTCCCTAGTTCTAATCTATTATTTTCCATCTCCACTTTGTCGAGTAGCTTTTTGGTTCACTTTTGGTTCAGGGGAAGTGGCTTCTACTTCTACAGCTATTATTATATTTTTTTATTTTTTTTAATTACATGGTGAATTGGTAACTGCTAGGCCTAATCTATGGGAGACCAAAGATCAAACCTCATAGCTGATCAAACCTCATAGCTGCCACTATAACACCAAGAGCATAACCAACCACCTGCAAGTTGGGTATACTAAGTTCTTATGATTTTAGCAATTCCCCTCTAACTGCCACCATAGCAGGTCATTGTACTCAATGAGATTTGAACTTCGGTCTGCCCGGACTTCGCCCATGGGACTTACCGTCAAACCACACATCACTGTACCGCTATCATTATATTTGCAAATGAAATAAATGTCAATGGATCGGGGTGTTTATGGTTCTATGGTGTCAATGGATCGGGGTGTTTATGGTTCTATGGTGTCTAGTTCTCCGTGTTCATGATTCGATTCTATATCTTAATTATTTGATGATGTATTAGGCTGCTTCCCTGTATTTACGTTATTTTTCCACCGTATTCTTTATCAATGAATCAATGTGCTTACGTGGGTAATTTTTTTTCATAAATGTCTTGTGCGGTTTTTTTCTTATAGTTATGTTCAAAGAATAAAAATCCAGTTCTACCTAGGATTTTGGTTTATTTCTCTTACTATTTGTAAGAAATAAATTGAATGTCTATAAGGAAAAATTTATCTAATAAAAGAATTGACCGAAGAAATTGAAGTGGTTTTCCTTCTTGTGTTGGTTTTCTATGTGCTAAGAAAGAATCGATCCCCAAGTGTTTATCTTGGGGTTGTGTACTTGTTACTTCTATCCTTGTCATAATGTGTCTGCCCATAGAGTGTGTTTTCTCTATAGTATTTCTATTAGTAAATTGGTTGATAATGTCTTGGGTTTTTTTGAGACTAATACTAAAGAGTGATTACAATGTTGAAGTAAACTATTTCCACATATAGCATTATTATATTTTAAGTATTCTCATAAAAACTTCCAAACCAGTTTTATCCAAAATTTGAACAAGTTTTTAATAAAGAATGACGAGAATGGACAACTTATGCCTATGTGGTCGGAACTTACTCTTCTGTAACTCTCCTGGTTTCGTAATGCAAGCTTATGTTATATTTTTTAATTTATCTTGTTTTAGTTAACTTATTTTATTTTATTTTTTTCTTTTTTATTTACATAAATATATCATATTTTCTAAATTATTTCATATTTAATAATTTTGTTTTTTAAATTAAAAAAACAAATTAATTTTATATATTGCTAAATTTTTTAAAAAGAAATTCACAAATAAATCTTAATAGTTTTTCATATTTTTAAATTATTTTTTTTGGACATCAAAACATTTTTTATCTTTTCATTTTATTAAGTTATGTAGCTAAGTGGTTTTTATGATGATGATGGCTAATGTCCATTAAAATAAAAAATGGTATATCAAATGTGAATAAGGTAAGATATTACTTGAAATTCTTTAGAAGTTTATTTCTATGCTCCAAAAGCATTATGAGAAACATTCCAAGATAATCATAGCCTTTTTGGATCTAAAAACTCAAGAAGATTGGTAGCGTGGAAAATAATTTGAAATTTATATTTAATTGAAGTATAGGATGAAAAATCTAAGAGAAAGTGTTTTCCATCTTCAAAACTCTTACTGCCACAATGGTGATAGATTCTTTTCCTCCAAAGAGGTTTTGGGTTTTTACCAATGCATAATTTCACTATGGAGCTCATGAGAATTTGTTCTTATTTTAGCAATTTTTATTTCCTTATTTTCTTTTTGTTTGTTATGTAATGTGAGTCATAAGATGACTGACGTGCCTAATGTGTGGCTTGGTTAATCATGACTTATGGGCATCTAATCCGTCAAAATCATCTCGGGATTGCACCTAGTCTGGGTCACACCATCACTTAGTATGGCTAGATTTTTGCCCACAAAGTTTCGAATGGATGACCTTTTCACCATGGAGTGCCTTAATAGAACACTCTATCAACGTCTGCTTTATACCTTGTGGGAAATTTTTATTTCCTTTTTTACACTAGTTAAGGTATAAAGATATTTTTGGTTTTCAGGAATTGGGTTGATCACCTCATTCTAATATCTCAATTTCCTATTTTCCTCTAACTTCTTATGACACAAATTTATCCTTAAAATTTGAGATGATAATATTTTTAATATTATCATTATTATGCAAAAATAAACTCTTCCTCTATCCCCAATGGTCTATCCAAGGTTCAACATCCTTACACGACCCCTTCTTGAGTTGAATGTGGTTTTGGCTAGAGTTTGAAGTATGATTATGAACCTCTTGTATTTCATGTTGTTTAAGCTCTTCCTGCATAATAGATACCTAAACATAGACATGCTCTTAATGGGGGAAATACTTGCTTTGATGAGGAGGATATGATAGGATGTATTTTCTTTGATTTCAAGATTGCAAGTTATAAATTTTTCTTGGATCTATGGACACCCTTACTTGAATCTACCATTGCAATTATTTTTTTCTAACCATCCATTATTGTTCCTAAAATTTGAATTGACATTCTCATAAAACCTTTCCACAACATCCTTCAACTCAAAAGGAATCCTTGTCTCCTCCAACCTCTTCCAAAAGTTTTTCCTAGCAATGGTGTCAAAAGATTTTTTAGAGTCCACAGACAAAACATAGGAAATTATTTTCTTTTGCATTACTCCTCCAAAATTATCATAAGAGTAAAAAGGTGGTCCACAATTGAATGATATCTCATAATTTTGTCTTTAACTTTAGCTCTTTCTTCATGGATTCCGAGCCAAAGGCTAATCCTTATTTCCAAAATAACTATGTACAACTTTATTAGAAATTGTAGCAAGAAAGGCTCAATTTGACTTTTACCTTAGTCAAATTGAGTAATTTGATTTTCCACATCAACAGGATGACTTGGATTGTCGTTAACTTGTGTGACATGGCCTTGTCTACTAGTCAGCTCAATAAATTCAAATTATAGGCTAGAAGTAGAGTTGTGCATGTAGTGAATGCTAAAATTTAGCAATCTTGTTCAGTTATTTTCAGTTGAACTAAGTTAATTGAAATCAAGTAATTAATTGAGCCAGTTCAATAGTAGAACTATTGTTAACCCAATAATCTCTGAGTTGAACTAGTCAATCGACTAAAAATAGCCCATACATACATGGAATCTGAATTGCCTAGATGGAGTGGAGGAAAAGGCACATTGTAATCATCAATTATATACTAGTTGAGTGTACAAACATGGCATTGAAGTAGGTGATCAATCCCTTGGTATTTGCGCAAGGAAATAGGGAACTACCCTATTATTTAGGATCCTAATTTCTCATGAATTATGTAAGGAAATAGGAGGAAGTTGGGGCCTTGACTTGGCTAAGTGTTGGCTAGATCATGACAGTCAGCATGAGAACAAGTTTACAGTGTAAGGTGTGCTTCAGGATTGAAGCAATACATTGTAAGAGTTTCTCATTCTCATCTGATTATTGAAAAGCAACAGAGGGGTTTTACCCATTTGGGTTCCCTTCTAAATCATTATGTTCTTGTGGTTTTGATGGTTGCATGTCATTGCATGTGTTTCTAAATTGTGATTTCCATTCTGCGGTATTGTAGAGGAAATTTGTAATCTCATACCCTCAAGCCAACGTTTTCACCTTTGAAAACCACTCAGATGACCTCCAACTGTGATAATATGATGAGGAAAATATCTTAGGCCACTCCAAACCTTCCTTGTCTTCACTGCAAAAAAAAAGTAGAGTTAGTTTCTTTATCACGAAAATAGGTTATTGATTTATGAGCAAGTATGAAATAGGTATTTGGTACCTGTGATTCTGATTGGTAGTTTGATGAATTATGCAAGACAAATTATTTTCTTTTCTGCAAGTAGATGAGGTAGTGTGATGAATTCTGCAAGGTAACATAACTTCATTTCTGTAAGTAGATTAGCCTTTATCTTTTTATGAATTGAGTAATTAGGGTTTTACAAGTTGAGTCAATGGAATTCCTATTTTCACAATTAGAAGCAATTTCCAATTTGTCCTTTTATTAAGCTTTCATTCTAATTCAGTAGAAGGAAGGGTCTTTTACCACTTTTTGATCTAATGGCATAACGAAGGGTGGCATGAGCAGCATCCTATCTGTTATACATATAACACTGTCACCTTGAAGTTTTTACAAACCCCGGGTTGATAATTTGAGTTGAGGATCCCTTGGGAGTTGTAACATTCTTGGTGCAATACTAGGGCTCACCACTTTTTTGGTGTCGTTTTCATGGAGGTGTCTAGGTAGATGTTTTTTCTTCTTAAGATTTTTTTTTTTGCACACAGTTTTGAAGAAGTAACATAAAAAGAAAAGAGAAAAAATTTCTTTCATGCCTCATAAGAGTAGAGATACTCAAGGAAAATTCTTACCAAAAACCCCCACACCCTCAAGCAATCAACCTTCACTCTTCTTCGGTGACTATTGGCTTCCCTCTCTGACTACAAGGGAGTTAGAAGACCCTCTGGCTGAGCAACCTAGAATTTTTTAAGAAATTATTGGGGAAGAAGAAGAACCCACTTCACCTACCCAAACTATGGCTGAAAAAAGGGACAATGAGATTTTCCCTATCATAGAGATCAATGGAGAGGCTAGAATGAAGAATATAAGCACTACTTCCCTTCTACACTTCCAAGGATTAACCTCTGAGCATCCTCATACCTTCATGTTTTAATTTGTTGTTGTGTGTAGGACCTATGACTATGCCTCTGATGAACAGAGGTTGAATTTATTCCCATCTACCCTTAAGGATACAAACTTGTGTTTATGGGTCTGCATGGGGGTAGCATCATTACCTGAGCCCAAATGCAACAAGCCTTCAATAACAAGTACACAGACTATTGTAGGTCCAAAGAAACCAAGGAATAAATATTTAGAATGACTCTTGGACTTGATGAATCCCTAGAAGGCTATGAGGAGAGATTTTAACTCAGTTATAGGAGGGCCAACTAGACCCTTGATCCTGAATCACTCAAACTAGTTCTTCTCCAAGGGAAGACATGTTGGAGACCCTCAACATGGTGTATGTGGGAGATATCTATCAATTATCCTATGATGAAATTGAAACTGTGTTCAAGAATCACTCTAGGGCATCTAGAAAGAAGGGTAGGGCTAGTCAAGGCTTCATCAGTTCCTCTCCATCCACAAATTCCATTAAGAATGAGATAAGCAACATATTGGAGGATTTCAAGAGTGAAATGATGAATACCTCTGCACTGCAAATGGATACCATGAAAATCAAAAGAAAATAGGAGGAAGAAGAAAGGGCACTAGCTATTTTTTGCCCAAGACGCACTAGAAGACATCCTAGGAATGAGTGCCCCTTAAATGTCATAGAGGTTTGTCTAGTTTGTGAAGAAAATCATGCAATACACAAGTGCCATTCTTTGTTAGAACTAAAAGTTTTATATAAAGGAGCGGAAGGGGGGTCAGAGAAAATTTATTTCATCAATTAAAGAAGACCTCAAGGACCTAGCATTATGTGAGTTTTGAGGTCTAAAATGGGTCTCCTAAGGAAATTATAAAATAATAGTGGAAATAATAAAATAAGATTAGATTACATCATCAAATTTTAGAGGGAAAAAAGGAAAATCTATTTTTTCAACTCGTATTTTCAACTTATCTCCCTATAGGTTTACTCAAATTTTGAGCAAAAAGACTCGTTGGATGTAGAATTTGATTCATCATCCAAGGATTATGCATGTTGCATACTTTCGATGGACCCTGCTACATAAAAGATGATAAATACATGAAAAACGTGATTTCAATCATGTTTTTCAGGTATTTGCCATTTTTCATGTAGCAGGGTCCATCGAAATTACGCAACATGGGTACTCCTTGGATGACAAATTAAATTTTGCATCCAACGAGTACTCTTTCTCAAAATTTGAGCAAAAACTTAGGGAGATAAGTTGAAAATAAAAGTTGAAAAAGTAGTTTTATTAATTTATTATTTTTTAATCTTTTTACTTTTTTACCCCAAAAATGGTGAATCACCCCCCATGGTTGACATCATCATCTTGAATCCTATTGGTTCTTATAAAGTTTATTTTGGTTGTATATTTCATTAGGTGGCCCATTTTACATCTCAAAATTCCCCTAATGACCATATCAACAAGGCATGCAAGGTGAAAACTACTCTTATCATAATCCAAATCAGAATACACCTTTGCAACCTTGGTACTCTTCCATTCACCCATCCTGGTCCACACCCCCTTCTTGGCCTTATGCTCCTCCATATACTCCTCAACTTGTCAACCATCCTTTTTAGTCATATCCACCCCAATCTTCTCAATGGGGCAACCCATCACAAGGGTGGAGGCCTCAAGTTAACCAGCCTTATGATTTACTACCTCCACCCCAACCTCAGCCATAATCGAGGAAGATTTTCTCTTGCATACACACAACTAGGAGTACGAAACTCCATCAAAAACCAGCCCTTCCACATCGACTACTACATCACCTACAACACCTTTGAAAATCCCTCGATGCACCATGGAACCCATCCAAAAGATGGTTAAAGTTCCTTTATGGTGATTTGCACTAAACTCAAAGGCTACTCACAATTATAGCATAGTTGATGACTTAGCTCAAACTCCTTTAGCCATGTCAGCATTGGAAGTTTTGCAATCATGCCCAACCTAATGAAAAGTGTTACTTTCCACATTAGGAGAAATTGATTCTACTGATTCTCGTTTAATGGAATTTGACTTGGACAAAGCCACCTCAAGCCTACCATCAGCCTTCACTTTTCAAATTCTAGTCTCAATCCAAAGTATCATTGTCCACTGTTGCATAGTCAACGAGGTGGCATCCACATGTATTATGTCCATAACGGTTTGGAAAAAACTTGGATCTCCTAAACTCAAACCATTTGACATCACTCTCAGAGTGTACGAAGGGCACCCTTCTATTCCCATAGGCCTATTCTAAGGAATTCTACTACAATTGGCATGTAAAACCATTCGCATAGACATCAAAGTATTTGATGCAGAGTTGGATTATAATATCATTCTTGGTCGAAGTTATATGTATGAAATGTTAGCAGTAGCATCTCCTCTATTCAGGGTAGAGATGTTCCCCCATGACAGGGAAATTATTACAATTGACCAACTCACATAATATGGGAAGAAGACATTAATTGCCCCTGATGGTGTGCTACCTTTTGTTGGATCTTCTCCTGAATTGGTCACAACTTACACTAAATTCAACCGAGGATAATTTAAGCCATCAATGCTCCTCAGGACATTCCCAGGAGACCCACTTGTGATAGAGGATACCCCTCCGGCCACAGGATCCCTGGTGTGTATGATGAGTTCATCCAACACCCATCAAAATTAAGAACTAGTTCTAGATACCAACAACAATTTTGTTCTTGATCCTTCATTCTTACCATACGTTATCACTCAAACACCCTTGCTATTCCCTCCACCTGGTTTTATCTCGCACTAAGTCATCACAACACTCTGATTGCCTAATATGGATCTGGCAATACCGGTCTGGTATCTAGCCCCCCGAGCAATGTGGACAAACTCAGGTATCAACTCAACATGTGTAATTCTTGTACCCCCTCCTATGGATAAAACCCCACAAAAAGCAATGCCTTCCTCGACACCAGTCAGTGCCAGAAAAAGGGATAAGGAAAAAGGAAAGAAGGTGGAAGCTTTAAACGATTCCCCCTCTAGGGTACCTCCACCTTGTACTTTGTGTGAACTAGTTGGGAACCCTACCAATATGTGCCTCGAGTTAGATGAATTAAAATCTCTTCTACATGCCCCAAAAGTGCCAGTGAATCCTCCTCCCCCTATGGGAGAAAATACAACACCTGCATGTTATAAGGAATTGTGCACCAATCATGCATGTGCCATATGCACATAATATGGGAATTACACTCATCATTTCCCAAACATCCCTCAATATCAAGATGCATTAGGTGCACTTGCCTAAGCCAATACCGTGACCCCATCACTACCACCCACCCCAATGGAAAATGATGGGTGTAAAACCATTTTTTATGTCACAAGGGATAATGACCTCCAACTGTGATAATATGATGAGGAAAATCTCCTAGGCCACTCCAAACCTTCCTTGTCTTCACTGAAAAAAAAGAGTAGAGTTAGTTTCTTTATCACGAAAATAGGTTATTGATTTATGAGCAAGTATGAAATAGGTATATGGTACCTGTGATTCTGATTGGTAGTTTGATGAATTATGCAAGACAAATTAGTTTCTTTTCTGCAAGTAGATGAGGTAGTGTGATGAATTCTGCAAGGTAACATAAATTCATTTCTGTAAGTAGATTAGCCTTTATCTTTTTATGAATTGAGTAATTAGGCTTTTACAAGTTGAGTCAATGGAATTCCTATTTTCATAATTAGAAGCAATTTCCAATTTGTCCTTTTATTAAGCTTTCATTCTAATTCAGTAGAAGGAAGGGTCTTTGACCACTTTTTGATCTAATGGCATAACTAAGGGTGGCATGAGTGGAATCCTATCTGTTATACATATAACACTGTCACCTTGAAGTTTTTACAAACCCCAGGTTGATAATTTGAGTTGAGGATCCCTTGGGGGTTGAAACATTCTTGGTGCAATACTAGGGCTCACCACTTTTTTGGCGTCGTTTCCATGGAGTTGTCTAGGTAGATGTTTTTTCTTCTTAAGAATTTTTTTTTTTGCATACAGTTTTGAAGAAGTAACATAAAAGAAAAAGAGAAAATTTTTCTTTCATGCCTCATAAGAGTAGAGATACTCAAGGAAAATTCTTACCAAAAATCCCCACACCCTCAAGCAATCAACCTTCACTCTTCTTCAGTGACTATTAGCTTCCCTCTCTCACTACAAGGGAGTTAGAAGACCCTCTAGCTGAGCAACCTAGAATTTTTGAAGAAATTATTGGGGAAGAAGAAGAACCCACTTCACCTACCCAAACTATGGCTGAAAAAAGGGACAATGAGATTTTCCCTATCATAAAGACCAATGGAGAGGGTAGAATGAAGAATATAAGCACTACTTCCCTTCTACACTTCCATGGATTAACCTCTGAGGATACTCATACCTTCATGTTTTTATTTGTTGTTGTGTGTAGGACCTATGACTATGCCTCTGATGAACAGAGGTTGAATTTATTCCCATCTACCCTTAAGGATACAAACTTGTGTTTATGGGTCTGCATGGGGGTAGCATCACTACATGGGCCCAAATGCAACAAGCCTTCAATAACAAGTACACAGACTACTGTAGGTCCAAAGAAACCAAGGAATAAATATTTAGAATGACTCTTGGACTTGATGAATCCCTAGAAGGCTATGAGGAGATATTTAACTCAGTTATAGGAGGGCCAACTAGACCCTTGATCCTGAATCACTCAAACTAGTTCTTCTCCAAGGGAAGACATGTTGGAGACCCTCAACATGGTGTATGGGGGAGATATCTATCAGTTATCCTATGATGAAATCAAAACCGTGTTCAAGAATCACTCTAGGGCATCTAGAAAGAAGGGCAGGGCTAGTTAAGGCTTGGTCAGTTCCTCTCCATCCACAAATTCCATTAAGAATGAGATAAGCAACATATTGGAGGATTTCAAGAGTGAAATGATGAATACCTCTGCATTGCAAATGGATATCATGAAAATCAAAAGAAAATAGGAGGAAGAAGAAAGGGCACTAGCTATTTTTTGCCCAAGATGCACCAAAAGACATCCTAGGAACGAGTTCCCCTTAAATGTCATAGAGGTTTGTCTAGTCTGTGAAGAAAATCGTGCAATACACAAGTGCCATTCTTTGTCAGGACTAAAAGTTGCATATAAAGGAGCAGAAGGGGGGTCGGAGAAAATTTATTTCATCAATTAAAGAAGACCTCAAGGACCTAGCATTAGGTGAGTTTTGAGGTCTAAAATGGGCCTCCTAAGGAAATTATAAAACAATAGTGGAAATAATAAAATAAGATTAGATTACATCATCATATTTTAGAGGGAAAAAATGAAAATCTATTTTTTCAACTCGTATTTTCAACTTATCTCCCTATAGGTTTACTCAAATTTTGAGAAGAAAGACTCGTTGGATGTAGAATTTGATTCATCATCCAAGGATTACCCATGTTGCATACTTTCGATGGACCCTGTTACATAAAAAATGATAAATACATGAAAAATGTGATTTCAATCATGTTTTTTTAGGTATTTCTCATTTTTCATGTAGCAGGGTCCATCGAAAGTATGCAACATGGGTACTCCTTGGATGACGAATTAAATTTTGCATCCAATGAGTACTCTTTCTCAAAATTTGAGCAAAACCTTAGGGAGATAAGTTGAAAAAGTAGTTTTGTTAATTTATTATTTTTTAATCTTTTTGCTTTTTTACCCCAAGAATGGTGAATCACCCCCCATGGTTGACATCATCATCTTGAATCCTATTGGTTCTTATAAAGTTTATTTTGGTTGTACATTTTTATTAGGAGGCCCATTTTAGATCTCAAAATTCCCCTAATGACCATATCAACAAGGCATGCACAGTGAAAACTACTCTTATTATAATCCAAATCAAAATACACCTTTGCAACCTTGGTACTCTTCCATTCACCCATCCTGGTCCACACCCCGTTCTTGGCCTTATGCTCCTCCATATACTCCTCAACCTGTCAACCATCCTTTTTAGTCATATCCACCCCAATCTTCTCAATGGGGAAACCCATCACAAGGGTGGAGGCCTCAAGTTAACTAGCCTTATGATCTACTACCTCCACCCCAACCTCAGCCATAATCGGGGAAGATTTTCTCTTGCATACACACAACTAGGAGTATGAAACTCCATAAAAAACCAGCCCTTCCACATCGACTACTACAACACCTACAACACCTTTGAAAATCCCTTGATGTGCCATGGAACCCATCCAAAAGATGTTTAAAGTTCCTTTATGGTGATTTGGACTAAACTCAAAGGCTACTCACAGTTATAGCATAGTTGATGACTTAGCTCAAACTCCTTTAGCCATGTCAACATTGGAAGTTTTGCAATCATGCCCAAGCTAATGAAAAGTGTTACTTTCCGTATTAGGAGAAATTGATCCTACTGATTCTCGTTTAATGGAATTTGACTTGGACAAGGCCACCTCAAGCCTACCATCAACCGTCACTTTTCAAATTCTAGTCTTAGTCCAAAATATCATTGTCCACTATTGCATAGTCAACGAGGTGGCATCCACATGTATTATGTCCAAAACAGTTTGGAAAAAGCTTGGATCTCCTAAACTCAAACCATTTGACATCACTCTCAAAGTTTACGAAGGGCACCCTTCTATTCCCATAGGCCTATACTAAGGAATTCTAGTACAACTGGCTTGTAAAACCATTCTCATAGACATCAAAGTATTGGATGCAGAGTTGGATTATAATATCGTTCTTGGTCAAAGTTATATGTATGAAATGTTAGCAGTAGCATCTTCTCTATTCAGGGTAATGATGTTCCCCCATGACAAGAAAATTATTATAATTGACCAACTCACATAATATGGGAAGAAGACATTAATTGCCCCTGATGGTGTGCTACTTTTCGTTGGATCTTCTTCTAAATTGGTCACAACTTACACTAAATTCAACTGAGGATAATTTAAGCCATCAACACTCCTCAGGACATTCCCAGGAGACCCACCTGTGACAAAGGATACCCCTCCAGCCACAGGATCCCTAGTGTGTATGATGAGTTCATCAAACACCCATCAAGATTAAGAACCAGTTCTAGATACCAACAACAATTTTGTTCTTGATCCTTCATTCTTACCATAGGTTATCACCCAAACACCCTTGTTATTCCCTCCACCTAGTTTTATCTGGCACTAAGTCATCACAACACTCTCATTGCCTAATATGGATCTGGCAATACCAGTATGGTATCTAGCCCCTGGGCAATGTGGAAAAACTCAGGTATCAACTCGACATGTGTCATTCTTGTACCCCCTCATATGGATAACACCCCACAAAAAGCAATGTCTTCCTCGACACCAGTCGGTGCCAGAAAAAGGGATAAGGAAAAAGGAAAGAAGGTGGAAGCTTCAAACGACTCCCCCTCTAGGGTACCTCCACCCTATGCTTTATGTGAACTAGTTGGGAACCCTACCAATATGTGCCTCGAGTTAGATGAATTAAAATCTCTTCTACATGCCCCAAAAGTGCTAGTGAATCCTCCTCCCCCTATGGGAGAAAATACAACACTTGCATGTTATAAGGAATTGTGCACCAATCATGCATGCATCATATGCACAGAATACGGGAATTACACTCATCATTTCCCAGACATCCCTCGATATCAAGATGCATTAGGTGCACTCACCCAAGCCAATACCATGACCCCATCACTACCACCCACCCCATTGGAAAATGATGGGCGTAAGACCATTTTTTATGTCACGAGGGAAGAAGATTCATGATCATATCCCTCTTATATTCCCTCAACCTCTTGACATGCATAGAGGAAACTAGAATCAATGTCACCCCAACATACGTCCTTCATGCAATGAACCCGACCATTTCATAAACTAATGTTCCGAATTACAGGCATTTGGAGGTATTACCCTAACCTACACCCCAGTATAAGAAACATACCCAAACACATGCATCATAGTTGCCACATTTGTGCAGGAAACCATCATACCTGGTGTTTCCCATACCTTTCTTGATTCCACAAAATGTTGGATTTCATGCGTCGATTCATCACTGAGAACTCTGATCTTGTCAAACCAGATACTGAATCCTCGGATAACACCACACTAGTGGGGGATGATAGATCTAGGTCCATCTTGTGCATATTCGAGGATAAAACCCCGCCTAAGCAAAAGTTAGGCACCCATCAATGTGTCAACCCCCACCACCATCGATTTGGATCTAGAAGAAAGAAAAAATGGCCTTATGCCAACTTTGTCAAAATCACCCCACATGTGCTCCCTATGTCATAGACCCAACCATTTGGTAAATCAATGTCAGGAATTAGGCAAGATTAAACATGTCTTTCACTTGTTGGTCCATATTCTGAAACCTAACTGCACTAGACATTCGCGCCATCAGTGTCACATCAGCTCTCAAGCACACCATACACAGAAATGTCAGTACCTTCCACGTTTTTGAGTAGCGAGAGAAGCATTGAGACAACCTAACATTGGGAACACCCCTCATGCTAATACTAAGATCCATAGGATGCCGACACCCATAATTTCCCCACCTCATGACACTAACGAGGTGTCATCGTCTCATGCTATGGATGATATTGAGACACACACTATTTATAGTGTTAGCACTAGTCATGTGTGCAGTATTTGCACCAGTATCTCTCATAGTTCCGAGACATGTCATATGTTGCAAACATTTAGACAGCTTAGGATTCAACATCAACCTCATCATGAGGAAGACAAGTTTGCCCCTCGGACACCCCCCAAGTTTCAACAACTTCCTCCCACTCATTATCAACCCGGCATTATGGAAATTATACCACCACCTAATGCCGACGACACACAACATCACATATGATTCATTTCCTCATTCGTAGGAAGCTTGATTCATGTTATCTTCTTATCATTTTTTGGTGTTGAGATTGCTAAACCCACCACACCGGTGGTACCATCATTGATGGTGTAGACCCATCCTATATGCACATTGTCAACTTTGCTAGGTTATATGACATCAACTACCAAATCATGTTCTTGTTTGTTGACTAGCACAGCTGGGCCTGAACTCCACCCTCATGGCCTCGCGCAACCCAATTCAACACTGGATGGTATTTTTCACTCAGAAGAAGATATTCTAGAGGCCATGATGGAACCCAAATGTCCATGGCATGCCATACACCATCGTACCTTATTTATACTTGAAAAAGCATTTGTGCATATTTACGCACCAAGACACGATATTTGCGCCATAGAATAAAAAAATTCCCTGCCTCTATGATAGGTATATTGGTTTAAGAATCCCATCCCAAACCAAATGCATTTGAGGAAGGAAACATGTCGAATATCTCACCCATCATTAAGGTCGATATTTCAAACAAATCTGGCATAGTCGAAGAGATCTCATTGGGGTCAGCATGCTCTCAAGAGGAGGTGGCCTCATACATGACCCTGTTTCAAGAATATAGGGCCATCATTGCATGGTCTTACTCGGGAATTCCATGCATTAGTCCCACCATCTGTTGGAAATAATACTGGGGGGGGGGGGGGGGTGAATCAATATTATCATATCAATAAAAGTTTTTCATTTCCATACTTAGATACATATACGCTACTTTATTCAAGGGAAACCGCGTGTATACGCAACTGTGTCTAAAGCAACTAGCATATATCCAAAATACTTATGATTCAGTTAATCCATTAAATGTTGATCTTTAGTTAGTGCATCAGAACTTCATTAACCATATGAACATTAAGCAGGTGCAGTAAAACAGAACAGATCATCACACAGAAGAAGCACACATGAACACCATGATATAAGGTGGAAACCCAATGTGGGTGAAAACCACCTGCTGCAAGTCATCTTTATCTTCTTTCAATAAGATACTTCATTTTACAATATTTTGTACTGGTGCAGACCTTTATTAGTACGCAGGCTTCTACCTGCAGAGGGCTACAACCCTCTCTCGTTTTCCAGACTCTCCTCGATGGGAGCTAAAACCCCCTTAGCTCTTGTACTAGCTGATCCATTTACTAGTACGTAGGTGCCTGCCTACTGAATGCTTCAATCTTCACTCATTCTCCAGCTGCTACCGGAAGGGAGATACTACCCCCTTTGCTCTTGTACTAGTTGATGTACTAGTACGTAGGCGCCGGCCTACAATCTCCTTTCACCCTCCAAGGACCACATTTCATACATTTTCAGACTGGATACTCCTGAAGCACAACACTATAATTTGAAGGCCACGTTTCATCAAATTTTCATATTGGACCCATAAATATCATTGAAGCACAAAACAGTCAATACTAGCATCATCAATTTCTGAATCACTTAAACACTGAAACCTTGTCAACACCACAGTCACCAGAACACAGAGTAGAACACTGAAATCTGCATCAATATTCAGAACCAACTGTACCATTAAAATCATGCATCAGAGTGCATATGCTACTTGGAAGTGCCGAACCAGCGTGTATACGCATCTTCACCAAAGCGAACCAGCGTATATGTCATTAATTACTTATTCACAACTTCGCTGCACTTCCTGACTTCAAACATACCCAGATCATTACATATACAAGGATAATATATGTGTTAGCACCCAGATCTAGTCCATCAGATCACATAAATATGAGTCATTGTGATCTTGATCCAATGTTAGTTCTCACAATCAACCAAACAGGATATGTAGAATACTAACACCTTTAAATTGTCATCAACAACCAGAACCACTTGTAACTTCAAACATCATAGCTCAAATGGTATACGCTACTACAATGAATCAAACCTATGTACATACGTGCTTATACCAAAGCCAACCCATGTACAGATCTATAAATATTCAATCATGACTTGCAGCGGTTTCAAAAGTTAGTTATACCCAGTTCAGATCATTACATGTGTTAGTATACAGATAAACATAATCAATCATATAGAGATAGTTCATTTCAAACCATTTGATCCCGATCTATCCTTAGATCTTGTTCTCCATCAACCGGTGAGATCCCTCCTTAGCTCAGATCAAGCAATGCATCATCAACCCATAACCTGCATACTGGATCTCATACTTCATCAGATATTCAAGACTTTCTCAATGCACTTGCCTAATGATCTTCTTCTCCTTTTATAGTCTTAGGCCTTCCACAATACCACGGTCCAAAACCATAATAAACAATACTAAGGACCCAATACCTGGGGTCAACACTTCTGACGAGATACCATGGTCCAAAACCATAGGTTCAAATACTGAGGACTAACTACCACGGACCAAAAGTAAGTTCTCCAACATATACACGCTTTTCCTTGCATGAAAGTGCGTGTATACGCATACGCGCCTTTGTAACGTATAACCCACGTTTATACGCGCCTCTGTCATGATGAACCTGCGTATATATATTTTCTCTCGATTCTTGTAGTCTGATCATCAAATCCTTGTTGCTGACCTGCTGCACTATGATCTGTCATCTGTGTGATTTGCCATCAAGGACAACACTTGTCTCATAATGCCAACAATCTCCCCCTTTGGACTTGATGGCAAAGCTAACTTGTCACACTTAGAACTATCATTTGATTCCTTTGAGCTGTCCTGCATCCCATGCATTCAGTCACATCTGATATCTCTTCTGAAGATTCATCTAACTAAGTGAGATGTTCTTCTATGAGTGGGTTGCCATCAAGTACAACACATGCATCATAATGCCAACAATCTCCCCCTTTGGACTTGATGGAAACAACACCAAATCACTCTCCCCCTTTGACATCAAGGGCAAAGGGCGGACCAAGATATTCACTTTCTGTGATAAACATCCCGCTGACCATACTCCCCTTGAGTACCTGCTGAAATCTCCGAATGAGCTCCCCCTTTGTATATGCTAAGGTGTACCAATCTGACCATGCTCCCTCTTAGTACATGCTAAAGCTCTGCTCTAGCTGAATTGTGATGTTCATGCTCCCCCTAACTGTAAGCAAAGTCTACAAAAATATGTTCTACAAGAAAGAACATGACTCTATACATCATAAGTGACCTTCCTAGCACCAAAGACTCATACATCCATCTCCCAACCAAGTGGGGATATATCAAAAGTTTACACATGATAAAGTAAGAACATTACATCATCCATCCCAGGCATAGTGGGGAAACCAATATAGGCCATTACATGACCTTGATAATAAAAGAAATACATGACATAGAGACCAAATATCAAGCGCAAGACTTATGAAAATCACCAATAACTAATATCAGCAGCATCTGTCAATCATTAGCAATCATGTTCTCCTTCTGCAGCTAATCTACTTGTGCAGATGGTCTCTATCAGACCCTTCTTACTGATTTCCTTCAAACCAACATATACGCGACTGTATCCACAGAAACAGGCGTATATATGCGGATATTACTCATAGAACTCGCGTACAACCACTTCCAGATCAGCAACCTGTAAATGTCCTGTAGAGTATAAGTCATCAACCTATAACAAGGTATGTCTGCATCAATTCATCCCTTTGAACATAATTCTGCATATGTCATACAGAGTCATTCACATTATATCATGTGTGAAACCACCATAGCCATTTCATCAACATCAAGATCTACATGATCCAAGTATCATTACTTGGGAACATCTGCATCAATCAACATATGTAAGTATCATATAGATAAGAACTCATCATCATGTCTCCAACAAAGCAACTTTGAGTAGTCATCCATGTATCAACACTATGTATCTTGAGCTCAAGCTCATTTGTCAAAACTTCTTAATATCATCAATAGCAAAAATCCTTATCCACATGAGTGCCTGCATCATAACTGTATTATATGAGCTTTATGCATATGACCATAGTATCATATGAGTGGCCCATTACAAAGTACTTTGTACTTCTCCTTATCCTTATGAAGATCACCATGTATATATGCACCATCTAAGAATCAATCCACAAATATGATCTGAACATCTACTATGTAACCCCAAGAATCATATGAGATTTTATTATGGACAACTCATAACCACATCATAGCAAGATATATCATTTAGCTATATAAACATCATCACCAAGGACTATTAACCATAATTCCAACTGTTAGCCTCCTGTTGCAACAGGTGTTCATTTTTCATGATTGACATTTTTACATGCCAAATATGTCATACTTTGCAGGCTACAGTGTTCCATATTTCCACAAGATGCCATGAAGGGTGCTAGTCCAAATGCCACTGCTGTATTTCGATTTTGATGAATTGTTCCAGTTTTGAAAAGTTTTTAAAGGGAGGTCCAAACAGTCTAATCTTGGTCTCCCTAGGTTTCAATTTCCTGTTTTAGAATATAGAGAATGTATCTGTCCAAACAGTTTAATCTTGGCAGATTTGTAGATAGGTAGAGAATCAAAGGGACCCAACTGCTTAATCTGGGCCCTGGCAGAAATAAGTGTAGATTTAGATAGCAAACATTCAAAAGAAAAATTGAAAAGCTGGGTCTGCAAGTCTAAGTGCACCCAAACCAAAAAGAAGAAAAAATGTTAGGTGAATAGGCTGGGTAGGTAGCTGTAAGGTGGCAGAATGATGATTTATGATCAATTTTGTGTTACAAAGTGTTTTATCTTTTCAGATCACAGTTATCAGGCGGTTTTCATCTGAAGGAGCTCAAGCTGGACATCACTAACTACCCCTTCTTCTAATTCCCCAAGTCACTTACTAATTTCCCCAAAGAGGTCAAGATCTGCTTGATTCCTCTTAGTTTCATCATTCTCCATGTCATTTGCCTTGGTGAAGATTTCCTTCACTCAAGGATCCTTTATTTCTCATTTACAAGTTCTTTTCCCCAAAATTAGCCTAAGGTCCCCTACCTTAGTGCCTGCTGATCATCTCCATATTAACTACTAACTCTAGTACATAACTCCCTATCAGTTTTCCCCTTCCCCTACTAAAACTATGTATATAATACTCCCCTATGTAAATATCCCCTCCCTGGCAATATAGCCATATTTCTTCTTAGTCAGGGAAAAAGCAGTCTATTTGGGGCTGTTTTTAGCCCATCCGTGTCATAGCAGGAGTTAGATGACACCTGGTCATGCTAACAACCTCCCCCCTAGCCCTAAAACCTTCAAAAAACTCACATTTCGCCCCTATCCCTAAGTCCCAAGTGTAAATATATTAACCCGCGCTCATTAAACCCATAAACCCGTTTTCCTAAGTTTAAACCCCCACCAGCGTGCATATTAAAATGGGAATATTCCCCGGAATCCCGCCCTTATACCTCCGCCGTTTCACATTCGCCGCCAACCGTTAGATCGCCCGCCCCACAGATCTACGGTGGGCGGGCCTTCCCGTCCCCCAACGCGCCCGAAGGTTAGCGTCCGGGAGATGGGCGGTATTGCCGCCGTACTCCCGCCACGCGTCACCTTCCCGGGCGTGGCGGAGCCCCCTCCCCCGAAACCACCTCTGTCCAAAGGCGGTGCGCCCCAAAACCGGAAACCGCCTCCTGCCCAGTGACGTCACCCGCTTGCGTCACCCCCATCTGCCCAGTCACCATGACACATCATCCGCCTGCGTGGCCTCCTGCCACTGTACCGCCAAGTCACCCTGCCACGTGTCCTGCCACCGTGTCCCCTGTCGTACTGCCACATCACCTCCGTACGTGATGACATCATCCCGCTGACGTCATCCGCCGTACAAAGTCCCGTCATGCTGACGTCATCAACAATTTTAGCGCGAAGGGCGAAAATCGCACTCTGGAGCCCCAGAATCAGTTTCTGAGGCAGTTTTTGATGCACATCGCTGGATAAAATAGGCCTGAATGGGGAATATTTTCATCACGCAGCCCCCAGCAAGCCCGAAAGGCGCCGAATGACCCGTTTTTCTTTGCGAAGCATGCAGAAAGGAGCAGAAGACAGTTTTAGAGGAAACAAAGGCCAAACAGTGGCCATTAATTTTTTATTAGACCGACAACAAAGGAGAGAAGCAACCCAATTCATTTGTCAGAGAGTATCAGAGGAAAGAGAAGCAGCAAAGTGTACCAATTAAATTGTTTAAAAGAAACCTTCAGTTTCCAAAGCAGTTTAACATTTAATGGCTGCCAACAAAGTCAAATCAGGTGGTGAAAGCCCATCCCACCTCTCAAATCACAGTTGAAGCATTTAAGGACACCGAACTACAATGGAGCAGAGACCCATGCACAGTTATTACAAAGACAATTGCACCAAGCCACCGAGGACAACACATTCACTCAGTCCCCATACGGCGGCCCTCAGCGCAGCTCAAGATATTTTATGCATTTATTTCTGGATGGGATTAGGTTAAAGTAATCATCTTTCCTCCAGACCTGTTTAGGTCAAACTGTAAATAAGAAATTTTGAAGAGTTTTCCCTATATATACCACCCTCTGCACTGTTTTAAGGGTTGGTCGATTGATAATTCTCACTAGAGACTCGCACTGTATACCTGAGAATTTTTCTATAATAAAAGACTGCTGAAGAGTTTGGAGTATGACTGTCTGATGTGTTGATTTCTGAAGATTGTATGTGGAATTCCTGTGCTGCAGCCTGGAACAATAAGTGCATCTTACCTCTGTTTTATTGTTAACCACTATCTAAATAGCAGGAAGAAAGATTAGCTTAGAATTTGTTTACAGCACTCTATGCTCAATTTCTGTTGTTTCTGTATGTTTTCATCTGAATGAATTGGTAATGAATATGAATTCCTTCTGGCTCATATTTACCCTAATTCACCTGTGTTCGCTAAATATCTAGGGATTCTTTACTGCCCTTGGGTAGAGCTTTGTTATCTCCTTCTGTTAAGCTGAATGAGAGATTCTTGATTGCCTCTCATTCCTTAGCATTCATTCCATCCTTTAAACCTGAAACGTTGTTTCATGTGCAGCTACCTTGCTCCATATATCTCTCATGTGATCAATAAAACGCACCACCAGTCTTCCTCCTCGACTCCATGCCCAATGGTTTGAAACTTATCAAACTATGCTTTGCCTCTCTACCCGAAGACATCAATTTTCCCACCAAAATCAAAACAAAAACCCTCAAGCCCAATATCTAGCCTAAAATCAATTTCAACAAATCTGAATCATAAAGAGAGAGCCCCCTCTGATTGTAGGTTGGCTAGAACCTGTAGTCCAAAGTTGGTTTGTGGTTACCTTGGCCGTATCCCTTTATTACAACTTGAGGGACAACCTGAGTGATAACACCAACAATGCATTATTAAAGGCATATGCTCCCCCTCAACCTGTGCCATTTGTTAGATCTGATCATGCATATATTAGCAATAAGCATCAATACATCATCATCATCAAGTTAGGATCAAAATACTTCAAGACATTTCCACACATCCTCAACAGACTGTAACTGTTAACCAATAGAGCAAATAATCATATCAAACACTTTTTATGAGCCTGTCCCTACTGCTTTTCCTCAGACTGACATATACGCAACTTTGCAGTGTCTAACTCACATATATACGCAACTTCCCATTAAGAAACTTGCATATGAGATTCAGGACACTGAAGTTTTACAATTCCAGCTCCCTCTGATTCTGTTATGTCTGTGTGTTGTGCTGTGCTGCCTCTTTCTGACTGTACTTCTTTCTTCTTCCACATCTTCAAGTGTGATGATGATGTTTTCTCCTTTTGGTATGATGCCCATACTTTGTTCTTGCATTCCTTAGCTATATGTCCAAGCTTGTTACATGTGTAACGTCTTACATGTCTCATATTTCTTCTATAGTAATCAACAGCTCTGTGACCAAACATATTGCAAGCAAAGCAATATCCATTAAAGTACCTTGAATGTGATGATCTTTCTGCATGATGGTCTTGAGCCCTTCTTCTTCTACATCTGGCTGCAACATGTCCAAGATTATGACATACATAACATTCAACATTATTCATAGGAGGAGTAAAAGATTTTCTTTGAAGGACTTCTTTCCTTGCTTGATGATGAGATTGACCTTCCATCTCCTTTTTGAGCATTTCAGATTTTGCATTAGAGTCCCTTGTCTTACTAGATTCACCTTCAACAGTTTCATGAAAACCAAGACCAGTCTTGATAGCAGGAGACCTTTGACTACTAAGAATATCATCCAAGGCTTTAGTACTATCTTGAAATCGTAACAGTTTATCCTTTTCTTCTAATTTACCTTTCAAGATATTTACCTCAACTTGAAGTTGTTCTTCCTTTTCTAGACATTGCTTCTTCATGTCTTCTTCAGCTTTCCTTCCTTCTTCCAACTGATGCCTTAATTCAAGAACTTCGTTTTCTTGTTTTTGGAGTAGATCTTTATTCTGCTTCTTTGATTCTTCAAGATCTTCCTTTAGTGAGCGGATCATAGCTTCAAGCCTTTCATAATAACTGGATCTATCTCTGAGTTTCTTGATGATTGAGCTCCTTTCATTGACTTCATTTCTTAATGATGTCACTTCACCCTGCAACTTTTGACATTGATTTTCCTTGTCCTTGAGTAACTTTCTTACCTTGTTTCCTTCCTCTAATTGAGCTTTTAGTTTGGTAACTTCTTCTTTGAAAGCACATTCCCTTTTGTTCAATAGATCTTGTTGATCTTTAATTTTGTCTGTAAGCCTTCTAAATACTGCCTCTATTTGATATTTTTCTTGCTCACCCATAAGAGCAAATTCAGTTGCTTCACTATCACTTTCATCATCTTCACATGGATGGAAACCAGAGGATACCCAATTCATACCTGATAAATCTTGTTCATCTTCATTCTGAAGAGATTCTGAACCTGAAGTGCTTCTTCCACATAATCCCCAATCGATTCTCCCACTGTCATAGTTCTTCTGAGATGTCTTCTTCTGCTTAGGCGCTTTCTTCTTAAGCTTCTTTCCCATTGTTCCACGGATCTCCTTCAAGCGATCAAGCTTCTACAAAAGGACCTGCTCTGATTCCAATTGTTGGAAATAATACTGAGAGGGGGAGGGGGGTGAATCAGTATTATCAGATCAATAAAACTTTTTCATTTCCATACTTAGATACATATACGCTACTTCATTTAAGGGAAACCGCGTGTATACGCAACTGTGTCTAAAGCAACTAGCGTATATCCAAAATACTTATGATTCAGTTAATCCATTAAATGTTGATCTTTAGTTAGTGCATCAGAACTTCACTAACCATATGAACATTAAGCAGGTGCAGTAAAACAGAACAGATCATCACACACAAGAAGCACACATGAACACCATGATATAAGGTGGAAACCCAATGTGGGTGAAAACCACCTGTTGCAAGTCGTCTTTATCTTCTTTCAATAAGATACTTCATTTTACAATATTTTGTACTGGTGCAGTCCTTTACCAGTACGCAGGCTTCTACTTGCAGAGGGCTACAACCCTCTCTTGTTTTCCAGACTCTCTTGGATGGGAGCTACAACCCCCTTAGCTCTTGTACTAGCTGATCCATTTACTAGTACGTAGGTGCCTGCCTACTGAATGCTTCAATCTTCACTTGTTCTCCAACTGCTACCGGAAGGGAGCTACTACCCCCTTTGCTCTTGTACTAGTTGATGTACTAGTACATAGGCGTCGGCCTACAATCTCCTTTCACCCTCCAGGGACCACATTTCATAAATTTTCAGACTGGATACTCCTGAAGCACAACAATATAATCTGAAGGCCGCGTTTCATCAAATTTTCATACTGGACCCATAAATATCATTGAAGCACAAAACAGTCAATACTAGCATCATTAATTTCTGAATCACTTAAACACTGAAACCCTGTCAACAACACAGTCACTAGAACACAGAGCAGAACACTGAACTCTGCATCAATATTCAGAACTAACTGTACCATCAAAATCATGCATCAGAGTGCATACGCTACTTGGAAGTGCCGAACCAGCGTGTATACGCATCTTCACCAAAGCGAACCAGCGTATATGTCATTAATTACTTATTCATAACTTCACTGCACTTCCTGACTTCAGACATACCCATATCATTGTTAGGATATTCCGACACATAGGAAATAGTTAAGTTCAACTTGGTCTAGTATAGAGTTAGGTAAAGTGTGTTTCCTTACCGTTGTACATTTTGTAACTTACAATCAGATGGTCACGATATGTAGTGATCTGACAGTTCACTCTCTCCTCGGTATTACCGACACTTGATCCGTGGCTTGACACCCGATTGGTCCATGAGTTCTATTTAAAGCGCATGGAGGGTCATTGTTCGGGTAATCCGTGCATGAGAGAAGCTTATTTAAATTTTCATTCTTTGATTAATAAATTGCCTGTAGTACCCACGTTGGGACAGGCCGTGGACTGTTTCCCTCTTTGAGGGTTTTAACCACGTCAAAATACTGGTGTATTGATTTGAGATCTGGTTGTGAGCGGTGTCCTTTTGGTGTTCTTTCTGAGGAACTTACCCTGTAAATTCCTACATGGTATCAGAGCTATTTGAGGGCCGCGTCCGTTGGTGATCCAAATCTGAAGCCGGTAGAACTGCATGCGGCTGTCGTTTCCTAGATCTGCTGTTTCTGACTGCTTTCGGGCCGAGAGGACTGCTCTGTTGCGTTCGGAGCATCTGTTCCAGTGAGGAACCCCTTTCGTTTCACGCGAAAAGGTTTCCGGTAGCCCTAGTTGCGTCATTTTTCAGATCGGGAGGCATACAGTGTTTTTGCAGTTTACTGTTATTTTCTCTCTGCTTATTTCCGTTTCGGTTTATTTAGCCTTTTTTTTAACTGGATCTATACCTTTCATTTCTGTGTATGCTCTTTGCCCTGCGACTCTGTGCGATCTGGGCAAATCAGAAACAGAAAGGAAGGATTTTTTCTCATGCGTATGCTCTTTTCCCTGCACCTTAGTGTGATCTCGGAAAATCAGAAACATTGAGAAAAATATTTAGTTTTTCGGCTAAAGCTAACTTTGAGCCGCAAGGTTCATTTTTTTTAAATATCTAGTTTTTTGGCTAAAACTAACTTCGAGCCGCAAGGTTCGTTTTTCTTTGCATATTCGTGTTGGGTTTTGTGTTTTGTGTTTTGTAGGGAAAAAGAGCTTTCTCAAGGAAAGCACGCAAACCAAGGCCCCCCCCCTCTCTCTCTCTCTCTCTCTCTCAAATTTTTTGTATAGATCAATTGGTTCAAAGCTATTTTAAGAGAGTAGAGGTCTTGGGTTCAAGTCTCCATTTTGTGGGGGCGGATTTTTTCATTCCCGCACATTCGCGCACTTTGCCGGCAATTTCAACAATTTTTTTTCAAAAAGCCATAACTTCTTCATCCGGAAGCCTTTTTCAGAGCCGTTTTTTTTTTAAAACAGCCTAATTTTTCGAGATCTATCCATTGGAACACTTACTTTCAGCATCTTCAGCTTCAGTTTAAAAAATAAAAATGGAAAGTCCATGCCATGTCATTCTTGACAGCACTAACTACTTCCAATGGATAGCCTACATGGAAGATTTACTTAGAAGTAAATGTCTCTACAGAATAGCCACAGACTAAGAGAAGAAACCAAAAGATGAAGACAAGGCTGCAAAATGGGAAAATAGACAAGATCAAGCACGTGGTTTGATAGGGATGTCTATTTCTCTTGATCTTAGATTCCATATTGCAGAACTTGAGACTCCTCATGAAGCATTGGAAAAAATCACTAAAGTTTTTGGGATTAAAAATGAAATTAGAGCCCATCAACTTGAAAATGAGTTGCTTACTTTGGATCCTAATAATTTTTCTTGCATTGAAGATTTCTTGTCCAAATTCAAAACCCTTAGATATCTCTTGGAAGGTGTTAAGGTTAAGAAAGAAGATAGTAACCTTATTTATTCCATCCTTACTAAGTTGGGACCAGCCTACTCTGTATTTGTTTCCACTTTCCATTCTACAAGGGAAGCTTTCATTTGTCAAGGAAAAGACTACAAGGCCCCTTCCTTTGACTCCTTTTGTGATTCCTTAATAAGAGAACAAGAAAAACTCTTACACCTTGGTCTTCTTAATCTTGGAAACTCTTCCAAGAAAGCGTTAGCCGCCCAGCAGCAACCAAATTCAAAGAATCCTAAGAAGTCATATCCTAAAAAGAATGGTCCTAAACCAAACAAGGGTCCTAAGCAAACTCAGCCTCAAAATGAAAGATCATTTCAGCAAAATGATAAGACCAATAAAAACAAATGGAAGAAGACTGATAGACATTGTAACTTTTGTAATTGAGATGGCCACTTAGAATCTAAATACTTTAAGAAGATGGAAGCCTTGGAAGCCGCAATGAAGAAACATAACATCCATGTGGAGCATACTTCAACTTCAACTTCCGGAATGGCACTTTCTACATGTTGTTGTCAATCATCTCAGTCTGGTTATGCATTAAATGTATCTTCTTCTTCTCATTCTCATGAGTGGCTCATTGATTCTGGAGCCTCTTATCACATGGCCAAAAACCAAGCCATGTTTTCTTCTTTAAATGATTGTAACACCAAAAATATCTATGTTGGTGATGATAGATCTCTTAATTTTGTAGGGACTGGAACTGTTCATCTAGACAATGGTCAGTTTAATGATGTATTATGTGTTCCAACCTTATCCTGCAACCTTCTATCTGTATATCAGATAACTCATTCAGGTGAAGGTAAAATTGTTGAATTTTCACCTCATGATGTTGTAATCAAGGATCTGAGAGATCCTAAACAGATTCTAGCTACTGGTATTGCTGATGATTCCACAAGGTTGTATAAGTTTCACAACTTTGGGTCATCAAATCTTCCCTCAGTATTTGTTGCTCATAATGATGAAGTGAGCAAACTTTGGCATGAGCGATTTGGTCACTTAAACTATCGCTCCCTTCAGCATCTATGTAAAGAAAATATGGTGACAAGTCTTCCTATGGTATCTTGCAGAGATGGTGTTTGTTCCGGATGTGTACTCGGAAAACATCATCGGGACAGTTTTGAAAAACGTGCCTCTTGGCACGCCTCAACCCCTTTACAGCTTGTGCACAGTGATTTATGTGGTCCACTTCCTGTTGCTTCATTCTCTGGCTGCAAGTATTTCTTAACTTTCATTGATGATTTCTCCAGACGCACTTGGGTATACTTCTTAAAACTCAAGAGCGAAGTATTTAACACATTTTTGGCCTTCAAATCCTTTGTTGAAAAACAATCTGGACATCAAATTCTTAAGCTAAGAACTGATAATGGTGGAGAATATGTTAAAAACACCTTCATCAACTTTTGCACCAAAAATGGAATTCAAATGCAACATACTGTTCCATACACTCCACAACAAAATGGTGTAGCTGAAAGGAAAAATCGCACCTTAAAGGAAATGGCTAATTGTATGCTGCAATCTAAAGGACTCAGTCTTAGTTTTTGGGCCGAAGCAATTAATTGTGCAAATTATATAATCAATCGCACTCCTACTAAGGTTCTAAATAATATCACTCCAGAAGAAGCTTGGAGTTCCATTAAACTAGATGTAAGTCACTTTCGTGTTTTTGGAAGTGAAGCATGGGCCCATATTCCAGATGAAAAGCATAAAGCTTTAGAACCTAAGAGTGAGAAATGTACTTTTGTTGGATATTCTGAAGATGTAAAAGGTTATAGACTTATTCCATTTAAGTCCAAAAATGTTATCATTAGAAGAGATGTAAAATTTGATGAAAATAAATCGGCCTGCGAGCCTAGTCCGGCGGATGTGCCACCTCTTCCTATCTCTTCTACTTTTGAAAACATTTCTTCTTCAGATGATGAAAGTGAGGATGATAATCCTTCCCCACCTTCTCAGGATCCTCAACTTCCAAGATGGGTCCGTGCTACTCGGGATGCAGCAGGTGATCTTGCCGGTGATCCTACAGATCAGCGACGTACACGTTCTCAGTTTGAAAGAGCCTCTTCTTTACTGGCTCAAGCTCCAGTAAATCATGATCCTGACACTTTTGCAGAAGCTTCAGGCCATCCACATTGGGAAGCAGCTATGAATGAAGAATATCATTCATTGTTGACAAATGATACATGGGATCTTATTCCTCTACCAAAGGGACGCAAACTTGTTAGATGTAAATGGGTTTACAGAACCAAGTATGGACCAGATGGGAAAGTTGATAAACATAAAGCTCGTCTTGTTGCTAAGGGTTTTTCACAGGTTGAAGGCATTGACTACACTGAAACCTTCTCCCTGTTGCCAAAATGAACTCTATCCGCCTTGTTCTTTCCCTTGCTGCCTCTTTAAAATGGGAAGTCCATCAAATGGATGTTAAATCTGCCTTCTTGCATGGGGACTTGCATGAAGAAATCTATATGGAACAACCCATTGGCTTCATCCAAACAGACTCCAGCCTTGTATGTCGACTTAAGAAATCTCTCTATGGTCTCAAGCAAGCTCCTCGGGCTTGGTATGCCAAAATGGATAGCTTTCTTTTAGAATCTGGCTTTTCTCGGTGTTATTCTGACAATACTGTCTACACCAAGAAAGTGGGCAACTCTCTTATCATCCTTGTTCTTTATGTTGATGATCTTATTCTTACTGGTAGTGATCCCAACCTTATCAACCATGTGAAGTCCAGCCTTAAAAAGAAATTTGAAATGACAGACTTAGGACACTTACACTATTTTCTCGGTCTTCAAGTCTTGCAATCCAAGGAGGGTATTTCCCTTTCCCAGTCCAAGTATGCTTGTGATATTCTTCGTCATTTTCACATGGAAGACTGTAAGCCAGCCCCTTCTCCCTTTCAGTCTGGAGTCAAACTTTCAGTCTCTTGTACTTCTCCTGAAGTTGATGCTACCTTATACCGTCAACTTGTAGGAAAACTCTTGTATTTAACCCATACTCGTCCTGATCTTTCCTTTGCTGTTGGCCTTGTTGCTCGTTTTATGCAAAACCCCCATGAAAGTCATTGGAAAGCAGCCAAAAGAATACTTCGTTATGTTCGAGGTACAGTACAGTTTGGGATTCATTACAGTGCCAAAGCAGCTCCTCTATTATTTGGTTTCACTGATTCTGATTGGGCTGGTGACCCTGATGATCGGAAGTCTACTGCCGGTTATGTCTTCACTCTTCGTTCAGGACCTATTACATGGGCTTGTAAGAAACAGGCTGCCATTTCTCTTTCGTCAGCAGAAGCAGAGTATCGTGGTGCCGTGGAAGCTAGTAAGGAAGCCTTGTGGCTTCGTCAGATCCTATCAGAGTTTGGCTTTGAGCAGCAGCATCCAACCACACTTTGGTGTGATAATCAAAGTGCCATTCAGCTATGCAAAGATCCAGTCCAGCATCAGCGCAGCAAACACATTGAACTAAACATGCACTTCATCAGAAAGCTCATTCATGACCATGTTCTTGAAGTGCAATATTGTTCAACAGATGATCAGGTTGCAGACATCTTCACAAAGGCTCTCACAGAGGCGAAGTTCACTAAACTTCGATATATGCTTGGAGTTCAGGAAGTTGTCACTAAGGGGGGATAGGCTCTAGTGCCTCCTTCCTTCTCCTATTGTGTCATATTTGTAAATCCTTCAATCCTATCCCAAGTTGTTCTTAAGGGGGGATGTTAGGATATTCCGACACATAGGAAATAGTTAAGTTCAACTTGGTCTAGTATAGAGTTAGGTATAGAGTTAGGTAAAGTGTGTTTCTTTACCGTTGTACATTTTGTAACTTACAATCCGACGGTCACGATATGTAGTGATCCGACGGTTCACTCTCTCCTCGGTATTACTGACACTTGATCCGTGGCTTGACACCCGATTGGTCCATGAGTTCTATTTAAAGCGCATGGAGGGTCATTGTTCGGGTAATCCGTGCATGAGAGAAGCTTATGTAAATTTTCATTCTTTGATTAATAAATTCCCTGTAGTACCCACGTTGGGACAGGCCGTGGACTGTTTCCCTCTTTGAGGGTTTTAACCACGTCAAAATACTGGTGTATTGATTTGAGATCTGGTTGTGAGCGGTGTCCTTTTGGTGTTCTTTCTGAGGAACTTACCCTGTAAATTCCTACAATCATTACATATACAAGGATAATATATGTGTTAGCACCCGGATCTAGTCCATAAGATCACATAAATATGAGTCATTGTGATCTTGATCCAATGTTAGTTCTCACAATCAACCAAACAGGATATGCAAAATACTGACACCTTAATTGTCATCAACAACCAGAACCACTTGTAACTTCAAACATCATAGCTCAAATGGTATACACTACTACAATGAATCAAACCTGCGTACATATGCGCTTATACCAAAGCCAACCCGCGTACAGATCTATAAATATTCAATCATGACTTGCAGCGATTTCAAACGTTAGTTATACCCAGTTCAGATCATTACATGTGTCAGTATACAGATAAGCATAATCAATCATATAGAGATAGTTCATTTCAAACCATTTGATCCCGATCTATCCTTAGATCTTGTTCTCCATCAACCGGTGAGATCCCTCCTTAGCTCAGATCAAGCAATGCATCATCAACCCATAACCTGCATACTGGATCTCATACTTCATCAGATATTCAAGACTTTCTCAATGCACTTGCCTAATGATCTTCTTCTCCTTTTATAGTCTTAGGCCTTCCACAATACCACGGTCCAAAACCATAATATACAATACCAAGGACCCTTTTAGAGAACCCTTTAGGTGCACCTTCCTATGTTTTTGTTACATCTTTCTTTTCAGTTTCCATATTGTTATGCACAAATTTTTTCACTTGGGGTATTGGCTCCTGAAGTTGCAGGTTATCAAATGTTGGTCAAAAAACTCATTCCCCCAGTGCCAACTAATAGTTAAGGTATCACTTTTCACTCCGCATGATAGATTTTCTCCAGAAGCTTTGCATATCCTAACATAATTTCTCTGAAACGCACCATAGGGTCCATCATCTGGACCATGTTTACCACCACCTCCCCTTGCACATGGTAAAATTCCCATGACTTGACGATAGATCCTCCCCACTCGAGGATCAACTCATGTTATAGACCCCCATGTTCTATTTGGAATCCATGATCATCTACTCCAACTTGGGAGCCGTCTCACTTGCATGCCTTGAATATTAGCCTCATTCCTCTCTTCTTATCTTACTCTTAACAAACCATACTCCCATAACACCTTATTCATTTGTGATATATAAAGATGAATGCTCTCCTGTATTGTACATTGGGCCTATCATCCCTCCATACATCATAAGCTCATTAGCATCACTTCATTCGCCTCATCAACCCACTACCGAGACCAACCAATCGACCCCCCTCACTACAATACACTTTACCTCCATCATCATGTAGGTCATTATTTTCATGGGGCACCCGTCTCCGTGTATGTACATCGTAAAACACCTTTACATTCTTTTGGCAAGTGTACAATTTTTTTAGGAAAATGGTTCACACCCATATTTTCATGCCTTGTACCTGACGGCAGTCCCTAGTTGCCTTTGGTTGGAGCTCGCACATAATCCACGTTCATTCACCCTCTTGACACGATTCAAAACATACTCACACCTACCCTGGATGTCCTACTAACTCCAGGGCCACTCCTCTCAAAATAATTGTTTTGATGGTCACCACTCGCATTATAGCTCTGACCTCGAGCTAGTTGTCCACATCCATTCATATTGTCAGCTTTCATTATCATGCCTTGCTGACCCACCTTATTATAATTTGTTTCACTACACAACTTTATTTCCCAAATCAACATTTCAAGCAGTTGCTGCCTCTTTCCTTTGACACCCATCTTCCAGGATCGAGGTAATACCTTGGGTGCTCCCCCCCCCTTACGGGACATCCTCGGGTGGCACAATGGGAATCACTATTTCACATTAATTTCATGGTCCCTATGACATTCGACACCAACATACACACCCATGTCAGGGTGGTACCGTACTTCATGACCGTTGCAATTCTCTCATTTAGTCGATGACCCATGCATCATGTATCACCTCACTTAACAATGCTCACATATTGATGCATGGGAGGTACCCACAACCGCAGACCCATGCACTCAGAAGCACCTCATTTAAGCAGTGCTTCACCTTCTCTTATGCATGGAGGCACCTAGTTCGGTCTATTTTTCGAAGAACAGCCCCTGCGGGTATAAGAAGGTATCATCATCAGCCATCAACAAATCAACCACTCCAACATTGAATTAATAGTAATACTTCATGTTTGATTGTAATAAATAGTCACGAGTCATCATAACGAGCATGGGACATGCCTGCCTCATATAAGCACTTTTTTCAGAGCATGGTTATCTTTTATCCTCAGTTAAGGTTTTTCCCTACTCATCTCTGCAACAAGTTATTCTCTCTATCAAAAAGTGGATCAAACTCTCAGTCAAAAAAAAAAAAAAAAAAAAACATGATGTCTTTCGGCTCTACGTTTTATCCTAACCTCATACATCAGGGGGCAACTTTTAACACCAAAAAATCATACACGCATTTGTATAATCCAAAATATGCCCAAAGTCGTCCACTAGAATGTACAGGTGATGATTTTCCAGCTAAAGACATTATGAAAGTTAAAAAAGTTAATTTTTACTAAGGTCTAATGTATAAAATTGAACTAAAAAGTGACGAATGTGCGACTTTTCCTTCGATAGTCGTGCGATAGTGCGTCATTTCCTTCGAAATCCGCACAGTCGAAGAAAAGGCCTATTCATCAAATTCAGGACCACTTCCCACACTTGGAAGATGATTCCCTGACATGTTCCAGTCAAGGACTGTCGAATTCAAGTGGCCTGAAGATATGCAACCCTCAAAGGAATCCTCTTGTCCTACTCATAAGTCATTTTCCTTCATGAACCAAGAGAAGGAAGAGGGATTCAAAAAATTCTATATGAATAGGCCATGGGAGGACCAAAGAGAAGACAATGTTATGCTGACCAAATTGCTATGAGAGAAATCCTTCATTTCATTGTTGAAGTAGAAGAAGTAGAGCACTATTGTGTTGGCATAATTTCTTCTTAGCAATCCATCACTCTAGTGTGGAGAGTATTTCACCATTGAGAGAGCCTTGATACTTCTTTGATAGAAAGGAGAAACTTGCAAAGAAAGCGAAGAAAAGAAGCTCCTTGCTGAGGAATTTTGAGCACCATAGCTCAAAGAATTCTCTTCAAGTGTTTAGTATTCTTCTATTTGTATTCATATTCTACCACCAACAGTCAATAAAGGGAGCCATTTTGCATAATCGTGTTGACTTGTTTGCTTCATTAAGCATTATTTGTGTGTTTATCTCTTTTTTTATAGTTTATGTTTGTATATGCATTGTTTTCACCATTTGCAATGCTTTGTTTCTTCATGCTTGTCTACTGACAACAACCAAACTGCTTGTATTTCTTTGTAGAGAACAACCAAGTACTAAGAAGGTGTCTTTTGGTACCCCATTGCTACAAAAACACTACAACACATGCATAGGAAACAACAACTTCTAGATTAATTCTTGGGAACTCTCAATGACAACTCAAAACAACACATGGAAGCATTACTTCCAATAAGTAGATCAATTTGGACCATAAAGTTAATCTCACGTCATTTCGATACTTATAAAGCTATGAATTTAGTACGGATGCAAAGTGCACCCTTCGATAAAGGCTAAGTTCTGTGTAATTAAAGATTTTCAGACATGAAAATTGTGAGCGTGTTCAAAAATCTGAAACAACCAATACAAAAATTATTTTCCTTATTTTCAATCATGTTTTTGATTAGCAGTCAATAAAATCCAATAAATCTCTCTTTTAGTTAGTAGTCCATGCAATCCATATATATCCCTGTACATATAAGGTATCATGTAAAAAAAATTAATGATTAATTTACTAATTTTTTTATGGAATATTATTTTATTTTCATGTAACTATACATGGCTTGTTCGTGGTCTGTAGATAATGAAATCTGTTTGATCCGTCTATAAACACATAGTGTACCATGTAAGAAATAACAAATTAATGATTAGTTTATTAACTTTTTATTGAATATAAATTTGCACCAATTAGTTTACAAACTAACTTTTTATTGAATATTACTTTGCACCATGTAAAAACTAATGATTAATTTACTAACATTTTATTGAATATTATTTTATTTTCATATACCGGTTTATCATTAGTAATCGGTGAAATCCACTTGATAGGTCTATAAACACACCCTGCACCATGTAAGAAATTAATTAATGATGAGTTTACGAACTTTGTGTAGACTGATACTTTACTTCGTAAAGTCAACAAGTCAATAAAAACACATTATAGAGGACTTAATATTGGCCATATCAAGCAAATCCATTAACTATCATTAAAAAAATAAAATAAACAATCCCTCCAAAACAGACGCGGGACTCACATTCATGTCGGTAGTCTGGTAGGTGAAGGTTGCTTTTCAAATTCACAGGCCACACATTCAGCAGGGTTCAGATTTTGCGCCACAAACAGTTGGATTCAGTGGAAACATCATGGCCGACATTAATTTCTCTGTACTTACGTGGTGATTGCAAATTAGAAATGCAGATAAAGTCAGGGAGTAACTGGATGAATAATGAGATAGACCCCAGCCCACCATTGTCGGATATGGCAGTGATATGATTCGAAGTCAGTGTTTCAGCAATTTTAATACGAACTTTGATTACAGATGTCTGGCACGTGGGTTCGCTAAAAATAAAATTTCCAAATCATAGTTCATAAAATGAAACTTACTATCGACCTAAGAATGTACCCACTTTCTATATATAAAATTTATTCATAATGATTTCAATAAATCATTTGCCGGAAATCTTGATAATATGGGAGAATGTCCCAGCAACTGCCTCGATTCACAAGAACGGCTAGGTAACTCCGTTTGATGTCAAACCTCAAGTGGGAGCCATTCCAAGGTAGAGATGTTGAATTTCAAATTGATGTGATTCCATTTAAATGTTTTCAGCAGATATGTAAATGGTATATTCTTGTGATTTTATTTAAATGTTTTTGATAGTAATTTTAATCTTTGTATTGATTGCAGATTTCACATATTAATGTCTATTGGAAAAATAAGTTTATTTATTCTATTTCTTATATTTAAATACTTATTAATTTTATTGTTTTTAAATATTTAAATTTGTAATTAGAATAAATTTATTTTATTTTGTTAAATTTAAGATTTTTGTAATCTATAATATAAATAGATATCTTTCTCATTAATTATATTATTAAAATTTTATTTATTAATTTAAATATCTACTAAATTAACAATAATAATAAAAAAAATTCACTTTTTGTTTATCATTATTAAAAAGTAATTCTTAATACTCGTGATCTTGATGTTAAACTAACGCTAAATCGTGATGTGACATTACTGTGATTTAAAAAAAAAATTAAACAAAAATAAATTTATGCACAGCATATATCATATATCATGAAATTACAATTTCATGTAATCAAATCTTTATACCTTTAAAATCACTCCACATGTGCTCTCACGTCAACGACAATTTCTGGTTGTAATCTTATACCTTTAAAATCACGAGAACATGCACTCCACATGTGCTCTCAGGTTTCTGGTAATCTTATACCTTTAAAATCACGAGAACATGCACTCCACATGTGCTCTCAGGTCAACGATGGTCAACGATAATCACCATATCTGTCTGTTTCTTTGCAACGATAATCACCATATCTGTCTGTTTCTTTGCTATTAATTTGGAAGCAATAATAAATTTCGTCTCAGTGACCATACTGGACTCACGAGTACCGGTCTTATCTTAATTATTATGTTATGTGATACACCAAGTGTATAGAGCTCTGAAATGTCTGCCATAAATAATAATCTAATTAATCAGAAATATATGGAGTCGTTTAATGAGGCGGAGGAATTGCCTGGATGGTTAAAAATGGCTAGAATTTGGGCAAAAAATGTTCAAAAAATCTTGTAAAAGCAGTCTTTGAATCTTGTTTTTGATAATGGAAATGGGTCCAGCACCATCAAAAAATTCTAGAACACCTAAAATTTTGAAGTTTAACAACTATAACTTGGATTTACAAAAATCCTTGACATATTCTTTCTAAATATGACCAGAAACTTTCAAAGCAACTCCTCCATCTTATTAGACTAAGCAGAAATATATTAAAAACAAACTTTAAATAACAAAATTAAGACTTTTCGAAAATCAATTTACATCCATATGTATATCCCCATAAATAACAACCTAACAAACCTAAAACATATTAAAAACAAATTTTAAATAACAAAATTATGACTTTTCGAAAATCAATTTGTATCAATTTATATGTCCCTCATAAATAACAACCCAACCAACCAAAACATATTAAAAATAAACTTTGAATCACAAAATTATAACTTTTCGAAAATCAATCTGTATCAATTTGTGTGTCCCTCATAAATAACAACCCAACCAACCAAAAACATATTAAAAATAAACTTTGAATAACAAAATTATGACTTTCGAAAATTATATTAAAAATAAAATTTCAATAAAAAATTAAGCCTTTTCATCAATTTGTGCGCGCCAAAGGACACTAAATGTTTAGCTGTAGCATAGTGTCAAGGTAGCACCAAAGAGTTAAGCACATCCGTAATTCCAAAATCAAATATAAAGTTTAATTATTTAATATTATTATATTTTAATTAGAAACTTTAATTGTATAATATTATTATATTTTAATTGTTTTTAAAAGTAATTAAAGTAGAGTTTGTATACAGTAGGATAATACTTTTATAGTAAAATTTATGTGGTTACTATTTAGGGTCGTAGTGATGAGTTCTACTTAATTAGAATATATTATAACTTAGATGTAAATGTTTTTGTAGAGATGTATTTGATTATGGATTGATGAAAATTGATGATAGAGGCTCAGTATTTTATTTTAGTGAAAAGTCTAAGGGGGCAGATTTGAAAACTAGTAGTTGAAGCAAGTATAGTTAAAAATTGGTTGGACTCTTACTTACATAAGCATATTTTTTTTATATGTATTTCTAAAAGACAGAGAACATTTTCCAATTATTACTATAATATAGACAAATGTAGAGATGGATTACATTATGATAAGGACTGCATTATGATCTACTTCTATTTTCTGAATCAAGTTTAGGCAAGGAAGATTATAATTTTTATGGTTTACTTGTAATGTTATAAATGATCTACATGGTGGTTGAAGTGGTTTACATTATTTATTCTAAACTAATGTATTTCATTCATTAATATTAGCTGGTTAAATATTGTAATATAAGAAGTGACTAAACCATAAAATATAAATAGTATAATGTTTAATGTTTTTAAATAATAATTATAAATTCAAATTTTTTCCTGGAATATAATAAAAATTCCAACATAACTTTATATAAATTTTCAATAAAGTTTTTTTATTTCAATTAATTTCATTTTAACAAATATTGTTTCAACCAAATAAACTAAAAACTATATATACATAATTCATTTTACAAATATACAATAACATGCCACAACCTACAACCTAACTCTTGTTTTAAATAACCACAGTAGATTTATAATCATGCCAATGCTGTACTATGTGTTCACATACAATCCACCCACACATACAATCCACCCAAGAAAAACAAATATTCAGTTATCTAACTAGATAACCTATGAAAAAGACATCATGATTCCTATCAATGCTGTACTATCTGTTCAGATACAATCCACCCAAGAAAAACAAATATTCAATTATCTATATCTAGATGACCTATGAAAATAACATCATGATCCCTATCGAGCAGCGATATCATAGCTGTTTGAATGCTTCACATCTCCATAAATCATAGTAAACTAAAGAAACTGGAGCAGGTAATCCTGGAAGGAGCTAGTAAATTACATTGACGAACTCATAGTCGAAGGTGAGCGAGAAGTGCGCCCAAACCTAGGCCAACTTCCTTTCTGAGCGACTTGAGATCTTTAGTTGTAACTGCCTTGTACAGTTGAGGACACTCCTCACTGATCAGTTCTCCAGGAGCGAGAATTTCTACTTCGTCCGAGAATAACAAATAGAACGCTATAGACAGCCTGCTACTTTTTGGGCCGCCATGGATCACACGGTGCTCTGAGCTGCGGTATCTGCCATTACTCCACATCTGCCATTTACATTAACTATTTAAATTAATAGGCTCTTTTGATCAAATTATTTGACTTTAGTTTTAAAATATTCTGATAAATATAAATAAAATAAATTACTTGACTTGATAACCCTAATCCTGATTCTAAAATGCACATTCGAGTTAAAAATACCCAACAGTGTACAGAAAAGAAAAAAAATAATTGATCACCTGTAAAGAATCACCAATGATAACAACAAATGACCCAGGCAAGGGCTTGCTATCAACCCACTGTCCTTCCTTTGTTCGGATCTGGAGGCCACCCACGTCATCCTCGTAGATAATAGTAAGGCAGCCCACATCTGTATGGCCTTTGTACAAATTCTCCTCATCAAGTGATGCTTCAGCGACCTTAGGATAGAAATTGAAGCGTAGTTTCTCGTCAAAAACAGATGATCCGTACTGTTTACCCACGTTCTCACCCAAACTGTACATAATGAGTTTTAGCATTCCATTTGATAGCTCACTCATCCCAGACATGTATTCAGGTATGGTCTCTCTGCAACACATTATCAAATAAAATATTTTATTTATATCAAAAATAAAAAATAAACACTAAAAATAAACTATATCACTTCCTTCTTCGAACTTCTATTGCATCATTTTGAAAAAGAAAAAAAATTACCGAGATTTATCGTTTCCTTGGGGGCACAACTTGGAATAGATCTCTTCAACTATACGGGGACTGTGGAAAGTCATGCTTTCAGGCATTGAATCGTCTTTCCCAAGAGGACCTATTTTTGATGGGCAGTAATTAGTAGAATAGGACGGGAAAATGTCCCCTTCCTTGATGTCAGTGGGCAGTGCAAGCATATCTCGAGCAACGGAGTCCATTGTTTGAGTAACATTTGGGTCTATTCCATGGTTGATGACACGGAAGAAGCCCAATTCGCTGCAAGCCTCTTTCACTTTCTTCACCTCCTGCTCTTCAATATCGCTGCTTCCTCCACCTTTAAGGAGATTAAGATCGATGATTGGGAGAGGGAATTGACAGGATGCCATCACTCGATTGGGCTGCGCTCTTCTCCGTTGAAGGATAACATGAATTGCCTGCCCTGTCTTATATAACCCAAGTATTGCATTATAATATGACATAATTATATAACTCAATTATTACATTATAATATAAATGTAATATAATATACAATTTGTTTTTTTAGTTTTTTTTCAAAACAAGGGTTACAGGAGTGTTTCAGAGTGTTTGAATAGTTATTTAGAGGGTGATAATAGATTCAGAATCATCAAAAACCAAACCCTTAGAGTACTCAAATAGGAGTGTTTGAATGGTTTAAATAGTTATTTAGATGGTGGAAATGAATTCAGCATTATCAAAACCAAACCTTTGGAATACTCAAAATCTTGAAACTTGACATTTGTAATCTAGATTTCCCAAAATTTCTACCAGATTTTTTTTCAAAAAATCTTTAAATAGTTATTTAAATAATGGAAATAGATTCAGCCCTCTCAAAAATCAAACTTTTAGAGCACTCAAAATCTTGGAACTTATATTTGTAATCTAAATTTCCCAAAATTCTACCACATTTAATCAAAATGTATATAATTTTTTATTGAAATATGACCTCCTTACACTTACAGTTACACTTACCCTACTTTTTTATTGTCTTTTATTCATCCAATGGCCCACGGCCCACACATCGACAATCTTCAACATTTGAAACGCTAGATGCCTAACATATCAGCGGCTGGTCCAGATTCACGTGGTTTCTACTGGTCAACCAAAATACGAATTTAAGCAGTCACCATCCAGTACAGACCCGCTGCTCCTCCAAAATCCAAGGACCCGGGGCCATGCAAAAGCTTCACTGGCCGGTCCAGATTCACGTGGCTTCAGCTCGTCAACCAAAATCCGATTTTAAATAGTCGGCACAAAGTAGCTACTCCTCCAAAAGCCAAGGACCCGTAGCCATGCAAAAGCTTAATAGACACGGCTACTCGTCCAAATTGACTTACCTATTAAGCTGTGGTCTATTAAGCTGTAATCTAACTAGCCGGAGGAATTGCCCCAGAAGTTATAGAAATTTCGGTCATATTTAGACAAAATCTGGCAAGGATTTTTCTAAATCCAAGTTCTAGTTGTTAAACTTCAAAATTTTAGGTGTCCTAGACGTTTTTGATGGTGCTGAATCTATTTCCACCATCAAAAACATGATTCAAGCACTGCCTCTACAAGATTTTTTGAAATTTTTTTGCTTGGATTTCGGCCACTTTTGACTGTCCAGACAATTCCTCCGCCTCGGTAGACGATTCCCTCATTCACTATAACACAAAGTTCATTCTATAAACATGAAATTGGAATAAAGAAAATGTTCATTCTACATACATGAAATTGGAATAAAGAAAAAAACTATACTTGCATAATTTTATAAATTAGTTTAGTAATATAAACAAGCAATTATGCAGAGAGGTACAAACTACAAACATGAAATTGGAATTAGAAAACAAAGAACTTTATATGTTTATATTTTATAAATTAGTTTAGTAATATAAACTAGTAATGGTATATAGAGGTGCAAAGAAATGGTCATAGGAGGGAAATGTGGAAGGAAACTCTCACTTTGTGTGAAATGTTAAGCTGTAACATTGATGTCACATTATGGGGAGAGCAATGCCATGCTTATGGGGAGAGCAATGCCATGCTGAAGGGAACCACTCTAATCCTTGCAATCAAAGGCAGTCATGATGCAGAGTTCAATGGAAGGACTATTGAAACTATCCCCATCACTTCTCTTCTTATAAACCCAGATATTGTTGAAACATGTCAACTCTAGCAGTTCTAGGAAACAGGTTTCAATAAAACCAGAGTACCAGTCAGAACAAAGGTCTCCACAATGACCAGAAGGAATATGAATAAGAGGTATGTAAACTTTGTTCTCATACAACAATGCAGCCAAGGACTAGGGTTGTTTTAAGGGAAGGTCAAAAGCCACTAAATATTTTTGGGTTTTTGAGAAAGTGAGAAATGGATGTCCCTATGATTGATTTGGAGCCATACTTCGAATTCACGGGTAGATCTTGATGTGGTTCTGACTCCAAATTGACCCAATCAAGCCTGCCTGTTACCCAAATGGCGAACTCAAGTATGGTATGGATTTGAAGAGTTTATGCGAGGAAGGGGTGAAGTCTCTGCCTGTTACCCAAATGGCGAACTCAAGTATGATATGGATTTGAAGAGATTATGCGATGAAGGGGTCAAGTCTCTAAAAAAAATAGGGGCATTGGTAGTCAGAGACCCTAGGGGCCTAGCAGAGGTTAACAACAGAGTTTTTGGACATTAAGGAAACATATTTTGAGAAACTAGATGACTTCAAGCACCAATAGGAGCACCCATATCTTCATTATCATTTTTTTTTTACAATATATGGTTTCCTCAATTTGCATATTTTCCACCCTTGATTTTGTTTATATTATTAGTTCAGTTACAAAGTCATAATGGTGTTGAAAAATACCTAACTTAGATTTTTAAGAATTTAAGTTTCATCAAAATCACCATCTTTTAAAAACTTATTTAATTGAGATATCTTTGATATAAAACTTATATTCTAATGAATGAAAAGGTAGTTATAGGAATTATACATTTTTCAATTGGAAAGTTTTCACGAGTAAAACTACCAAGGCTACATATGGCTACATATTGGCACCCTTTAGATGAGACCATATTGATGTTTACAGTTTTCTGAACACATTGACTATAAGTTGAACTCATGTACATGATTATTTATTGCAACTATTATGGGTTTCTTCTAGTTCCAAAGAACCATCAACACTTTTGGTATAATATTATCCCACTGTTGCTCACAGTTCCCATTTTCTAGATTTAAGACACCATCTTGCCTCTCCTTCAAATTTATGGCTGCAAGTTATAGCTCCAAAAAATCCCCGACACATATGGGAGGATAATTTTATGCAAGATGTGAGTTTGAAAAGTGGCCAATTGGTTGTAATATTGCATCAAAAGCAATGTGTCCAAAAACATGTAATTAAAGACAAATAAAATTAGTTAACGATATTGCAAGGTATAAAACATTGTTAAAAATTTCACAGAAATAAATTTACAAAAGGGAGTATGGTTTTAATTTCATATTCAATTGTGAATCATAATTCTTATCGCCCTTAGCAATAATGCATGCTTACAAATAAAGAATTTCCTGGAACTTTGTAGTGACAAAGACAAAGTATACGACTGGCAATCAATTCACATGTAGTTATGAAAATGGAAATCCATAGAGTCTAGCTTGAATTAGTTGTATACATGTAATGCACTTGTAAAGATTGGTGAATTCAGTTCATTTCTAGTTTGAGTATATCAAATATAAATATCACATTCTCCAATGGTTTTAATAGCTAAAGTAACAAATTAATAATTCTTATCAATGCACTCACAGTGGAAGAAACCCTTCATAAGCTCTTTCCATCTTGCCTTGCCACTTCAATAGTTGCAAGAGTTCTTTTAGTGACAACAATTTCATGCATTTCAGCTTGGAAATCACCCCCTCTATAAGCCACTCAAGCCACTTTGTAGAAAATGCAGACAAAATCGATATGTTAGCCTTGTAATTCAGATTCTCAATAAGCCTCAAATTGATATATTTGTAAATAGTGAAATGTTGAATCCTAATACATGTTTTCCAGTTTGGATCAACAGGGAACCAATGAGGACACGAACTTCAACTTTTTGACCATCTCTCAACCAAATGTAGAGTCATAAATTTAAGGTCATAATGATAACCTACAAATAAAGTCCCTTATTTTCCATGCCTTAAAAGATCACTCCCAGTAGAAGTGAGCAAGTGAGGTCCCTCCCATCATCATTGACAAAATTAAAGGGAAACAATTGGTGGTAATAATGCCCAAAATTATTGCAGATTAATAGAGATTTAGCAACTTGAAAACTTAAATTGGGATATGTCCTAGAAGAATTTAAATAACTATTGCAACAGTGAAATAAATGAATCTTTTTAAAGCCCAAAACCAATACCTGCCATCTCTTCCACAACCCTTATACTGGAAAGGGGGCCAATAATAATGTAACATTTTTTTTTTTAAATTAACAGAAAATACAAGTACTATGAGAATAAATAAGAAATGATATATCTAGATCACCTTGATAGTTGATATCATTATAGAATCCCATCCATCCATAGTATCTTCTTATTGTGGGAACCCTTCTAACACCACAAGATCATAATTTAACTTCTGGATATGAAGGAAAATATAGGAGATCATGAAGAGAATATGATTTAGTAATAAAGCCTAGGAATATTTTCTAAAACAAGGAAACAAAGGTTGAACACCAAAATAAACATGGCATCCTGTATTAGACCTTAAAGCACATCTCCAGTGGTCAAGGGTCCGCTCTACACATGCACCTCCATTTGGAATCAACACCAACAGGAATATGGGTCGATATGCATTTGGTACATCTTCCATTTTCATTTGCATGATCTCTTTGTCTACTACATCTCTAGGCAATTCAACTCCTTTTGGTGTCACTCCTACCTACTCTCCCATATATTCAAGGAAAGATAAATTATGATGTATCAAATCCCATCACCATTCTACCTCAATTTATGGTACATTTGAAAATATTTACAAACATACATTGTAATCATAATTTACAGTCTCGACTCTCAACTATTACAATTGAAGAATGAGATTATATACACACAACATAATATGCACTTGTTATCTAAGGATTTCCACCTATGAAAATATTTCTTTCGCCTAATGCAACAATTAAGGAATTCATAAACATTGTAGATGTTAGCTATAACTACATTCATTACAAACAAAATACAACATATATGAGCAAACATAGAATATTAAGCGCTTATCAAATCAAGCATTTGACATAAGATAAAGAAGCACATTGTAGTGCTAATGTAAATTACATGAGAGAAGCGCCAAGATGATCATTTGATATATTCATGACTCTTACATAACTGTGGAATGAGTTTTTAAATATGGAAAATTTTCTCATATTTATTTCACCTGCGCTCTTGTTCGCCTAGGTTACAAAGCAAGAAGCATTGGCATCATGACTCTAGAATTAGAAATTCATTGCCTTAAGCTCCATCTACCAAAAGATATTAAGGAGTATGTCCTCATATACGTTAAGAGTAAGATATTACACTAACCAGTGTGGTATATCAATTTTCCCAACACTTGTGTTGACCCCTTTGTTCTCATTGGAGACACAGTTGCATCAACTCAACTGACAACAAAATCTAGGTTGTGCTAGCTAGAATAAGGACAAATGTTAAGAATAAAGAGAACCAAGATTCACAACAATTAGGGCTAGGATATCAGGTCATGATGCAAAGTTTTGAGGAACAACATCGTGGGAGACTGTAGGTTGTTAGAGATGCATGAGCCAGACTACTAGTGGATAAAATTGATTTCACAAGTAAGGAGCCAATGACATGGGTGAACCTTCCTGCCTAAGGGTGCAAATATTTATATATAGAGGTTTTAGACCATTTTGAGTTGGATTTTACATTGGAATGCGATGGGTGGGTTGATAGTGAATATTAAGTTTGGTATGCAATACCTTTTGTGAATATATTTTTCTCTTTGCAACAATGAAAAACCTATGATGATCTTCTGGATATTAGTGAATATTACTAGAATGAACCCACCATTTCAAATACATTTTATGGTGTTATCAGAGTATTCCAATGATGCCTTTTGTCTAATTTCATACTCTTCTATTTCTACCATTAATTCTAAGATAATACTCTCATAAGACACAAAAACAAATATAATTCCCTTATGACACATATACTATTCCCTAACATGCATGTATCTATCCTCACATTCTTATGACACATTATATCAATTATGAATTAAACCTAGAAAATAGGCATTAATTGCAACACTCCCATGAAAATATATTTACAATAACTTTTCAAATTTTTGCACTTAGAAATCTTATTAGTTTTATAACCAAGTCATATAAGAGTTTAAGTAAGAATTAAAGGTTCTGTGAAATAAAAAAAATTGAGACCGTTGGTTGTCATTTTCAACGTACAATTGAAAAGGGGAGTTGCAATTCCCATTTGTTTTTTAAGAGAATTATTATCAATTTTACTAAATATTGTGAAGGGAAATATTATGAAGGGCACTTGCTTTCACAACAAATTCAACAATTTATATATATGATTGACTAATCATCCTAGGTAGGGCTCTAATATATGCACACCATTGATCACTTATGGATTTAAGAACAATTAATTATTTATCCCAGTTAATAATGTTTAACGTATCAATCAAAATATAACATATATTGCTCATACCTATACAATGTGCTTGCGTGATTGCACACTACCCTGTATAAGAAGAAGATGATTACAATTATCTTCATATATCTCAACATATGGTTCTCGAAGGAAGAAGTGCCCTCACCCTAAAGGATTCTTTCTCATAGTAAATATTGTTTTTGGCATTTCTATAATTATAACAACTGGCTAAGAATGTGCAAATGCAAAGGTTGACTGCACTCAGAGAAGTTAGAAGCCAATAAAAGTAGTCTAAATGAGTTTTGTTCAATTTTCCTGCAAACTAGTAACTTCCCTTGCTTCTGCAACTAAGATTCTCAGTAAACGAAATAAGGATGTTGCTAAGGAAACTACCAACCCATAAAACACTAAGATACCGATACTCATATTGCCATACTTTTGGTAGCCATTGAAATTGAGACAGGCTCCTCCAACTATGTTATTGGTGTAGTCCTCACCTAGCACGGGCATCCAATGGCCTATCATATTGAGACACTTTCCGACACAATTCAAAAGTAAATCACATATGATAAAGAGATATATTCCATTCTACAGGCTTGTCGGTAATGGAAGCATTACATTCTAGGGAAGGAGACAGTCATCCACACCGATCCCTGACCTCTTCAGTTTATACAGACGTAAGGGAAGTTGGAGAACGATCACTATCAGAAGGGGTCTATATATCTGCAACAATTCCACTTGAACATTAAATGCAAAAAGAGCAGAACCAATCATGTTGTGGACTGCCTCAATCGGCTCCCAGTTGTAGCACAGACTATTGTTGTCAACTCTTGTGGCCACGAGATATATGGATGGTCAAAGCTATACAAAAATGATCCACGGTTCACCTCCACATACCAGATGCTAATAAATGGTAAGAAAGTTCCTGATTTCCACCTCCATGATGCATTGCTATGCTACCTGTGCCACCTCTGTGTCCCTTCAGGCAAGTGTGCCAAGATGATCCTGGAGGCACACTATAGTTGAGTTGCAAGACACTTTGGTGTGGAGAAAACTATAGTTGTACTAAAACAATATGTTTATTGGCCAAAACTCTGAAAATATTGTAGGAAATATATTATATCATGCACTGTCTACGCCATCGCCAAGCCAACCATAAAGAAGCAAGGTTTGTAACTCCTCTGCCTACTCCTATTTAGCCTTGGGAATCCATATCCCTAGACTATCTGTTTGGCCACCCTTCTACCAAGCATGGATTCAGCACCATCAAAAACCAAACTGTAAGGGGGCACTCAAAATCTTGAAATTTGCCAATTATAATCTAGATTTCCCAAAATTTCTACCAGATTTTTTTCAAATATTTCCTCATAGGAGTGTTTGAATAGTTTAAATACTTATTTAGTGTAAAAATCTTAACTTAACAGCCCAAAGATCATCAACACCAAATATTTCACATTCAGAACTTAATATGATCTTTGTTTAAGATGACATACCTTTATTAACAGCGGAAGAATTAATGGCTACCATCTTCTGTCTTCTGTCTTCTGTTCTGTCTTTTGTCTTCTGTCTTCTTCTCAGAATTCGGTTTCTCTCCTCTTGCCCTCACTTCCTTATGTGTTTCTTGATGGAGAAGAATACAACTCTTGTGTGGAGAGAGAGGACCCAATCCTTTATATATATCATTTAACTCTTAATCTGGTACATCCATCATATACCAATTCAACGCTTTAATGCTTTAATGCATGCTTTAATGCTTTTAATTATGGAATGACTTAATTAGTTGGGTCACATTAAGATTTAGAAACTTCCATTTAATTTCTAACATTCTCCCACTTGACCCGACTATTCATAATATTAAGCGTTGAACATCATACTATGATAAATTGCTGAGAGTTATGGCAGTTGTGCACTATTAATTCAATGCATTCCCTTCCATATACTACAATACCAGCAATCCATCAATTCATACTCATAATTTATATAAAACAGCATAATGGTCCACATAATGTCTTATATCATAATGATTAAACATAATATCTTTATAAGACTCTTTCTTGTTTTAAAATTACATAAAGTACGTACTACTACATTAAAACAAGAAACACATGATTGTATATCAGAAACACATAAAAGAGCTCAGAATGTCACACATCAATTATTATTAATACAACCAAGACCCATTCTTTGAACATGTTCCTTAAATTGTCTTGGTTGTAACCCTTTCGTCAAAGGGTCTGCAATCATAAGTTCTGTCCTGATGTGCATGATTGACACTCTTTGTTTCTGAACCTCATCTTTCACAACAAGATACTTCAGATCTATGTGTTTGGCACCTTTAGAGTACTTGTCGTTCTTTGAGAAAAATACTGCTGCAGAGTTATCACAATAAATTTTCAGCGGCTTGCTAATGGTGTCGACAACCGCAAGTCCTGAAATAAAGTTCTGCAACCATAATGCATGAATTGTGGATCCTTATTGATTCCAATATCATAATCTGATTCTTGCATATAAACCACATAATCATCAGAAATAGCTGACCTACGATTTCTTTGAGGTCTTCTTAATGCTACTTGTTGTGGTTCATGCATATCAGTATTATGTAAGTCATTTCCTTCAGGAAGTACTTCTTCATTTATATGTTGTTCATTATCATCATGCTGTTCTACAACAGCTGGAACAACATTTGGAGTAATAGTAGATGAAGGAACTATTCTAGGCAATGTAACATTTACCCTTGTTTCCTTTATTTCTACTATTTCTTTTCTAGTACTCCCACTGACTTCACCATTCTTAATGAATCTTGCATTATCAGTTTCTACAATTGTGTATTGTGCACATATTCCATGACTTTCAAGGAATTTTGCAAATGGACCTGGACACTGGCCTGACTCATCATAATATTCACCACCTCTATCAGACCATATGATTTTCACCTTTTTATCTAATTGCCTCTCAACTTCCTTTACAAACGTCTCAAGGACATTCACAGATTGAGATTTTTCATGAAGCAAATAGACATAACCATAACGGGAAAAATCGTCAATGAAAGTGATGAAATACTTTTCTCCATTAAAGGCTGGAGTGTCCATAGGTCCGCAAATATCAGTGTGTATTATTTCAAGAAGCTGGCTGCTTCTAGTGGCTCCTTTCTTATTATGTTTGGTTTGTTTACCTTTAATACAATCCACACATAATTCTAGATCACTAAAGTCCAAATTTGACAAAATTTCATTACTTACTAATCTCATCATTCTTTCTTTGGATATAGACCTAGTCGTTTATGCCACAAGAAAGCAGAATTTTCATTCAACCTGCTACGTTTACATCCAACATTATTTACTACATTCAACAAGGAATTTGCATAAGTGTCATTCAGTTTCAATTTATATAAACCATCAATTAGAATACCAGAACCAACATTATCAGTATTCTTATATAAATCAAAACAACCAGATCCAATCATACAACTAAAACCAGAAATATCCAATTTACTTGCGGAAATAAGGTTTCTAGATAATGAAGGTACATAAAGGGTACTGTATAAGTTTAATACATATCCACTTTCTAGAATTAGACGATAAGTCTCTTTTTACAGACACGACATTGAACACCCTTTAGTTCCTTCTTTTCTTTACCAGCTTTATTACTCACAAAACTTACTGAGTGATTCACTTGATTTTTCAAACGTCCTTCTTCCTGAACAAGTCTACTGGCCAATTCATTAACATTCCACTTATCCTTTATAGTGTTATAGTTAATCTGAAAAGGTCCATATTCAGAAGGTAGCGAGTTCAAGATGAACTGGACAAGAAAGCTTTCCTCTACTGTAAGTCCCAGGGAGTTTAACCTTGCTGCAATATTAGTCATCTCTATAATGTGCTTTTGCATAGTTCGCGACCCATCAAACTTCATGGTCGTGAGTTCTGCCATAAGAGTACCAGCGAGTGACTTATCAGCTGAACGAAAACGCTCTTCCACAGACTGCATATATTCCTTAGCACTTTCTGTTTGTGGAATTGTTGACTTGATGTTGTTAGCAACAGTCATCTTAATAAACATAAGGCTCAATCTGTTACTGCGTTCCCATGCTTTATGGTGTGATTTTTCTGCCTCAGTACTATCTCTTGTAAGAGCAGCAGGTTTATCCTCAAGGAGTGCCAAGTCAAGATCCTGAGCACCTAAATGGAAATTGACTTGTTCACTCCATTCAGAAAAATTAACACCAGTGAACAATGTAACAGATGAAGCATGTGTATTCATGGAAATTCCTGCAAAATGAAATAACTGTTAGCTCATAACTAACGCGATTCAGATGTAGGCATAATAGTATAATATAGCACTCCTTTGGGTAGATACTATCTTATACTTAACATAATTAAATACCAAACATAAGTAGGTAATAAATATATTCAATTAAATAGAACTGACATCTTTGGATGATCAATATTTATTTAATCAAAATATCTATTAAACCTCATCATGTCAACTAGTTATAGAACAAGACTTTCCTTTGGGTAAGTTCTCAGGTTCTATCATTAGTGACGCCAGTTCTTAATTGGTATTATTATAACTGGCAATTTCTATCAATAATCATTATGTCACTTATGCACTAAATGATTATTCTGATTTTGACCACTTTGGTGATTAACAAAATCATAAATCTCATGTGCATAAACACATACCTTATGCAAAACAACATTCTGATTTTGACCACTTTGGTGATTAACAAAATCATAAATCTCATGTGTATAAATAATTTATAACACATACCTTATGCAAAACAATCAGTCATAGAGCATTTACTTTTATGCCCAGATTTCAAACGATTATTTTGTACCAATAAACTTTAATCGTGCAAAGCCAAAACAGTAAATGATGCACGAAACTTAACCCAATTGAAACCCCTTTATTTCATACTTCAAATATTCAGATCATGCATTTCTAAAAACTTACGCTTACCATTAATTCTTTTTGGCATTGAAACCATGCATGCACAGACAATTAAAGAATGCACACTTTCAAATATTTGTCCCTGCTACGCGTCACATTATTTTTCCCTTCATTAATTTGTAAACACTGCAAAACTATAATGCAAGCATACACTTTCGTGTAAAGTCAACGTTTCATCATCAAAACTCTTCAAATATTTAATCCTTCATGATCAAAATAAATGTGTCAATAATTTCAATCTGGATTGAAGGGAAGACGCCCATATGAATAGTAACAAGGAATTCAAAACAAATATCTCTGTCCATAGTTACGTGGTCTCCGAGGATCATACATTTTATTTTCATTTTACTACGGACCCCTTCACATTATTGTTCACGCATGCATGTAAATGAGACAAGCAATTGTTCGGGAATAGGGATGTGGTCTTTAAATGCAACATTACAGCATAATACTCATTTGAATATGAATGTAAATTCCGAACAAGCAACGAAAAGTATGCATGTCCTACGTGCAAATAAAAGTCTCCAGCGAATAATTCAAATGCTTCCACAGGAGTCACGGCAGGAAGATAGCCTTTGGGATGGTATTAACAAGCTCCTACGAATACCACGATGATGGGAAGAGTACGATGACACGAACGCATATCTAGTTAAACAATGTAAACAACAGATAATGCCTAGACCACAAGCGCCAAAGCCCTTCGGAAGCTCCGTTCAGAATGCGAAAGGGCAAAAAGAAATTTGTCTTTAGGGTAGAGACTATGATTGATATTGACTGTCTCTACGAAGGTCTGGATTTTCACATGAACGGTTCATTCAACCAACAGATTGGATTTCCATCGATATTTTTACCGTAAAATTCCATCCGTATTTTACCCAAATTGAAAAATTAAACAGAGTAACATTAACAAAATTAAAAATTCGAAGTCAAATCATGATTGACATCCATACTCACGTGATACTAACAATGAACATACAAGAAGAAACCTTAATTACATTCGTCTTATAGTGAACAGATGGATTTTTAATTTGATTGGGCGTCATATCACACTTTTAAATTTATAGGATAAAATAAATAAATCACCCTGTAATGTGTGTTTAACAAGCTTCGCACATATAAAACAGTCCTATAAAAATTGGACTCATAATCTAGGTTCGAGATCCAATTACTGAGAAACGGAGTCGTGTTATGATCCATGCTTCAAAACACTGATTTCGCACAGCAACGTTATGTGCGAGTCTAATGATTCCACGGATCAACACTCATCCCCACTTAAAAATACCCATTATTCCCAGAACTCTGTTAGTGACGCCAAATGGGAATGTCGCAGATGAGAAAACAATCCAACAAAGCATGATTATATATCCAGCAAGAGGTATTTAATCTCGAAACCAGAGTATAAGCAAAGGGCAATCACTCTTAACCCACGATGGGCGTTGTGAAGCATGCGCAGGATTTGTTTCGAGATCATTTCATGAAACCCCACAATTTCCCGAAGGCTCAATCACATGAGTAAAGCACAGAACAGATCAATTACGATCATAGGAAATATTCTGTTATTGATCATGGCTCTGATACCAAATGTAAAAATCTTAACTTAACAGCCCAAAGATCATCAACACCAAATATTTCACATTCAGAACTTAATATGATCTTTGTTTAAGATGACATACCTTTATTAACAGCGGAAGAATTAATGGCTGCCATCTTCTGTCTTCTGTCTTCTGTTCTGTCTTCTGTCTTCTGTCTTCTGTCTTCTTCTCAGAATTCGGTTTCTCTCCTCTTGCCCTCACTTCCTTATGTGTTTCTTGATGGAGAAGAATACAACTCTTGTGTGGAGAGAGAGGACCCAATCCTTTATATATATCATTTAACTCTTAATCTGGTACGTCCATCATATACCAATTCAATGCTTTAATGCTTTAATGCTTTTAATTATGGAATGACTTAATTAGTTGGGTCACATTAAGATTTAGAAACTTCCATTTAATTTCTAACATTTAGATCGTGGAAATGGATTGAGCACTAGCAAAAAAAAACCCTTGGAGCACTCAAAATCTTGAAACTTGACATTTGTAATTCATAATTCCCAAAATTTCTATCACATTTTATCAAAATCTATATATAAAATATAGATTTCCCAAAATTTCTATCACATTTTATCAAAATCTATATAATCTTTTTGAGAAAATATGGCCTCCTTAAACTACTCTTTTATTCATCCAATGGCCCACACATTTTAAATGCTAGATTCACGTGGTTTCTACTGGTCAACCAAAATCAAGGGCTGGTCTAGATTCACGTGGTTTCTACTGGTCAACCAAAATCAGCGGCTGGTCCAGATTCACGTGGTTTCTACTGGTCAACCAAAATCTAATTTTAAGCAGTCACCATCCAGTACAGACGCGCTGCTCTGCCAAAATCCAAGGACCCAGAGCCATGCAAAAGCTTTACCGGTTGGTCCAGATTCACGTTGCTTCTGCTCGTCAACCAAAATGCGATATTAAATAGTCGGCACAGACTAGCTACTCCTCCAAAAGCCAAGGACCCGGAGCCATGTAAAAGCTTAATAGAGACAGCTACTTGTGCAAATTGACTTACCGGTTAATGCTCGTTCACTAAAAGACAAAGTTCATTCTACAAACATGAAAGTGGAATAAAGGAAAAAAATTATATGTCCAAAATTTTATAAATTAGTTTAGTAATATAAATGAGCAATTGTGCAGAGGTACAAACTACTTACCGGTTAACGCCCGTTCACTAAACACAAAGTTCATTCTACAAACATGAAATTGGAATAAAGAAAAAAAATATATATGTCCATAATTTTATAAATTAGTTTAGTAATATAAACGAGCAATTGTGCAGAGAGATACAAACTACAAACATGAAATTGGAATAAAAAAAATAAAAAATTGTACGTCTATATTTTATAAATTAGTTTAGTAATATAAATTCGTAATTGTATATAGAAGTGCAAAGAAACAGTTATAGGAGGGAAATGTGGAAGGAAACTCTCACTTTATGCGAAATGTCAAGATGTAATATTGATGTCACATTATGGGGAGCGCAATGCCATGCTAAAGGGAACGAATTTTCTGACCTTCTGTTGATGCCTTGAAAATCGCTGTAGCAACAATGGGGGATAACCACTCGGTCCGGACCTTAAAGAAGCTCCTTTTCCGTTTGGTGTGGTGGCTCCGACTGGTTTAACTAAGTCCAGTTACCTTCTCCCTATAGCTATTGGTTTATGATGTATCTTTCACTACCAATAGTTAGGGATATCAGATCACTTCTTCTTACTGATCAGGCAAGAGAATGACCCTTAAGCTGATTTGGGTTCAACCAAGTCACAACTAAAGTTTTGCCTCTTTGAGGAGAGGACTTAAAAGAATGTAGAAATTACTCTAAATGCAAGCTTATTCTATGATGCAAGCAAAAGAAACTAATCTAAATCCTATCTTAATTAGGCAGATATAGATCTAACCCAACTAAGAGCAAGATAATTAAAGTATTGGGATTTAAATATGTCTTGTTTATAATGAATATCAAGTTAATGAAATAGTTCAATTAACTGATATTATGGATATCAAAACACATCCTATTGAGACCTATTAACTGAAATAATAAACCAACGACACTTAGGAAGTAGGTCACAAAGATGATATTGATTATCAGTTTAGTCAGTCCAATAATTAAACAATAATATGTGGAAATAGTTCACAACACATTACCATTCGATAAATCAGTTTTATAAGACAGATTTCTGAGTAAATAGTTACTCAGAAATCAGAAATTAATTCATAAGAGCAGAGATACATAATAACAACATTGAGACAAATTACCCATATTGACAATAGTGCACAAACATGAATAAAATGAGACATTCCTGTTACCATAAAAATGAAACTGATATTTGAAACAGTAGTATTAAAAATACCAATTTATTGCATCCATTTCTCTGATCTTGGTCTCCAACAGTCCTTTACATTTCTTGAACTTCTGCCTTCAAAACTAGAGCCACAATAGTGCAAACTCTGCCCCTCATACATAATTCAAGATACAAAGGAAAAATCCTCAATAATCCCTAGATCTGAGATTTTCTCTCTTCTCTCCTACAACTCTAAATTCCTATTACAGTAGTGCTTTTACAAGTCTAGAATTGTAGAGGAGAGTAGCCCCAATTACATTCTGCAATCTATTATTTATACTATTTGCAAAGGAATTTTGGAGAGGAGAGTTTGTTGAAGAGGAATCTGCCAAATACAATTTTATTTGTTCAAAATTCCAATATTTAATTGTTGGAGCATTCTCATTGATTGAAATCATTTTCTCCATATCTCTTCTACTGTTTTCCTGCAAGAAGAAATCAAATAAATTAAAATGCAACAATAAAATCAAAATGACATTGCTGACATTTAAATCAAATCCAATCAAATTCTATTTAACTAAATAATTGAAAAAAAAATATAAGCTCTCTATTGATGCCTGTGATGATTTAATTGGCCAAGAATATCATTACGAGTGAATCTGCAATTAGAAGAGGCTTGGACAAATGAAAATAAAACTCAGAAAATTGATTTTGTTTTCAAAATTCGAAGCTTGATCTTCTACTTGATTTTTGACTCAATAAATGATCAAATCTGTTAGTGAAACCTCCTCAAAAATATTCTCCTTGATTTTATCTTTCCAATGAGCCGTCCTGGGCCTCATTTGGCCAAGTATAACTCAATCTATGAGCCTCCAAAGTTGATGGATCAAATTTGGCATGAATCTGGGAATTCTGTTGCTGGGCTAAAATTGAAAATTTTAATTAAAAATTAAATCTTAAATTAGAATTCTAATTATATAATAATTAATTCTAATTTAATCGTTAATTATGAACTAAACCAATTAATTAATAAACTATTTATTAATCTAACTAACTAATATAATTAACCAATTAATCTAATTAATAATTGATTTAATTTACATTTTATATATTAATTAAATTAATTAAAAATATTAATTTTAATATTTAAATATTATTTATAATATTATATTAATACTACCCATCACTCCATTTCCTTTTAACTCATTCATACGAATGAGTTTAAAACTCAAAAACTAAAGGAGCGATAAAACTTAGGTTAATTTGTTTGAGTCTTTTTTGAGAATCGGCAATCGGGGATACGAGGCAATTGGCATCGGGGATATTGAAATGTCGGGGTTTTCAAACTTTGTTATATGCAATAGCTCCGATCTGATCGGGCAATGAAAAAAAATATATTTTAATATTAAACCAATTAACTTGCCATGTGACATACCTTTTCGCAATCGGCGTTGGGAGGGGTATCGGGGATTTAAGAGATGTGTTTATTAAAAAGCCTCGATGCGATCCTCCGATTGCGAAATAATTTTTTATATATTAAATTTTAATTTAATTAAATTAATTATATTTTAAATAATAATTCATTTAATTAATTTAAGATTTAATATTAAAGATCAATTTTTTATTTTGGTTTTATTTTATGAGGTTTATTTTATAAACTACAACCGTTTTTAAAAAAATGAAAATTAAACTACAGCTAATTTGAAAATAAAAAAAATAAATTACAGCCACTTTGAAATTATGATTTTCCGAGATTAGTAATTTATTGGAGTAAATTACTAAAATCCAATTTCTTCATGATTTGGCTGTATAAGTAAAAAACGAAAAAATGTTAGTAAGAACTAATTAGGGGTTAATATTTAAAATGGATGCATTATTGAACTAATTTATTTACAAAATGCAATATTGTACATTTTATGCATTTTTAACCGAGGCTACATAAATAATCAGATTTTCAAAGGAGTGCCATTTTCAAACCAGTTGACCAAATGAGGCAAAACAAGCGTCAATGGGAAGCTTATAAAAAATCGATTCTAACAAAGCAATCAAAACAAGAATCCAAAGAAAATAATAAATTAACAAAAACATAGTGCAATCAACTAAATAAAAGCCAAAAAGGTGTTTAGCGAAATTTTTATAGAAAGAGTCCCCATTATTTGAAGTGAACACATCAATAATGGGGGGTTGTGTTTTTACCACAACAATGGCGACACACGGGAGAAGAACCAGTTATCTCTGTTTGATATAAATGAGATTTTCCTAAAATTAAAGTAAAAATAATTAAAGAAGAGAAAATTATGCTTGAAATGCTTGATTAGGTTCATTAATCTGAATAAACAAGAATCATCTAACTGTAATTTTTCTCAAAATTTCTCATGAATTAAAATATTTCAAAACTCATCAATCCTTAATTAGTTATAGCGATAAAGCAGGGGTCACTTTACAGCTTAGCTTTTAAAATATACTCCTTTGTCACAGGTAGAGCCACTGCTGCCAGCAAACATCTATAGTCTCGACAAGGTTACCTTTTAATCATCAATGATTCAGAATCCCATCTATTTAAGAATTATTGACCTAGAGATAAATCCATATATATATATATATGTTTATTATTTATTATTTTTATTTTTGTTATAAATCTTAAAAGCCATTGTCCTGGTTTGGTGGCCAGATAGTTGACAATGCCATTCACTGGTTAAAATTGGATTGAACAAGCTAGCTCGTGATGAGACCCCTTGTTTTATAATTGTTGGCAATCATAAGTCATTACCCTAGTTTGTTTAGCAGTGTTGATAATGTCAGCCTATTTTTCCCCTATGATCATGGTAAGCAGGCTCATGATGAGACCTCTTATCTTTTAAGTTTAAATATATTTCTAGATCACATTCTAGAAAAATAAGACTTTCTGGGACAAGGAGAATCATTGACTCCTTAAGAGTTAAGAATGACAATTTCAGAGTTAAAAGTGCTTTGCTGTAAAGTGTCTTTACTTGGTTAAAAATAAATTTTCTTGACTAATAATAGAACTTTGAAAGATCTGAATGAAATTTTGAAATCTCAAGATGATTACATTTTGATGAAAAAGAAATTTTTCAGATTTTATGATACTTTGCCAATTTCTCTTGATTGGTAATCTCTTCCTTAAGTATGTCTACCTTTATAATAAGAAAATTAAACTTTACCAAGAGATTTAAGAAAAAGCTAATAGGTGACTATTAACTATTTTTTTCTATGTATGCTGACCATTGTTAGATAACAAGTAGACCTTCCATATAAATTATGGCACAATCACCAAAATCAAAACTGAAAACCAAAAGAAAATAATTCTTATGCTAAAGTGAGAAAAGAAATCAACAAACAAAATTAAAATTAAGAAATTTCAAAAATGAAGGAAAATCCAAGTTTCAAAAGATAAACTCCAACAAGAATGTTTATACCAATCTCTTCAACAATATGAAGAAAAAGAAAATAAGCATGTAATCATTCCTTCTTATGTTGAGATTTAGAAAAATCATACCTTGGAGGGTTGTAAGTGTTTTCGGCTTTTTGGATAGCAGTGACGATAAAATTTAGCCACATTGAAAATTTTCTGTCTGATATCAATCTTCTTGTTTCAAAGCATCGTCTTGATCATTTTTTAATAACAGGAATGCTCAAAGAAACAAACTAAAGGTTCAAAAATTCCTTGGTGTAGCTATTTCGATGAAGACTATTGCTGTTTCTTGAAATTAAGTCAGGAGAAGAGTATAGGACTTCGAAAATATGATCCGGCAGAAGGTCGGAAGTTTTTTATGAAGAGCTGCAAAACAGATTTATATCAGAAAAAACAAAACTGAAACTAAAGCAACGAAATGGAAATTAATGAAAGTGGGTACATGATTCTTACCATTGGATAATTGCTTTTGATCTTACCTGAAATGTATCAGTTTCTCCAAATTAGCTGACTTCTTATTTTAATTATCATTAAAAACATGAAGAAGTCAAACTAACCAAAATCCTATAACCCAAAATCATTATTTATTTTATTTACACTAAAGCAAGCAGTAAAATGTAAAATGGAATGCTTAGTGCTCAAGGGAATTGAAATTAAAAGAAATGCATCAGAAATGAGAATGAGAATTTGCAGTAACAAATGTTTCTCAAAATATTATAGGTTTCATTTAAACTTCATGATTTTATAAATTGTCCAGAATCAAGACCAAATCCAAGATAATAAAATTTAAATATGAAGATAGAGAGGTTTTGAATTCCATTTTTAATTATGGAATTATATATTTAAAACTAAAATGTATGAGAAATTGAAATAATTTTTGTATGCTGCAAATTTGTCATCAATTGCTTTTTCCCATAGTGGTTACCCAAGCTCGCTTTTAAAATTACACATCGTCGTATTGGATGATTCACATAACATGTTTCTTCACCATGCTTCACGTTTAATTTGAAAGACTTCAACTTTGTTGCTATGCCATATATCGATTAAATGTTAATGGCTCAAAGGCATGCATTGGAAGCTATCGCATCGGTGGTTGAAATATCAGATTGCAGATATGAGAACACGCGAAGAAAATATGTGCGATGAGATGTAGTGATCACACTATTAAAGAGCCATTATATTGCGAATCGGGGACAGTCATGCTGCAATTCTTATATCGCACATCGCATCTCGCGATTTGTATTTTGCATATTGCACATTGCGCATTGCAAATTTGGAATAGTGATATGGCCATAAAAATGTGATGAAGCGATCGCAATATGGGCGATGCGATGGATATCATAACTAATCGGCGATTGGAAAACTTAAGCATCCGATGTAAGATAATATTTCTTGCGATGCTGATATGCGATGAATAGCGGACCCGATAACTTTTTATGATGGGATTTTAATAACATATTGGATCCGAGACATCGGCCCTTTTAAAGTTATGCTCTTACCATTACTGCGATTAAACAGACGCGATATTTTTTATGAATTTGATTTGAATTTTATATCGGGGCTGGAATTATGTGTTCATCGCAATATCGGTAAAGTCGATTATTGGCGATTCACAATAATGGAAGTATACTTCAACTGCAAAGCTCCAATATGCGAAAAGCGATATGGCATATGAGTAAGATAATACATCGGAGGTCTTTTATGAACAATTTGTTATCAAAAGAAATGCTAAGAACTACTTCCGATGAAATCTTATGATGCGAATGGTCTTATGATATTCCTTGAAATTTCAATTGGGTTTTCTAAGTGAATAAAAGCAAAGTTAAAGAATGTTCAAATTCTAATGAATAACAAATAAAATTTCCCTGAACCTGTTGCAAATTTGAAATGGGTTTACTGCTTACTTTATGTTTTGAAAAGAAATAAAAACCTGCAAATAAAACAGAACACAAATAAAAAATAAACTAAGGAAAAGATGAACTAATAATGGATGAGAATAAACTTGTAAATGCGTACCTGAAAGGAATTTGTCTGTAAATTTTACCTTATGAATCTTCAAATTCTTCCTTCGATTTATCAAAATTTTGACTTTGTTCAAAATCATCTCATCATTTATTCTAAATCTAAGTGTGCAATCAGCCTAAATAAAATCTGTTTATTCATGTCCAGGGAATATAAAATTTACCAGAAATAAATATGAAACTATGCTTCCCTTTTGAAGTGAAACAACAATTTATTACCTCTGCTCATTCCGAATTAATCTTGAGAAAAATCTGTATTGTTATAGTGACTGTTCAATAATGCCTTCAATAAATAAAAATGATGCGTTTTGCAGCATCAGATAATAAACTAAATATTAGAATGAGATTAAGCCACTAATTGTGGAAAAATATCAAAACAGATTTGAATGTGTGCACTTAGCAAAATGGACATCTTTAAGGTCAACTTTTAGCAAATTCCGAGGAAGATAATATAAACTTCATATGATTATTGTGAAAGGTTAGACTGACTAATAATGATTGAATTAGAATTAAGCTTATCATAGACAGTCATACATTTCATGGGATAATGGGATCATGAAGTTTTTATATCCTCAAATCCTTACCATATAAATTTCAAAAGAAAATTTTAGAAGGAAATCTCGAAATAAAGAAAAGTGGCTTTGAGGCAATCGATGCCAAGTGCAACATTAATTGAATTAATCAAGAGATTATTCGAAATAGGCAGAGTAGAGGTATTGTTGTAAGAAATAAAAAAAAGGAAAACAATAATTAAAACTTTCTGATAAGGAGAAGATGTTTTTACTGAACATGTATGAAAATGGCTGATTGCTTTGTTTTATTTTTTTAATCTACAAAACTATTAAAAATAAATTAACTACATAAAACAAACAAACTAAACTAATTCTACTCCTATTCTAACCATATACATGAAAATGACTAGGTATAGTCATATTTCTAGTGTAACCATTCTCTCATTTTTATTCCCGCATATATGTACAGTTCAAATGTTAGTAATAAAAATAGAAATCTTATTGAACTAAGAAAATTAAATATGAAATCAAAATGTACAGTTATTGTTAGTAACTTGTTTAAAATCTCCTTCTCATGAAATTTCCTTTCCAATTGAATACCAATTGGATCATAGAAATCTGGATGGATTTCTATTAAGGATTGGGAAATGTTCAAAGGAAGAGATAACAGACCAGATTGTGAAGATGAGGTTTTAAATTCAAAGGCCTGGAAAAAATCGTTAGTGTTATATACAAATGTTAAATTATTAACAATCTTCTTTGAGGGAAAAATTTCCAAATATTTTCTAAATGAATTAATGAAAAATGGATAGAAATATTTCAAATGAAATGGAAAATTATTAATTAAATTGGATTGCTGGCAGATTTCTAAAAATTCATTCTCTTGTTGATATTGCCTTTGAGAAGATAAAAGCTTTTGATAAGTAATGAACATCAATTGACATTGACATGTTAACAGCTCTTGATGTTCATGGTTATAATATGAAACTTCAATTTCCCAATAAGGCAATTCATCAATTGAGTGTTTGATAATAAAGTTTTCAATATGCCAACAGAAAGTGTGAAAAAATTGAAAAATAAAATCAGAAAATAAATCTGATTTTATACAAGATAAGTGAGGAAACAAAAATAAACTGAAATCATTATTTGTACAACTAATGTTACAGCACAATTGGGATTGTTTTGAAATAATTTCCTTTTCACAAGAATTGGTCAGAATTATGGAATTTGAGTAATTTTGAATTCCAACTTGTGAATTAGAAAACAAATTATGATTATGATTAGGAATGAGAGCTTGATCATGATATGAATCATAAATTGGAATGTTTTATTGAATGGTGAAATCATGAAGATAATTTTCTACTTTAAAATGAGGATAGGTTGGAATAATTTCTAAATTGAAATGTTCCTCATTCACAGATGTTATTTGAATTTTCTCATGAGGATTCTCTTGAGATGAATAGAAATCAACATCCTCAATATCAAAGTAATTATCATAATTGACTTTACAATATTCTCTAGAATTCCCTTCTATCTCATCCAATACATTCAAACAAGGAGGAACAAGAATTTCATGTTCATTAATGGCAAAAGGATGATCGTTAATTGCTTTTCTATCTTGATAAAAAATTAATGGTAATTCATTTAGCTCAGCCTCTGTATTTTCTGAAATATTATTAATACCAAGGGGAGAAAAATTACCAACATTAAAAATATCAGGATAAAGGGAAAAATGTGAACCTGAAACAATGCATTTAAAACTGTCTCTGTTTGAGAACTCTTGTGCATTATGCTCATTGTAAATATCAGATTCTAAATCATTCCTTTGTGTACTCATGCTTTCTTGAAGAAGGTTGCTTTGCTGTTCTGATTTCGGCATTTGCTCATTATGGAAAAATTCAGAAATTTTCACAATAGTTTGCGTGTTATTATTTACTTTTATTGTTGCTTGCACTTGCTGATTTGCGATCTGATTTTCTGAATTCACTGTAGAGTAGCTTTCAGATTTTAAGGCGGCTCTTTCTTCAAAATTGCTGCTGTTGTCTTCTTTCATTTGATTAGAAATATCTTCTAAGCTTTGTGAAACCACTTCATCACAATTTATTTGCACATCCAAATTGGGATTCTCATTTATATTGGAAGGGGATGGAACAAAGCTTGAATTAATTTCATATGGATTGGGAATGGTTGGAAGAGAACAAATATATTCAAACCAATCTAATGATTCTTCTTCCATAGGTTTATCTTCAACTTTAAATCTTAAACAATTCAAGTGAAATCGAATATTAAAATCATTAACAGACTCATTTTCAAACCTTCGTAGATATTCAATTTCATCACATACCTGTTCATAATCATAGCCGTCAAATTTACAAATGAAAATTGTAACAAATTGATCCCAGCTGCGAATTGAGGCAACTGGAAGAGTTTTACACCAGTTTCTGGCTTTTGCCACAAATGTGAGAGTAAAGATTCTGCATAAGATGCCTTCATCAATTCCTTGAAAATCATAATTTGAAACATTTTGAATAAATTGAAAGACATGATTAAAAGCAGAAGAATTTCTCTGACCATTAAACTTTACCTGAGACAAGAGTCTTACCACTTCGGGTGGAGTATTAGAAGATGCACGTCCATGGATACAACTCCAAATTGGAAGTTTAAGAGGAGCCATCACAATAAATAAAATATTAAAATTGAAAAGACTCTAATAGACAAAAAATCTCAGGCCCTCCTTCTAGCGCCAAAAATGTTGATGCCTTGAAAATCGCTGCAGCAATAATGGGGGATAACCACCCGGTCCGGACTTTAAAGCAGCTCCTTTTCCGTTTGGTGTGGTGGCTCCGACTGGTTTAACTAGGTCCAGTTACCTTCTCCCTATAGCTATTGGTTTATGATGTATCTTTCACTACCAATAGTTAGGGATATCAGATCACTTCTTCTTACTGATCAGGCAAGAGAATGACCCTTAAGTTGATTTGGGTTCAGCCAAGCCACAACTAAAGTTTTGCCTCTTTGAGGAGAAGACTTAAAAGAATGTAGAAATTACTCTAAATGCAAGCTTATTCTATGATGCAAGCAAAAGAAACTAATCTAAATCCTATCTTAATTAGGCAGATATAGATCTAACCCAACTAAGAGCAAGATAATTAAAGTATTGGGATTTAAATATGTCTTGTTTATAATAAATATCAAGTTAATGAAGTAGTTCAATTAATTGATATTATGGATATCAAAACACATCCTATTGAGACCTATTAACTGAAATAATAAACCAACGACACTCAGGAAGTAGTTCACAAAGATGATATTGATTATCAGATCAGTCAATCCAATAATTAAACAATAATATGTGGAAATAGTTCACAACACATTACTATTCGATAAATCAGTTTTATAAGACATATTTATGAGTAAATAGTTACTAAAAAATCAGAAATTAATTCATAAGAGCAGAGATACATAATAACAACATTGAGACAAATTACCCATATTGACAATAGTGCACAAACATGAATAAAATGAGACATTCCTGTTACCATAAAAATGAAACTGATATTTGAAATAGTAATATTAAAAATACCAATTTATTGCATCCATTTCTCTGATCTTGGTCTCCAACAATCCTTTACATTTCTTGAACTTCTGCCTTCAAAACCAAAGCCACAATAGTGCAAACTCTGCCCCTCATACATAATTCAAGATACGAAGGAAAAATCCTCAATAATCCCCAGATCTGATATTTTCTCTCCTCTCCTACAACTCTAAATTCCTATTACAATAGTGCTTTTAGAAGTCTAGAATTGCAGAGGAGAGCAGCCCCAATTAAATTTTGCAATCTATTATTTATACTATTTGCAAAGGAATTTTGAAGAGGAGAGTTTGTTGAAGAGGAATCTGCCAAATACAATTTTATTTGTTTAAAATTCCAATATTTAATTGTTGGAGCATTCTCATTGATTGAAATAATTTTCTCCATATCTCTTCTACTATTTTCCTGTAAGAAGAAATCAAAATAAATTAAAATGCAACAATAAAATCAAAATGGCATTGTTGACATTTAAATAAAATCCAATCAAATTCTATTTAACTAAATAATTGAAAATAAAATATAAGCTCTCTATTGAGGCCTAGGATGATTTAATTGGCCAAGAATATCATTACGAGTGAATCTGCAATTAGAATAGGCTTGGACAAATGAAAATAAAACTCAGAAAATTGATTTTTTTTTTCAAAATTCGGAGCTTGATCTTCTATTTGATTTTTGACCCAATAAATGACTAAGCCTATTAGTGAAACCTCTTCAGAAATATTCTCCTTGATTTTATCTTTCCAATGAGCCATCCTGGGCCTCATTTGGCCAAGTATAACTCAATCTATGAGTCTCCAAAGTTGATGGATCAAATCTGACATGAATCTGGAAATTCTGTTGCTGGGCTAAAAATGAAAATTTTAATTAAAAATTAAATCCTAAATTAGAATTCTAATTATATAATAATTAATTCTAATTTAATTGTTAATTATGAACTAAACTAATTAATTAATGAACTATTTATTAATCTAACTAACTAATATAATTAACAAATTAATCTAATTAATAATTAATTTAATTTACATTTTATATATTAATTAAATTAATTAAAAATATTAATTTTAATATTTAAATATTATTTATAATATTATATTAATACTACCCATCACTCCCTTTCCTTTTAACTCATTCATATGAATCAGTGTAAAACTCAAAAACTAAAGGAGCGATAAAACTTAGGTTAATTTGTTTGAGTCTTTTTCGAGAATCGGTAATTGGGGATACGAGGAAATTGGTATCGGGGATATTCAAATGTCGGGGTTTTCAAACTTTGTTATATGCAATAGTTCCGATTTGATCGGGCAATGAAAAAAAATATATTTCAATATTAAATCAATTAACTTGCCATGGGACATGCCTTTTCGCAATTGGCGTTGGGAGGGGTATCGGGGATTTAAGAGATGTGTTTATTAAAATGTCCCGATGCGATCCTCCGATTGCGAAATAATTTTTTGTATATATTTTTTATATATTAAATTTTAATTTAATTAAATTAATTATATTTTAAATAATACTTAATTTAAGATTTAATATTAAAGATCAATTTTTTATTTAATTTGGTTTTATTTTATGAGGTTTATTTTATAAACTACAACCACTTTTTAAAAAATGAAAATTAAACTACAGCTAATTTGAAAATAAAAAAGAAATATATTATAGCCATTTTGAAATTATGATTTTCCGAAATTAGTAATTTATTGGAGTAAATTACTAAAATCCAGTTGCTTCATGATTTGGCTGTATAAGTAAAAAACAAAAAAATGTTAGTAAAAACTAACTAGGAGTTAATATTTAAAATGGATGCATTATTGAACTAATTTATTTATAAAATGCAATATTGTACATTTTATGCATTTTTAACCTAGGCTACATAAATAATCAGATTTTCAAAGGAGTGCCATTTTCAAACCAGTTGACCAAATGAGGCAAAACAAGTGTCAATGGGAAGCTTATAAAAAATCGATTCTAACAAAGCAATCAAAACAAGAATCCAAAGAAAATAAAAAATTAACAAAAGCATAGGACAATCAACTAAATAAAAGTCAAAAAGGTGTTTAGCCAAATTTTTATAGAAAGGGTCCCCATTATTTGAAGTGAACACATTAATAATGGGGGGTTGTGTTTTTACCACAACACCTTCGCACCTCATGAACCACTCCAATCCTTGCAATCAAAGTCACTCATGATGTAGAGCTCAATGGAAGGACTATTGGAACAATTCCCACCACTTCCCTTTTTATAAACCCAGATATTGTTGAAGCATGTCAGCTCCAACAGTTCTAGGAAATAGGTTTCAATAAAACCAGAGTGTTGTCACAACAAAGGTCTCAACAATGACCACAAGGAATAAGAATCAGAGGTATGTAAACTTTGTTCTCATACAACAATGCACCAAGGACTAGGGTTGTTTTAAGGGAAGGTCAAAAGCCACTAAATATTTTTGGGTGTTTGAGAAAGCGAGAAATGGAGGTCCCTATGATTGATTTGGAGCCATACTTGGAATTCATGAGCAGATCTAGATGTGGCTCTAACTCCAAACGTGAACCAATTGAGCCTATCTGTCACCCAAATGGTGAACTCAAGTATGGTATGTATTTGAAGAGTTTATGCGATGAATTGGTGAAGTCTCTCAAACAAACAGGGGCATTGGTGGTCAAAGACTCGAGGGGCCGAGCGGAGGTTAATGATAGGTTTTTGAACATTAAGGAAACATATTTTGAGAAACTAGATAACTTCAAGAAGGTGTTTTTTTACAATATATGGTTTCCTCAATTTGCATATTTTCTACCCTTGATTTTTTTTATATTATTAGATTAGTTACAAAGTCATATTGATGTTGAAAAATACCTAATTTAGATTTTTAAGAATTTAAGTTTCATCAAAATCATCATCTTTAAAAAAAATATTTAATTGAGATATGTTTGAGATCAAACTCACATTCTGAATGACATGGCGACACTCTAGTTTTCTAGTTTTTTGTTTCAATTTGAGTAAATGAAATGCTAGTTATAAGCATTATACATTTTTCAACTTTTAAAAATGTATTTAACTGAGATATCTTTGAGATCAAACTTATATCCTGAATGAGATGGCGACACTCTAATCTAGTTTTGTTAGTTATAGGAATTATACATTTTTTAACTAGAAAGTTTTCACCAGTGAAACTACCAAGGCTACATATTGGCACCCTTTAGATGAGACCATATTGATGTCTACCAACACTACATATTGGCACCCTTTAGATGAGACCATATTGATGTTTACAGTTATTGACTGTAAGTTGAACTCATGTACATGATTATTTATTGCAACTATTATGGGTTTCTTCTAGTTCCAAAGAACCATCAACACTTTTGGTATAATATTATCCCCACTGTTTGTTGCTCACAGTTCCCATTTTCTAGATTTAAGACATCATCTTGCCTCCCCTTCAAATTTATGGCTGCAAGTTATAGCTCCAAAAAATCCCCAACGCATATGGGAGGATAATTTTATGCAAGATGTGAGTTTGCAAAGTGACCAAGTGGTTGTACTATTGCAACAAAAGCAATGTTTCCAAAAACATGTAATTAAAGACAAATAAAATTAGTTAACGATATTGCAAGGTATAAAACATTGTTAAAAATTTCACAGAAATAAATTTACAAAAGGGAGAATGGGTTGAATTTCATATTCAATTATGAATCATAATTCTTATCGCCCTTAGCGATAATGCATGCTTACAAATAAAGAATTTCCTAGAACTTTTCAGTGACAAAGACAAAGTATACAACTGGCAATCAATTAACATGTAGTTATGAAAATGGAAATCCATAGAGTCTAGCTTGAATTAGTTGTATACATGTAATGCACTTGTAAATACTGGTGAATTCATTTCATTTCTAGTTTGAGTATATCAAATATAAATATCACATTCTCGAATGGTTTTAATAGCTAAAGTAACAAATTAATAATTCTTATCAATGCACTCACAGTGGAAGAAACCCTTCATAAGCTCTTTCCATCCTGCCTTACCACTTCAATAGTTGCAAGAGTTCTTTTAGTGACAACAATTTCATGCATTTTAGCTTGTAAATCACCCCCTTTGTAAGCCACTCAAGCCGCTTTGTAGAAAATGCAGACCAAATCGATATGTTAGCCTTGTAATTCAGATTCTCAATAAGCCTCAAATTGATATATTTGTAAATAGTGAAATGTTGAATCCTACTACATGTTTTCCAGCTTGGATCAACAGGGAACCAATGAGGACACGAAATTCAACTTTTTGACCATTTCTCAACCAAATGTAGAGTCATAAATTTAAGGTCATAATGATAACCTGCAAATAAAGTCCCTTATTTTCCATGCCTTAAAAGATCACTCCGTGTAGAAGTGAGCAAGTGAGGTCCCTCCCATCATCAGTAACAAAATTAAAGGGAAACATTTGGTGGTAATAATGCCCAAAATTATTGCAGATTAATAGAGGTTTAGCAACTTGAAAACTTAAATTTGGATATGTCCTAGAAGAATTTAAATAACTATTGCAATGGTGAAATAAATTAATCTTTTTAAAGCCCAAAACCAATACCTGCCATCTCTTCCACAACCTACTTAGATAATTGAATAAATATACTGGAAAGGGGGCCAGTAATAATGTAACAATTTTTTTTAAAATTAACAGAAAATACAAGTACTATGAGAATAAATAAGAAATGATATATCTAGATCACCTCGATAGTTGATATCATTATAGAATCCCATCCATCCATAGTATCTTCCTATTGTGGGAACCCTTCTAACATCACAAGATCATAATTTAACTTCTGGATATGAAGGAAAATATAGGAGATCATGAAGAGAATATGATTTAGTAATAAAGCCTAGGAAACATTTTCTTAAACAAGGAAACAAAGGTTGAACACCAAAATAAACATGGCATCCTGTATCAGACCTTAAAGCACGTCTCTAGTGGTCAAGGGTCCACTCTCCACATGCACCTCCATTTGGAATCAACACCAACAGGAATATGGGTCGATATTCATTTGGTACATCTTCCATTTTCATTTGCATGATCTCTTTGTCTACTACATCTCTAGGCAATTCAACTCCTTTTGGTTTCACTCCTACTTGCTCTCCCATATACTCAAGAAAAGATAAATTATGATGTATCAAATCCCATCACCATTCTACCTCAATTTATGGTACATTTGAAAATATTTACAAACATACATTGTAAACGTAATTTACAGTCTCGACTCTCAACTATTACAATTGAAGAATGATATTATATACACACAACATAATATGCACTTGTTATCTAAGGATTTCCACCTGTCAAAATATTTCTTTCGCCTAATGCAACAATTAAGGAATTCAGAAACATTGTAGATGTCGGCTATAACTACATTCATTACAAACAAAATACAACATATATGAACAAACATAGAATATTAAGTGCTTATCAAATCAAGCATTCAACATAAGATAAAGAAGCACATTGTAGTACTAATGTACATTACATGAGAGAAGTGCCAAGATGATCATTAGATATATTCATGACTCTTACATAACCGTGGAATGAGTTTTTAAATATGGAATTTTTTCTCATATTTATTTCACCCGTGCTCTTGTTCACCTAGGTTACAAAGCAAGAAGCATTGGCATCATGAATCTAGAATTATAAATTCATTGCCTTAAGCTCCATCTATCAAAATATATTAGGGAGTATGTCCTCATATACGTTAAGAGTAAGATGTTACACTAACCAGTGTGGTATATCAATTTTCCCAACACTTGTGTTGGCCCCTTTGTTCTGACTGGAGACACAGTTGCATCAACTCAGCCGACAACAAAATCTAGGTTGTGCTAGCTAGAATAAGGACAAATGTTAAGAATAAAGAGAACCAAGATTCACAACAATTAGGGCTAGGATATCAGGTCATGATGCAAAGTTTTGAGGGACAACGTGGTGGGAGACTATAGGATGTTAGAGATGCATGAGCTAGACTACTAGTGGATAAAATTGATTTCACTAGTAAGGAGCCAATGACATGGGTGAACCTTCCTGCCTAAGGGTACAAATATTTATATATAGAGGTTTTAGATGATTTTGAGTTGGATTTTACGTTGGAATGTGATGGGTGGGTTGATAGTGAATATTAAGTTTGGTATCCAATACCTTTTGTGAATATACTTTTCTCTTTGTAGCAATGAAAAACCTACGATGATCTTCTAGATATTAGTGAATATTATTGGAATGAACCCACCATTTCAAATACATTTTATGGTGTTATCAGAGTATTCAAATGATGCCTTTTGTCTAATTTCACACTCTTCTATTTCTACCATTAATTCTATGATAATACTCTCATAACACAATAAAAACAAATATAATTCCCCTATGACACATATATTATTCCCTAACATGTGTGTATCTATCCTCACATTCTTATGACACATTATATCAATTATGAATTAAACCTATAAAATAGGCATTAATTGCAACACTCCCATGAAAACATATTTACAATAACTTTTTGAATTTTTGCACTCAGAAATCTTATTAGTTTTATAACCAAGTCATATAAGAGTTTAAGTAAGAATTAAAGCTTCTGTGAAATAAACAAAATTGAGACTGTTGGTTGTCATTTTCAACATACAATTGAAAAGGGGAGTTGCAATTCCCATTTGTTTTTTAAGAGAATTCTTATCAATTTTACTAAATATTGTGAAGGGAAATATTATGAAGGGCACTTGCTTTCACAACAACTTCAACAATTTATATATATGATTGACTAGTCATCCTAGGTAGGGCTCTAATATATGCACACCAATCACTTATGGATTTAAGAACAATTAATTATTTATCCCAGTTAACACTGTTTAACATATCAATCAAAATATAACATATATTGCACATACCTATGCAATGTGCTTGCATGATTGCACACTACCCTATATAAGAAGAAGATGATTACAATTATCTTCATATATCTCAACATATGGTTCTCGAAGGAAGAAGTGTTCTCGCCCTAAAGGATTCTTTCTCATAGTAAATATTGTTTTTGGCATTTCTATACTTATAACAACTGACTAAGAATGTGCAAATGCAAAGGTTCACTGCACTCAGAGAAGTTAGAAGCCAATAAAAGTAGTCTAAATGAGTTTTGTTCAATTTTCCTGCAAACTAGTAACTTCCCTTGCTTCTACAACAAAGATTCTCAGTAAATGAAATAAGGATGTTGCTAATAAAACTACCAACCTGTAAAACACTAAGATATCGATACTCATATTGCCATACTTTTGGTAGCCATTTGAAATTGAGACAGGCTCCTCCAACTATGTTATTGGTGTAGTCCTCACCTAGCACGGGCATCCAGTGGCCTATCATATTAAGACACTTTCCGACACAATTCAAAAGTATATCACCTATGATAAATAGATATATTCCATTCTGCAGTGTTGTCAGTAATGGAAGCATTACATTATGGGGAAAGAGATGGTCATCCACACCAATCCCTGACCTCTTCAGTTTATACAGACATAAGGGAAGTTGGAGAACGATCACCATCAGAAGGGGTCTATATATTTGTAACAATTCCACTTGAACATTAAATACAAAAAGAGAAAAACCAATCATGTTGTGGACTGCCTCAAACGGCTCCCAGTCGTAGCACAAACTATTGTTGTCAACTTTTGTGGCCACGAGATATATGGATGGTCGGAGCTATACAAAAATGATCCACAGTTCACCTCCACATACCGGATGCTAGTAGATGGTAAGAAAGTTCCTGATTTCCACCTCCATGATGCATTGTTATGCTACCTGTGCCACTTATGTCTCCCTTTAGGTGAGTATGCCAAGATGATCCTGGAGGCACACTATAGTCGAGTTGCAGGGCACTTTGGTGCAGAGAAAACTATAGTCATACTAAAACAATATGTTTATTGGCCAAAACTCTAACAGTATTGTAGGAAATATATTATATCATGCACTATCTACGCCATCGCCAAGCCAACCATAAAGAAGAAAGGCCTATAACTCCTCTGCCTACTCCTATTCAGCCTTGGGAATCCATCTCCCTGGACTATCTATTTGGCCGCCCTTCTACCAAGCATGGTAATGACTGTGTATTTGTGTTCGTGGACAATTTTTCTAAGATGATTATATTGGTGGTCTAAAAGAAGAGTATCGACACTGCCAAAATCTTTTTTGAACAAGTGTGGGTACATTTTTGGATCCCGCATAGCATTATATGATATCGGGATAGGAAGTTCTTGAGTGCATTTTGGTCAAGCCTCTTGACAATATTGGACACCAAGCTCACCAAGTCAACTGCATTCCATCCCTAGACTGATGGCCAAACATAGATCATCAACATGATGATAGTGCACATACTCCACATGTACAAACAAAAGCATCAATGAATCTAGGATGAGATCCTTCCCTATGTGATAAATTGTTATAACAGAGCTCTCCACAGCTCGAATAGTGGCAGTCCCTTTCAAGTGGGTCTAGGATTTCGACCATTATGTCTGATTGATGTTTCCATGCATCATGTGACTACATAGACAAAATCCACACATGTACTATCTGAGGATGCTAAATCAACCAGTTTTATTGAATGCATCCATCACATCCGCCAGCAAGTTCATGACCTCTTGGAGAAGTCCAATGCCAAGTATAAGCAACGACATGATCAACATTGGGTTCCACACAAGCCTTAGGTGGCCAAAAAATTTTGGTTGCATTTGTAGAAAGAATGACTTACTGGAGCCCATCAGAACTTTATATGAATTCGATATCATGGACCTTACACCATTAAAAAGGTTGTGGAAGACAATTATTTTGAGCTCCTCATTCCCCCATTCCTTGGCCTACACCTAGTGTTCAATGTGCACTGCCTTCGCCCATACTTTCCACCATTACTGGATAGATCAGACATTGCAAAAAACCTCATGCCAAAAAAACTCAGACTACATGGAACATGCCACAATTGATCGATAATGGACACACATATCAAGAACACTCACCAATAGAAGATCCAACTATATCGGGTTCTCAAAGTTAGCCAACTCCTACACAAAAGTACTTTTATTGACTGAGACATGATGTTGGGAAATATATTAGGTCTTGCATTGCTTGTGTCATCGCCAAGCCAACAATGAAGAAGCAAGGCATGTACACTCCTTTTCCTACTCCCATCCAGCCTTCGGAATCCATCTCCATGGACTATCTGTTTGACCCCCCTTCTACCAAGCATGGTAATGACTGTGTATTTGTGGTCTTGGAAATTTTTCTAAGATGGCTATATTGGTGGCCTGCAAGAAGAGTATCACAACAGAGGACACTGACAAACTCTTATTTAAATGAATTTGGGTACATTTTGGGATCCTGCAGACCATTATATAAAATCAAGATAGCAGGTTCCTGAGCACATTTTGGTCAAGATTTTCGACATTATTGGTGATCTAAAATCACCCTTTAATGACCTCAAAGAAATAATGAAGGTATTACAGACTTAAGTGCTAGGGTGTGCCTATGTTATTTTATGCAACAGATCGATAAGATTGCAAAATACACAGACACTGAAACAGTAAGAGAACATGGTAAGCAAATACATAAACACAAAAAATTTAATAAGGAGTTCACCCAATCCTCTTGGGCTACATCTCCTGGTCCAGCCTTCAGTGGTGGCCTTTCCTATTGTGTCTTAAAGTAGAGTTTTTACAATAAGGTGCTCAATTTGAGTCTCACTTAATAGAGGATGATCAGTAGGATTGTACTTGGATCCCCCAACTCTCTAGAGTACACAGAATCCTCTTACTGAATCTCGAGCTCAACTAGTCTCAGTGGTATGAGTCCAATTTGGTACTCAATACATGACAGGTATACACAGAAGAGTTGCTTGAACCTCTAAAGCCTTCTCTGGAGTTCACAGACTCTTGAACTCTCTCTGTCTCTGTCTACTCAATGCTGCCTTTGTTTTGCAAGTCAGTTCGACTTCTCTGTTCTCTACAATTCATTTCTTTCTTGCCTCTCGGCTTTGTACTTCTCTTCTCTGTCTCCTTTACTCTTTGTCTATTTGTGGCTTAAAGCCAATCTTCTCCCTGACTGTTCGTTTCCGCTTCCCAGCTCTCTGGATCTATTGCCTTTGTCCGCTAGAATTCCCCTGCTTTGCATCATCATCACTGTGTAATGCTTCATAGAGAGATGGCCACTTGTTTCCTCACGAACTGAGTGTTAGTTCTCTTTGAACAGTCATTATTTCCGTTGCTCCAATATTTCCCATGAAAATGATTCCTCTGTCAACTCAGTGGTCATGTTGGACTTCAAATCTCATATGACTCAGCCTATTTCCCCGTCGAATCTGGACATCCATCAGATCATTTCTTTGCCATTGATCTGGAGCCTCCAGATCCTATGGTCTCTGTCCATATCGCACGGGTAAGTAGCGTGACCTTTACCTACACGATGTGAGCAGTTTTCTCTCTCATCCATTGGACGCGTGTCACCCAGTGTATGGCATCGGGCGGGACTCAGTCGAACCCGCTTACTGCTTGAATCCCTTCCGATATCCTGTCGGCTTTAGCACGGGACCCACATTTTGATGGAATCGACAATTTCCATACAGTTTTATGCTTTTCCTCGTGACTGAGCACTTGGGGCTTTCCTTCACTGAGGGGGATGCCTTGCGAAATGTGATTAGCACTAATCACGTGTCAAAAACTACCTCGGTTTTTTGATTTGACCTCCTGTTATCAATTTGTGCTAGTGCACGGTCACCATGGGCCAATGGTCTGTGTTTTGACCGAGGGTCCTCGTTGTTCCGTGTTGACCACAAATTGCCAAATGTTGTTTAGAGGTTATTTCTGATAAGCTTGATATTCATAAGATTTTGAAGCTTGACATAATTTGAAATAGTCATGAAAAGTTAGATGATGTTTAAGGATCCAATTCGGATCACGGCCTTCCCATTGAAAAAGCTTTTGGACCACCAAAAGTTGGTTTTCAAGCATCAACTAAGTGAGGGTATAGCTATCTCACTTGTCCAATCTTTATCCATTTTGCACTGCTTGGCTTTGAACCCTTGAGTCCAATCCTGAGTTACTCAACATCTCCCCTGCGCATCATCCTCACCTTCCTGTCTAGAACTGTGTCTTCCTGCAATTCATTGAGATATTCAGGTAACATATCATCAATAGAAGGCAATTGACTCTGCTCTTTGAGATCTTCAATTAATGAAGGTTCAAATAGTCTCAAGTTGTTTGCATTAACGACTGAGTAGATGTGCATGTAAGCTAGTAAATCAAGGTGAAAAGCATTCTCACCAATTTTCTCAAGTATCTTGAAAGGTCCATACCTAATTGGCTTTAGCTTTTTACCTTCACCTTGCATTCTATCTTTGCTGATATATAGCCAGACTTGATAACCAACTTGGAAACTATGCTCCGTCCAATGCTTGTCATGCCTTACCTTGTATTTGCCTTAGCTCTTTTCCAACTGTTGTTATAGACACTTTTGGTCACTGCAACCCCAATCAAATATGTCCATAAACCAAGGGCTCCTAAGTCCCTAAAAGTGTTGTTCCAACCCCTAAAAGAACAAGGTCAACTGATTACATCATCTCCCAGAAGTTCTCCACGAAAAACTACTCAGAAATGGTCAAAACTGGACCATACTGATTGCTCAGTGCTGAGGGTGTGATGCATCCCACCTAAATGCACATGGGAGGTGTGATGCATACTGAAAAGCCCTTCTATAGGGTGCAATGGACGAGAATAGACAAGTGGTGGAGACAGTTTGCGAGGTGGATGATCATGGAATCTTCCAGAAACTTCTCCTGTGACACTTGCCTCTCAGAATCGCCCAAGGATGAGTAAGAGATCAATGAGATCTCCAAGTGGAAACAAGAACTATCAGAGAGAAGACATTAATCAAAAACCTAGAGCTGACTCACACCTATGCAAATATCTATATATAGATATCTCATCCCAGAGATCCAGAGGTTGGGAGGATGGAATTTTGTATCTTGTAAGGAAGTTCTGCTGGTTTCTTGGTGCAATATCATAGTGTTGGGTGATCTAAGCTTTTCATGAGGTGAAGAAGGGATTTCTTGCTGAGAGGATGATGCTAGGTCAGAACAATTGGTTGTAATCCTCTTTGTTCTTTCTTGATTATCAATAAAGCTATTCAAGTTTTCCTCCACATTTTTGTATGATTGATGTTATATGCATTTGTGTGGTCAATATATATATGGTCCTATATTGTTTATGATAATAGATCTATGTTCTTGGATAGTGTTATGCTGCTTTGATTCTATAGGTGCTCTTTGAAGCTAGGTAGACGAGGAAGCGAGTGGCAAAGGTCTATCAGAAGGGAGAGGAATCGAGTGAGGAACCAAGTGCAAGACAGAGGTTGGTCTCTTTATTCCCCTCTTATCTATTTCTCATAAAGGAAAACGAAAGTAGTTTTAGTTTGTTTGTTTCTAAGGTAGCTACCAGCCTTAGTGGGACTAGCAGCTCTGCATAGACACTAGATTTCCCGATAACAAAATGGCGACTCCACTGGGGAGCGAATAGGTTGTTTGTTTATCTACATTTGTTTGCTTTATAAACTTATAGACGGAGCTTGAAGTCAAGCCAGCTAGCTTTCGAACTGCATTTGCTATGCAAGTGCAAAGTAGATCAATGCTGCTTCAGTCTATCTCCAGGTTTTGTTTATGAACTGAACAATTGATTTAAAAGCTCTCTAATTGCCCTTGTGGTGGCTCTAGTAACCTCTTTAGATCTACCCCTGTGATTGATTTTACTGATTACCACCTGCTCGGCCTAAATCCTGAACTGAGTTGCAAACTGTGACCCGGAACCCAGTTAAAGTCTCGTCCCTGGTCCAACGCACTATCTCTTCTATGAATTCTAGATGCATCGCACTTCCCGAGTGTAGTAGGTGCGCTGCATCTCTTTTTCACTGTGTTACAGGTGCGCTGATCAGACAAGGCCTTTCCTGCTCCTAGATTTTGGTTTCTATGTTCACTCTTTTCAGCTCTATTCAAGAGTTTTGCTGCCTGTAGTTAGTACACCTCTGTTGAAACCCCCTTCCTTGCCATTATTCCGCCTCCATTGTGCAAAGAACTGTAAATTTTTTTATGTCTTTTGAGCCATTTTCAGTTCTCTTTTACAAAGAAGTAGCGTAATTGAACTGTCGTTTCTTGATTTGAAAGTGTCGCAAGTGTCGTTTTCAGTCATAGAAGAGAATCTGATTGTTCTTGATAGTCGATTACCCTGTTACTCTTGTATTTGATTTGAATTAGTAATTTTTCAAGTGTCGAAAGAAAGTTTTTAATTCCAAACCGCAAAGTGTCGTCATTGTCCTCATTTTGTCTTGAAAAGAAACTTGTTAGTAAATGTCGCTTTGCAAAACAATTCAGATTTGCGCTTAGCTTTCTTTTTACCATTCACACATTAAGAAGGCTGAAAACAAATACATGCATGTGCATTTTCATTTAGACTGTTTGTTGGTTTGATTTAGGATAGTGCATATAGTGTGTGCTCTCTACTCTATGTTGAAAGAACGCCATCTCTCTTTCCTTAGTAGCTAGGATTTTCATTGCAAAAAGAAGATTAGACAATTTTTTATCATCTTAGATTTCATTTTAGGAATTGTACATCTACATCACGCGGTGAACCTGAAAGGAAAATTTCTTAAGCAAGATCAACTGTAAAATAAATTTAATGAATCTAAAAACGCTTTGGAACCTAACGCACAACATTTAGAAGTCTAGGCTAGAGACGTATTCCGGCGTCGTAAAGCCTGGTAACTGTTGTTTTCATTGATGGTTGGGTGATTCCTCCACTTTGAGATGATAAGTGCCAGTACGGACTTGTGCTCCCACGTACCGTCGAGTATATATTGGGAGACCACAATAGGCTTTATCCTTTATCCATAGGAAGCCGTGTCTGCCACCCTATCGATCGCAATGCACTGAACACAGCATTCGGGAAGATTGACTGTCGTACCGTAAAAAGTATTCTACAGTTTTGTGATTGGTTTGGTAATCCCTCTATCTAGATTTCTAGAGTAGTCTCTTTCGTTCCTTTTCAAACTCCTTAAAGGAAAAGGTCCATCTGAGCACTTGTCACTTCAAGCTCATTAAAAATCGAAGGCGACTAGAGTCATCTTTTGTTTTTTCTCGACTCTTAAAAATTGAAAAAACAAGTTGTGTCAAAGCGTCTAAAATTCATTCAATTCAGAAACATTCTTCCCATTTTATTTTTAGTTGATCGAGTAATCCGCAATCGTGGAAGAAAGTCAATCGAAATCGCTAGAAAATCTTTTGGATAGACTAGATATGTCAGAACAACAGTCAACATCCAGGACTGTGTCATCTGACACAGCAGCAACAGAACCTCCTGCTGCTACTCCAACAATGTTCTCTGGTGTACCATCTGTCCCAGCAAGTTATCAACAACAAGCCAGAGTCCAATTAGGGACTGTTTCGACGACATGGTCAGTTCCTATTTCTTCATCCGGATTATCATCTAGTATTTCTTATGTTGAAACTCAACAAATTGATCCAATGTGTCTTCAAAGGCCAATCTACCCTTTAAGTACTGGATTTCCACCATATGGGGGGCAGTATGCCTTTTCATTGTTCCCTCCCGGAGAACAACCATATGGGAGTTTACAACAAAGTTCAGGTCAAACTGGAATTACATCCGGCGGTTGGGTACCAATACTGCCTCAGCAACCAAGGGTTGTATATTCAGTGCAACCAGTCCAACATGTGTCAAATATTCCCACTATACCTGCTATGGTGATTGCCTCGCAAGTACAAGTGCTACCTGTTGTATGTCAACCCCAAGTTTCTTAGGTTGCAATACAACAGCCTCTCGTCTCAGCGATTCAATCACAACCTCAGGTTAGTGCCTCCGTATCTGGAGTGACTCAGGCTCAAACAAGTACTATGACTCCTCATCTTGGTTAATCATCCAGTATTGGACAACAACAAATGGTCCAACAACCATGGTTGGTTCAATCTCAACAACCGCAATTCCAGCAATCATATCAAGGACCTGAGCAATAAGTCTTTGTAAGTAATGGGCAACCGCATTTCCAAAGTGGTTATCAACAACCATACTATAATGGTTATGCCCATCAACCTTATCAAAGTTACCAGCATCAAATACATTATGTTGGTATGCAAAGACCCACTGCTCAGGCGATTCCATCTTGTCCTGGGTATGCTTCGCCTAACCTGAATCAACAGTTGCCCTTTGTAGCAACTCTAGAATTACCAGATTTAAACCAGCTGACGAATGATCTAATTGCTTATGCCCCTTGGTGGCCGACGATTCCGCATAAACTTCCGTCAGATATTCCTAAATTTAATGGGAATCCGAGTGAGTATCTGTCGAATCATGTGATGACATTTCATCTGTGGTGTTCATCAAACACCCTAAATGATGATTCGATTAGGCTTTGCCTTTTTCAGAGAACGTTAACTGGTTCGGCAGCAAAATGGTATATCAAATTACCTAAAGCTTCGTTTGATAACTTCAGTACCCTAGCCACAACCTACTTAACCCATTTTCAGTTACCCATAAGGTACGAAACGAGAATAGAACTTCTTACCAATTTCAAACAAACGACGACCACTCACATATCCGATCATATTCATGAGTGGCGACGCCATCGTAGAATGGTAAAAACGTATGTTCCTGATCAGCTTTTAGCTGAATGGTTTATTAAGTCATTATTACCTTCCATTACAGAAGATGTGGCAAAAGGAGGAGTCGTCACTAAAGAGCAAGTTATTGCTCGTGTGCAATATTTAGACTTGATTTATACTCAGTCTGGCATGCTCTACAATAAAATCCCTGACTCTCCCAGACCGGAATTTTCCGTCCCTCCTCCTCCTAAATCGAACAATGACTCTCATGCCGGCGATGGAGTGATTGGTATGACAGACACGAAATCGACAAAGGCTACATCTAAAAAGGCCCATAAGATTTCTAGTCAAAATGCAAAAGAAGAACTTCTCGCCTCGAAAGTAAATTCCATCTCGACTGATAAAGGCAAAGAAACCAAGCAACCAGGAGGCAAGAAGAAAAACAAAGGGAAGAAGAAGAAATAGGAGGAATCATTACCTGAAAAATCTTCCGCAAACCCTTTTGGAGATAAGAAACCAAGTCATCCATGTCTAATATGTGATGAAGATCATTGGACAAGAGATTGTCCATATAAAGCTGAGCTTAGAAAATTCTTCAAGAATTCAAAAACCTCGGCGGTGTTGACTGATCCATTTCCAAATCCAGGAACAAATCTGGTTGCTAGTGAAAATGCTTCCCCATCCCAAGTGCTGATGTTGTCAGTTTCGAAACAACAAAATGATGCTTTCATATCGACAAGGAATAAAGATTACGGGAATCAACAACTATCGAACAACAAGGAAAAGGATCAACCTAGTAGTTCGAAAACAACTTTGACAGAAGTTGCGCCACCCATAATTCCAGAGCTGACAATAAAACCGCCAAAGGGAGTAGTACACAAGTCAACATTTAATCCTCATGCCAGAGCAACACAACATTATAATATAGTGGAATATCTGGCCCAATCTCCATCTGTTATGTCAACACTTGAAGTACTACAAAATTGCCCATCCAAAAAGCAGGCTTTATTATCAGCTATAGGTGGGATAGACCCAAAGGATTCTAATCTTGTGTCCTTTAATCACAAAGGATATGATCCTCAGTTACCAGCTCAACTAGCTTTCCTCATTCAGGTGAAATCCCTCAACAAAACTGTTCATAGAACAATTATTGATGCGGGGGCATCTACATGTATTATGTCGATGAGTTGCTGGAAAACTTTAGGATCTCCAACCTTGTCACGATCTTCGACGACATTAAAAGCATTTGATGGACGAACATATACCCCATACGGTATTCTAAGTAACTTGCAAGTTGAACTAGGGGGAAAAACAATAGAAATAGATGTCGAAGTAATCGACAAAAACCTCGATTAAAACATCCTACTGGGAAGACCATGGATATATGCTATGGCTACGGTTGTGTCGACCTACTTTAGGAAGATTGCATTTCCTTTTGAAGGAGGAATTACAATCGTCAACCAACAAACATTTCTCCCCAATAGTTCCCAAGTTACAGGAAGCATTCTGATGATCCATGGAAGCTCCCATTCGCTTCAAAATATTGGAGTAGGCCTCCTAAAAGACCCTGCCTTAATGGGTACTTTTGCCCTACCGCCTCCGAGTAATCTGGCGGAAGTGGCCACAGTGGAAACATGCAATATGAAATCTTCTATATCTAATGGATTCGGAAGATTCCTAAACATTTTGTCAGCATGGATCATCGCCATTTTAGAAATATTGTAGCAATCAATTTTCTTGGCCTGTGGGGCAAACCCAAATCAACGCTCATCGAGTGTTTGGATAGATAGGTCTAAGGAATATGACACCTCTTCAGATCCTTGGTCACATGTACGTTCTACAGACAAAGGAATCATTCAGTCAATGATGTTAGGAGAGGCACCATGGGAAGATTACCACCATCGTTCCCATCTTCTGGATTACAACGAAGATTATTCCAATGACCTTAATCATCCTTCAGTTTTTGATTTTCTATCAAATACTGTAAATACGGTGGATTTCGAGGATGGTTCTTATCTCGTGTCGACCTCGTTAAAAAATGAAACGAGTCATGAGGATAGTTCTTTTACGGTGTCAACCTCATTAAAAAATGAAACAACTCCCTTTCCAAATCGAGTCAAAATCAAAGTCGAGTCTTTCGAAGATCTCGAAGGTAAACCTTCATTCCAACCACCGAGATGAATGCAATGAAGCTTGGGGGGCATACACCTCGATTTGCATTATTATGTTGGGGGCATGCAAACTTATCATGAGCAGTGTTATCGCAGGGTTCAAGCTCATTAAAAAATAAACCTGCCATGAGTAGTGTTACCGCAGGGTTAAAGCTCGTTAAAAAATAAACCCGCCACGAGCAGTTTTTATGTGAAGTTCAAGCTCGTTAAAAATTAAACCTAAGCAGTGAGAAAATGTTTCCCCCAGAGTTTAAGCTCATTCATTAAAAAATGAACCAATTTCTATTAAATAACCATCGTGAATGCATTATCATCAGCCTTTGAAGCCTTGGTTGTGTTCTCATCATCACCTCCACTCTGTATTGGCCGATCATTCACCTCCATTTGATTGTTTACCCTTTTTGAGGAACAGCTGCAAAGAGTGATCCTGTTAGCCATCCTTTTGACACTGGCGTGATTGAAAAATCCCAAACCTTACATGGAATTAGCTGCTACCTGAATTTATCACTCGTTCCTCGAAAAACGAGTCTCCTTTAAGCTCTTTTCATTTGACTCGTAAAATATGAAAAGATTGCCGAGTAATTTGCCTCTCCAGCTCGTTAAAGTCATCAGAAGTGCTATCCCTCCTTTAGATTTTAATCTTTTTGGACTTGAGGGATTATTACACAAAAATATCGAGCGCTTGTTTGTTCGGCTTGTTAAAATTACCAAAAATCCATCCCTGTTGTATTATTTTATACTTTTTCGGACTTAAGGGATTATATGACGAAAAAGGATTATTGGATTTTTCTTTACGTCCCTTTTCAGACTCTCTAAAATTGAAAAGGACCAAGTTATCTTTGTCGTTAAACTCGTTAAAACCGAATAGCGACAAACTTGTCCATACAGACAAGAACGAGTTTCACTATCGCTAGGCTCGTTAAAACATAGCAATGGGTTTGCCCGAAGGGAAAATTATAGAACAAGCATATGTTATCCTCCTCAAGCTTGACAAAAATAAATAGGTACTCGTCAGCAATGACTGGGGAGAAATTGGGAAGAAAACTTGAAGAAACTTTATTGGTAGTAAATCGCTCTTGAACATGACACTTTCACTCCACATCCGAGTCAGGTTGGGTTGTTCCGTTCACTGGTCATATCACCATTGGTCCATCACACCATCCATATTTGGGGTTAACGCCACCAATCCATCATGTCAATGTTTCCGATATGTTCAAGAGAAGTCGCTCAGAGAATTCACCTATGTCTCATCCACTGCAATATAGTTACGCTCCATTCTTTCATGACTGCCACCCTGAACCTTATGTCATCAAATCGTTTTCACCTCCATTAAAATCATTTGCTCCATTCCATGTCATTGATGTGGGATTCAATAAGGCCCTCCTATGACGGATCACTTCTTGTCGACATCAGCTCATTATCCAGGAAGTCGATCTAGGAACAACCCTTTCAGTACTTTGAAGCTTGCATGCCTCAATGGCAAGTTTCTCACTTCCGACGACAGGTTTACATCAATGGCCTTCGACCGAAAGATTTTGCGTGGTGTTCAATGCCAAGTCCCTTATTCACACCACGTGAATTGTACTGTAGTACCTTGAGGGTCATCATCATTATCGGTGATTCCTCTCGTGCCTATTAACAGCTTACATCATTGGCTGGTAATCAGGCGATGTCTTTCCATGTTCGACTCCAGAACATCTCTCACATGGATCGACTTGTACTTTGAGTGAAGATCGAACGAGATTGAAGACCCCGGATCTAGTTTCATCCATCTGGGCTGCATTATATATTCAGGAAAATAAAGACATCAAATGTACATCATTACTGCACAAATAATCATCCAATCCAAGGGATGATGGCTCTACCAGAATCATCAGTCTGCACTCAGACGATTGTCTGTCTTATGTACATGAAAATGAATTTATAAAGTTAAGAATGGGAATGCCCGCCTCAGATAGATCATGAAAATATTATGAAGATAATGTATTGTATTGTATCTTATTACAGGTCGCCTTCCAGCTCGAAAAAAAACTCCGGATCCTCATGATAAAGAATTTCACCCGACATCGAAAGATTAATGACCTCATGCTTTAGGGGGCAACTATTATAGACATTTTTGGGCACTGCAACCCCAATCAAATATGTCCATAAACCAAGGGCTCCTAAGTCCCTAAAAGTGTTGTTCCAACCCCTAAAAGAACAAGGTCAACTGATTACATCATCTCCCAGAAGTTCTCCACAAAAAACTACTCAGAAATGGTCAAAATTGGACCATACTGATTGCTTAGTGCTGAGGGTGCGATGCATCCCACATAAGTGCACATGGGAGGTGCGATGCATACTGAAAAGCCCTTTTATAGGGTGCAATGGATGAGAATATACAAGTGGCAGAGACAGTTTGCGAGGTGGATGATCATGGAATCTTCCAGAAACTTCTCATATGACACTTGCCTCTCAGAATCGCCCAAGGATGAGTAAGAGATCAATGAGATCTCCAAGTGGAAACAAGAACTATCAGAGAGAAGACACTAATCAAAAACCCAGAGCTGACACACACCTCTGCAAATATCTATATATAGATCTCTCATCCCAGAGATCCAGAGGTTGGGAGGCTGGAATTTTGTATCTTGTAAGGAAGTGCTGCTGGTTTCTTGGTGCAATATCATAGTGTTGGGTGATCTAAGCTTTTCATGAGGTGAAGAAGGGCTTTCTTGCTGAGAGGATGATGTTGGGTCAGAACAATTAGTTGTAATCCTCTTTTCTCTTTCTTGATTATCAATAAAGCTATTCAAGTTTTCCTCCACATTTTTGTATGATTGATGTTATATGCATTTGTGTGGTCAATATATATATGGTCCTATATTGTTTATGATAATAGATCTATGTTCTTGGATAGTGTTATGCTGCTTTGATTCTACAGGTGCTCTTTGAAGCTGGGTAGATGAGGAAGCGAGTGGCAAAGATCTATCAGAAGGGAGAGGAATCGAGTGAGGAACCAAGCGCAAGACAGAGGTTGGTCTCTTTATTCCCCTCTTATCTATTTCTCATAAAGGAAAATGAAAGTAGTTTTAGTTTGTTTGTTTCTAAGGTAGCTACCAGACTTAGTGGGACTAGCAGCTCTGCATAGGCACTAGATTTCTCGATAACAATTGTTCCTATATTTCCTGGTGAATCTCTTGGATTTGTCCAATGAACTTGGTTGCCTTGTCCAAATCACTATGTCCACCAACTACTATGTCTTTACCAAAGACAAAATCCAGGGGAGACCTTAGTGTGAAACCAAAACAGGTATCAAAAGGAGATCTCTGTGTAGAGGAATGTTTTGCTCGGTTGTAAGCATGCTGCACATAACACAAATTTTCATCCCAAAGTTTGGGATGCTTGCTGCAATAGCCTTTGAGCAATTGGATCATTGTCTTGTTGACCACTTCTGTCTGGCCATCTGTTTGTGGATGAAAGGTTGTGCTTTTCTTCAGTTTGGTGTCCATCATTTCCCACAGACTTGACCAAAACTTCCCAACAAATCGGGTATCTCGATCAAATATAATGGAAGTGGGTAATCCAAAATGAACCCATACATGCTAAAAGAACAATTTTACAGTTTGTTCAGTTGTAATCTATTTATTACAAGGTATCAAGATACACATTTTGTTGAACCTATCCACAACAACATACAAATAGTCATGACCTTTCCTAGATTTAGGTAGTCCTCCAACAAAGTCCATGGAAACACTTTCCGAAGGATGAGAAGGAACTGGTAGTGGAGTGTACAAGCCTAGTTTTCTATTGCTGAGCTTTCTTTTAGCACACATGGTACACCCTCTTACATATCTAGAAACTGTCTCATTCATTTTTGGCCAATAACAAAATCTTTGTAGCTGTGCAACCGTTTTACTTACCCAAAGTGACCTGATATTAGAGAAGTGTGCGCTTCTCGAATTATCTTTACTCTTTCAGTTTGTGGAATGCATAGCTCCCCACAATGATACAAGAGTTGGTCCTTAATGTGATAATCCAATTCTTCTACTCGTTTGCCTTGACTTAAAATTGCATATACATCTTTAAAGTCTATATCTTGAGCATATTGTTCAATGTAGCTCTCATGCAATACTGAATTATGCTTAAGTATAGTAGATGCATTTATAATTGGTCTAGATAACATATCTGCAACTTTATTGTGTATGCCCTTTTTATATTTGATGACTAAATGAAACTGTTGTAGAAAATCCATCCATCTATAGTGTCTTGATTGTTGCAACTTAGTTTGGGAGTATAGATATTGAAGTGGTTGACGATCAGTATGTATAACTATCTCTTTGCCCATTAAGTAATGTTTCCACTTTTTCACACTCTGTACTAATGCATACAATTATTTATCATATGTGGGATAGTTAACTACTACAGAATTAAATGTCTCAGAATGATAACATATGGGTTTACTATGCTATATCAACACTACTCCCATGGCATAGTCATTGGCATCCGTGTGGATCTAAAATGGTCTTTGAAGATCAGGCAGTGCTAGTACTGGTGCTGTACTAATATTTTCTTTCAAGGTGTCGAAGGCTTTTTGCTGTTTGCCTCCCCACTGAAACACCTTGTTCAATCCTGTTAAAGCATGTAAGGGAGCTACGATTAAGGAAAATTTAGAAATGAACTTTCTCCAATATTGTGCTGCTCCTAAGAAGCTTCTAACTTCTGTAGCAGATTTGGGTTTAGGCCAGTTTATAATGACTGCAACCTTAAAGGGATCTATCTTCAATTCACCGCCCCCTACTATATGTCCCAAATAATTCAAAGATGTTTTTCCAGATTCACATTTTGAGAGTTTAACATAAAGTTTTTCTCTTTTCAAAACTTCTAGTGTCTGTTTAACATGCTTTAAATTTTCTTCCCACATTTTGCTAAATATAAGAATGTCATCCAAATATACAATAACAAAATCATCAAGAAAAGGTTTAAGCACATCATTCATTATTCTCATGAAAGTAGTAGGAGCATTAGTTAAGCCAAAAGGCATAACCAGCCACTCATACAATCCCTGCTTTGTTTTGAAAGCAGTCTTCCATGCATCTTGTTCTGCAACTCTGACCTGATGATATCCACTATGCAAGTCTAACTTGGAAAAATAAACAACTTCCTTTAACTGATCTAATAGATCATCTATGCGAGGAAGGGGATAACGATTTTTTATTGTTATCTTATTCAATGCTCGGTAATCAATGCACATTCTCCATGAGCCATCTTTCTTTTTCACCAAAATGATTGGAGACCCACATGGTGATGTGCTAGTTCTGATGAACCCCTTCTTGAGCAACTCCTGCACCTGCTTCTTGATTTCTTCATTCTCTAAAGCGGACAACCTGTACATTCTGATGTTAGGCAATGGAGCATCTTGCTGCAAATTAATATCATGCACTATTTCCTTTTTGGGTGGCAGACCTTTAGGTTCTTGAAACAAGATATCATATTCTAAAACAACTTTTTTCTAAATCAGCTTGCTGTTTAGCATCACAACCCTCAAATACATTGTTTTTATCAGGTTTTTTTTCCTTTACAACCATCAGTAAAAATTGATTGCATGAATTTACAATTCGTTTCATCTGCCCTGAGTTTATGAGAGTATAAGTATTCTTGAGCTTATGAGCTCTTACAATATATTCGATTCCATCTTTAATGAGGAGATACTTGTTCTCAGCTCTATAGAAAATAACTTTTCTATCATACAAGTAGGGACTTCCTAAAACAATTCCACATATATCCAAAGGAACCATATCTAACTCAACCTCATCTACAAATGCTGACCCAGAAGAAAACTTAAGTTTACATTGTCTAGTCACTTGTAGTTGTGTTTTATCACTTAACCAACCTAATGGGTATGGTTTCTTATGAGGTGTAGTCAGTAATCCCAACTTCTTTACAGTTGCTTCAGAAATTAAATTTACTTGCGAGCCACTATCAAACAAAGTATCAATCTTTTGATGCTTGGAAATAACTCGAATATGGAAAAGCTCATATCTTTTTCTCTCATTTTCTTCATTATTAGTAGATTGTGCAGAATTACTAGTAGATGCTTCAAAATTTTTACCTTTTATACCTGTTGCTGCAATGGTTGTTTCATATCCTGAGTCTGACCCCAAATCTTTCTGAATAGCTGCAGCAGTCTTCTTCTTCTTGCCCTCAAACTTCTTAGGTCTCAGCTCCGGATGCTGGATCCAACAGTGCTCATCATCATGCCCATCCTTCTTACAGTGAATGCATGAAGACTTGCTCTTCTATGCAGTGTTGGCCTTCCTCTCTTTCCATTTCTGTTTTCTTTTCTCCTTATTCTTGCTTGCAATGGGATTGGATGATCCCCCAACTTCTAGGTTCCCATTCTTTCCAATAGCTTCTAGATGCGTAGCTTGAACAGATACGTCATCTATACTAGTGGGATTAAACATGAGGATAGTGTGCCTCATGTAGGTATGTAGACCACCAATGTACTTCAACAGAGTCTTAGGTGAGTCTAAGGAAATTCCTAGAATCAAAGCTCTTTTCCTAAATTCTTGTGTGTAACCTTGTACACTTTCCCCTTTCAATTGGTGAAGAGTTTGCCAACTCATCATGGCTTGTTGCATGTAAGCTAGTGGATAGAACTGCTTTTTGATTGCAGAAACAATTTACAGAAAGAATCTTACCATGTTTCTTCATGTCAGCTTGTGTCCTGCCTTCCCACCATACCGAGGCATAGGCTGGCCAGCTGAATCTTACTCTTGTCTGAGTCGATACTCTGCACTCTGCAATAAACATCAATTTGTTTGATCCACTTATCCAGCTTCTTTGCATTCAACTCTCCATCATATATTGGTAAATCAAATTTAACATCTAATTTAATCAAATATGTCTTCTTTTTATGTTCAAGGCCATTAGGAGGTGTGAGAAAGTTTTCTTCTTTCCATTTGCCTTTTGAGTGGTCATGGAGGAGAGACTCTTCTCCTTTATCTTGTTTGGAGCCTGATGAATCTTCATCTTTATGTTTCCTAAAGTCCCTATACATTTCCTCTACCATGAACCTCATGGCCAAGAAATTATCTATAAATTGGGGGTCTGGTCCCAAAGGACTTTCTTCTAACATTTCCTTCTGAGGATAGACTCTTACAATTTCTGGGTTAGTTTCAACCAACTCTCCTTCTCCTAATTTAAGCTTTGATCTAGTTAGCATTCAACAACAAAATCCAGCACAAGATTGTCTAACCTTAACAACCTAGAGCTTTGATACCACTTGATCTGAAATCACCCTTTAATGACCTCAGAGAAATAATGAAGGTATTACAGACTTAAGTGTTGGGGTGTGCCTATGTTATTTTATGCAACGGATTGATAATATTGCGAAATACACAGAAACTAAAATAGTAAGAGAACACAGTAAGTAAATACATAAACACAACAAATTTAATGAGTTCACCCAATCCTGCTGGGCTACGTCTCCTGGTCCAGCCTTCAGTGGTGGCCTTTTCTATTGTGTCTTAAAGTAGAGTTTCTACAATAAGAAGCCCAATTTGAGTCTCACTTAACAGAGGATGATCAATAGGATTGTACTTGGATCCCCCAAGTCTCTAGAGTACACAGAATCCCCTTACTGAATCCCGAGCTCAACTAGTCTCAGTGGTATGAGTCCAATTTGGTACTCAAAACATGACAGGTATACACAGAAGAGTTGCTTGAACCTCTAAAGCCTTCTCTGGAGTTCACAGACTCTTGAACTCTCTTTGTCTCTATCTACTCAATGCTGCCTTTGTTTTGCAAGTCAGTTTGACTTCTCTGTTCTCTGCAATTCACTTCTTTCTTGCCTCTCAGCTTTCTGCTTCTCTTCTCTGCCTCCTTTACTCTTTGTCTATTCATGGATTAAAGCCAATCTACTCCCTGACTGTTCGTTTCTACTTCCCAGCTTTCTGGATCTCCTCCCTCTATCTACTGGAATTCCCCTGCTCTGTGTCATCATCACTGTGTAATGATTCACAGAGAGATGACCACTTGTTTCCTCACAAACTGAGTGTCAGTTCTCTTTGAATGGTTGTTATTTCTATTGCTCCAAGATTTCCCACAAAACCGATTTCTCTGCCAACTCAGTGGTCATGTCGGACTTCAAATCTCATATGAATCAGCCTATTTCCCCGTTGAATCTGGTCATTCATCAGATCATTTCTCCGTCGTTGATCTTGAGCCTCCAGATCTTACGGTCTTCGTCCATATCATGCAGGTAAGTAGCGTGACCTTTACCCGTGCGATGTGAGTGGTTTTTTCTCTCATCTGCTGGACGCGTGTTATCCAGTGTATGGAATTGGGTGGGACTCGGTTGAACCCGCTTACCGCTTGAAGCCCTTTCGATATCCTATCGGTTTTAGCGCAGGACTGGCCTTCTAATGGAATCGGTGATTTCCGTACAATTTTATGCTTTTCCTCATGACCAAGTGCATGGGGCTTTCCTTCACTGAGGGGGACGCCTTGTGATATGTGATTAGCGCTTTAGCGCTAATCGCGTATCAGAAACTACCTCTGTTTTTGGATTTGACCTCCCGCTTGTCAATTTGTGCTAGTGCGCGGTCACCATGGGCCAACGATCTACGCGCTTTGATCGAGGCTCCTCGTTGTTCCATGCTGACCACAGATTTCCATTGTTTAGAGGTTTTTTCTGATAAGCTCAATATTCATAAGATTTTGAAGCTTGACATAATTTGAAACAGTCATGAAAACTTAGATGATGTTTAAGGATCCAATTGGATCACGACCTTCCCACTGAAAAAGCTTTTGGACCACCAAAAGTTGGTTTTCAAGCATCGACTAACTGAGGGTATAGTTGTCTCACTTGTCCAATCTTTATCCATTTTTCACTGCTTGGCTTTGAACCCTTGAGTCCAATCTTGAGGTACTCAACATCGCCCCTGCATGTCGTCCTCACCTTCCTGTCCAGAACTGTGTCTTCCTGCAAGTCATTGAGATATTCAAGTAACAGATCATCAATAGAAGGCAATTGAATCTGCTCTTCAAGATCTACAATTAATGAAGGTTCAAATAGTCTCAGGTTGTCTGCATTAATGACTGAGTAGATGTGCATGTAAGCTAGTAAATCAAGGCAAAAAGCATTCTCACCAATTTTCTCAAGTATCTTGAAAGGTCCATAACTTATTGGCTTTAGTTTTTTACCTTCACCTTGCATTTTGTCTTTGCTAACATATAGCCAGACTTGATCACCAACTTGGAAACTATGCTCCATCCGATGCTTGTCATGCCTTGCCTTGTATTTGGCTTAGCTCCTTTCTAGTTGTTCTTGTACTGCCTGGTGAATCTATTGGATTTGTTTAATGAAATTGGTTGCCTTGTCCACATCACTATGTCCATCAACTGCTATGTCTTTACCAAAGACAAAATCCAAGGGAGACCTTGGTGTGAAACCAAAATAGGTCTCAAAAGGAGATCTCTGTGTAGAGGAGTGTTTTGCTCGGTTGTAAGCATGCTGCACATAACACAAATGTTCATCCCAAAGTTTGGGATGCTTGTTGCAATAGCCTCTAAGCAATTGGATCACTGTCATGTTGACCACTTCTGTCTGGCCATCTGTCTATGGATGAAAGGCTGTGCTTTTCTTCAGTTTGGTGTCCATCAATTCCCACAGACTCGAACAAAACTTCCCAACAAATCAGGTGTCTCGATCAGATATAATGGATGTGGGTAATCCAAAATGAACCCATACATGTTGAAAGAACAATTTTTCAGTTTGTTCAGCTGTAATCTGTTTATTACAAGGTATCAAAATACACATTTTGCTGAACCTATCCACAACAACATACAAAAAGTCATGACCTTTCCTAGATTTAGGAAGTCCTCCAACAAAGTCCATGGAAACACTTTCCCAAGGATGAGAAGGAACTGGTAGTGGAGTGTACAAGCCTAGTTTTCTATTGCTAGGCTTGCTTTTAGCACACATGCTACACCCACTTACATATCTAGAAACTATCTCATTCATTTTTGTCCAATAACAAAATCTTTGTAGCTGTGCAACCGTTTTACTTACCCCAAAGTGACTTGATATTAGAGAAGTGTGTGCTTCTCGAATTATCTTTACTCTTTCAGTTTGTGGAATGCATAGCTTCCCACAATGATACAAGAGTTGGTCCTTAATGTGATAATCCAATTCTTCTACTCGTTTGCCTTGACTTAAAATTGCATATACATATTTAAAGTCTATATCTTGAGCATATTGTTTAATGTCGCTCTCATGCAATACTGAATTATGCTTAAGTATAGTAGATGCATTTATAATTGGTCTAGATAACATATATGCAACTTTATTGTGTATGCCCTTTTTATATCTGATGACTAAATGAAACTGCTATAGAAAACCCATCCATCTATAGTGTCTTGTTTGTTGCAACTTAGTTTGGGACTATAGATATTGAAGTGGTTGATGATCAGTATGTATAACTATCTCTTTTTCCATTAAGTAATGTTTCCACATTTTCACACTCTGTAATAATGCATACAATTCTTTATCATATGTGGGATAGTTAACTATTGCAGAATTAAATGTCTCAGAATGATAACATATGGGTTTACCGTACTGTATCAACACTGCTCCCATGGCATAGTCACTGGCATCCATTTGGATCTCAAATGGTATTTGATGATCGGGCAATGCTAGAACTGGTGCTGTACTAATCTTTTCTTTCAAGGTGTCGAAGGCTTTCTACTGTTTGCCTCCCCACTGAACATCTTGTTCAATCCTGTTAAAGAATGTAAGGGAGCTGCAATTAAGGAAAAGTTAGAAATGAACTTTCTCCAATATTGTGCTGCTCCTAAGAAGCTTCTAACTTCTGTAGTAGATTTGGGTTTAGTCCAATTTATAATGACTGCAACCTTAGAGGGATCTATCTTCAATTCACCACCCCCTACTATATGTCCCAAATAATTCAAAGATGTTTTGCCAAATTCACATTTTGAGAGTTTAACATAAAGTTTTTCTCTTTTCAAAACATCTATTGTCTGCTTACCATGCTTTAAATGTTCTTCCCACGTTTTGCGAAGTATAAGAATGTCATCTAGATATACAATAACAAAATCATCAAGAAAAGGTCTGAGTACATCATTCATTATTCTCATGTAAGTAGCAGGAGCATTAGTTAAGCCAAAAGGCATAACCAACCACTCATACAATCCTTGCTTTGTTTTAAAAGCAGTCTTCCATGCATCTTGTTCTGCAACTCTGACCCGATGATATCCACTATGTAAGTTTAACTTGGAAAAATAAACAACTTCCTTTAACTAATCTAATAGATCATCTATGTGAAGAAGGGGATATGGGCCACTTTGATATGGGCCTTCCACCATTACCAAAGTTGTGGGAGACAATTATTTTGAGCTCAAAATTCCCCCATTCCTTGTTTTTCACCCAATGTTCAATGTGGACTGCCTTCGACTATAATTTCCACCATTACTTGACACATCAGACATTGCATAACAACTGACACCAAGAAAGTCCACCCCAGGCTGCATGGAACATGCCACAACTGGTTGAATCATGCATACATAGATCAAGAACTCTCACTAGCATAATATCCAACTTTATCAGGTTTTCAAAGCTGGCCAACTCTTTCACCAAGGCAACTGGCTCACCGGGGACCAAGTTCAATAGAAATTTTCCCATCTCATGGGGGTACTCAACACAATGGGAAACATTGATTCCTAAGGGGGGAGCACTAATCTAGGTGGATATTGGTGGCCACTAGCCTATTCCACTTGGGTCCCCACCATTGTTTCTTTTCGTTTTTCAGTTTCCCTAATTGTAGCACAATTTACTATTTTTCGCAGTTTTTCAGGTCGTATACATCTGGAGTTGTTTTTAGGCCTTAAATGATGTTTTTTTTTAAAGGGAAAACATGAATTTAGACTAAAGTTTATATTCCTAAATTTATATGAACCACAATATATGGTTCGAAACGTTGACTCCAAAACAATGATGTGATTATTCCGAAATTCATTTTGATAATGATTGAATTCATTTATTTATATTTAACAACACTATGGGAGAAAGAAAGAGTGTTGAAATCATGGTGTAAGGGGGAATACATAGTAGAATTTCATGTTTCGTGATGAAGATGGGATATAGTAGAAGAGTGGAGCAATAAAAGGCCTAAAAATAAGATCAAGTCCACAAGATCAGCTCTCAGGAAAAATATGCATGGCTGAAGATCATAGGAGAAGAGTGCATAGACTCAGGGGGAGTTACACAAAAATAGTAGAAGGCATCGTTCAATGGTATTAGTAAGAGAAGATTGCTCAGGAAATGAAATATTTTTGTGTTCCTTGGTTATCAATTGGGATCTCTATGTCAAGCTATAGTCTTTAGTTCACTTGGAGCAACCTTTTGTATATTAGACAACTCTTTTTGAGAAGAAACCATGGGCATTTTCCTAGACAATTATCCAATTCATATCAAACCATTGGCACACTTGGTGTTTTTAAAGTAGGTGTCCCTATTTGGAGTGGCATGATCTTAGGGGAGAGAAGAAAAATGGTTAGTATGCTTAGGAAGAATGAGAATAGTCACTCAAGAAACAACATGAGTAGTACCATTTGATACAAAGATGCATTGGCATATGGGAGTGGATAGTAATTGGGCCCACACAACAAAAGGAGAATGTCAGTAGCCACAGTGTCAAAAATGGGATGAACAACCAAATTATATTTTATATGTTTAGGGGGATCATATAAAATATATATCCGGTACTCTAAAGAAGAGGAACCTCTACAAGAAGCCAAAAGGACATATGTTCTTTATTGTAGGAAATTGTAATCCATTGAAATGGATGTCAAAGAGGTAAGTTTGTCTCCCTAGAGAAATAAAAATCTAATATCGGGAGTTTGATTTGCTAATTCTTGTTTTACATGGGTCTTTATCCAAGATTTCAAATTATTGTGGTTGTAACTGAGCCTCAAGTGCATATTTCAAATGCCTCACGATATAGATGTGGTCACATGTATATAGAAAGAGAGATATAAGTTATTGGGGATAGAAATAAGTTTGCAAAGGGGGAAATGAGAAAACATTGGTTGTTCATAAGGAGAGTGAGCATTAGTGGAGATATAGATGCAACCCTTTTCCATTGATTTCAAGGGGGAAGAATGATCCAATATGATTGTTGGATGTATCATGCTAGGAGTTTCCATCAATGTCAAAGGGGAACATTATTGGCATTGTTAAGTTGGAAGTTTGCATTGTTGTGTTGGCATTTATGTCAACCTTATTGCAGTGATGTTCACCGTAGTGCATGGATGAGATGAATATGCAAAGAAATGTGTTGGAATGGTTATGTGGCATTAATTGAGCATGTTATCTACTACATTTGAGTGATGAAGTGTGATTCCTTCCCAATTGGAGATGGATCTTGGTTTTGGAGCTATAGTCTGGAGCCTCATGAGTTTATAGCCTTAGTCATAGTTTTGAATGGATTTTGTTGCCCTAGCTAAGGCTAAGGAAGGATTATCTTTGGAGGAACTTTGAATGCAGGATATTAAGTTATCTACCATCGCAAACTACACAATTGGTTAGTTGTCTTAGAGACCTTTCCAACAATGTATGACACAAAGAAAAATTCTCAATGGTCAAAGAAATATTGAAGTTTGAATTTTGGAAACATATAAGGCAAAGAAGTTTGGGCACCTTATGTAGATAAAGAAAGCCCAAACTCCACATTTTTTAGGGACATTTGATTGTTCGATTTAGTCGAGTAATTTAGGGTCATCTAGTTGTTGGGGGCATCAGGGAAAATTTTAGGGGCTAATATTCGCAAGTGGACTAATTTTCCATGCTTTTTCCAAAAAGAAGATTCGCCAATTTCCATCTTTTCCTAAAAATGATTCACCAGAATTTTACAATACAAAATTATTTTACCTTAACAATAGCAAAATTTTTATATAGAATAATATAAAATCATTGGAAATATAAATATTTCTACAAAAATATCACCAAACATTTTGCATTTTGCATATTAGGGACTAGCAAGATTCGCGAGGGTTTCTAAACTTTAAGATAAACTTCCATCCTTAAAATTTTCCCTGTATGGCATATGTTGGGGGAGCTTTGGGAAATCACTGATCAATAACTTGATTTTTTTTAGGCATTTGGTCCCTGGTTTAGACTCCAAGCATGGAGGATATCACTCTCAAAAGGAAGGCATGACTAATAGAAATTAAATGAGTGAAATTAATACTCTAATACTAAACAAAGTGCTTAACTTATTGATTGCAAGAGTTAAATAAAGAACTAAAAATATTTGTAGAAAAGTAAGCTGATGTGTCTCCTCAAGCTACAAAAGAGGTAATGAAGCCAATCCTAAATCAACTATAAGGATTATGAAAGATAGGACGAGCCAAAGAAATAGTTGGTAATCCTGTCAATGGGTTAAGTAAGTCTCATTGAAGAATAGAGGTTTTTATGCTTTTGACCTACGAGAAATCTAGAATACCATAAATACAAAGAAATATAGCCCAAAACACAAAATTAGCACATGAAATGAGACAAACTGCAAGATATTTTATTATTCAAAACTAGATAACAATGTTTACTTTCCTCTTCGAGGCGAAAAATATCCAACGTAGCAGAGCTAAATTACAATAATACTCGATGATATTTCCCTTACTAGCTGAGACTATTATAGCTTAATGACATCCAAACCCATAACTACTAGTGGTCCCTTGCATAACACAAGTTAACCACTTTATTTATTAAAAATGGCCCATTTACAACTAATTTTGGTCCCTTTTCTATAATGCGAGTCAACCACTTACAATTATTAATGCAGGTTTTATTGTCTCTTTAACTAATTATGACTCTGACTTAGCCCCTTGGGATTACTAGATAAATAAATGGGTTAGGATTGGACCCTAACATGCCCTCTCCCATCAAAAGAATCCTTTTCCTCAAGGTTGAAGTTGCGGAAGTTGTTGAAGAATAGTGGTTGGTTCACAGGTCGCATCCTCTGGAGAGATGTATTTCCACTTGATGAGGACTTCCTTGATCGTGCGATTTATTTCTCATGTATCGATGACCTATTATGGTCAAAGCCAAAGTGAGTCTTCCTCATCCAATTTGGGTAGATTTTTTTGAACCCTGAAATTGTTCCCCGCCACTTTCTTGAGGCACGATACATGGAATACCAGATGGATTTTTGAAGTAGGTGGCAAGGCTAGTTTGTAAGCAACTATTCCTATGCACTAAAGTATTTGATAAGGTTCATAGAATTTTGGTGATAGTTTATGGAAACCCTTTTCTTTGAGAGATGTTTTCTTATATGGTTGGAGTCATAGGAATACTTGATCCCCTTCTTGAAATGAGCACAAGGAGCAATGTTGGTAAGCTCGTTGCATCATTTTGTTTTTAGCTTGATGTAGATTATCTTTGAGATTACTTATCATGGTGGCATAGTTTTGTAGGAGTAAATCAAATTCATATATGTTAGAACATCTAGGGATATAAGAAACTATAGAAGGTGGGAATTGGCCATACACTACCTCATATAGAGTCATCTTGGTGGCTTCATGATAGTTAGTATTATACCACCATTCAGTTAAATGTAGCCATTGTACACATTGATGATACTTGTCGGAAGTGAATCACCTCAAATAGGTCTCCAAACATTTGTTAACCACTTATGTTTGACCATCGGTTTGTGGATGAAAGGTGGTACTTAGTTGGAGTTGCATGCCTTGTAGCTTGATATGTTCCTGCCAAAATTTTCCAGTGAAAGTGGGGTCTCGATCAAACATAATGGAAGTTGGCATGCCGTGGAACTTGAAGATCTGGTCCAAGAAAACTTGAACCACCAAAGTGGGGGTTAATGGGTGTGGTAGAGGAAAAATGACCATTTTTGGAAAGTCTATCAACGACAACCATGATGACTAATTTGTTTCCTGACTTTGGGAGACCAGTGATGAAATCCATGGAAACATCTGTCCAGACAAAACTAGGGAGTGTCAATGGTTGTAAGCTTCCTAGTAACTTGACTATTTCCCCTTTGTTGTGTTGGCACACATCATATTCAGCTACAAAAGTAAGAATGTCGTTCTTCATGTCAATCCAAAAGAAAGAACAACATGCCTGAGCATAAGCCTTTTGAAAGCATGAATTTCTTGCAATCGGAGATGAGTGTGACTTATCCATGATGTGGGTTCTGAGGGTGGAGTTCGGGGATATCACTACTCAACCCTTGTAGCGGAGATCTCATCCTTCCAAGAGTAGTCTACTGAGGAATTATAATATTCGCTTAAGTTATTAATGAGTTGGGACAAAGAGGGGTGGGGGAACCATTCATTGTGGGCCTCTTCAATGCAATTCGGTATGGATAGAGAGAGTGATAGAAGGGTGTTCTTATCCTCAAACTAGCATGATAAGGAATCAACCACTACATTGTCACACACCTTCTTGTAAATTATCTCATAATCATATCCCAACATTTTGGCAAGTCATTTATTTTGCTGTGGGCATTATAAACGCCTCTAGAAAATATTTTAGGGTATGATGCCACGTGCGGATTTGGAAATCTCACCCCAATAAGTATGGTCACAATTTATTTCTCATAAGTAGATTGACCCATATGTTTTCCACTGAGTTGTTTACTTATGAAATCCAATGGTCTACCTTCCTACATTAATATAATGCCAATACCCATACTTGAAGCTTCACATTCAATCAAAAAAGGTTTGGTGAAGTCGGGTAAGGCCAATATTGGAATGGAGCACATGGCCCGTTTGAGAGCCAAGAGGCCTCCTGAGCTACAATAGTCTAGAGAAATGAATTTTTCTTGAGAATACTAGTGAGAGGTTTGGCAATGCATCCATAATTGTAGAAAAATCTATGATAGTAGCCAGTGAGACCCAAGAATCCCTTCTAGCTCTTCAAATTTTTTGGTTGGGGCCAATCTTGCATTTCTTGAACCTTTTCCAGATCAACCCTCACTCCTTCACAACCCACAATGTGTCCCAAATACTCTACTTCTTCCATGCCAAAGGAGCACTTGGATAATTTGACAAATAATTTGTGATCTTGGAGCAATTGCAATATCTAGTATACCCGTTGAAGATGTTTGTTCCGGTTATGTTGTAGATGAGAATGTCATCGAAGAAGACCATGAAATATTTTAGGAGATATGGTTTTAGAAGGTGCTTCATGAGGCTTTGAAAAGTAGATGGATAATTACAGAGACCAAAGGAAATGACCAAGAATTTATAATGTCCTTCATGAGTTTGGAAGGGTATCTTGAGAATGTATACTTCCTTCATGCGTATTTGGTGATAGCCCGAGTGAAGGTCTAGCTTTGCAAATAATTTAGCACCATTCAATTTATCAAGCAGATCATCAACAATTGGAATAGGAAATTTTTCATTGATAGTGACCTTGTTAAGGGCACAAAATTCTCGACACATGCATCATTCTCCATCTTTCTGTAGAACGATAACCGCTGGATATGAATAAGGGATGAATTTGGGATGAATAACACTGACTTCGAGGAGTTCCTTGATGATTTTTTCAATTTCATTATTTTGGGAAAAGGATATCGATATGGTAAAACTTAGGCGATTGGGAACATGAGACCAAAGGGATGCTATGATCATTTTTACCCCTAGAGGGTGGAAGCTCTTTAGCATTGTCAAAGACCCACTAGTGGTGATCTAATACATGTTGCATCTTAGGATGAATATGAGGGGTAGTGCATTCAATGGTTTGGATGGCATTAAATTGGGAAACTACTCCATGATGGCCCTTTTTTAAAAGCTTCTACATTTGATGTGAACTGGTGATAGTAGGAGCACCTTCCTAGAGTCCACTCAATGTATGAATGTAGTCGTTTTGCTTAAAGATTATATATAACTCCTGGAAATCAATTTTGATAGGGCCTAGTGTGTGAATCTATTCAGCACCAATGATATTGTCGTAATGACATGTTTCAATGGAAAACATGTGGGCTTTTAGGTCATGTTGACTCCCATCTGAAGCTTAATATTTTCACAGAAGCCTTCACATTTCATGGTCCCCCCATCAGCGATAAAGATTTGGAAATTAGATACCACTTGTATAAAGCAAAGAACAACTTATGTGACTCTCTTATGGATATATGAGTGCTACCACTTTCAAACAATACCACTACTAGCCTATGCTTAATAAAGCTGTAGATTTTGAGAATCTAAGGTGAAGAAATTCCATCCAAGGCATGTAGTGATAATATCAGCTCATCTGGCATAGCTGTGAGATCATTGTCTAGGTCGGTTTGGGTTTCACATGCTTCTTCCTTAGGCACCTCAAGAGATGATCTTCATCTGCTGAGTTGTTATCTGTAGCATTAACTTGAAATTAATTTGGTCCCTTGGATTTATGTCTGGGGGAGTAATTGTCATCACAGTAGTAGCATAGTCCTTGTTTCCTTCTTTCGGTCATTTATGTCGGCGACCCCTTTTGAACCTTAAGTGTTTGGTTTGGGTCCGAAGCATGGGTGAGACGTGCCTTGGTGATGAAATTTGGATGATTGGACTCAGAATTTAAGGAAACCTCCACATCTAAGTCCTTTTGACATGAATCCAACCAAGTAGTTGGGTGGTGCACCCGAACATGGGCTTGGATGGCTTCCTTTAGGCCACTGATGAAACATTTCAAGTAAAATTCATCTACTAGGTCGTAAGTTCTGATGGAAAATTGTTCTAAGGCTGTAATGTAGTCCTTTACTACACCAGTTTGTTGGAGCTTAGTAAGGCAACCCAAAAAATTAGATTCCTGGTAAAAGCAATCACATATGGCTTTTGAGAACATGTTCCAATTTTCTCTCCCTGGAAACATTTCTGATGCCACTGCCACCACTTCCATCTCTCTTGTTCCAAGTAAAGGGCTCCCACATGTAGTTTAGTCCCATCTTTGCAGATATCATTAAGGGAGAAATATTGTTCCATTTGTGCTACCCATATGGTAGGGTTAGAGCGATCAAATTTGAACATGTCCAGCTTGGGTGTTTGGTAGATCAAAGAGTGGTGATTTCCATGGAAGTGAATGTGATAGTTCGATTCTCCTTCTATGTGTGCATGAATACTAGGTGATGAGCCTCATCATTGGGTAACTATATGGACCTTAATACACCTCCAAGCTTATTTAAATCAACTCTTCTCATAATTCCTTACATATTTTAATCATATTTTTCTTAAAGACATGAGTAAAAGTAAGATGTTACATCTAGTGGACTAATGTGCATTGATTGCAGGGTTTTGAGAGAAAATCATGGCAATTTTGGCTAATTAAGGTTTGAAACTCGAATGAGACAAGGAGGAGATATTGTAGGATATATATCCTCCTCATTTAATCCTCACTCATTCAAATATTCCTCCATAAAATCACACTAACTCGGAGTTGCAAGCAGCCAAGTCATGAAGATCAAAAGGTAGCCAAGCTAGTGATAGTTAAAGAGCCAGTTCATATTGAGTTTGGGAGCCAAGCCTCCCTAGATTTAAGGAATTCGTTGGAGACTTTAGTGGTATAAATAAGGAGGCCTAGAGCCTCATTAGGATTCAGAGTTTTTTATGTAAAAGCACTAAGCATTTTCGAGTACAAGACTTATGGAAGACATTGTTATGTAATTCTTTTGATATGATAATGAGAATGAGCACTTCCTTGATCCAACACTAAGTTGACTCAGACGGTTGAATATCTTGGGTTAGGGCCCAACCATGGTAGCAAAGGCTTCTCTTCTTGTATTTGTATGCTTAGTTGATTTCATAGATTAATGGTTGAATTGGAATTAGCATTATTTTAGTGCAAGTAGTTGTGGATTTGATTAGCTTGCTTCCATTTATGCATCGCTTTATAAGTAGCTTACAAAGATAAAGGAATACCAAAAATCTAATAGTAGGTATCTTTGGCCTCACTCCTCCCTTCAGGGACTATGGTTTGAGGAAAGAACTCTTATGCAATACCAAAAAGACATAATTATTATTTCTTATGGAATTTAGGGTTTTCTGCTACTTAGGCCAACATATTTTCAGTTTTCAAGAATAGGATTCAATTTTAATTTATGATATCTTCAACCTTGTATTAGATCTCATAGTGTTTCACATTATTCTGCAGGATTTTCCATGCATGAACTAGGCAACTAGATAATGAAATTCGGTTTTCTTTAGTTGATTGAAAATCTTTCTTACTTGACATGATTCATGGATAAATCCCAGTGATTGATGCAGTGCAGGAGTTTGAACAGTGTAAGGAGATCTTATGACCAACAAACCAAACCTAACCTCATCCATCCATGATCATCAAAAGCCACTAAGTCCCTCACCCAATTCATCATTCCATAAGAACAACTTTCCAGGGTTGTTGATCAAATCCAACCATCTTACAAACTATGTTTTGAGCTCTAAAGGAATCCTAACCACTCCCTTGCCTTATTTCTCCTACCATTCACCTTACCTAAGCCCTACACTACCTTCCAAATTACTCTTATTTCTCTCGGCCAGATCCTGTAGGAATACAGGGGATCTATAGGAGCATTAGGACATCTTGTAGGAAGCACTAGGACATCCTGTAGGATGACCTGTAGTGGCCTGTTTTGAGGCCGAATTGTGGAAAAAGCATCCAGGAAGATAGGAGAGGACCCCTACTTGCCTCCCAAGTCACCTGACCTTTCACCACCATCTCTAACCCACCTTCCACATCGCCAAGAGGATTTAGCATTCACATTTTCACATAAAAAAGACAAAATGGAAAAAAGGAGTTATTGTGTTCATTTACATGCATAGCAATAGAGTGTTTGGTTATTTTCGATTGCATGCTTAGGATAGTAGTATTACACACATGTTAATTTAGCATTCTTTTAAAGCAAAGCCTCTTAGCAATTACTTAGATGAATGGTGTGTTTAATCATTTTATTTCAGTCTTTCCTTACTGCAATAGACAATATTTTAGCTAGTGCAAATTCCCCTTTTCTTCGTTGGTAATCAGGCTTCTTCTAAATGAATAGAAGGTTGGTTTTATCGCCAGCTTAGTAGTGAAAAAGAGTGGACCCATCACATCTGCTTGTGTATATAGCACTATCACCTCCAAGTTTGTACGAACCCTAGGCTGATAAAGTAAATTTGGTAGCCTCATGAGTTGCAGCATTGTTGTTGCAATACTGGTGCTCATCACTTTTTGGCACCGTTGCTGGGGAGGTGTCTGAGTAAGATGTGATTTCTGCTTTCTTTCTTCCATTTCTTATCTCTCACATTTTGCTATTAGCTTCATTTCTGCAAAAGTAATTTTAAGTTAGTTTGCTTTCTTTTCCATTCTGCAAGTGAGATTTGATTCAACAGTTAGTTTCCATTAAGTTTGATACTTCAATTCCACATTTAGTCTCAAAGCTTCAGAAAACCGTAAAACAAATCAAAAACACTTCTTTCATGCCTCATAGGAATAGGGATGACTTAGGAATATTTCTACCAAATACCCCCACCACTTCAAACAACCAACCTTCCCCCTTCTTCGGTGGCTATGAATTGGAGGACCCCTTAGGCGAACAACCAGAGATTTTTAAAGAGCCTACAGGGGGAGAAGAAGAAAGAGAACCCATTCCAACTGACCTAATGGCTGAAAATATAAATGATAGAGGAGATAAAGAAAGAATTGAGGGTGCCTTTCCCATGAGGGAATCTATTGAGGATACCAAGATGAACAACATAAGCCCCTCTGCTCTTCCTCATTTCCATGGCCTGACCTCAGAAGATCCAGATACTTTCTTGTTTGAGTTTTTTGTCATATGTAGATCGTATGATTACACCACTAATGAGAAAAAGTTGAAATTATTCCCATCTACTCTCAAGGATACAACTCTACGCTGGTTCATGGGTTTACTTGGGGATAACATCACAACCTGGGCTCAGATGAAGCAACATTTCAACAAAAGGTATCAAGACTACTGCATGTCCAAAGACATTAAGGAGGAAACTTTTAGGATGACCTTGGGGCATGATGAATCCCTAGATGATTATGAAGAAAGATTCCAACTTAGCTATAAAAGGGCTAGGTGCACACTTGATCCTGAGTCACTAAAGCTAGTCCTACTCCAAGGGGTAAGGGAAGATCTTCTAGACACCCTAAACCTGCTAGCAGGAAGGGACATCTACCAGCTACCCTATGAAGATATCAAGGTTGTCTTTATGAATCATTCTAGGGTAAGTAGGAAAAAGGGTAGGTGTAGTCAACCAATGGCCATCCCATCCTCTTCCAACACATCCATAAAAGGTGAAATTGGAAATATACTAGAAGATTTCAACAGTGAAATGCTGCAAACCCTTTCCCTACAGATGGACACTATGCACATCAAGGTAAAGCAGGAGGAGGCAGAGAGAGAATTAGCCATCTTCTACCCTAGCTGCACAAGGAGGCACCCTAGGAATGAATGTACATTAAGCCTAATTGAAATTTGCTCGATCTATGAAGAAAATCACTCCACAGACAAGTGCCCTTCTCTACCTGGACTAAAAGTTGTGTATCAGGGAACTGAAGGGGTGACTGAAAAACTCTACTACATAAATCAAAGGAGACCCCATGGGCCTCGGCCATACCATCAGGGCATGCAAGGGTCATCCCATGCATATTACAACCCTAACCAGAACACATCCATTCCCTCCCAGGGCCCCCCTTCTCACCGCTCCACCTAAACAACCTCAGATTCCTGCCCAGCCAAATCTGAACCCAAACAATAGACAAGCACAACAAGTATACAATGGAGAGACATCCTATCTTGCTTATGTTGTGGAGATTTAGGAAATCAACCTAAGATCTAGGAGAGTACTCCCGGACAATCAACCTCCACCTCCACCTAGGGAGAGTGAGGAGGAATGAGAGGAAAGCATGCCTAGAGTGAATCCACCACCCTTTCCTAAAAGATTAACTCATTCAGTCCAGCCTACCACATAAGAGAATGAACTTCTGGGTGAATTGAAAAATCTATGTGTTAAAATTCCACTTCTCCTAGCGATAAAGGATGTACCTATTTAGAAAAAAATGATTAGAGATAAGTGTTTCAAACATCCAAGGAGGCAAAAAAGAGACTCCCCTACCATTAATCTCATTGGACAACTATCTGACTTAATGCTGGGGCAGGTAATTTTCCCAAAGTATTTGAACCCTTGAAGCCTTGTAGTAGATGTGCACATCAATGGCACCATTTTCCTATACACTTTGATTGATCTTGGGGCTGACATTAATGTAATTACTAAGGACACCATGCTCAAACTTAATCTCCAGGGCTCATTAAGAAAGACCACAATAGTCTTGCAACTTGCAGACCATTCCACAGTAACCCCTGAGGGGAATGTTGAGGATGTGATGGTCTCCATTGACTCCTGGGAGTACCTTTTAGACTTCCTAGTTCTACAGCCTAAGGCCAAGCTTACTAGTTACCCTCTCATACTTGGGAGGCCCTAGTTAGCCACTGCCGATGCTTACATCAACTGCAGGGCCAGAAACATGACTATAAAAAATGGGCATCTCTCCAAGTAATTGGTCACGTACCCTACTTCTCAGTCATCTCTAGAACATGACTTACCTTTATGGCTAGAAGAGGAGGAAGAAGATGAAATATACTCAACCCAACTCTATACCCTAGAAACTTCCATGGGAGGAGGACAACCAGATGAAGGTGATTTGATTGAATACATACTCCAAAGTCCAAATTCTGGCACCTTGTCATTAGAGGAAGTAGTAAAGGAAACTAAGAGAAACCATAAGATTGATCTATACATAGCTGATTCAAACCCTACCCATGTCAAAACCATAGAATTCGGCCCTGAAAGAACTTTGAAAAGCAACCTCTCTCTTTCTGTACACCAAGAAGAAAAGTTGTGCAACATGCTAAGGGAACATCTAGATGCCTTTGCTTGGAGTTACAAGGAAATGAAGGGAGTGCACACCTCTGTGTGTGCTCACCACTTTTATATTAAATAAGGTTGAAAACTAGATTGACAACCCCAAAGGAGAATGAATCCAGCTCTCAAGGATATAGTCAAAGAAGAACTGCAAAATCTGTTGGATGTAGAATTCATTTACCTTGTCTGGGACAGTGGGTGGGTTTCTCTTTTGGTGTTGGTTCCAAAGAATAATGCGAAGTGGAGGATTTTTGTTTATTTTATAGAGTTAAACAAAGAAACAAAGAAGGACCATTTCCCTCTACCTTTCGTTGACCAAGTGCTAGATGGCCTCGCAAGGAAGAAGTTTTTCTCTTACCTAGTTGGGTTCAACAGGTACAATCAAATCCAAATTAGCCCAGAAGACCAAGATAAAACCACCTTCACCTGTCCTTGGGGTAGTTTCGCTTATAGGGTCCTTTTGGTCTATGCAATGCCCCTTCCACTTTCGAGAGAGTAGTCCTAAGTATCTTTGCCGAGCTAGTCCATGATGTAGTATAAATTTATATGGATGATTTTACACACTATGGGTGTGATTTCCCGGAGGCTCTGTCCAACTTGGGTAAGGTGATAAAAAATGCATTGAAATTAACATATCCATTAGTCCTGAAAAATGTGATTAATTGATGACTGCAGGGACTATTCTCGACCATTCAATATCCCAGGAAGGACTACAAATGGACCCAAATAAGATAGCCATCATCCATTTTTCACCTCTGCAAAAACAGAGGGATGTCAAAAGTTTTCTAGGTTTAGATGGATACTATAGGAGATTTATAAAAGACTTTAGCAAGTTAGCTTCTCCTTTATTTGGGTTATTGGAAAAAGACTTTGAATTTTTATGGTCAGAAAGCTATCAAGAGGCCTTGGACATCCTAAAGGACAAGATGACCACTGCACCTATTCTTCAAGGCCCAAATTGGGCCCTTCCTTTCCATATACATTTTGATGCCTATCAAAAAGCGATAGGAGCACCTCTAGGCCAGATAGATGACAAGTTACCTTATGCCATTTACTTCACCAGTAAGAATTTGTCAAAAGCCGAATTGAACTACACAGTGACTGAAAATGAGCTCTTAAATGTCGTGCATTCATTGAAAAAATTCAGGCATTACATTATAGGTTACCAAACATTTGTACATACTGACCATGCTGCAATTAAATACTTGATTAATAAACCTAATGTAAATGCCTATATTATTAGATGGTTACTTTTATTACAACAGTTTGATATAACTATTATTGATAATCCTTGCAAGGAGAAAGTTGTTGTAGATTTTTTATCCAGATTGACTTTGCCTGCAGGGGAGGAAGGAATGGTTGATGATCAGTTACTGGATGAACAATTATTCACCATTTCAGTGTTATCTCCATGGTTTGATGACATAGAAAATTACTTGGTGTTCGCACAGTTTCCTCCAAATTTGTCCTACAAAGAAAAAAGCAAGATTGTGAGGAAGAGCACCCCATTCACTTGGATTAGGGGTAACCTCTTAAAACTAGGCTTGCATCAAATTCTGAGAAGATGTGTCAGGGAGGAGGAAGTCTTTGACATCCTTCTGACCTGTCATGATGGGCCTTGTGGAGGTCACTTTGCAGTCAAGAGGACATGATTCAAGGTGCTACAAGCTGATTATTACTGGCCCACTCTTCACCAAGATGTGAGGAGGTATACTAGTCAGTGTGATCAATGCCAAAAGATGGGGAAACCTACCCCAAGGGATGAAATTCCTCTGCAACCTCAAGTTACTTTCGAGCCATTTGACAAGTAGGGCATGGATTTCATTGGACCCATTGACCCTCCATCTAGGAAAAAGCAGTACATCATAGTGTGCAATGACTATTTAACCAAGTGGATTGAAGCCAAGGCCATCAAAGCAGCAAAAGAAGAGAAAGTGGCTGAGTTCTTAAGGGGAAATGTATTTTACAAGTTTGGGTACCCTAGAGAACTGGTCACTAATCAAGGTCATCAGTTTACATCTCACATGATTCAAAATTTGTTAAGCCAACACAAGATCAAGCATAGATCATCCACTCCTTACCACCCATGAGCTAATGGGCAAGTGGAGGTAACCAACAGAGTGCTGGAAGAAATTCTGACCAAGGTGATTAGCAGCAGTAGAAAGGACTAGGTAAATAGGTTAGTTGAGACCACTTGGGCCTACAATACCACCTGGAAGACCACCACTGGATTCACTCCTTATGAGCTGGTCTATGGGAAGAAGGCCCTGATGTCCATTGAATTTGAATATAACACCTTAAGAATGGAAGCACAACTAGATCTAGATCTCACTAGGGTGCAACAAAAGAGATTGCTCCAGCTGAATGGGTTAGATAAGTTTAGAATGTAGGCCCTCCTACACACATAGGTGACTCAAGTTCAAAGGAAGATCTGGCATGACAAGAACATAAAGCACAAATGGTTTCAAGAAGGTGATTGGGCTTTGTTGTATGATTCCAGATACAAGAATTTTAAAGGCAAGTTAAGGACTAGATGGTTAGGGCCTTATGTCATAGAAAAATGTCATGATAATGGTTTAGTGTAGATAAGAACCATTGATATAGAAGCTATTCCTTTACTTGTCTATGGGTATAGATTTAAGGTCTACAAGAAGCCATTGTCAAAGAAAGAATTCATCAATGGCACCAGCAAGACAATGATGGTGGTGGGGCAAGTCTCAACTTCCACCCCATCAAGTCCCTAAAAAAAGAAAAAAGAAAAAAGAAAAATAAAGAGACTCAGGTGAAAACCTCCATGAGGCACCTTAGTCCCACTGTTGGGTTGAAAACCTCTTGAGGCGGCCTAATCGTGTTGAAAAAAAGAGAAAAAATAAAAAGATCTCTGGGTGAAAACCTCTTTTGAAGCACCCAGAGCAAGAAGCTAGGATGAAAATATCTTGGAGGCACACTAGTTGTTTATATATATATATAGAAAGAGAGAAAAGGAAAAACTTTGAAAATGTTGTTTGCAGGTTAGCAGGAGAAGGATCAGAGCAATAAGAGAGGAGCAAAAGGAGCTATACACTCCATATTTTCATTCCTCCATCCCATATTCTTCATTATCCCATCAATCCCTCTATTTATGAACTCCTCCAACTCAGTTTACACGGGCCCTGTTTTTTCCACAGGATTCCCTGAAAACCTACAGGAAGATCCTATAGGAATTATAGTGGCATGGGAATCCCAAGAAAAGAGACCCTAGAGCAAGGGGATGACCAGCCCGTGTAAAAAAAATTAAAAAAATTACTTAACTAGTTCACCACCATGCCTCTCACCATCATGATTACCCCTCCATTCATCCAATAAGTGAGTTCCAAAAAAAAAAAAAAAAAAAAAAAAAATAGAAGGTGAGAAAAGAGGAAAAGGCGACAATACCTAAAGTCTATACGTCTCACCTACCAATCACTACACCCCTTCTCTACCAATGATAACAATCCTCATGCTCCAGAAGTGAAAAAACAATGAAAAGTTTAGGGGATAGGCAGCTCCAGGACATCCTATAGGTTTCCCGTAGGAGACCCTATAGCAGCATATCCCACAAAATGAAATTTCACAGGTGTATAAATTACCACTGTAGATCACCTGATAATGCAATGTACTAAAGCAATATACTAGATCTACTTCTACAAATAAACTTGCGGAAGCTTAATCAATTTGAGCACGATCAATTTAGAACACATATAACTAAGAATGAAAATCAATCACACATAACACAAAACAATAATCTAGGGAAAGCCTCAGCTAAAAACCCTGCTATCTGTATTATCAAACAAGTGGAAATATATCAAAGATTACACAAAGCTTTAGCTCACAAGCTATCAAGCTCTCAGTACAATCCCTCACTACTGCTCATAGACAGTCAAAAGCTCTCACAACCTTCTCCTCTGCCCTCCAAGCCTCCTATTTCCTTGCGCAGTTTCTCTTGGGGTCCAGAAGCTGCCACCTGTGTGAATTACCTCTCACACACTCTCTGACCTCTAATCTAACTGCGTAGTCCTGAAGGAGATAATTCCTTCTGCATGGATGAGTTTCCTATATAGGAAAAATCCTCCAACTGATTGTACAATGTCCCATCATCTAATCTCAACTGGGTCTCTGACTAGACTGACATGCATGAGTTATTTATGAGAGAATATTCAGTTATTTGAAGTACACTAGTTACATGCATACATGCATTAACTAACTAAACTCACAATTAGTTCCTCCAACTGTTCGAACTAATCTAACTAGACTTAACTCAGTTAATTGAGCTAACTAATTTCAACTCAAAATTACAACTCAACCTTATCTACTTAGTTGATGGATAACTTCCTCAATCAAAGGGATAACTGTTGCATGTCTCCACATAGACTTCATGTTTGATTTTCTCCAACTAATTAACTCAAAATGAATTAAGCAATTATTTTTCAAACAGCTGCTAAGATCAAATTCGAATTTTAATTCTCAATTTTAGTTCACAGACTAACTAAAATTGGAATGTATCCTGAAATTCTATTTATAGCAATGCTATTTTTAGCATTTCTATTTTATCATTCCTTGTTGCTATGTCCAACACTGGTACCTGAGATGTTATTTATAGCATTTCTTGTTGTTATTTTCAACACTCCCTCTCAACAAGAAAGGCATTCAACCCGAACCTGATTGTTGAGCCTCAAAACTACTCTTTCCCTAACAACTCTTCTCATCCCTTTTCTTTGTTTTTCCATGAAGAAAATGCATTCTTATCATCAACGACCCAGTATATATTGCCTTAAGGAGGACATTTAGTGATTTACATGTTATGATTTTATGTTTTGTTGTTGGAATAAGTTTTTTCATATTAGCTAGGAACATAGTCTATTTTGCAGTTAATTGACTATTCCGTAGCTACCTCCATGCTTTAACAGGTTCTAAGTGTCAGAAGGAGAAACTAACTACATGAGCAGCTTGGAAATCATCATGACATGGACTGTGTCCTATTCACCTAACCCAAGTCGACAAGGAAGATGGTACACGACTACGGTCAATGGAGAAGTCAAACGTAGAGACCGAAGGTAACAAGACTCTGTTTCGTGGATAACCAACATGTTTCACAATGATGGGAAGCGTTATCCGAAACAACTTCCTGAACCCATGGACTCCAATAGCCATCTGTGCAACCGAATCCAACAACCACCATCTTGGATTTATGTCTCCGGCAACCGAGGAAGAAAATTTCGTGTGACTGTCTTCTACGTGTTTTTGGCTGTAGCTTATTTTTCTCCACAAATAGTTGCATGATTTTCTTATAAATACCTGTGTAAAGAACTCGGAAGGAGTTCGAATTTCCTCATGTATTAAGCTCAGACTTACTGTTCTGTAATTTTGAAACTCATTTTCCTGTTTTTAATATGAAGATTGCATGTTTTATGGATATATGAAAGAGTTTCTTAGAGATTGATTGAGCACTCATAACCTGATCAGTTGTAGAGGGCCCCTACGCTGAATGAGGTTTTATTTCATTTTGTTTTGTCTTTTCTAGTTAGACTGTAAATTCATTATTTCCTCCCACAGTCTTCATAATCATTTTCGTACTAACCTTGTTTATAATGCAATTTTTATCATTTCCTTACTAATGCAGAATATCTTCCTTTTTGTTTAACTTCTTTCTAGTTCTTATTAGTAGTTAGAAGTTGAAATTCAGTAGTGTAATTTGGTTTGTTTCATTTACAGTTTTACTAGTCTTTAAATTTTCAAATAGACTGATCAGTGCCATTACTGTTCTTGCCATTTTATGACTAGTTCCTTGACTCATGGTGTACATGAATGTTTCTGAAAATCCCTTCTAGTTGATAACTCATCTTAAACTAAGTGGTTGAATACTTCATTCATGCAATGAGTCTTTTTTGCATTCCTGTTACAGGGAAAAGTGTCTATGCAGAACTGCTTATCCCACTAAGGTGTGGTAGCTACCTTAGAAACAAACAAAGTAAAGCTACTCTCGTTTTTCCTTTATGAAATATAGATGAGAGAAGAACAAAGGAGACCAACCTCTGTCTTGCGCTTATCTCCTAGTTTGATTCCTCTCTCTCCTGATAGTCCTTCGTTACTTGCTTCCTTCTACGCCCAGCTTCACAGAGTACCTGTAGGATCAAAGTAGCATAACACTATACAAGAACATGGATCTATAATCATAAACAATCTAGGATCAGATGTAAATTGACCATACAAATGCATAAAACATGAATGACACAAGAGTATGGAGGAAAACTTGAATAGCTTTTATTGATAATCAAGAAAGAGCCAAGGGAGTTACAACCTGTTTTTCTGACCCAGCATCATCCTCTCAGCAAGTAAGCCCTTCTTCACCTCATACAAAGCTTAGATCACCCAACACTATGATGTTGTCTCAAGAAACCAACAGCAATTCCTTACACGATGCAAAATTCCAGCCTCTGGATCTCTGGGATGAGGGATCCATATATAGATATCTATAAGGGAGATGAGTCAGCTTTTGATTTGATTAGTGTCTTCCCTTTGATAGTTCTTGCTTCCACTTGGAGATTGATGATCTCTTACTCATCCTTGGTCGAATTCAGAGAGGCAAGTGTCACAGGAGAAGTTTCTGGAAGATTCCATGCCACTCCACCTCGCAGATTGACACTGCCATTTGTCACTTCTCGCCCATTGCACCCCATAGAAGGGCTTTTTGAAATGCAACACACCCACAGAGTGTACTCAGGTGAGATGCAACACACTTTGCCTATGGAGCAGCTGAAATGATCCTGTTTTGACCAGTTTTGAGCAGTTTTTCATGGAGAACTTCTGGGAGAAGCTGTAATCAGTTGACTTTGTTCCTTTAGGGGTTAGAACAACACTTTTAGGGACTTACGAGCCCTTGGTTTATGGACATTTTATGCTTGGGGTTGCAGTGCCCAAAAATGTCTATAACAGTTGCCCCCTAAAGCATGAGGTCGTTAATCTTTTGATGTTGGGTGAAATGCTTTATTATGAGGATCCAAAGTTCTTTCAAGCTGGGAGGAGACCTGTAATAAGATACAATACAATACATTATCTTCATAATATTTTCATGATCTAGCTGAGGCGGGCATTCCCATGCTCAGCTTTATAAATTCATTTTCATGTACATAGGACAGACAATCGTCTGAGTGTAGACTGATGATTCTGGTAGAGTCATCATCCCTTTGATTGGATGATTATCTGTGCAGCAATGATGTACATTTGATGTCTTTATTTCCCTGAATATATATCGCAGCCCGGATGGATGAAACTAGATCCGGGGTCTTCAATCTCATTCGATCTTCACTCGAAGTACAAGTCTATCCATGTGAGAGATGTTCTGGAGTCAAACATGGAAAGACATCACCTGATTACCAACCAATGATGTAAGTTGTTAACAGGTGTGAGAGGAATCACCGATAATGATAATGACCCTCAAGGTACTGCAGTACAATTCACGTGGTGTGAATAAAGGACTTGGCGTTGAACACCACACAAAATCTTTCGGTCGAAGGTCATTGATGTAAACCTGTCACCGGAAGTGAGAAACTTGCCATTGAGGCATGCAAGCTTCAAAGTACTAAACGGGGTGTTCCTAGATCGACTTCTTGGATAATGAGCTGATGTCGACAAGAAGCGATTCGTCATAGGAGGGCCTTAATGAATCCCACATCAATGACACGGAACGGAGAAAATGATTTTAATGGAGGTGAAAACGATCTGGTGATATAAGGTTCAGGGTGGCGGTCATGAAAGAATGGAGTGTAAATGTATTGTAGTGGGTGAGACACAGTTGAATTCTCTGAATGACTTCTCTTGAACATATCGGCGAAACTGGCGTGATGGATTGGTAGCATTAACCCCAAATGTGGATGGTGTGATGGGACCATGGTGATGTGACCAGTGAATGAAACAACCCAACCTGACTTGGATGCGGAGTGAAAGTGTCATGTTCAAGAGCGACTTGCTACCAACAAAGTTTCTTCAAGTTTTCTTCCCAATTTTTCCCCAGTCATTGCTGACCAGTACCTCTTTATTTTTGTCAAGCTTGAGGAGGATAACATATGCTTGTTCTATAATTTGCCCTTCGGGCAAACCCATCGCTATGTTTTAACGAGCCTAGCGATAGTGAAACTCGTTCTTATCTGCTATGGACAAGTTTGTCGCTATTAGGTTTTAACGAGTTTACCGACAAAGATAACTCGGTCCTTTTCATTTTTAGAGAGTCTGAAAGGGACGTAAAGGAAACTCCAAAATTCCTTTTTCGTCATCTAATCCCCTAAGTCCGAAAAAGTATAAAACAATACAGAAGGGATGAATTTTCGATACTTTTAACGAGCCGAATAAAACAAGCGCTCGATCTTTTTGTGTAATAATCCCTCAGGTCCAAAAAGATTAAAATCTAAAAGAGGGATAGCACTTTCGGTCCCTTTAATGAGCTGGAGAGGCCAATGGCTCGGAAATGTTTTCATATTTTATGAGTCAGTTGAAAAGAGCTTAAAGGAGACTCGTCTTTTGAGGAACGAGTGATCAAATTGGGTAGCAGCTGATTCCAGGTAAGGTTTGGAATTTTCCAATCACGACAGTGTTACAAGGATGGCTAATAGGATCACTCTTCGCAGCTGTTCCTCAAAAGGGGTAAACAATCAAATGGAGGTGAATGATCGGCCAATACAGAGTGGAGGTGATGATGAGAACACGACCAAGGCTTTAAAGGCTGAAGTACTACATTCACGATGGTTATTTACTGGGAAATAGTTCATTTTTTAATGAGCTTAAACGCGGGGAGAAACATTTGCTCATGACTTATGTTTATTTTTTAACGAGCTTGAACTATGTGCTAAAACTACTCGATCCAGTCATATAATAGGGATGTCTCATCTAAGATGCCATTTTTTAGAAGCTTAAACCTCGCTCCTGATCCTTTCTTTATGCAAGTTAGGAAACGACCAATCCTACGAGTTTAAAGGGTTAGAGGACCTACAAATTTAAAAAATAAATGGTCGCTCTTCGCTTGCACGCCAAAAGGTTTGCATGCCCCCAGGTATAAAATAAAGCTTCAAGGTCACCTTTCATTCTACCGACAAAACATTTGTTTTATCAGGAAAGGTCTACCTCTTTCAGGTTACCAAATATTGTTCTATTCACACCGCAAACAAAACACTTCTTCAGCGATGTCTACCGAAATAGACAAAGACGAGACAATCCACTCACATAAATTTGACGAGGGAATATTATTCCAGTCTAACCCCCTTTTCCAATCACGGACGGGCGTACAGACTAGTCATATATCTCTCGCGGAAACCTACCCTATACCCGAAGTTTTCCTGCCGAAGCAGACCAGGGTGCATGCCCCCTGGGTTTCAGTCATGTCCCCCGAATCACTCGCACTTATCAGGTGGACGGACTGGAGATTGATGAGACATTCCTTGTGTGAAAAGACCATTTAGGGATGGTATATGACTATTTGCCATGCGTGATCCGGGAAATGAAAGTTGGTCTACATGCTTGACCACTCTTCCTTCGTGCAGAAAACACATTACTCTAAAGAGTGATGAGACAATGGCTCCCATGCAATAAATATAGTCTCGTCCAAGGAGTAGATTATAATCCAGGGGTCCTTGGACTACCATTACGTTCATATGAACGGTTTTCCCTCTCAATGTTATGGGCACATTGGGAAGGATCCCTAACGGTCGACTGGTTCCTTTGTCAAAGCCTGTTAGATTTCTCATCTCAGGAAAAAGCGATGGCGAACCAAACGCTTTCCAAGCAGTTGAGGAAAGGATACTCACAGAAGCCCCTTCATCTATGATGGTACCAGCCATAACCATTCTATATATTTGAGCAATAATTCAGAATGGTACACTGGCCGGTAAACGGGGTCTGCCTAGTTGATTCCAGTCGAAGGAAACAACTAAGTTGCTTGGAGGTGGGACCAAATAGACGGCCGGGTACGACTCTGACGAACTTCCTTCCTGCGGTAAAGGAATGGGTAAATTTCCCCCATGTTCATCGGAGTCTGTGCTTACGAAAAGAATTTGGACGGTGTCATCCTTATTCTCTTCTGTGACTGTATCATCTGAAGATGGAACCTCTTAAGGCAAGACCGGGTCAACTGCCGCCTCGACCTTTTGACTTTCGTCTGGTATGGGTTCAGATGGTTGGTCTTCAATGATAGACGCTTCGGTTGACCACCTGGGCGGGTCAGTCGGGTTTTCAACTAGTGACGGACTCGGCAAGAGTTTTTTATATCTAGGAGGAAGTCGTAACGGTGAAACCAGACGATCGTCCAAAACTTTTTTAGCCTCGTCTAAGAAGGGACAACGTTGGATGGCATGATCGCCTTCGCACAGTTTACAAGGAAATCTATATTTTCCTTTTTGTCCTGAGGCTTCACTTTCACTAGTCGACGGTGTGTTTTCAACATAATCATCAGAGGTTGACAACACCGGGTTGTGCAAACGAGGAGACCAGTCCCTTAAGATCCGAGGGATGCAGGGACAATCTCAATGATAGTGGTCTCCTTTGTAAATGACACATGGCGACTTAGGCCTGGTCGGTGCAGTGTGTGGATTTTCGCTAGACGACGCTTGGTTGCCCCCTTTTGCTTTTGGCTCCTTCTTCTTCTTCTCTTTCTTCTTCTTTTCCTTCTTCTTCTCAGGTACTTGATTTTTGGCTTTACCAGCCCCATCAAGCAAAGAGGAAGGAGGAGAGGTAGAATTGGAGGAAGTAGAAGGTTGGTGGGTAACTCTGGATTCGTCTAGTTGTTGACTCGATTGTTCAGGAATTGCGGTGTTCTGAACGACAGCGGTTGAGAAGAGCCATACAGGCAAGCCGATTGTCAATCCTGGAAGTGACAATGTGGCCATATGGGGCACACCAACATCTCCCCAAGAGGAGAAGGGACTAGGATTTCCTCTAAGGGGAATTCCTTGGTTGGTGGATTCCATTTTCTCAACCTAAGATCAACGTAGGAAAGAGTGATGATTATTCCGTTTAAAATAAATTTTAGACGCTTTGACACAACTCGTTTTTTCAATTTTTAAGAGTCGAGAAAAAACAAAAGATGACTCTAGTCGCCTTCGATTTTTAATGAGCCTGAAGTGACAAGTGCTTAGATGGACCTTTTCCGTTAAGGAGTCTGAAAAGGAACGAAAGGGACTGCTCTGGAAATCTAGGCAGAGGGATTACCAAACCAATCGCAAAACTGTAGAATACTTTGTGCGGTATGGCAGTCAATCTTCCCGAATGCTGTGTTCAGTGCATTGCGATCGATAGGGCGGCAGACACGGCTTCCTATGGATAAAGGATTAAGCCTATTGTGGTCTCCCAAAATATACTCGACGGTACGTGGGAGCACAAGTCCGTACTGGCACTTATCATCTCAAAGTGGAGGAATCACCCAACCATCAGTGAGAAGAACAGTTACCAGGCTTTACAACGCTGGAATATGTCTCTAACCTAGACTTCTAGATGTTGTGCGTTAGGTCCCAAAGTGTTGTTAGATTCATTAAATTTATTATATAGTTGATCTTGCTTAAGAAATTTGCCTTTTAGGTTCACCGCGAGATGTAGATGTACAATTCCTAAAATTCAATCTAAGATGATAAACAGTGTTTTATCCTCTTTGTGCAATGAAAATCCTAGCTACTAAGGAAAGAGAGACAGTATTCTTTCACAAAGAGCAAAGAGCACACACTATATGCACTGTCCTAAATCAAACCAATCAAACAGTCTAAATGCAAATGCACATGCATGTATTTGTTTTCGGCTTTCTTAGTATGTGAATGATAAAAAGAAAGCTAATGCGCAAATCTGAATTACTTTTCAAGCGACAATTACTAACAAGTTTCTTTTTCAAAATAAAAAATGAAGACAATCACAACACTTTACGATTCGGAAATGAATACTTGCTTTTGACACTAGAAAAACTACAAATTCAGACCAAATACAATAGCAACAGGGTAATCGACTATCAAGAGCAACAAAACTCTCTCCTATGACTGAAAACGACACTTTCGACACTTTCAAATCAAGGAACGACAGTACAATTACGTTACTTTTTGCAAAGGAGAACTGAAAATGACTCAACAAATACACAAAAAACATTTACAGTTCTTTTGCACAATGGAGGCGGAATATCAGCAAGGAAAGGGTTTCAAACAGAGATATACTGATTACAAATAGCAAAACTCATGAATAGAACTGAAAAGAATAAACACAGAAACCAAAACTGAGGAACAATGCCTAGTCTGATCAGCGCACCTGTAACACAGTGAACTTGAAATACAACGCACCTACTACAATCGGGAAGTGTGCTGAATTTCAGATTCACAAAACAGAGCCTACGCTGAGCCAGAGACAAGACTTTGCTTGGGTTCTGGGTCATAGTTTGCAGTTCAGTTCAGGGGTTTTGGCCGAGCAAATGGTAATTAGTAAACCAACAATCAGGGGTAGATCTAAGGAGGTTACTAGAGCTACCACTAGGGCAATCAGAGAGTCTGTAAATCATTTGTTTAATTCATAAACAAATCCTGGAGATTGACTGAAGCGGCATTTATCTACTTTGCATTTGCATAGCAAATTCAGTTCAAAAGCTACCTGGCTCGACTTCAGGCTCTGTCTGTAAGTTTATAAAATAAACAACAAGGAAGATAAACAAACAACCTAGTCACTCCCCAGTGGAGTCGCCATTTTGTTACAGGGAAAAGTGTCTATGCAGAACTGCTTATCCCACTAAGGTGTGGTAGCTACCTTAGAAACAAACAAAGTAAAGCTACTTTCGTTTTTCCTTTATGAAATATAGATGAGAGAAGAACAAAGGAGACCAACCTCTGTCTTACGCTTATCTCCTAGTTTGATTCCTCTCTCTCCTGATAGTCCTTCGCTACTTGCTTCCTTGTACGCCCAGCTTCACAGAGTACCTGTAGGATCAAAGTAGCATAACACTATACAAGAACATGGATCTATAATCATAAACAATCTAGGATCAGATGTAAATTGACCATACAAATGCATAAAACATGAATGACACAAGAGTATGGAGGAAAACTTGAATAACTTTTATTGATAATCAAGAAAGAGCCAAGGGAGTTACAACCAGTTGTTCTAACCCAACATCATCCTCTCAGAAAGTAAGCCCTTCTTCACCTCATACAAAGCTTAGATCACCCAACACTATGATGTTGTCTCAAGAAACCAACAGCAATTCCTTACATGATGCAAAATTCAATCCTCTGGATCTCTGGGATGAGGGATCCATATATAGATATCTGTAAGGGAGATGAGTCAGCTTGTGATTTGATTAGTGCCTTCCCTCTGATAGTTCTTGCTTCCACTTGGAGATTTATGATCTCTTACTCATCCTTGGTCGAATTTAGAGAGGCAAGTGTCACAGGAGAAGTTTCTGGAAGATTCCATGCCTCTCCACCTCGCGGATTGACACTACCATTTGTCACTTCTCGCCCATCGCACCCCATAGAAGGGCTTTTTGAAATGCAATGCACCCACAGAGTGTACTCAGGTGAGATGCAACGCACTTTGCCTATGGAGCAGCTGAAATGATCCTATTTTGACCAGTTCTGAGTAGTTTTTCATGGAGAACTTCTGGGAGAAGCTGTAATCAGTTGACTTTGTTCCTTTAGGGGTTAGAACAACACTTTTAGGGACTTAAGAGCCCTTGGTTTATGGACATTTTATGCTTGGGGTTGCAGTGCCCAAAAATGTCTATAACAATTCCTACATTTATCTTCTCTTAGAATAAAGAAGTACAAAATTCCTTAAATGTCATCACAAGGAGATTTTTTATCCCAAAATTGAGAGGCAGGGTAAGTAAGTATTTCATTTACTTTTGTTTCTATAATTGATTAGACAGTAGTTGCAATTTCACTTTTAGTTTTTAGTTCATGATTTGGAAATAATGATAAGAACAGGAATTGAAACTCTATTTTCATTTCTTGATTAAACTTTGCTTCCAAATCTTCCTTAAGCTCTTTTAGTTCTTATTTTTTTAGATACTTAGCAGTCTTTACAGAAGTTAGATTTAAGATTTTTATAGTTACATTGTAAATCATTAGGGATTAAAAGACCAAAAACCCCCAAAACAACATAAAACACAAAAACAACAAAGTAAGAAGGGTCATCTAGCACAAACAGTGCACTACACTTTATCAGTTTCCGATACCCAAATTGATAATTTATGTAGAGCAATTTAGGACACTAAATTGACCAAAATTTTGGCACCGTTGCCAAGGAAGTGTAACTAGGTAGCCTTATCTCTTAGATTCAAAAAAAAAATGACATGCATAGAGAAAGAGACTCTAGGGGTAGATTTATAGCTAGGGGTAGAAGTTCAATTCCTACAAATCCACCTACTCCACCAAGAACAAGATAGGACACACCTCCATCCCAAACTCATACTCCCAGCCATAGGAATCCTGGAATTCCAAGGGCAGAAATCCAATCAATAGAATCTCCTACCTCATCTACTAAGGCAGTCTTAGGAGAGAAAAATTTTAAATCTCCAACAATAGGAAGAGTCTTTTTCACCTCCACAGGAGAGCACATTGTAATTGAAGAATTAGGAACACCTGGTGAGAAAGAAGAAGTAGAACCTCTCTCCCATATTCCATTAATAGAAGAACCAGAGGAGGAGGAAGTAACCTTGCAGGTTGAACCCTATACTAAATCTGAAGAAACTATAATGGTAGAAGAAGAACAAGATGGATAATTCTCACTGTTTGGAGGAGGGGATAGAGGGAGAGGTAGAGGAAATGATGGAGGAGGTAGAGGAAATAATGGAGGAGGCAAAGGAAATAGGAAAATAGATAATTCTTTTGGAATCCTTATAGTGGAAGAGGAAACAAATGCCACAATGAAAAAAATCTCACCTTCTGTCCTCCCTAACTTCCATGGGTTGAGAAGTGAGGATCCTATAACATTCTTATTTGCATTTGAAGTCTTATGCAGAACCTATGATTATCTATAGGACTCAAAAACTGAAATTGTTTCCTTCAACATTGAAAGGAGCTGCTTTGAAATGGTTTATGGGGTTAGTTACTCAGTCCATTAGAAATTGGAATGACATGAAAAAAACGTTTTTGGATAGATACTTGGATTATTGCATGCCTACCAATCACAAAGATGAGGTGTTCAAAATGATGCAAAGAGAGGATGAAAACTTAGAAGATTTGATTGAGAGGTTCAACTATAATTTGAAAAGAGCAAAAATGAATTATTTAGAAGAAGAAATCTCGAAAGCTCTTTTATTAAAGGCCATTAGAGATGAGTGGATAGATATCCTTAACATGATAGGGAAGGGAGATATTTCTCAACTTCCATTGAATGATATAGGAGAATTGTGTGTTCATCTCTCAAGAGGGAAATCTAAAATAGGGAAAGGCCCAAGAGATCCTTGTTAGAGTAAACAAATATGTAACAGGATCTGTAAGTAGGGCAGAAATTGGTAATATGCTTGATGAATTTAAAACTGACATTCTAGGGAGCCTTAGTGAGCAACTAGACACCCTTAAAATTCAAAACAATCAGAAAACAAAGGCTGATTCTCTAGCCATCTTTTGTCCAAAATGCAGAAAAAACATGCTCTAAGAGAATGCCCTTTAGATGAAAAAATTGTAGAAACTTGTATGATTTGTTAAAAAAGTCATGAGACCAAGGGTTTTCCCTCAATCCCAGGTCTTAAGGCTGTCTTTCAATAGGAAACAGTCCCAAATTATGAAGAACCTCTTTGTTTTGTTGCTAGAAGACCTTGGCAGGGGCCACAAAATCAGGGATTTAACAATCAAATGTATCTTCAGCCCCCACCAAACTGGAATCCTTGGCAGAAACCTTGGCCTCAACCTCAATCTCAGTTTCAATCTCAACCATGGGCACAAGGAGTACAAAATATTTATGGGATATTTTCTCAATATTATCAATATCCTCCATCTTATCAAAGTTATCCTCCCCCACACGTTTAGCAACAAAATCAGTAGCCACAACTTCAAAATCAGAAACCTCAACTTTCATTGCCATTTCCACAACAACCTCCACAACAAAGCCAAAATCCTCAGCTCTTGCTGCCATTCGAGTAGAAACCAAATCAGCTACCTACCCAACCATTACCAAACCCAAACAATAAAATCCCTCAGAATGCTTACATGGTAGAAGGACAACAATTTTCAACTTATATGATTACTCCTCTAGATATTAATGATGTTCAACTAAGATCTGGAAGGATATTAGAAAAGGAAAGACCTTCTATAGTTATTCAAGAACAAGACACTTCTGAGGAATATTCTCTAAAAGTCAATAAAAGTTTTGAGAAAACATCTCTCCAAAACCAAAACATTGAAAAAGGAAAACAAAAAGAACGAGTGAACACAACTCCTATTATTGAGCAACCAGCATCTACTTCTACACCTCCTTTTTCTGAAAGACTACAAATCGATAGAGGGGTAGAAAAACAGATATTGTTGCTCAACTATGATTTCCTAGATGAATTGAAGAATGTTTGTATCAAAATTCCTTTTCTGCAAGCCATTAGAGAAATTCCTATTCTAGCCAAAATAATAAAGTAGTTGAGCATAAAAAGACCAGGAAGAAAAGCAAAAGAAACAAAAAGAATTCACTTGGTAGAAAAAACAGCAGACATAATGATGGGAAAAATCGCCTTACAAACATATGTGGATCCAGGAAGTCCAATTGTTGAGACACATATAAATGGAATTAAAATTCCAAATATATTGATTGACTTAGGGGCAGGAATAAACATCATGAGTAGACAAACTATGGAGCAGCTTAAACTTCCTAATCTTCTTTACACACCTACTTTACTGCAACTTGCAGATAGATCAGTAATAAAACTAGATGGTGTATTAGAAGATGTTTCAGTATCCTTAGATTCTTGGGAATATCTTGTTGATTTCATGATCTTAACTCCCAAAAATAATCCACGAGGACACCCACTCATATTAGGAAGACCTTGGCTGGCCACAACTGATGCTTTTATTAGCTGTAGATCTGGTGACATGTACATTTCTGATGGTAATTCAACAAAGAAATTTACTCTGTACCCTCCAACAAAAGAAATCATAGAAATAGATGACAAGGAATGGATTGATGATGAAAATGATATTCAACCTCTCTTTACTATTTCAGAAATTAGTGAAGATAGTCAAATTTTGAATACATTGGAAAAGTTTCAAACATCTTTAGAATATGATCATGCACAATTTCAAGAAAAATCTAATATTGAATACTTGTCATCTAGGCAGATGTCTCTCTATTCTATGGAAGAGTTTGGTAGCTCTACAATTGAAATTTTCCCAAGTAGGACAATGAACATAAACAAAAACTTGGAGAAACTACAACAAGAAGAGCTAACCAAAACACTACAAAAACATTCTGCTACATTTGCATGGGAATATACCGACATGAAAGGATGAAAATGATATTCAGCCTCTCTTTACTATTTCATAAATTAGTGAAGATAGTCAAATTTTGAATATATTGGAAAATTTTGAAACATCTTCAGAATATGATCATACAGAATTTCAAGAAAAATCTAGTATTGAATACTTGTCATCCAGGTAGATGTCTCTCTATTCCATGGAAGAGTTTGGTAGCTCTATAATTGAAATTTTCCCAAGTAGGACATTGAACATAAACAAAAACTTGGAGAAACTACAACAAGAAGAGCTAACCAAAACACTACAAAAACATTCTGCTGCATTTGCATGGGAATATACCGACATGAAAGGCATTGATCCTAAGACTTGTATCCATCATAACTATATTGAGGAAAATAATAGACCTACTAGACAACCTCAGAAAAGGATGAATCCAAATCTTAGGGAGATTGTAAAAGAAGAGCTCCAAAAATTACTAAATGTAAACTTCATTTACCCAATATCAAATAGCCAATGGGTTTTTCCTTTGGTAATTGTGCCTAAAAAGAATGGTAAATGGAGGGTGTGCATTGATTACTAAGAATTTAATAAAGCAACCATTAAATATCATTTTCTTTCGCCCTTTATAGATCAAGTGTTAGATACATTAGCAGGTAAGAAGTATTTCTATTCTTGGATGGTTTTAGTGGTTATAATCAAATTCAAGTAGCACCTGAGGATCAGGATAAAACCACATTTACTTGTCCATGGGGAAATTTTGCCTACCAAGTACTTCCTTTTGGATTATGTAATGCACCTGCAACATTCCGAAGAGCAGTACTAGGAATTTTTTTTGATCTAATACATGATTGTGTAGAGGTATATATGGATGATTTTACAGTCTATGGAAACACATTTGAAGAAGATTTGGAAAATTTAGAAAAAATTCTTAGAATATGTAAATAAACAAACCTTTCACTAAGCCATGAAAAATGTTTTATGATGTTTACAGAAGGTATTGTTTTAGGACATCACATTTCGGGAGATGGGATTAAAGTTGACAAATATAAAGTTGAAGTCATCTCTAAATTATCAATTCCAAATTGCCAAAAGTATGTTAGAAGTTTTCTAGGATTTACAGGATAGTATAGAAGGTTTATAGAAAAATTCACTAAAATAGCATCTCCACTCTTCAAATTGCTTACAAAAGATTGTGAATTCAGTTGGAATCCTGATTGCCAACTAGCATTTGAAACTGTGAAAGCAAAAATTTCTAAAGCACCTATTTTAAGAGGTCCAAATTGGAAACTTCCTTTCCATATTTCCACAGATGCTTCAGATACAACTTTGCGAGCTGTATTGAGACAAAAAGATTTGATTCCTTATGCCATTTACTATACAAGTAAGAATTTGACTCCCACTAAGTTGAATTATACTGTGACTGAAAAGGAATTTTTAGCTGTTGCTCATGCAATTAACAAGTTCAGACATTATATAATAGGCTATGAAACCTTTGTTCATACAGATCACTCTGCAATTAGATATTTGATGAATAAACTTATTACTAATGGTAGAGTTACAAGATGGCTTTTACTTTTGCAAGAATTCAACATTACTGTGCTAGATAGACCTGGAAAATAGAACACAGTCGCTGATTTCTTGTCCAGGATTCAGAATATCAAAGAGGATTCTCCAGTTGAAGATAAGTTTCCTAATGAATATCTTTTTGCAGTAACTACTCAAACACCTTGGTTTACAGATGTTGCTAATTACTTGGTCACAGGGAAGTTAACTTCACATTTGTTTCCTAGAGAGAAAAGAAAAATTATTCAAGAAAGTGCAAGATATTCATGGATCACTAACGAATTGTATAAAACAAGGCTAGATCTTATGATTAGAAGATGTGTTAGGGAAGATGAAATGCCCGAGATTCTCAACGCATGTCATGATGAGCTGTGTGGTGGACACTTCATTGGCAAAAGGATAACCTATAAAATCCTTTCTTTAGGATATTATTGGCCATCCATCTTCAAGTATGCTAAAGACTATGTTAGAAGATGTGACAGTTGCGAAAGGGTAGGAAAACCTGCTCCCTCAAATGAAATTCCATTACAAACTCAGGGACTTATCGAACCCTTTGAAAAATGGGCTTTAGACTTTATTGAACAAATTAATCCTCTATCTAAACAAAAAAAGTATATATTGGTATGCACTGATTATGTCACCAAATGGGTAGAAGCCAAAGCATTACCTTTTTCTAACGAAAAATCTGTAGTTAATTTTCCTTTTGAAGACATCTTCACTCATTTTGGTGTTCCAAGAGAAATTGTGACAAATCAGGGATCTCAATTCACATCCAACATGGTGGAAAGACTTGTGGAGGAATACAAGATCAATCATAGGAAATCTACTCCCTATCATCCACAAGCAAATGGTCAAGTGGAGTCCACAAATAAAGTGATTTAAGGAATCCTCACCAAGACTGTGCATCTACATAGAAAATATTGGACAAAAAGGCTTCCTGAAGCCTTATGGGCCTATAAAACTACCTGGAGGAACACAACAGGTCATACACCCTATGAACTTGTTTATGGCAAACAAGTCCTGTTCCCTATAGAGTTCCAAATCAGAACCTTCAAGATAGCAGTACAATTGGGGTTGGATTTATCAGAAGCTCAAAAGCATAGACTGGAGCAATTAAATGAACTTGATGAAATTAGGCAAGAAGCAGTTCAAAGGACTGGTATAGTCCAACAACACAGGGCTAAATGGCATGATAAATATATCAAGGACAAGAGGTTTCAAGAGGGAGATTGGGCGCTGTTATTTGATTCAAAGTTTAAGGATTTTCAAGGGAAGTTTCAAACTCATTGGCTTGGGCCATATGAGATTGAAAAAGTCTTTAGTAATGGAGCAGTGAGGATCAGAACAATAGATGAAAGTCAAACTCCTCTTCTTGTGAATGGTCATAGATTAAAAATATATCAAAAACCAATTTCAAAGGAGGAGTTCATCAAGATCTTTTAGAAAAATTCTGAAATGAAGTTAGTGAAGAAAAATCCTTCTTCTCCACCAACTTAGTCTTTATTTTTCCTATCTAAAATAAATAAATAAATAAACTGTATAAGGTTGAAAACCAATCATTGATTGGCATGCTTATACAGAAAATACAGGGTGAAAATCAGAGGTTCCTGACACACTATATTTTCCATTTCTTTCTGTAATAAGTGGTGACAAAAAGCCAAAGTCACTCTATATTCTATAAAATTCATTATCTCATCTCACTTCACTTTGTTTTATTTTTACAGTTTCACTTCATTCCATTGCCATGTTTCACCAATAAATTTTCCTTTTTCAGTATTTCTTCCATCTCCATTTTCATTTATCATCTTGTCTTACATCTCACTTTATTTTCACTTACACATCCATTTCTATCTCATTCATTCATAAGCCATATTTTACTTTATGTTTCACGTTCTACAGCTGATTCTGTTCTGCAGCGAATCTGATTCTACAGCAACAATTTGTTTATAAGTTAAGGCACAAGTGTACAGTTCATAATAAAATCATGTATGCAGGGAATTGAAGAAAAATATATTTTGAAGACCAATCATGCCTAAAGTCCCTGTGGATCAACATCAAAATATTAACAAGCGAAAGGTAAAGGTTACAAAGGCAAATGCAAAAAGTTATTTCAAAAAGAAATTTGAAAACATAAGCTTGTATAATATGGATGATTACATGTCTCCTTAACCAACCATCATTTGATTTTACCGCAACGACGTATCCGCCATATCTTCCATCTTTAATGACAAATGGTCCCAATGATTCTCTCATAATCAATCTCCACTTCAAACTCCATAACTTGTACTCAAACGGTCCTCTACAACTACACATGTTAACGGTCAAGATGACGAGGTGACCTACCTATCTACGACTCTCTAAACCCTAACTGTCTATTTATTACATTCCAACTCTTAAGTTTTTCTCTCCTATTCACACAGCCATTTCATATACATAGTCATTTTGTTTCCATATCCACCATCATTCTGTTTCCATATACATACAGTTTTTCCATCCTCATATTTACACAGTCATTCCATTTCTATACACACAACACTCATTTTATAAACAGTGAGAGTAATTTTGAAAGATAACCGAGGACATGAAATATGGGGCTTCTTGTCAGAACTGAGCTCGTAGGAGTAAAATATATGGAGGGGTATCCGCAGCTTAAAGGGATTCTACAGAAGGCTAGATGGTTACGTTTTATTGAAAAATTTGACAGCTACCACAAGAAAATTACTAAATCTTTTGCAAGATCATTTGATGGCACAGAAGTGGAGATAGGGGATATCAAATTTGCAGTCGCAGAATCTTTCATAGCAGAAGCAACAGAGCTCCTTAGACTAGGAGAAAGATGGTTTAAAAACAAGGAATTTCATGATGAATATTGGAAGGTGATTCTTAAAAACCAAGGTATGGATGTTACAGTATTTAGAAAGGGGATTCCAATTTCAGCACTCAAGAACAAATGGAGTAACATGTTGTTAATATTGCAAAAATTCATAACATGTGAAGGAATATTTGGGTCTATGTATGTTTACCATACACGCTTGTTAATGAATTTTTTAGAGAATGGAACCATCAATCATTCCTTTTTCCTTCTCGATAGTCTGAGAAGCATGGCAACAAATGTCCAAAAGAAACTTGAATCAATAGAAATAACTCTGTATCATCATGGATTAGTGAAGATTCTAGTTGAATTCCATTTGAGAAGTATAGGGGATACATGGGAAGATTTCTTGGTAAGAAATTTCTTCCAAGATGCTCTAGATTTATCTGAGGGAAGTCATGTTAAGAGAAGTAGAAGGATAAATATCAACATTAATATTCAAAGCTTCTCACAAAAAGATGATGCAGAGATAGCTCTTAAACTAGAAGTTAGGAAGCAGACTAAACAGAAGATAAAAAGGAAAGAAAGGGCTAAAGAAATCAATGAGGACATTCCTGAGCCTTCATCACCACAAGAAGATGAACATCTACTCTCTGAAAGACTAACCAAGATCAAAGAGCAAATCAAGAAAAATAAGGAGAAAGCAAAGAGGAAAAAGGACACAAAAGAAGAAACCATAAGCTTCCAAAACTTGAGGAGGAGCTCTAGACTCTGAGGTAAGGTGAAGAGGGTGAAATCAAAAGAGGCCTAGTTTATAAACTTAGAGGAATAAGCCCCAGTTCAGTCTCCTGATAGTATTCCATCTAAACACAATCCACAAGACTCTCCTCAACAAAATTTTAAAGGCAGCCCAAGTAGAGCTTCTCCTGGCATAGATCTAGTACAACAGCAAATCTATGACTATGTAGAGTCATTAGATAAAAAGAATACCTCGATAGATCTAGGAACTTCAACTAATCCAGAGCAGCCTATCACCCCACAAGAAACTCTAACTAGCTCTCTCAAAAAAGAAATCTTTGAGTTAGAAATTCTAAACAGACACATCCAAAAAGAAAATGAAACCTTGAGGAAACAGAACAAGCTGGATAGAGCTATTCATGACAACATAATGCTACACTTTGGATTATGCTACAAGAAAAACAAGAAGCTGAAAAGGAAAAATAAGAACTTGAGCAGAACACTTATTAACCTCAAATACAAACTTCTTATGAGGAAGCCAAGGATGGTAGTTAGTAAAAAGAAAAGTAAGAAGAGGAAGTTGGATGTGTTGGCAAAAGTGTCAGAACAAATGCAATAGGAAGAAGAAGTTCACAATCTTGATTGCATGCGGACATGCAATGGTTTTGCAGTGGGGGTATGTTGAGCCTCAAAACTACTCTTTCCCTAGCAACTCTTCTCATCCTTTTTCTTTGTTTTTCGATGAAGAAGATGCATTCTTATCATAAATGACCCAGTATATATTTCCCTAAGGAGGACATTTAGTGATTTACATGTTATGCTTTTATGTTTTGCTGTTTGAATAAGTTTTTTCATATTAGCTACAGAATGCAGCCTATTCTGCAGCTAATCGTTTATTCCGCAGCTACCTCCATACTTTAACAAGTTCCAGGTGTTAGAAGGATAAACTAACTATATGGGCAGCTTGGAAATCATCATGACATGGACCATGTCCTATTCACCTAGCCCAGGTCGACAAGGAAGATGGTACAAGACTACGGTCAATAGAGAAGTCAAACGTAGAGACCGAAGGTAATAGGACTCTTTTCATGGATAACGAACACGTTTCACAGTGATGAGAAGCATTATCTGAAACAAATTCCTAAACACATGGACTCCAACAGCCATCTGTGCAACCGAATCCAATAGCCACCATCTTGGATTTATGTCTCCAACAGACGAGGAAGAAAATTTCGTGTGCCTGTCTTCTATGTGTTTTTCGCTGTAGCTTATTTTTCTCCACAAACAGTTGCATGATTTTCTTATAAATACCTATGTAAAGAACTCAGAAGGAGTTTGAATTTCCTCATATATTAAGCTCAGACTTATTGTTCTGTAATTTTGAAACTCATTTTCCTGTTTTTAATATGAATACCACATGTTTTATGGATATATGAAAGAGTTTCTTGGAGATCGATTGAGAACTCATAGCCTGATCAGTTGCAGAGGCCACTACGCTGAATGAGGTTTTATTTCATTTTGTTTTGTCTTTTCTAGTTAGACTGTAAATTCATTATTTCCTCCCACATTGTTCATAATCATTTTTGTACTAACCTTTTTTATAATGCAATTTTTATCATTTCATTACTAATGAAGAATAGCTTCTTTTAGCGCAAAATAGCTTCCTTTTTGTTTAACTTCTTTCTAGTTTTTATCAGTAGTTAGAAGTTGAAATTCAGTAGTTTAATTTGGTTTGTTTCATTTATTGTTTTACTATACTTATTTTCAAATAGACTGATCAGTTCCATTACTGTTCTCACCATTTTATTACTAGTTTCTTGACTCATGGTGTAGATGAATGTTTTTGAAAATCCCTTCTAGTTGATAACTCATCTTAAACTAAGTGGTTGAATACTTCATTAATGCAATGAGTCTTTTCTGCATTCTTGCATTTATCTTCTCTTAGAATAATGAAGTACCGAATTCCTTAAATGTCATCACAAGGAGATTTTTCTCTCAAAATTGAGAGGCAGGGTAACTAAGTATTTCATTTAGTTTTATTTTTGTAATTGATTAGACAGTAGTTGCAATTTCACTTTTAGTTTTTAGTTCATGATTTGGAAATAATGATAAGAACAGGAATAGAAACTCCGTTTTCATTTCTTGATTAAACTTTGCCTCCAAATCTTCCTTATGCTCTTTTAGTTCTCATTTTTTTTAGATTCTTAGCAGTCTTTACAGAATTTAGATTTAAGATTTTTATAGTTACATTGTAAATCATTAGGGATTGAAGGACCAAAAACCCCCAAAACAACATAAAACGCAAAAACAACGAAGTAAGAAGGGTCATCTAGCACAAACAGTGCACTACACTTCATCAGTTTACGATACTCGGATTGATAATTTATGTAGAGCAATTTAGGACACTAAATTGACCAAACACCAATTCTGAACCTTTGGAATGTTCTGCACACAACACTTCTCCCTAATGTTGTTGCTCCAGCAACTCTGAAACAAAAAATATCCAAGTTAAATCAGAATGATGCCTCTGTCATCAAAGTCTCTGACTGTTATTGCCTCTGTCGACTGAAAACTCTGCACCTCTGTGCTCTTAAGTGTCTAACTACTCTAGCCTTTGTCACTTTGATCTCTGACTGCATCAATCACACTAATTCCTCCTATTGCATCTATGTTGTTGTTGGTCCTATCTCCCAGCATGCATCCACACTGCACCTCCTCTCATCGTGTTGCATCATGCCGCCCACTACTACACTGCAACTCAGTTATTGAGAAGTAAGTAACTGATCTCCCAACTGACCTCCATGTTGGGCTAGAAACACCCTTTGATGCTGAAGCTCCCTCTATCGCTCCATCTGCATCTATCTCTACCCACTCAACCAATCCTACTAATCCTCATTGGGGCTCTCGTAGCAAGGTCTAATCAAAGAGGTTGGGTACCTGAAGAATCCTGCCCCTATTTCAGCCTTCTTGGGATTGTCACTCCACATTGCCCCACCTCCTACCTAGAGGTATGGATGGATGTGATCCCTCTACCCACTTGGCTCGAAATTTCCCACTGGAGGTCTCTGCATGAGTGGATGCCTCCACTCAGTCTCCTCTTGACTTCTCCAGTTGTGGCTACTCCACAACCTCTTGAAGCTGCTTCACCAATTGTGGCTCCTCCATAATTTTATGAGACTTCTTCCGGAGCTTCATGTTGATAGGTAATGTACTCTCCCTCTCAACCACCAAGTCTCCAATAGTTTCCTTGCTTCTCAAGGCTTTACATGCATCTTGAACCTCAAAAGCATACAAGTTCTTGACTCGTGAACCGATCTGCTTCACCTGTCTCGTGGTGATGTGTCTAAGGAAAACCTTTTCCTTAATGAAGACTACATCATAGCCTTTGTCTTCCAGCATCATGATCGATACCAAGTTCTTCTTCAGTCTTGGCACATACTTCACATCTGTCAAGGTAATGCGAGCTCCATGCTCCCTCTTAAAAGAAACTGTTCCCACACTTGAAACACTATACTTTTCATCATTACCCATTGCTATGAGTATTGAAGGTCTTTCTCCTCCAAGGTACTAAACAAAATCTTATCGCTGGTCATGTGGAATGAGGCTCCACTGTAAAGAAACCAACGACAACCCATCATCAATGAAACCATGCATTCGATGAGGGTAAAATCCAATTTGAATTGAGAGGCCAATGCCTCACCTTTAGATCCTTTCGAGGATCCCTTCTTGGATTTATTCAATGGAAAATTCGTAGCATAATGGCCCACCTCATGACAATGAAAGCATCACACTTTAGATTTTTCAATCTTCTTCCTACCATGGGAAGAACTCGATTTAGGATGAGAATCCTTCTCCTTCCCCTTCTTTGCGTTACTCACTAATGTGCAATTTTCTTCATCCTCCTTGGATGAAGAACCATCTTTGGTGCTTCTTCTGATCTCCTCCTGCATCAGATCTGATCACAGTCATTCCCAATCTGGCAGTTCTCTCTTCTATTTACCGAGTCTTGGTAACTACGCTAGCTCTTAGGAAGACCGAGGAGATTAAGACTCACCATGTCATCATCAGTTACCATGATTCCTACACTTCCAAGCTCATCCCTACAGGTGGTGAGCTTTTTCAGATATGTAGAGATCATATCGCCCTTTTTACACTTGATTTTCTGAAGCTTGTCTTTCAGCACCAGCTTCCTATGATCGTTTTTGTTATTATATAGATCTTTCAATGTTTTCCACCTTGAAAATGATGTCTCCTTCTCACGGAGACTCGAGACTATGTGGTCTCGAACTCCCTCCAGAAGGATTCTCCTTGCTTTAGCCACACATTTCTTCTATTCTGCCAATTCTTGGGCATTAGCTACTGCTGGCTTGGGGACTTCTTGATTAATGAAGTCCTTTAGACCGTTGTCTTCTAATACTTCTTCCATGTGATCCTTCCAGGCTATATAATTCGAGCTGCCATCTAGGGCATACTCGAGTCTCAAACTGTTGAATGCCATTGGTGAAATTTTAGATGTGATAAGAATTCGATTTCTATAATCAGGAACTTCAAACTTCAAACTTCTCCCTTCTTCATGTACTATTCTCTACTTTGATCACCTTTGCTCTGATACCATTTAGAAATTCTCACTGTAGATCACCTGATAATGCAATGTACTAAAGAAATATACTAGATCTACTTCTACAAATAAACTTGCGGAAGCTTAATCAATTTGAGCACAATCAATTTAGAACACATATAACTGAGAATGAGAAATCAACCACACATAACACAGAAGAATAATTTGGGGAAAGCCTCAACTAAAAACCCTGCTATCTGTATTATCAAACAAGTGGAAATATATCAGAGATTACACAAAGCTTTAGCTCACAAGCTATCGAGCTCTCAGTACAATCCCTCACTGTTACTCCATTTGCTAGAAGTAAATGTTAGAAATTCAATTGAGTAAATTAAATAAATTCAGTTATAAGAACAAAGTTAAAAATTAGTTAGGTTAAAATAATATTAAAGAAGTTAATTAGTTGGGAAAGATACTAAAAAAAAAATATAAAAAGAATAAAATAATTACTAATATTAAGGAACATAAATAACCATTAAGAGAAGGTCAAAACACATTAAAAAAGGTAAGTAATTTAAATATTACTATGTGTATGAGTTAATATTTAAACAAATAATCATATTATTAGAAAATATTAATAATATTAAATAATAATAATAATAGATAAATAAATAACAATAATAATAATAAACAAATAAAAATTTATATATATGAACCATAATATATGGTTCGAAATGTTGACTCCAAAACAACGATGTGATTATTCCAAAATTCATTTTTGATAATGATTGAATTCATTTATTTTTATTTAACAACACTATGGGAGAAAGAAAGAGTGTTGAAATCATGGTGTAAGGGGGAATACATAGTAGAATTTCATGTTTCGTGATGAAGATGGGATATAGTAGAAGAGTGCAGCAATAAAAGGCCTAAAAATAAGATCAAGTCCACAAGATCAACTCTTAGGAAAAATATGCATGGTTGAAGATCATAGGAGAAGAGTGCATAGACTCAGGGGGAGTTACACAAAAATAGTAGAAGGCATTATTCATTGGTCTTAGTAAGAGCAGATTGCTTAGAAAATGAAATATTTCTATGTTCCTTGGTTATCAGTTGGGATCTCTATGTCAAGTTATAGTCTTTAATTCACTTGGAGAAATCTTTTGTATATTAGACAACTCTTTTTGAGAAGAAACCATGGGCTTTTTCCTAGAAAATTATCCAATTCATATCAAACCATTGGTATATTTGGTGTTTTTAAAGTAGGTTTCCATATTTGGAGTGGCATGATCTTAGGGGAGAGAAGAAAAATGGTTAGTATGCTTAGGAGGAATGAGCATAGTCACCCAAGAAACAACAGGAGTAGTACCATTTGATACAAAGATGCATTGGCATATGGGAGTGGATAGTCATTGGGTCCACACAAGAAAAGGAGAATGTCAGTAGCCACAATGTCAAAAACGGGATGAACGACCAAATTAGATAGTATATGTTTAGGGGGATCATATAAAGTATATATCTAGTACTATAAAGAAGAGGAACCGCTACAAGAAGCCAAAAGGACATATGTTCTTTATTGTAGGAAATTGTAATCCCTTGAAATGGATGTCAAAGAGGTAAGTTTGTCTCCCTGGAGAAACAAAAATCTAATATCGGGAGTTTGGTTTACTAATTCTTGTTTTGCAGGAGTCTCTAGCCAAGATTTCAAATTATTGTGGTTGTAACTAAGACTCAAGGGAATATTTCAAATGTCTCCCGATATGGATGTGGTCACATGTATATAGAAAGAGAGATATAATTTATTGGGGATAAAAATAAGTTTGCAAAGGGGGAAATGAGAAAACATTGGTTGTTCATAAGGAGAGTGAACATTAGTGGAGATATAGATGCAACCCTTTTCCATTGATTTCAAGGGGGGAGAATGATCCAATATGATTGTTGGATGTAACATGCTAGGAGTTGCCATCAATGCTAAAGGGGAACATTATTGGCATTGTTAAGTTGGAAGTTGGCATTGTTGTGTTGCCATTAATGTCAACCTTATTACAGTGATGTTCACCTTAGTGCATGGATGAGATGACTATGCAAAGAAATGTGTTTGAATGGTTACGTGGCATTAATTGAGAATGTTCTCTACTACATTTGAGTGATGAAGTGTGATTCCTTCCCAGTTGGAGTTGGATCTTAGTTTTGGAGCTCTAGTCTAAAGCCTCGTGAATTTGGAGCCTTAGTCATAGTTTTGAATGGATTTTGTTGCCCTAACAAAGGCTATGGAAGGATTAGATTTGGAGGAACTTCCAATGCAAGATATTAAGTTGGCTACCCTTGCAAGCTGCACAATTGGATGGTTGTCTTAGAGACCTTTCCAATAGTGAATGACACAAAGAAAAATTCTCAATGGTCAAAGAAATATTGAAGTTTGAATTTTGGCAACATCTAAGGCAAAGAAGTTTGGGCACCTTATGCAGATGAAGAAAGGCCAAACTCCACATTTTTTAGGGACATTTGATTGTTTGATTTAGTCGAGTAATTTAGGGTCATCTAGTTGTTGGGGTCAAGTGATTTTGGGTCGTTCGGGGCCAAGTGGTTAGTGGAAGATTATTTGGACCAGGATGGGACCCATCCTAAACTAGACCAGAAGCCTAGAGAATTGTTAAGAATGGTAGTGTAGTGAGCCAAGAGACAGATACCAGGAAATGAAGTTATTGACAGTAGTGTCAATTAAAGAAGATATTTCTCATTCCATTCATTTTCAAATAATGAAGTATTTCAATGAAAACACAAATCATCAAGCTTATTAATTCACTAAGTAGATGATGTTGCATAGGTATAGGTGGTGTGAACCTATTAGCTAATAGAGGTGATGTGGAGAACAAAAAAATATGACATGGTAGAGGTACATGTGGTGCGACCCTATTAGCTAACAGAGTTGATGTGGAGTACAAGTGAAAAATGATGTGGCAGGTTAGGTGGAGGACATGTGGCATGCTAATTTGGTGTTTTTCAAGTGGCCAAGTGGGCCAAATTGAGTCACACTTTGCACCTCACATTGGTTGAAACATGGTAGTTGAGTGATGTATGATGATATCATCTTGCGCTAAGAGGTCTAGGTAGAGGCATATGTTAAAAAGGTCTATGGTTGATGGAGGCCAAGATACAGGAACTTCTCCATCAACAGACATGAAGTTTCATGTCCCACCATGGAAGTGAAAAGGAAGGCACAATATTGAATAGGGATATGGTTTATAGATCCAAGGAACAAAGAATTTTTCATTAACTAATGATTCATCAGTCATTAAAATCCATTATAAGGGTGTGTTGGTAAACACTTTCCAGTGTAATCAAGTTTCGACATGAAAGTAAGAAAAATACTAAGGGGTCTCTAGGTTTGTTGTGTGAGTGTATTGATAAGAGAAGGGTCCTCTAGTATTGTGGCATAAGTGGAATGATACAGTTCTAGGCTTCGGGCCTTCAAACCATTTGAACAACACTTATTGCATACGTTGGGGGAGCTTTGGGAAATCACTGATCAATAACTTGATTTTTTCAGGAATTTGGTCCCTGGTTTAGAATCTAAGCATGGAGGATATCACTATCAAAAGAAAGGCATGACTAATAGAAATTAAATGAGTGAAATTAATACTCTAATACTAAAACAAATTTCTTAACTTATCAACAACAAGAGTTAAATAAAGAACTAAAAATATTTGTATAAAAGTAAGTTGATGTGTCTCCTCAAGCTACAAAAGAGGTAATGAAGCCCATCCTAAATCAGCTATAAGGATTATGAAAGATAGGATGAGTCAAAGAAATAGTTGGTGATCCCGTCAATGGGTTAAGTAAGTCTCATTGAAGAATAGAGGTTTTTATGCTTTTGACCTGCGAGAAATCTAGAATACCATAAATACGAAGAAATATAGCCTAAACACAGAATTATCACATAAAATCAGACAAACTGCAAGATATTTTATTATTTAGAAATAGATTACAATGTTCACTTGCCTCTTCAAGGCGAAAATATCCAACATAAGAGAGCTAAATTACAATAATACTCGATGATATTTCCCTTACTAGCTAAGACTATTTATAGCTTAATGACATCCAAACCCCTAACTACTAGTGGTCCCTTACATAACACAAGTTAACCACTTTATTTATTAAAAATGGCCCATTTACAACTAATTGTGGTCCCTTTTCTATAACGCAGGTCAACCACATACAATTATTAATGCAGTTTTTATTGTCTCTTTAACTAATTATGACTCTCACTCAGCCCCTTTGGATTATTAGATAGATAAAGGGGTTAGGGTTGGACCCTAACATGCCCTCCCCCATCAAAAGAATCCTTTTCCTCAAGGTTTAAGTTGCGGAAACTGTTGAAAAATAGTGGTTGGTTCCCAAGTCGCATCTTCTAGAGAGGTGTATTTCCACTTGATGATGACTTCCTTGATCATGCGGTCGTGGAGATGTATTTTGCATGTATCGATGACCTATTATGGTTGGAGCCAAAGTGAGCCTTCCTCATCCAATTCGGATAGAATATTTTGAACCTTAACATTGTTCCCTGCCACTTTCTTGAGGCACGATACATGGAATACAAGATGGATTTTTGAAGTTGGTGGCAAGGCTAGTTTGTAAGCAATTGTTCCTATGCACTAAAGTATCTGATAAGGTTCATATAATTTTGGTGCTAGTTTCTAGAAACCCTTTTCTTTGAGAGATTTTTTCTTATATGGTTGGAGTCGTAGGAATACTTGATCCCCTTCTTGAAATGATCACAGGGAATGATGTTAGTCAACCTACTGCTTCATTTTGTTTTGAGCTTGATGTAGATTATCTTTGAGATTAGTTATCATGGTGGCATAGTTCTGTAGGAGGTGATCAACTCCATATACGTTAGAACATCCAGGGATATAAGAAACTATAGAAGGTAGGAGTTGGCCATACACTACCTCATATAGAGTCATGTTGGTGGCTTCATGATAGTTAGTATTATACCAAAATTTAGCTAAAGGTAGCCATTGTACACATTGATGATACTTGTCGGAAGTGAAGCACCTCAAATAGGTCTCCAAACATTTGTTAACTGCTTCTTTTTTACCATCGGTTTGTGGATTAAAGGTGGTACTTAGTTGGAGTTTCATGCCTTGTAGCTTGAAAAGTTCCTGCCAAAATTTGCTAGTGAAAGTGGGGTCTCGATCAAACACAATGGAAGTTGGCACGCCATGGAACATGAAGATATGGTCCAAGAAAACTTGAGCCACCAAAGTGGGGGTAAATGGGCGTGGTAGAGCACAAAAATGACCATATTTGGAAATTCTATCAACAACCACCATGATGACTGATTTGTTTCTTGACTTTAGGAGATCAGTGATGAAATCCATGGAAGCATCCATCCAGACAAAAGCAGGGAGTGTCAATGGTTGTAAGCTTTCTAGTAACTTGACTATTTCCCCTTTTTTGTGTTGTCACACATCACATTCAGCCACAAAAGTATGAATGTCGTTCTTCATGTCAGTCCAAAAGAAAGAACGACATGCTCGAGCATAAGCCTTTTGAAAGCCTGAATTTCCTATAATTGGAGATGAGTGCAACTCATCCATGATGTGGGTTTTGAGGGTGGAGTTCGGGGATATCACTACTCAACCCTTGTAGTGGAGAATATCATCCTTTCAAGAGTAGTCTACTAAGCAATTATGATATTCTCTTAAGTTATTAATGAGTTGGGACAGAGAGGGGTGGGGGAACCATTCATTGTGGGCCTCTTCAATCCAATTCGGTATGGATGGAGAGAGTGATAGAAGGGTGCTCTTATCCTCAAACTGGCATGATAAGGCATCAACCACTATATTGTCACACACCTTATTGTAAATTATCTCATAATCATATCCCAACATTTTGGCAAGTCATTTATTTTTTTGTGGCCATTATAAACGACTCTAGAAAATATTTAGGGTATGATGGCCCGTGCGGATTTGGAATCTCGCCCCAATAAGTATGGTCACTAAGTGTCTACTACATGTAAGATGGACATCATTTATTTCTCATAATTAGATTGACCCAGATGTTTTCCAATGAGTTGTTTACTGGTGAAAGCCAATGGTGTACCTTCCTGCATTAATATAACGTCAATACCCATACTTGAAGCTTCACATTCAATTAGAAAAGATTTGGTGAATTCAGGTTAGGCCAATACAGGAGTGGAGCACATGGCCTGTTTAAGAGCCAAGAGGCCTACTAAGCTACAACAATCCAGAGAAATGAATTTTTCTTGAGAATATTAGTGTGAGGTTTGGCAATGCATCCATAATTATGGAAAAGTCTACGATAGTAGCCAGTGAGACCCAAGAATCCCTTCAAACTCTTGAAATTTTTTGGTTGCGACCAATCTTGCATTTCCTGAATCTTTTTCAGATCAACCCTCACTCCTTCACAACCCACAATGTGTCCTAGATACTCTACTTCTTCCACGCCAAAGGAGCACTTGGATAATTTGACAAATAATTTGTGATCTTGGAGCAATTGCAATATCTAGTATACCTATTGAAGATGTTTGTTCCGGGTTATGTTGTAGAGGAGAATGTCATCGAAGAAGACCATGAAATTTTTTAGGAGATATGGTTCCAGAAGTTGGTTCATGAGGCTTTGAAAAGTAGATGGATAATTATAGAGACTAAAGGGAATGACCAAGAATTTATAATGGCCTTCATGAGTTCGGAAGGCTATCTTGGGAATGTCTACTTCATGTGTATTTAGTGATAGCCTGAGCGAAGGTCTAGCTTTGAAAATAATTCAGCACCATGCAGTTTATCAAGCAAATCATCAACAATTAGAATAGGAAATTTGTCATTCATAGTGACCATGTTAAGGGCCCAAAAGTATTGAAACATGTGTCATTCTCCATCTTTCTTTAGAACCATGACCACTGGATATGAATAAGGACTGATTTTGGGACAGATAACACCAACTTCGAGGAGTTCCTTGATGTTTTTTTAAATTTCATTATTTTGGGAAAAAGGATATCGATATGGGAAAACATTAGGTGGTTGGGAACTTGAGACCAAAGTGATGCTATTATCATTTTCACCCCTAGAGGGTGGAATCTCTTTAGGTTTGTGAAAGACCCACTGGTGGTGGTCTAATACCTGTTGCATCTCAGGATGAATATGAGGGGTAGTGGATTCAATGGTTTTGATGGCATTAAACTAGGTGACTACTCCATGATGGCCCTCTTTTAAAAGATTCTACATTAGATGTGAACTGGTGATAGTAGTAGCACCTTCTTGGAGTCCCCTCAATATATGAATGTAGTTGTTTTGCTTAAAGATCATATATAACTCTTGGAAATCAATTTTGATATGGCCTTGTGTTTGAATCCATTTAGCACCAAGGATAATGTCGCAACCACATGTTTCAATCGAAAACATGTGTGTCTTTAGGTCATGTCGACTCCCATCTAAAGCTTAATATTTTCATAGAAGCCTTCACATTTCATGGTCCCCCCCATCAACAATAAGGACTTGGACCACCTGTACAAAGCAAAGAACAGCTTCTGCGACTCTCTTATGGATAAAATTATGAGTTCTGCCACTATCAAACAATACCACTACTCACCTATGTTTAATAAATCTGTGGATTTTGAGAGTATAAGGCGAAGAAATTCCATCCAAGGCATGTAGTGATATAATCAGCTCATCTTACGTAACTGTGAGATCATCGTCTGGGTCTGTTTTGGTTTCACATGCTTCTTCCTTAGGCACCTCAAGAGATGGATCTTCATCTACTGAGTTTTTATCTATAGCATTAATTTGAAATAATTTTGGTCCCTTGCATTTATGTCCACGGGAGGACTTGTCATCACAGTAGTAGCACAGTCCTTGTTTCCTTCTTTCGATCATTTATGTTGGCAACCCATTTTGAACCTTAAGTGTTCGGTTGGGGCCCGAAGCATGGGTGAGATGTGCCTTGGTGATGAAATTTGGATGATTGGACTGGGAATTTAAGGAAACCTCCACATGTAAGTCCTTGTGACATGCATCCAACCAAGTAGTTGGGTGGTGCACCCTAACATGGGCTTGGATGGATTCCTTTAGGCCACTGATGAAACATTTCAAGTAAAATTCATCTACTAGGTCGTAAGTTCTATGGAAAATTGTTCAAAGGCTATAATGTAGTCCTTTACTACACCAGTCTGTCGGATCTTAGTGAGACGGCCCAAAAAATTAGATTCCTAGTAAAAGCAATCACATATGGCTTTTGAGAACATGTTCCAAGTTTCTCTCCCTGCATAACATTTTTGATGCCACTGCCACCACTTCCATCTCTCTTGGTCCAAGTAAAGGGCTCCCACAAGTAGTTTCGTCCCATCTTTGCAGATATCATTAAGAGTGAAATATTGTTCCATTTGTGCTACCCATATGGCAAGGTTAGAGCCATCAAATTTGAAAATGTCCATCTTGGGTGTTTGGTAGCTCTAAGAGTGGTGATTTCCATGGAAGTGAATGTGATGGTTTGATTCTCCTTCTATGTGTGCATCAACACTAGGTGATGAGCCTCATCATTGGGTAACTATACACCTCCAAGCTTATTTAAATCAACTCTTCTCATAATTCCTTACATATTTTAATCATATTTTTCTTAATGAGATGAGTAAAAGTAAGATGTTACGTCTAGTGGACTAATGTGCATTGATTGCAGGTTTTTTAGAGCAAATCATGGAAATTTTGGCTAATTAAGGGCAGAAACTCAAATGAGACAAGGAGGAGAGATTGTATGAGATAGGTCCTCCTCATTTAATCCTCCCTCATTCAAATATTCCTCCATCCAATCACACTAGCTCGGAGTTGCAAGCAGCCGAGTCATGAAGATCAAAAGGCAGCCGAGTCAGTGACAGTTAAAGAGCCAGTTCATATTGAGTTTGGGAGCCAAGCCTCCCTATAATTAAGGAAGTCATTGGAGACTTCAGTGGTATAAATAAGGAGGCCTAGAGCCTCATTAGGATTCAGACTTTTTATGTTAAAGCACTAAGCATTTTCAAGTTCAAGACTTGTGGAAGAAATTTTTATGTAATTTTTCTGATATGATAATGAGAATGAGAATTTCCTTGATCCAACACTGAGTTGACTCAGAGGGATGAATCTCTTGGGTTAGGTCCCAACCCTAGCAGCAAAGGCTTCTCTTCTTGTATTTGTATGCTTAGTTGATTTCTACAGATGAAACAAGCCTTCAACAAAAGGTATTAAGACTACCACAAGTCTAAAGACACTAAAGAGGAAATTTTTAGGATGGCCTTGGGGCATGATGAATCGCTAGAGGATTATGAAGAAATATTCCACCTTAGATACAAAAGGGCCAGGTGCACACTTGATCCTGAGTCACTGAAGCTAGTCCTACTCCGACGGGTAAGGGAAGATCTTCTAGACACCCTAAACTTGTTAGCAGGAGGGGACATCTACCATCTACCCTATGAAGATATCAAGACTATATTTAGGAATCATTCTAGGGCAGCTAGGAAAAAGGGTAGGGGTAGTCAACCAATGGCCAGCCCATCCTCTTCCAACACATCCATAAAAGGTGAAATTGGAAATATACTAGAAGATTTAAAGAGTGAAATGCTGCAAACCCTTGCCCTACAGATAAACACTATGCACATCAAGAGAAAGTAGGAAGAGGTAGAGAGATAATTAGCCATATTCTGCCCTAGATGCACAAGGAGGCACCCTAGGAATGAATGTACATTAATCCTGATTGAAATTTTCTCAGTCTATGGATAAAATCACTCCATAGAGAAGTGCCCTTCTCTACCTGGACTAAAATTTGTGTATCAGGGAACTGAAGGGGTGACTGAGCAACTCTGCTACACAAATCAAAGGAGACCCCATGGGCCTTGGCCATACCAGCAGGGCATGCAAGGGTCATCCCATGCATATTACAACCCTAACCAGAACACATCCATTCCCTCTTGGGGGGGGGCTGCTCACCCCTCCTGATTTACACCTCCTCCTTGGTATCTTGCACCTCAGTACCATTCCTTGTTAACCAGCCAATCATTTCAGCCATATACTCTGCCACAGCCTCATTGGAATGCACCACCCCAGGGGTGGAGGTTCTCATACAACAATGATCCAGCTTTATTGCCTTCACCACCTACTCAACCACATATGTTATACCCTTCCCCACTTAAACCTTCTCAGATTCCTACCCAGCCAAATCTGAACCCGAACAACAGACAGGAACAACAAGTATATAATGGAAAGGCATCCTATCTTGCTTATGCTATGGAGATTCAGGAAATCAACCTAAGATCTGGGACATTACTTCCGAACAACCAACCTCCACCTCCACCTAGGGAGAGTGAGGAGGAAAGAGAGGAAAACATCTCTAGAGTGAATCCACCACCCTTTCTTCAAAGATTAACTCATTCAGTCCAGCCTACCCCAGAAGAGAATGAACTTCTGGGTGAATTGAGAAATTTATTTGTCAAAATTCCACTTCTCCAATCCATCAGGGATGTACATATTTACCACAAATTGATTAAAGAGAAGTGTTTCAAACATCTAGGGAGGTGCAAAAGAGACACCCCTACCATTAATGTCATTGGATAGTTGTCCTGCTTAATGTTGGGGTAGGTAATTTTCCCAAGTATTTGGACCCTGGAATCCCTATAGTAGATGTGCACATCAATGGCACCATTGTCCCACACACTTTGATTGATCTTGGGTCTTCCATTAATGTAATGACTAAGGACACCATGCTCAAACTCAATCTCGAGGGCTCATTAAGAAAGACCACAACATTCTTGCAACTTGCAGACTGTTCCACAGTAACCCCTGAGGGGATTGTTGAGGATGTGATGGTCTCCATTGACTCTCGGGAGTACCTTGTAGACTTCCTAGTTCTCCAGCCTTGTTATAGACATTTTTGGGCACTGCAACCCCAAGCATAAAATGTCCATAAACCAAGGGCTCCTAAGTCCCTAAAAGTGTTGTTCCAACCCCTAAAGGAACAAGGTCAACCGATTACAGCTTCTCCCAGAAGTTCTCCATGAAAAACTACTCAGAACTGGTCAAAACAGGATCATTTCACCTGCTCCATAGGCAAAGTGCATTGCATCTCACCTAAGTACACTCTGTGGGTGCATTGCATTTCAAAAAGCCCTTCTATGGGGTGCGATGGGCGAGAAGAGATAAATGGCAATGTTAATTCGCGAGGTGGAGAGGCATGGAATCTTCCAGAAACTTCTCCTGTGACACTTGCCTCTCTAAATTCGACCAAGGATGAGTAAGAGATCATCAATCTCCAAGTGGAAGCAAGAACTATCAGAGGGAAGACACTAATCAAATCACAAGTTGACTCATCTCCCTTACAGATATCTATAAATGGATCCCTCATCCCAGAGATCCAGAGGCTGGAATTTTGCATCTTGTAAGGAATTGTTGTTGGTTTCTTGAGGCAACATCATAGTGTTGGGTGATCTAAGCTTTGCATGAGGTGAAGAAGGGCTTACTTGCCAAGAGGATGATGCTGGGTCAGAACAACTGGTTGTAACTCTCTTGGCTCTTTCTTGATTATCAATAAAGCTATTCAAGTTTTCCTCCATACTCTTGTGTAATCTATGTTTTGTGCATTTGTATGGTCAATTTACATCTGATCCTAGATTGTTTAAGATAATAGATCCATGTTCTCGTATAGTGTTATGCTGCTTTGATTCTACAGGTACTCTGTGAAGCTGGGTATACAAGGAAGCGAGTAGCAAAGGACTATCAGAAGAGAGAGGAATCGAGCAAGGATCCAAGTGCAAGATAGAGGTTGGTGTCCTTTATTCTTCTCTCATCTATCTTTCATAAAGGAAAACGAAAGTAGTTTTACTTTGTTTATTTCTAAGGTAGTTACCACACCTTAGTGGGATTAGCAGTTCTGCATAGACATTTTTCCCTGTAACAAAATGGCGACTCCGCTAGGGAGCGACTAGGTTGTTTGTTTATCTACATTTGTTTACTTTATAAACTTACAGACGGAGCCTGAAGTTGAGCCAGGTATCTTTCGAACTGCATTTGCTATGCAAATGCAAAGTAGATAAATGCCGCTTCAGTCAATCTCCAGGTTTTGTTTATGAATTAAACAACTGATTTACAAGCTCTCTAATTGCCCTTGTGGTGGCCTTAGTAACCTCCTTAGATCTACTCCTGTTGTTGATTTACGGATTACCACTTGCTCAGCCAAAATCCCTGAACTGAACTGCAAACTGTGACTTGGAACCCAAGCAAAGTCTCGTCCCTGGCCCAGCGCACTCTTTGTTATGTGAATCTGAAATTCAGCGCACTTCCCGAGTGTAGTAGGTGCGCTGCATTTCAAATTCACTGTGTTACAGGTGAGCTGATCATAGTAGGCATTGTTCCTGAATGTTGGTTTCTGTTCACTCTTTTCAGATCTATTCAAGAATTTTGCTGCCTGTAGTCAGTACACCTCTGTTTGAAACCCCTTTCCTTATTGATATTCCGCCTCCATTTTGCAAAGAACTATAAATGTTTTTGTGTATTTGTTGAGTCATTTTCAGTTCTCCTTTGCAAAAAAGTAACGTAATTGTACTGTCGTTTCTTGATTTGAAAGTGTCGCAAGTGTCGTTTTCAGTCATAGAAGAGAGTCTGATTTCTCTTGATAGTCGATTACCCTATTACTGTTGTATTTGATCTGAATTTGTAGTTTTTTTTAGTGTCAAAAGCAAGTCTTCATTTCCAAATTGCAAAGTGTTGTCATTATCTTCATTTTGATTTTGAAAAGAAACTTGTTAGTAATTGTCGCTTGAAAAGTAATTCAGATTTGCGCATTAGCTTTCTTTTTATCATTCACATATTAAGAAGGCTGAAAACAAATACATGCATGTGCATTTGCATTTAGACTGTTTGATTGGTTTGATTTAGGATAGTGCATATAGTGTGTGCTCTTTTCTCTTTGTTGAAAGAATTCTGTCTTTCTTTCCTTAGTAGCTAGGATTTTCATTGCACAAAGAAGATAAAAGACTGTTTATCATCTTAGATTGCATTTTAGGAATTGTACATCTACATCACGCGGTGAACCTGAAAGGCAAATTTCTTAAGCAAGATCAACTATAAAATAAATTTAATGAATCTAACAACGCTTTGGAACCTAACGCACAACATCTAGAAGTCTAGGCTAGAGACGTATTCCGGCGTCGTAAAGCCTGGTAACTATTGTTCTCACTGTTGGTTGGGTGATTCCTCCACTTTGAGATGATAAGTGCCAGTACGGACTTGTGCTCCCATGTACCGTCGAGTATATTTTGGGAGACCACAATAGGCTTAATCCTTTATCCATAGGAAGCCGTGTCTGCCGCCCTATCGATCGCAATGCACTGAACACAGCATTCGGGAAGATTGACTGTCGTACTGTAAAAAGTATTCTGCAGTTTTGCGATTGGTTTGGTAATCCCTATGCCTAGATTTCCAAAGCAGTCCCTTTTGTTCCTTTTCAGACTCCTTAACGGAAAAGGTCCATCTGAGCACTTGTCACTTCAGGCTCATTAAAAATCGAAGGCGACTAGAGTCATATTTTGTTTTTTCTCGACTCTTTAAAATTGAAAAAACAAGTTGTGTCAAAGCATCTAAAATTTATTTTAAACGGAATAATCACCACCTTTCCTACATTGGTCTTGGGTTGAGAGAATGGAGTCCACCAACCAAGGAGTTCCCCTTGGAGGAAATCCTAGTCCCTTCTCCTCTTAGGGAGATGTTGGTGCACCCCACATGGCCACATTGTCACTTCCAGGATTGACGATTGGCTTGCCCATATGGCTTTTCTCAACCTCCATCGTTCAAAACACCGCGATTCCTAAACAATCGAGTCAGCAACTAGATAATACCAGAGTTACCCACCAACAATCTACTTCATCCAATTCTTCTTCTCCTCCTTCCTCTTCGCTTGATGGGGCTGGTAAAGCCAAAAATCAAGTATCTGAGAAGAAGAAGGAAAAGAAGAAGAAAGAGAAGAAGAAGAAGGAGCCAAAGGCAAAAGGGGGCAACCAAGCATCATCTAGCGAAAATCCACACACTCCACCGACCAGGCCTAAATCACCATATGTCATTTGCAAAGGAGACCACTATCATAGAGATTGTCCCTGCATCCCTCGGATCTTAAGGGACTGGTCTCCTCATTTGCACAACCCGGTGTCGTCAACCTCTGATGATCATGTTGAAAACACACCGTCGACTAGTGAAAGTGAAGTCCCTCAACAAAATGGAAAGTGCAAATTTCCTTGTAAACTGTGTGAAGGTGATCACGCCGTCCACCGTTGTCCCTTCTTAGACGAGGCTAAAAGAGTTTTGGACGATCGTCCGGTTTCACTGTTACGACTTCCTCCTGGATATAAGAAACTCTTGCCGAGTTCGTCGCTAGTTGAAAATCTGGCTGACCCACCCAGGTGGTCGGCCGAAGCATCTATCATTGAATATAAACCTTCTGAACCCATACCAGACGAAAGTCAAAAGGTCGAGGCGGCAGTTGACCCGGTCTTGCCTTTAGAGGTTCCATCTTCAGATGATACAGTCACCGAAGAAAACAAGGATGAAACCGTCCAAATTCTTTTCGTAAACACAGACTCCGATGAACATGGGGGTAATTTACCCATTCCTTTACCGCAGGAAGGAAGTTCGTTAGAGTCGTACCCGGCCGTCTATTCGGTCCCACCTCCAAGCAACCTAGTTGTTTCCTTCGATTGGAATCAGCTAGGCAGACCGCGTTTACCGGCTAGTATACCATTCTGAATCATTGCTCAAATATAGAGAATGGTTATGGCCGGTACCATCATAGATGAAGGGGCTTTTGTGAGTATCCTTTCCTCGACTGCTTGGAAAGCGCTTGGTTTGCCATCGCTTTTGCCATAGATGAGAAATCTAACAGGCTTTGACAAAGGAACCAGTTGACCGTTAGGGATCCTTCCCAATATGCCCATAACATTGAGAGGGAAAACTGTTCATATGAATGTAATGGTAGTCCAAGGACCCCTGGATTATAATCTACTCCTTGGACGAGACTATATTTATTGCATGGGAGCCATTGTCTCATCACTCTTTAGAGTAATGTGTTTTCCGCACGAAGGAAGAGTGGTCAAGCTCGTAGACCAGCTTTCATTTCCCGGTTCACACATATCAAATAGTCATATACCATCCCTAAATGGTCTTTTCACGTAAGGAATGTCTCATCAATCCCTAGTCCGTCCTCCTGATGAGCGTGAGTGATTCGAAGGACATGACTGAAACCCAGGGGGCATGCACCCTAGTTTGCTTCGGCAGGAAAACTTCAGATATAGGGTAGGTTTCCGCGAGGGATATATGACTAGTCTGATGCTCCCGTCCGTGATTGGAAAAGGGGGTTGGACTGGAATAAGATTCCCTTGTCAAAGTTATGTGGGTGGAGGCATCTGCGCCACTCGCCTTTGTCTATTTCAGTAGGCATCGCCGAAGAAGTGTTTTGTTTGCGGTCCAGATAAAACAATCTTTGGTAACCTGAAAGAGGTAAACCTTTCCTGATAAAACAAATGTCTTGTCGGTAGAATAGAAGGTGACCTTGAAACTCTATTTTATACCTGGGGGCATGCAAACCTTTTGGCGTGCAAGCGAAGAGCGACCATTTATTTTTTAAATTTGTAGGTCCTCTAACCCTTTAAACTCGTAGGATTGGTCGTTTCCTAACTTGCATAAAGAAAGGATGTGGGGCAAAGATTTGAAAAATTGCCATTTTTATATATGAGACATCCTTATTATACGACTGGATATATCGAGCAGTTTTAACGCGGACTTCATGCTCGTTAAAAAATAAACATAAGCAATGAGCAAATGTTTCCCCCAGCGTTTAAGCTCAATAAAAAATGAACCAATTCCCAGTAAACAACCATCGTGAATGTAATACTTCAGCCTTTAAAGCCTTGGTCGTGTTCCCATCATCACCTCCACTCTGTATTGGCCGATCATTCACCTCCATTTGATTTTTTACCCCTTTTGAGGAACAGCTGCGAAGAGTGATCACGCTAGCCATCCTTGTAATGCTGCCATGATTGGAAAATTCCAAACCTTACTTGGAATCAGCTGCTACCCAATTTTATCACTCATTCCTCAAAGACGAGTCTCCTTTAAGCTCTTTTCAACTGACTCGTAAAATATGAAAAGATTGCCGAGCCATTGGCCTCTCCAGCTCATTAAAGGGACTGGAAGTGCTATCCCTCCTTTAGATTTTAATCTTTTTGGACCTGAGGGATTATTACACAAAAAGATCGAGCGCTTGTTTTGTTCGGCTTGTTAAAAGTATCGAAAATTCATCCCTTCTGTATTGTTTTATACTTTTTCGGACTTAAGGGATTAGATGATGAAAAAGGATTTTTAGAGTTTCCTTTACGTCCTTTTTTAGACTCTCTAAAATTGAAAAGGACCAAGTTATCTTTGTCGTTAAAATCGTTAAAACCTAATAGCGACAAACTTGTCCATAGCAGACAAGAACGAGTTTCACTATCGCTAGGATCGTTAAAACATAGCGACGGGTTTGCCCGAAGGGCAAATTATAGAACAAGCATATGTTATCCTCCTCAAGCTTGACAAAAATAAAGAGGTACTGGTCAGCAATGACTGGGGAAAAATTGGGAAGAAAACTTGAAGAAACTTTGTTGGTAGCAAGTCGCTCTTGAACTTGACACTTTCACTCCGCATCCAAGTCGGGTTGGGTTGTTTCATTCATCAGTCACATCACCATGGTCCCATCACACCATCCACATTTGGGGTTAATGCTACCAATCCATCACGTCAGTGTCGCTGATATGTTCAAGAGAAGTCACTCAGAGAATTCACCTGTGTCTCACCTGCTGCAATACATTTACACTCCATTCTTTCATGACCGCCACCCTGAACCTTATATCACCAGATCGTTTTCACCTCCATTAAAATCATTTGCTCCATTCCCTGTCATTGATTTGGGATTCATTAAGGCCCTCCTATGACGGATCGCTTCTTGTCAACATTAGCTCATTATCCAAGAAGTTGATCTAGGAACATCCCTTTCAGTACTTTGAAGCTTGCATGCCTCAATGGCAAGTTTCTCACTTCCGGCAACAGGTTTACATCAATGGCCTTCGACCGAAAGATTTTGCGTGGTGTTCGACGCCAAGTCCTTTATTCACACCACGTGAATTGTACTGCAGTACCTTGAGGGTCATTATCATTATCGGTGATTCCTCTCGCGCCTGTTAATAGCTTACATCATTGGCTGGTAATCAGGCGATGTCTTTCCATGTTCGACTCCAGAACATCTCTCACATGGATCGACTTGTACTTTGAGTGAAGATCGAACGAGATTGAAGACCCCGGATCTAGTTTCATCCATCCGGGCTACGATATATATTCAGGAAAATAAAGACATCAAATGTACATCATTGCTGCACAGATAATCATCCAATCAAAGGGATGATGGATCTCCCAGAATCATCAGTCTACACTCAGACGATTGTCTGTACTATGTACATGAAAATGAATTTATAAAGCTGAGCATGGGAATGCCCACCTCAGCTAGATCATGAAAATATTATGAAGATAATGTATTGTATTGTATCTTATTACAGGTCTCCTCCCAGCTTGAAAGAACTTCGGATCCTCATGATAAAGCATTTCACCCGACATCAAAAACGATTAACGACCTCATGCTTTAGGGGGCAACTGTTATAGACATTTTTGGGCACTGCAACCCCAAGCATAAAATGTCCATAAATCAAGAGCTCCTAAGTCCCTAAAAGTGTTGTTCCAACCCCTAAAGGAACAAGGTCAACCGATTACAGCTTCTCCCAGAAGTTCTCCATGAAAAGCTACTCAGAACTGGTCAAAACAGGATCATTTCACCTGCTCCATAGGCAAAGTGCGTTGCATCTCACCTAAGTACACTCTGTGGGTGCGTTGCATTTCAAAAAGCCCTTCTATGGGGTGTGATGGGTGAGAAGAGACAAATGGCAATGTCAATCCGCGAGGTGGAGAGGCATGGAATCTTCCAAAAACTTCTCCTGTGACACTTGCCTCTCTGAATTCGACCAAGGATGAGTAAGAGATCATCAATCTCCAAGTGGAAGCAAGAACTATCAGAGGGAAGACACTAATCAAATCACAAGCTGACTCATCTCCCTTACAGATATCTATATATGGATCCCTCATCCCAGAGATCCAGAGGCTAGAATTTTGCATCTTGTAAGGAATTGTTGTTGGTTTCTTGAGGCAACATCATAGTGTTGGGTGATCTAAGCTTTGCATGAGGTGAATAAGGGCTTACTTGCTGAGAGGATGATGCTGGGTCAGAACAACTGGTTGTAATTCTCTTGGCTCTTTCTTGATTATCAATAAAGCTATTCAAGTTTTCCTCCATACTCTTGTGTAATCTATGTTTTGTGCATTTGTATGGTCAATTTACATCTGATCCTAGATTGTTTATGATAATAGATCCATGTTCTCGTATAGTGTTATGCTGCTTTGATTCTACAGGTACTCTGTGAAGCTGGGTATACAAGGAAGCGAGTAGAAAAGGACTATCAGAAGAGAGAGGAATCGAGCAAGGATCCAAGCGCAAGACAGAGGTTGGTCTCCTTTATTCTTCTCTCATCTATCTTTCATAAAGGAAAACGAAAGTATTTTTACTTTGTTTATTTCTAAGGTAGCTACCACACCTTAGTGGGATTAGTAGTTCTGCATAGACACTTTTCCTTGTAACAAGCCTAAGGCCAAGCTTACTAGTTATCCTCTCATACTTTGGAGGCCCTGGTTAGCCACTGCTAATGCTTACATCGGCAGCGAGGCTGGAAACATGACTAACAAAAATGGGCCTCTCTCCAAGTAGTTGGTCTCGTACCCTCCTTCTCAGCCATCTCTAGAACATGAATTACCTTTATGGATAGAAGAGGAGGAAGAAGATGAAATCTACTCAGCCCAACTCTATACTGTAGAAACTGCCATGGAAGGAGGACAACCAGATGAAGATGATTTGATTGAATACATACTCCAAAGTCCAAATTCCAACACCTTGTCCTTAGAGGAAGTAGTAAAGGAAACCAAGACTCACTTAGAGAAACCATCAGATTGATCTATACTTCTCCGATTCAAACCCTACCCATGTCAAAACAATAGAATTCGGCCGTGAAAGAACTTTGAAAATCAACCCCTCTCTTTCTTCATACCAAGAAGAAAAGTTGTGCAACATGCTAAGGGAACATCTGGATGCCTTTGCTTGGATTTACAAGGAAATGAAGGGAGTGCACCCCTCGGTGTGTACTCACCGCATTCATATTAAATAAGGTTGAAAACTAGTCTGACAATCCCAAAGGAGAATGAATCCAGCTCTCAAGGATATAGTCAAAGAAGAATTGCAAAAGCTGCTGGATACAGGATTCATTTACCCTATCTCGGACAGTGAATGGGTTTCTCCTTTGGTGTTGGTTCCAAAAAAAATTGGGAAGTGGAGGATTTGTGTCGATTACAGTGAGTTAAACAAAGCAACAAAGAAGGACCATTTCCCTCTACCTTTCATTGACCAAGTGCTAGATGGTCTAGAAGGGAAGAAGTTTTTCTCTTACCTAGATGGGTTCAATGAGTACAATCAAATCCGGATTAGCCCAAAAGACCAGGATAAAACCACCTTCGCTTGTCCTTGGGGTACTTTCACTTATAGGGTCCTTCCTTTTTGCCTATCCAATGCCCCTGCCACTTTCTAGAGAGCAGTCCTAAGTATCTTTTCCGAGCTAGTCCATGATGCAGTATAAATTTATATGAATGATTTTACACCCTATGGGTGTGATTTCTAGGAGGCTTTGTCTTACTTGGGTAAGGTGCTAAATAAATGCATTGAAATGAACCTGTCCCTTAATCCTAAAAAATGTGAGTTCTTGATGACTACAGGGACTGTTCTCGGTCATTCAATATCCCAGGAAGGACTGCAAGTGGACCCAAATAAGATATCCATCATCCAGAGGATTCCACCTCCGCAAAAATAGAGGGATGTCAGAAGTTTTCTAGGTTTAGCTAGATATTATAGGAGATTTATAAAAGACTTCAGCAAGTTAGCTTCTCCTTTATTTGGGTTATTGGCTAAAGACTCTGAATTTTTATGGTCAGAAAGTTATCAAGAGGCCTTAAACATCCTAAAGGACAAGTTGACCACTGCACCTATTCTTCGAGGCCCAAATTGGGCCCTTCCTTTCCATATACATGATGATGCTTGTCACAAAGCCATAGGAGTAGCTCTAGGATAGATAGATGACAAGTTACCTTATGCCATTTACTTCATTAGTAAGAATCTGTCAAAAGCTGAAATTAACTACACAGTGACTGAAAAGGAGCTCCTAGTTGTTGTGCATTCATTGAAAAAATTTAGGCATTACATTACAGGTTACCAAACATTTGTACATACTGACCATGCTACAATTAAATACTTGATGAATAAACCTGATGTAAATGCCCAGATTATTAGATGGTTACTTTTATTACAACAGTTTGATATAACTATTATTGATAAGTCTAGCAAGGAGAATGTTGTTGCAGATTTTTTATCCAAATTGACTTTCCCTGCAGGGGAGGAAGGAATGGTTGATGATCAGTTACTGGATGAACACTTATTCACCATTTCAGTTTTGTGTCCGAGGTTTGCTGACATAGCCAATTACTTGGTGTCTACACAGTTTCCACCAAATTTGTCCTACAAAGAAAAAAGAAAGATTTTGAGGAAGAGCGCCCCATTCACTTGGATTGGGGGAAACCTCTTCAAACTAGGGCCGGGTCAAATTCTGAGAAGATGTGTCATGGAGGAGGAAGTCTTTGACATCCTTCTGACCTGTCATGATGGGCCTTGTGGAGGTCACTTTGTAGCTAAAAGGACAAGATTCAAGGTGCTACAAGCTAGTTATCACTGGCCCACTCTTCACCAAGATGTGAGGGGGTATACTAGTCAGTATGAACGATGCCAAAGGATGGGGAAACCTACCCAAGGGATGAAATGCCTCTGAAACCTCAAGTGACTTTCAAGCCATTTGATAAGTAGGGCATGGATTTAATTGGACCCATTGACCCGCCATCTAGGCAAAAGCAGTACATCATAGTGTGCACTGACTATTTAACCATAGTGGATTGAAGCCAAGGCCATCAAAGTAGCAACAGAAGAGAAAGTGGATGAGTTCTTAAGGGAAAATGTATTTTATAAGTTTGGGTACCCTAGAGAACTGGTCACTAATCAAGGCTGCCAGTTTGCATCTCACATGATTGAAAATTTGTTAAGCCAGCAAAAGATCAAGCATATATCATCCACTCCTTACCACCCACAAGCTAATGGGCAAGTGGAGGTAACCAACAGAGTGCTGGAAGGTATTCTGTCCAAGGTGATTAGCAATAGTAGAAAGGACTGGGTAGATAGGTTAGTTGAGGCCACTTGGGCCTATAATACCGCCCGAGTGAAAACCTCTTTTCAAGCACCTAGAGCAACCAACTAGGATGAAAATCTCTTGGAGGCAGACTAGTTGTTAAAAAAAACAAAACCAATATATATATATATATATATATATATATATATATAGATAAAGAGAGAAAAGGAAAAACTTTGAAAATGTTGTTTGCAGGTCAACAGGAGGAGGATCAGAGCAATAAGAGAGGAGCAGAAGTTCCTATACACTCCATATTTTCATTCCTTCATCCCATATTCTTCATTATCCCATCAATCCCTCCATTTATGAACTCCTATAGCTCAGTTTACACATGCCCTGTGTTTTCTACAGGATTCCCTGAAAGCCTACACAAAGATCCTATGGGAATTACAGTGGCATGGGAATCCCAAGAAAAGTGACCCTAGAGCAAGGGGATGACCATGCCTCTCACCATAATGATTACCCCTGCATTCATACAATAAGTGAGTTCCAAAAAGATTACAGTTAAAAAAAAAAAGTGAGAACAGAGGACAAGGGGACAATACCTGAAGTATATACCTATCACCTACCAATCACTAGACCCCTTCTCTACCCAAGATAACAATCCTCATTCTCCAGAAGTGAAAAAATAATGAAAATTTTAGGGGAGAGGTAGATATAGGACATCCTGTAGGAAATCCTATAGCAGCATATCCCACAAAACGAAATTTCACAGGTTGCAGTCATATTTAGTCATTATTCTTAAGCTCTCTCGTTAGAATAATATGATAAAAAATGTAGGATTGTGTAAGAGTTGGTTTTATAAGTAAAGGTGGCCAGTTAACATGGCCATTTTTGACTAGTCAACGAGGAGAATACAGTTAGATCAATCCACACTTGGTAGCAGTGAAATCAAGATACTTTGCTCTCTCACTCATACCACTAACTAGGACCTATTCCCCTACTGTGGTGAAAGGCCTCTCAATAGAAATCACCCCTGAAGTCACAGGCAGAATCATCACACTTCCTTTAGTGTTGCTTGGGATAAATGAAGATAAGGGTAACATCACCCTTGCAAAGAAGAAATTCTTTTTGGAAGGGGAGGAGGCCATGGAGGACAAAAATGGGGTCAGAAGAGAAAGCCTTCCATACCCTTGGAATGAAATTAGATACCACCTCATTAAATATATATCATGTGAAGGGAGATACAGTGTGGTGTATGGATACCATTTCAAGCTTCTCCAAGAACTAATATTTGGAGAAGACCCACCTCCTCAAAATAGACTAAGTATACCCTACTTTCTTCTTCAATCAGTGATAGATATGAGCATCAAAGTGCAAAAAGGGAAACATCAACAACTAGCCCATCATGGGTTAATCAAACTTATCCTAACAGATGCTCTCCAAAATCTAAGACTCCCTATTACATGGACAACTTTCAGAGACATGCAGGTAGAGGGAGAAATAAAAGATCTTGAATATGACAAAATCCCCACTACTAGTGAGAGGTATGAAGAAGAAACAGAGGAGGGAAAAGAGGAAGAAAAGGAGGAGGAAAATGAAGAAGAGATGGAAGAAGAAGCAAAAGAAGAAACAGATGAACAAAGTGAGGAACTAGAGGAAGAAGAGGAAGAGAAAGACAAGGATGAGAAGGAGAATGGAAAAGAGGAAAACAAAGGAAAGGAAGAATAGAGGTCTACAATTCAAGGCAAAGAATGGAAATAATCACCAAGGGTATCTCCAGAACCCACTGAAAAAGAGGTAGTAGATGCTCTTACTACCCTAAGTACACCTTTCAAGCAAAAAGGGAGAGATAGAGACAAACCCCATTGTACTTTAGGACAAGAAAAAGCACAAGAATCAGGCAAGGAAGACCTCAAACACCCACCAAAATTCCTATTGTCATTACAGACTCACCAAAGAAGCAAGAAAGGCTAGATCCTCTCAAGAAAAATCATGGAGAAGGATCATCAGGGCAAGCCTCTCCTAAATCTCCCATCACTTATGTTAGGATTCCTGTCACCAGGTTTGCCTCATGAAAGGGAAAAGGTATCCTACAGGAGACACATAAGGACCTCCAGGAAGAAGAGGCCATCCTATAGGAAACTTTGCTAAACCTATAGGAAACTCAGAAAATGGACCAAGAAGGTATCACTCAGCAAGAAACAAAGAAGGAGACCCAAAACTGAGAGAAACTAGTCCTCAACCCGACCTCAACTCTTACTACAGGTTCATTGAAGGGGGTAGTGTTATGAAACCAGCTCAAGAAAAGATAGAAAAGATAGATCAACGCCTTAGAATTCAACCTCTTCGAGGGGGCAACCTCCTTTACATTACATAAATGAACAATTCTTCGATGATACAAATGACAAAACGTCCTTTATATATATAGGAGCCTAAGGAGGCACAATATAACCCAACCGACCTAACAATAATAATATAAATCCACAAAAATAACAATAAATGGATTCTATGGGGCACAGTAATAACAATATGGGGGCAATAGGGGCACAACAATATTAATAAGGGGTATAACTACAATAGTAATGGGTAATCACTAGTATTATAGGGACCCAACATGCCCCTCTCCTTCAAACAAGTGTTGTCCTCAACGCTTGAGTAGTTATGGATACTTCTATATAAAATTCTCATCCTCCCATGTGGAATCTTCAGCAGATAAGTTCTTCCACTTGACAAGATACTCCGAAATTGATCCATTTCGTAGCTGTCGAGTTCTTATTTCTGTGACTGCTTCCGGTTCCAATATAATTTTTCCTTCCTCGTCAAGTTCTGGCAATATTGTTTGAACTGGGAGCTTGTCGCCTATAACCTTCTTTAAACATGAAACATGGAAAACTGGGTGCAATCAAGAAGCTGCAGGAAGCTCCAATTTGTATGCCATAGTACCAATCTTTTGCAACACCTTGTATGGACCATAATACTTTGGTGGTAATTTATTATCCTTCTTAGCTTGCTTGAGGGACATTTTCTTATATGGTTGTAGCCGTAGGAATACCCAATCACCTATATCAAAACTTCTTTCACTGCGATGTTGATCTGTCTGTTGTTTCATTCTATTCTGTGCCAACACGAGGTTATCCTTTAAGAGTTGGAGGACTTGTTGTTGATGTTCGATGTGATGTTCCACTGCCTGAACCTTAGAATTTTCTCTTAAATATGATGTGATGGATGGTGGTTGATACCCATAAAGTGCCATAAATGGGGTCATTTTTGTTGCTGTATGGAAGGAAGTGTTATACCACCATTCAGCTAGAGCCAACCATTTGACCCATTGTGTCTGTTTATTAGATACAAAGCAATGAAGATATCCTTCCAAACATTTGTTTACTATCTCAGTTTGGCCATCAAATTGAGGATGATAAGATGAGCTATGAGCTAACTGAGTACCAAGAAAAGAAAATAATTCTGTCCAAAAATTTCCAGTGAGAATGGGATCTCTGTCACTTACAATAATCTTTGGGTTTCCATGTAGATTTTCAATTGTTTCCATAAATGCAATAGAAACTGTACTGGCCTTAAATGGATGTGATAATGCACAAAAGTGTGCATACTTGGTAAGTCTGTCAACTACCACCATGATGACACTCTTTCCCTCAGACTTGGGTAAACCTATGATAAAATCCATTGAAACCTCCTCCCAATGTTGGCTTGGAATGGATAAAGGTTGTAATAGACCTGGTGTCTTAATTGTTTCAACTTTATTTTGTTGGCAAACCAAACATTCCACCAGAAACTTTTGAATATCTGATTTAAGGCCATCCCAAAAAAAATCATTCTTAACCCTCTGGTAAGTTTTTAAAAATCCTGAGTGCCCTCCTAAGGGAGAAGTGTGCAATTCCATAAGAATCTTTTGTTTTAGCTGGGAATTCTTACAGAGGTATAAGCGATCTTTGTACCATAAAGAATCATTTTTCCAGCTAAATGTATCAGACATATTGGAATCTTGTTGTAACTTTCGAATAAGTGCCCACACTTCTTCGTCATTCTTCCATTCCTCCCTTGCTTCGTTTATCCAATATGGCTGGGTAATAGAAATGGCGCACAACAATGCTTCCACATCCTCATCCTTTCTTGAGAGTGCATCTGCCACCACATTTTGCTTCCCTTTTTTGTAGATAATTTCAAAGTCATAACCCAACATCTTTGTGACCCACTTTTGTTGCTCTTCAGAGGATAATCTTTGTTCTAAAAAGTATTTAAGGCTATCATGATCCATTTTTACCTTGAGGTGTCTTCCCATTAGGTAGGGTTGCCATTTCTTAAGTGCATGGAGTATTGCCAACATTTCCTTCTCATAAATAGCTTTGCTTAAAAACTTTCCCTTGATTGGACGACTTTCAAAAGCAATGGGTCTTTCATCTTGCATTAGAACAGCACCAATTCCATTTCCTGAAGCATCACATTCCACAATAAAGGTTTTTATGAAGTCTAGTGTAGCTAAGACTGGTTCTTGGCACATTGCCTCTTTAAGATGTTCAAAGGCCTTTGTTGCTTCTGGAGTCCATGAAAATGCATCTTTCTTCAATAATGTTGTTAGAGGTGCTGCTATTCTCCCATAATTCTTAACAAACTTGCAATAATACCCTGTCAACCTGAGAAATCCTCGCAGATGCTTTATGGATGTGGGGATTTTCCATTCCTTAATGGCTTTAATTTTGCTAGGGTCTACCTTAACTCCTTCATGAGATACAATATGACCCAGATATTCCACCTCTTGGACTCCAAAGAAACATTTGGATCTTTTTGCATATAATTGTTTCTCCTCCAATAGTTGTAGCACCCTGTCAACATGTTCAACATGATCTTCCAAGACTTGCTGTAGATTAGTATATCATCAAAAAATACTAACACAAATTTTCTAAGGAATGGTTTGAAAATTGAATTCATCAAACCTTGAAATGTTGAAGGTGCATTGGTAAGGCCAAAAGGCATGACCAAAAATTCATAATGACCCTCATGAGTTCTAAATGATGTTTTAGGAATGTCTTCAGTCTTCATTCTGATTTGATGATATCCTGAACGAAGATCCAACTTGGTGAAGTAAATTGATCCATGCAATTCATCCAGTAATTCATCAATGATAGGAATGGGGAACTTATCTTTAATAGTGAGCTTGTTGAGCTCCCTATAATCAGGACACATGCACCATGATCCATCCTTCTTGTGCACCAATACTACTGGAGCAGAAAAAGAAATTTGACTCGGTTGAATTATACCAGCATCTAGAATTTCTGCAACCATACGTTCAATTCCACTCTTTTGGACATGGGGATATCTGTACGACCTGATGTTTGGAGGAACACTTCCTGGAATCATATGAATAGCATGATCATGATCACGCATAGGTGGGAGACCTTTGGGAGTCTCAAATACCTTGGAATGATTGTCCAGGACTTTTTGGAGATCTGGAGAAATAGATGATTCCGATGTGGAAACATCTAGCGAACATAATTGTGCAATTACACCTCTTTGTTCCTTTTTTAGAAGCTTTGTCATACCATTAGAGCTAATTATCTTTCTCGGTTTCCCTGCAATACCCCTTAATTCAACTTCCTTTCCTTCCGTAGAAAATTTGATGAAATTTTTTTGAAAATTAAAAGCTATTGTACCCAAGGATTGTAGCCATTAGACTCCTAGTACAACATCAGCACCTCCCATTGGAATGGAAAGAATTGGGCTAGTCAATACATATTCTCCCATGGATAGCTTGATATTATGGCACTTTCTAGAGCAATTTATTGTTCCTCCATTTGCAATCATCACTTGAAACTCTGGTGCTGGATATAGGAAGAAATTCAATTCTTTTGCTACCTTCCAATGAATAAAATTGTGGGTGCTTCCTGAATCAATCAACACTATTACCTTTTTCTTCTTGATTTGTCCTTCTATCTTGATGGTTTGAGGAGTGGTAATTCCCTCCAATGCATTACAAGATATGGTCGGATTTATTTGTTCTTCATCTAGGCTTTGTTCTTGGAGTATATCCTCTTCTTTTGACCTTTCTTGCTCCTTTTCTGCTTCCTCTTCACAATCTATGTAGAATAATTTCTTCTCAGCACACTTATGACCTTTAGTGTATTTTCTATTACAACTGTAAAAAAGCCCTTTTTCTCTTTTTTCTTCCAATTGTTGAGGTGTCAACCTTATAGGTTGTGGAAGACTAGGGGCAACACCACTTCCATCTTTATAGTTGTGAGTGGTATGCTTCCTGGTTGCCATAATTTTGCTTTCCATTTTTCTTGCTAACCTGAATGCCTTCTCTAATGAATCAGGTTCCCAAAGGCAAACATCATGTTGGATATTATCCTTTAAAGACCCTATGAACACATCAATTCTATGCTCCTCTGGAATATCTTTTACCCTTATGTTCAATTTTTGGAACTCCTCAATGTGCTCCATTATTGAACCCTTTTGTTTGAGACTTATCAATTGGCTAAAAAAGTGTTGCTTTTTGTATCCTCATAATGTGCTATAAATTCTTCCATAAAAATTGCCCAAGTGATAAATTGTTTACCAGAGAAAAGCCATTGATACCATAAAAACTGATTTGGCTCCAAATATAAAGTTTCCATACGTACCTTTTGTGTGTTTTGCACATTATTGAGATCGAAGAATTGCTCCATCTATAATATCCATGTGGCAGGATCCTTGCCATCAAACTTCCTCATATCGATTTTTGGAATATGGTGAGTCTTCGATCCAACATTAGAGTCCATGGAATCATGATTAACATTTCTTTTGTTCTCATCATGATTTTCCTTTAGTACCCTTTCACTATTAGTGACCATTTCTTGTAGCAACTTATTCATATTTATCTTCAATTCTTCCATCTTATCATCCATGCCATCAATTTTAGCATCCATGCCATTCACCTTAGCTTCCATGCCATCCATCTTAGCTTCTACGCCTTTCTTTAAACAATCCATCTTAGCTTCTACACCTTTCTTTAAACCATCCATCTTAGTTTCTACATCTTTCCTTAAACCATCCATCTTAGATTCTATTGCTTTTTGTGCAAGTGACACTTGTTGCACTTGTTCTTGTAATTTTGATATATCATATAGCATTTCTTCTTCTTCTTCATGATTCATGCTAGAGCTTTCAGGTTCCTTACTAGGTGTTTGCATTTTCTTTCCTCGGGGCATCAGTTACCGATAATAATGCTCTACTAGCCCTTTGAATTCCTTCAAAATAAATTTTCAAACCACTCTTAAGCAAAAATTTAAAAGAATCTACACACCTTTTTTTCACTTTGTAGGAGCTTGATATTGCCTCTGATGTATCTCTGTTTTTTTAGATCATCCAGTTCTGAAATTGCAACCTGTGGTATCCCTCTGTGTCCTCTTTCCAATGCCACCAGTCTGATCCAATTTGGATTCTCCAAGGAAGAGTTATGTGAAATATGCCACAGTGACCTGATTATAGACTAGTTCAGTAGAGAGAACTTGTACGATGTGCCACGACTCACTGTTTCGTCCTTTGGCTCTGAAAAATATATACAAGAAACCACAGTCCGTCCTATTTCTGCACCTTCTTACGAAATTTTAATCCAATGCTCAGGGAAAAAGTTATGATGATTTTCCCCAGGTCACCTGTTTGGAATGTAGTTCAGGAGTCTGCAAGAATACCAACTTCCTCAAATCATATCTCCGCAAATATAGCGCAAAAAGCTCTAAAATTCGGACCCGAAATTTAGTGTGATGTCTTCTCAAATGGGTTTTTTTTTAGCTTCTGAAACGTTGTAGAAAAACAGTTATAGTGAAAATGCCACGATGACCTGTTTGGAGCAGCGAAACCTTAGGATCCAAAGCTCTGATCCCAAATGTTATAAAACCAGCTCAAGAAAAGATAGAAAAGATAGATCAATGCCTTAGAATTCAGCCTCTTCGAGGGGGCAACCTCCTTTACATTACATAAATGAACAATTCTTCGATGATACAATTGACAAAACCTCCTTTCTATATATAGGAGTCTAAGGAGTCACAATATAACCCAGCCGACCTAACAATAATAATATAAATCCACAAAAATAACAATAGAGGGATTCTATGGGGCACAGTAATAACAATATGGGGGAAATAGGGGCACAACAATATTAATAAGGGGTATAACTACAATAGTAATGGGGTAATCACTAGTATTATAGGGACCCAACAGGTAGGGTCATCCCACAAAAAATTTATATCCCCTTATTCTTTGAGCTTGAGAAAGAAAGGGCAAGAACACATAGATGGATGCAAATTGCCAGGTCCAAAGGAGTGGAGGATGTGGACCACATGGAGCAGAAATTAAAGGAGATGGGTAGAGAACTAAGTAGCATAAGGGATAGAGAGGTAATGATGAAAGCTTAGTTGGAAGAATAGAATACATGGCTAAGGCGACAGTTACAAGAAAGGGAAAGCCAGTTGGAAACTATGGCTAGTTTATCCTTAGAGGAAATCCAGTGCAGGATGTGAGAAAAGTCTTATGCCTTGTATCTTAAGGAGAAGTGGCTACAGTTCCAAATTAAGACTTTAGCACATAGAGGCACTATGCCCTTCCAAGACTATAGAAAATTCATTGATCTTTGTGATCAAAGCACCTTGGAGGATAGAGCTAAAATGTCTGAGTTTTACCTACACAACTTGGCCCTGACATATTTGAATGTGTGGGACCCAAATTCAAAACTTGGGGACTTGCAATTGATGGCCTTATCATCATGGATGAATCATGAGGAGGTAAGAGCTGCAGAGATGAAGAAGTTAATGGCAAGAGAAGAGACAAAACCCCTCATGATAAGAGTTGAGCAATCTAACCCAATGGCTATCATCAGCACCCACAACCTAATTGCAAATGATCCTAAGCTTGCACCTAGGTACCTTTCTGCCCAAGAGCAAGTAGTCACACACTTTGAAGACATGTTCAGGTTGTTAGGAGATGACAGAATGCAAGATTGCCAAAGGATATGGAACACCTTTCCTTACAGCCTAAAAATCATAGAATACCATTCTCCTTAGAGAATGAGAGAGGCACTAAACAGAACACCCATGTACAAGCAATCTCTACAAAGACCCAAAGTCAATTGGATTGGCTTGAGACTCAGTCCACCATTGCTCTTAGGAATGTTGGAAGGAAGGAAGGAAGAGGAAGAAAGAAATCAGTGGGAAGAAATAGAGAGGAAGGTAGTATTATTTACATAGCAAGAGGAAACTACAATAGAAGCATGGGATGTTAGGGAGACCAATAAAGCAATGAAGGACATGGATATAGATTGAGTTTCTCAGAGGATGAGCAACACTTTCAGCAGGGGGGTGATGATGAGCCTCATCATTGGATAACTATATGGACCTTAATACACCTCCAAGATTATTTAAATCAACTCTTCTCAAAATTCCTTACATATTTTAATCATATTTTGCTTAATGAGATGAGTAAAAGCAAGATGTTATGTATAGTGGACTAATGTGCATTGATTGTAGGTTCTTGAGAGAAAATCATGGAAATTTAGGAAAATTAAGGGCATAAACTTGAATGAGACAAGGAGGAGAGATTGTAGGAGATAGATCCTCCTCATCTAATCCTCACTCATTCAAATATTCCTCCATCAAATCACACTAGCTCGGAGTTGCAAGAAGCCAATTCATGAAGATCAAAAGGAAGTAAAGAGCCAGTTCATCTTGAGTTTGGGAGCCAAGCCTCCCTAGATTTAAGGAAGTCATTGGAGACTTCAGTGGTATAAATAAGGAGGCCTAGAGCCTCCTTAGGATTCATATTTTTTATGTAAAAGCACTAAGCATTTTTTAGTTCAAGACTTGTGGAAGACAATGTTAAGTAATTTTTTTGATATGATAATCAGAATGAGCATTTCCTTGATCCAACACTGAGTTGACTCACAGGGCTGAAGCTTTTGGGTTAGGGTCCAAACCTCATAGCAAAGGCTCCTATTCTTGTATTTGTATGCTTAGTTGATTTCATAGATTAATGCTTGAATTGGTTTTAGCATTATTTCATTGCAAGTAGTTGTGGATTTGATTAGTTTGCTTCCATTTGTGCATTGCTTTAGCAATAGCTTAGAAAGAGAAATGAATACCAAAAAGCTGACAGTAGGTAGCTTTGGCCTCACTCCTCCCTTCAAAGGACCATGGTTTGAGGAAAGAACTCCTATGCAGCCCCAAAAGGACAAAATTCTGATTTCTTATGGAATTTAGGGTTTTCTGCTACTTAGGCTAGCATATTTTCAGTTTTTAAGAATAGGATTCAATTGTCATTTCTGATATCTTCAGCCTTGTATTAGATCTCATAAGTGTTTCACATTATTCTACAGGTGTTTCCTTGCATGAACTAAGTAACTAGATAATGAAATTTTGATTTCTTTAGTTGATTGAAAATCTTTATTATTTGACATGATTGATGGATAAATGCCAGTGATTGATGCAGTGCAGGAGTTTCAAAAGTGCAGGGAGATCTCATGACCAGCAACCCCAACCTAACCTCATCCATCCATGATCATTAAAAGCCACTAAGTCCCTCACCCAATTCATCATTCCATAAGAACAACTTTCCAGGGTTGTTGATTAAATCCAACCATCTTACAAACTCTATTTTGAGCTCTGAAGGAGTCCTAGCCACTCCTTTGCCTTATTTCTCCCACCATTCACCTTCCCTAAGCCCTACACTACCTTCCAAATCACTCTTATTGCTCTCGATCAAATCTTGTAGGAATACAGGGGATCCTGTAGGAGCATTAGGACATCCTATAGGAAGCACTAGGACATCATGTAGGACGACTTGGAGTGGCCTATTTTGAGGTCGAATTGTGGAAAAATCATCTAGGAAGATAGGAGAGGACCCGGGCTTGCCTCCCAAGTCACCTGACCTTTCACCACCATCTCTAACCCACCTGCCACATGGCCAAGAGGATTAGCATTCACATTTTCACAAAAAAAAAAAAGACAAAAAGGAGAAAAAGAGTTATTGTGTTCATTTACATGCATGGAAGTAGAGTGTTTGGTTATTTCCGATTGCATGCCTAGGACAGTAGGATTACACATATGTTAATTAACATTATTTTAAAGCAAATCCTCTTAGCAGTTAGTTAGATGAATGGTGTGTTTAAGCATTTGATTTTAGTCTTTCCTTACTACAGTAGACAAGATTTCAGTTAGTGCAAATTCCCCTTTTCTTCATTGGTAATCAAGCTTATTCTGAATCAATAAAAGGTTTGTTTGAGAAACCATAGTGGTTTATCGCCAGCTTAGTAGTGACAAAGAGTGGACCCATCACATCTGTTTGTGTATGCAACACTGTCACATCCAAGTTTGTATGAACCCTGGGTTGAAAAAGTAAAGTTGGTAGCCCCGGGAGTTGCAACATTCTTGCTGCAATAATGGTCCTCATCACTAGGCTCCTACCTACGAGACGTATTTATAAGTTATGCTAGTTGTGAGATCTGGGAGGAAATTTTTTCCTCGAACTCAATTTTTTCTCAAGTTTTTTGACCTTCTCGAGTGCCCTTTTCACAACCATAACTTGATATCTGGTACCTAGCATACGCTAGCCCCAGTAAAATTTTTGAGCTTACTTAAGAGTAGTTTTCTTAGAAAGAGGGAAATCTCAAGTGTCTAATGGAGTGGGTCACTTGAAGCTGCATTGATAAAAAAAATTGGAACCGCCGAAAAATTGGGGGGTTACAAGTGAATGGTACCACTGCGACCAACTCATTATCTTGAAGATTATGGGATAAGTCTCTTGCAAGCGTCCTGGGATGGCCTCAGACTATTTTATTATAGTTCCGAAAGGATTTTTACTTCCAACTCATCAATACTACAGTGGCTAAATCCCAGAAAACTTGATACTGCAAAATATCCCACGAAAATCGGCCTAGAATATAGTAACAGAAACCTCAATGTCTTGGTACTGTAGAATGTGTTATGACAATCTGATCTGGAATATGATGACCAAAACCCTCATTGCAAAAAGAGTCTAATCTATGCTATGAAAACCCCCACTACTGAATCTAATTTGTACGGTGGCAGCAGAACCCCAACTGCTGGATTTGATTTGAATGCTGGCAGTCAAACCCCAACAACTAGATCTGATTTGGAATACAAGGTAGAGTGCGATATTCAGATAGTAGAGGGAACTATCATCAAAAAGGAGTGTCAGGTGCTACAAATTGCAATATACTCAACGGTCCAACAATAGTACTTGACCCAATCTTTCAGGTTGCTAACTATGGAGGATTGACCTTACCGTACTACCTGACTAACCTATTGTACATGCGAGTAATCTCCTTGAGTGATCTTTGTAGTGTACTATAGTAGCAAGATGGTCAACGATTTATCTAAGTTTAGGTTTCAGGTTATCCTAAGGGGCTTCTGATATACCCAAGGGTATGTGGAAGTATAGTCTATGCGTGGTTTTGTCTAATGCACAACTACTCGATGGGGTACCCATAGGGGTTACAAGGGAGTCCAACAGGTGTGACCACCTCTTATAGTTCCTACGTGCATGCCTCCCCAAATCCCCAAATTTATGCACTCAACAATAGATATCGTGGTTTAAAGATGTTGGAAAATATCTCTATCCTAAAAACTTTCTTTGAAAATTGGAGGCACGGTTGGCCTTGGAAATTTCTCTGATACCACTTGTTATGCTCTTGACTTGTGAGAAATCCAGAATACCAGAAATACAAAGAAATATAGTTCAAAACATATAATTATCACATGAAATGAGACAAATTGCAAGATATTTTATTATTTAGAAACAACTTACAATGCTCACTTGCCTCTTTGAGGGGGAAACCTCCAATAGAGCAGAGCTCAATTATAATAAGACTCGATGATCTTTCCCTTACTAGGTAAGACTACATATAGCTTAATGACATCCAAAACCCTAACTACTAGTGGTCCCTTACATAACACGGGTTAACTACCTTATTTATTAACTATGGCTCGTTTAGAACTAATTGTGGTCCCTTTTCTATAATGTGGGTCAACCAATTACAATTATTAATGTGGGTTTTATTGACTCTTTAACTAACTATGACTCTAACTCGACCCCTTGGGCTTATTAAATAAATAAATGGGTTAGGGATGGACCCTAATAGAGGCTGAGAAAAAGCAATAAGTTGGTTGAGATGGTGCAGTGAACTGAATGCAGTACTAGTGAAGCCTAAAGAAAAAGACAAGGAACCATTCTGGAGGCTTGTCTCAAGCCGTGAGATAATTAGTTGTGACTCTCCTTGATCCATGTGTATTGAGATAATTGTAGTAGTACAGAGTGGTTGTCAGTGTAAATGTATATGGAATTGGAAGCTACAAAATATGGAACCATAGTGAAGAAATGGTTGGTTAGTATATTGAAAATTAGAATGTTGAGTACTATGAGAATGTTGTGTGAATAAATGAAAAAACCAACTGGAGAGAGAGAGAAAGTGTGGGGAATGCAACAGTAGTTGAACGAGTGTGTGAAAGAGTGAGCTACTAAGAAAGTTTATTTTAGCTTATGGATAATAGAAGATCAAGAGTTGTTATTGAGCAAACTCAATGGGAAGAATGGTCGCATGAGTGTTGAGCTACTAAAGTGTAGGTTGTTGAAGTGTTGAGAAGGCCGAGAGTAGTGTGGGTTCTGTAGAGAGAAGAATGTTGAGTAAAATAGTAGGCCATAGGTTGATTTGAGTTGTGCATTAGGTTGGGTTAGATCCATAACAACAAACAACAAGTTCCTTATGGACAATAAGTTGGTTCCTACATAATAGGAAGTTAATACTTCCATCATAGTGCGTGCTTGATATACAACTTGGGGGTTAGTGCCTCCTATAAGTGGGTGCTTGCAAGAATCAAGGAATTGGTGCTTCTTGTAAGTTGATCATGTGCCTACAAAGAGGGAGTTGGTACTTATTGTAAGTTGATCATGTGTCTATAAAGATGGATTTGGTGCTTCCCACTAGTGGGTCCTAGAAAGACATATAAAAGATTTGATGCTTCCTACTAGTGGGTGCTAGCAAAACATTTAAGGGATTTGGTGCTTCTAGTGAGTGGGTGCTCATGAAGCTTTGGTGCTTCCTATGAGTGGTTCTCATGAAACTTGATATAATAAGAATAGTGTCTTTTGATTTACATCATAATACAACCAATGTTTTGCGGTTTTTCTCTTAGAAGGGTCTCCATGTTAAGCTCTCGGTGTGCAACGTATTTGATGTTTTTGGTGCGGCCATGATGTTCATGTGTTGATTCATATATGAATGCAGCCTTCTATGGGTATAAATATTTAAAAAGGAATCTTCTGGATCCATCACATAATTGAATAAATTGTCAGCGCATTTCAAACCAACTAATGTGGTTCATCATTAGGAGGATTTAGATGAAGATAAATAGATTCGGCAAGGGTGTCAAAAGAGATGGGGAAAAGGTAAGGTCATAATTAAAATAACTTAACTTTTCCCCTCTATTTTTATACCCTTGTAGTATCTATTTCTCTTCATCTAAATTTTCCTAATGATGAACCACATTAAATTGTTTGAAACCATCGACGATTTATTCAATTATGTGATGGATCTAGAAGACTTATTTAGAAGTGTTGATTAATGTTTTCTTCATATAATATGTTGTGGAGTGTTCACATGAATAGTTTCCAAGTAAATGAATTTATAAATTTGCAGTAATTGTTTAAATTAGCCTTAATATTGATTCACCCTACCCGCCCGCCCCCGCGCCGCCACCCCCCAAGTATTAATCTTTTTTCCAACATTATTGAAGTTAGAGACATTGACAATGGGGTCAATACTAAATTTAAACAATTAAGTGACGTGTAAATAATTATGTGAAATTATAAATAAAATGTTGTTTCATTATATAGAAATATGGGAACCAACACACGAGTATTCAGGTTGCTTTGTTGTCAAGTAATTGTTTAAGTGGTTGGAATCCCTCGTAGTGGACAAGTAAAGTTGAAGATTACCATAGTTATAACCTCCCATGATTGCCCAATATTACAAGATGAATTATCACCATCAAGAGGCAACATAACTAGAGAAAAAGGTTGTAACGTAACACCTACTATCCCTAACCCTAACTAAGGGTAGAAGGAGGTAGTTACTAGACTAACCCAACCTTCAAAGTCTAGTTATGGAAATGGGTTATAAATTTTTCAACCCTTTTTTACTTCCTCAAAACCCAAAATGAATGACATCATTGTGTTTGTCTCTTTGAGACCTTTCAAAAAATATAAAATTTTCCCCAATCTAATTCCCAAATCAAGAGATTTGGCCATTTAGAAACTATCCTATCAGATAGTGCCATGTCATTTGACCTGCCACGTGGTGCCCACATATTCCCTACATGGCACCCACATGGTTATCAAAGCCAACCACCATGTTTCCACTTGTCAATGTCACCTTAGTTTTCGACATGTTCATACTGGAGTCGCATATTAACATGTCCCATGGCATACCCAGTCCATCATATATATATATATATATATATATATATAATGTGTATGGGTGCATGCCCACGCAAGTCCACATCACCATAGATAAAATCTTGGGAATTACTAATGGTGTCCCCTATTGAAACTATCGAGGACAATCCTTTTGGGGAATTCCCTGGATACCCTTGTGCACCCCCCTTCATGCATTACTTTGTTATTTTTTGTGGCTTCTTACATGACTCCAACACACAACATCTTCCCAATCCATGTTATTTATGCCTTCATTCATATTTGTCCATTTTACGTGGGAGCATGTCACATGTATTTCCACTTCAACATGAATCAACCAATCGCTTTTGCCACATTCATCCATGCCTATGTGTGTGGGCTCTGCTCGCCACATTACCCCGGGGATAAAATCCCTATGGTGTTGCACCTGACTCTTCGAGAAATCGTTGGGGACAAAGTGTCAGGGTGATGTCACCGACCCTTTCTGTCGAGTTGATGTCACCCTCCACATGGCTCCATTCCAATCATTCCATGTGTCAGTCACTTTCAGGCCACTTGGGCCCCTCAAACCTTCAAAATTGGTTAACACATGTCTTGCTCTTTAAATGCCACATAGCTACGAGGCCACATGATCCACCACACTGAGCATGGGTCCCACCTAGACCTTTGCATGGTAAAATCAATTTTTCAACATTATAAGGCTTTTGGGTTTCTCGCCTGGTTATTACACCAACCATTTACCAACCGGACCCACCTATCAAGTCAACCTAGGAATAAAATCTCAGGAATTTCCCTTGGGGCTCCCCTCAAAATATTTGGGGATGGAGTTATGAGACACTTGGATGGTGTGAGTGCTTTCCCTCCACTATGGCTCAAATCTATTTGCCTTCGTGCTTGGGCATTGGGCTTGGTCACATGGTGCTTAAGCACAAGCCTCTTTCTACTCCTTTGGGCCCTAATTTCCAGCCCTGTGACATGAACATATGTATATGGTATGGGCCTTTTCACCCTCAACATTTAGTCACAACACCCCCTCACATGGACTTATTCAACACGAAGATCAGGGCCTATGGCTCAAACCCCGTGATAACATAATATTGTAATATTATTGAAGTCAAAACATAGTTAAAATGAGTACCACATATCCCATACCTTTTGATTGATCGCTCTGAGCAACGAGTGCTTCTAGTTTTACCTTCTCCCAGTCTCCCGGTTTCTTTAGTGTGATTGAATTCTGTAGGTTTAGAGGCAGACAACGTATGATCAATCAAAATTAAAACATAAAAACTACTGTTTTTTTTTTGTCGTTGATGACTGAAATTAACCATTTTTCTATTATTGAAAGCATGGAATCCATTTTCATCCATAGTTACTACAACTAAATTTCACACCATACCTTTAAGCTATAATAAGTTTTAATTTTGTGAATCATGCAATGCTATAATGTAATTATACAGCAGCAGTGGTTGGAATATTGTGCATGAAAAAGTTAGAGAAATATAGTTTAGTTTTTACTGGGTCTATGACAGGAATATATAGATTATTTCTGATGTTAGTAAGCTAGGTTGACATTATACAAACCTTGTATCAGTATCAGACCATCAGGCCCATAAAATATCGTAATCTTTTATGTGCACTATTTACAAGATATTGATTGGTAGCACTTTAGAAATAGACATTATGTGCACTATTCACGAGATATTGATTCTCAGGGTATGAAAAAAATTATGATGTAGTTTAATTTATAGAAAAAATAATTCTTTTTATTGGCAAGATAATTTTAAGAAAGTATGTAATTTTTTGTTATTTAAAAATTATTTTAATATATAGATGGATTTAGGTTGGGCATTCTAATTCTACAAATTAAACAACTTAAATTCAAGTTTTTAAAAATTTCTGCTGGATTTTGATTAAAAACAACTAAAAAAATTATTATAAAAAATCATTTCATCTATAAATTAAACTACGCCCAAATTTATTTTTCTTCTATTTATAAATTAAAATAATTTTAATAATAAATTTATATTTCATTCAAACTATTTGAATATAATACTAAACCAATAAGACCAGATATCCATTCTACTTGTAAGAAAGACTTGGAGATCATATAATAGTTGGATCCTAAAAATGACAATCTTGATCAGAGATTACATAATGAATTGAATGACAACTGAAAGTCATTTTACAAAGCCTACTATGAAATGAAATGATACTTGGAAGTCACTTTAAAGCCTCTTGCTAAATAAAAACATATGACTTTGATGAGATTGGATCTTATACCAATGGAAAGATGCAAGAAACAAAGGGATAGCTAAGGCCATTTTAGAACGCTGTATGCATTCTTCTTATTTTGAAACTGCCACTTCCATGGACAAATATCATAATTTTTTATAAGTTCGATCTCAGGCTTATATTTAATTAGTATTACTTATTTTCTTTAATTATATGTTTTTTTGATTTTATAGTGTGATTTTTTTTGAAATTTAGGAGATTTACTTTTTATTTAGGAAAACTTTTATATTTTTTTGAAAGTTCACAGGATTTATTTTTTATTTCGGGAAACTTTTATGATTTTAGAAATTGAGAATTAAAAAAAAAAAATCTTTACTCTTTTGAATAGTAATGACAATAATTATGATTAGCTTTTAGGGGTGCAGTTTGGTTTAATAGTGAATTGTGCTGGGGGGCGGTGCACCTAGAGGTTATAATAGCAGTCGTCAGGTATTGACCCTGTGTTTCGTGAGTACAATAACCAAGTCATCAGGGATTGATCCTATGTTATGTTTTGCCAGTACAATAATTCATAAAAAGAAATGGTAAACAAATACATTTCAAATGTAAATTTTATTATTAAATTTAAATTTTATTATTATTATTAATATTGTGAATTTTAATTGAAATAATAATAATAAATATTTTTTAGTAAAATTTAAATTTATTAATAATAAAAATAAATATATGTAGCTCAAGTGGTGATGACTGTGGAATGAAGTCTCACTGAACTAGAGATCTTGGGTTTGAATCTTGTACTACCCTTCAAGTGAATAATAAACATGTAAACTTGAAAATCGAAGAATCCTATCAAACTTACAAAAAAACATAATAAAAAAAATTATAATAATAAATCTATATGTTCACTCATTATTATAATAATAAATTTATTTTTTAAATAAATAATAATAATAATTTGTATTAACTTATATGCCTTAATTTTTAATATAAATGTGCTAGGTAAACATTTTGTACTTTTCTATTAATCTCTAGTTCCAAGCTATTATTTTCCATCTCCACTCTTGTCCGTTAGCTTTTTGGTTCACTTTTTAATATTATCTTTGCATTAATGGGAAGTGGCTTCTACTTCTACATCTATCATTTTATTTGCAAATGACTTTTTGGTTCACTTTTTAATTTTATCTTTGCATTAATGGGAGGTGGCTGCTACTTTTACAACTATCATTTTATTTGCAAATGAAATAAATATCAATGGATGGTGATGTTTATGCTTCTATGGTGTATAGTTTTGTGTGTTTTGAACAATTCCATTTTATAGTTTTCAGTGCTCAAGATTCGATTCTATATTTTAATTATTATCTTTGACCCACGGTTGTTGATAATGGTTTTTTTTTCAAATCCATATTAATTTAGGTTTGATTTTGTAAAAAGTTTTATAGTATAACATTGCAGATCAAAATATATGATTTTTTTAAATAATTTATTTTATTTATATTCAATTTAATTAACAATCAAATTGAACATGTTATTGCCCTTTACCTTTATTAATGTGCCCATTATGTTTATTAATTAACCAGAAATACATAATTCACATCAAGGTGTAGGATGGACATTTATGATACAATTTGTTTTGGGAAGGTGATAAAATTATTGCTAATGACTATAATAATTTTATATTCCTATTTATAAAAATGGTTAATGATTAATATAATCTAATAAAAAATATATTATTTAAAATTACATATATAATTTAAAATGATTATTCAAAATCACATATTGATGCAGGAGCATCCAGCTATGGGCACCATGACCGGGTGTTGGTCTCTGCCAAGGTGAAAATATTTATCAGTATTTGGTTTCTTTATGTTTAATTATTCAAAGCAGAATGTAGGGACTTGTTTTTTTTTAATTTCATTATTAGTTAGGGAACATTATAGTTAGTTAGGGTCACTGTCAACATTGTCTGTCTTTTAGTGAATAACTGTTTCTTCCATTTAGAACAAAGAAAAAAAGACATCGATATCAATTGTAAAATCTTGCAGCGCAAGAAGGACCGAATGAGTTAACAGTTATGTAACTAATAAAAGAAACAACTGAAGCGTAACTGTGCACAGTTCAGGTAACTGTGCACAGTTCAGGTAACTATGCACAGTTCAGCTAACTGTGGGTAAACAGTACAAATATGAAATGTAAATCATTCTGAAGGGTTCAGCGTATGAGAACAGAAATAGAATACAGAGAATAATTTTCTTTCGTTCGAGTCCATCTGTAACAATCATTGTAATAATTGTCTACTTTTTCCCTAATAATTGAATAAACTAAAATAAGCAGATATTGTGCATGCATATCCTTTTCATTTATTTTCTCTCCTAAAGAACAGAAGGCAGACAAGGAAAATTGCACGAGAACTTCCAGTATGAAGGCTGGCGAACAACAAACAGAGTCCACGACTAAAAGAGCTAGGCACATTTCGAACATTTCAACCAAGAACGAGCATATAAATGCTGAGTAACAAAATCCAGGACAGAGGTAACAAATACAACTGAATACACTATATTTCTTTTCATTCCAAAAACAAAATATTTGTATACATATGACAGTCCAGGGATAATCCATCGAATAGCGAAAGAACGAAACGAACCAGCAAAACCCTAAGGCAAGGGTTTTGGACGGCCACCCTCCAACACAGGGTTTTACAGTTACAAATTGCAAAATACAAACAAGGGTTTGTACCAACCAACCTAGGTTGCATAGCGACGACAGAGGAGTACAAGCGAACAAGAACTAGGACTCTGCCCAACAAAACTGACAGAGACCAACTATTAAAAGCAAAATGACAACAGTAGCAGAGCCTACCGGGACAAAGCTAAAGCGTTTACACTAACCATGCCAAAGAATGAACCCCCAACCTGTGCAATCAAAACAGGGCAACATTGTCAGCCCAAACAAAGAGTAAGGAATAAAAAGAAGCAAACGAAGCGTAAGGAATTATCTGAACAGTGAACGAATCGATTACCTGGAGGTTTAGTCGCATGGGAGGAATGCAAACCCACTGAGCCACAATCCACGGTGACATCCTGAGACCAAGGAGCTGTTCTCATTAGAGCCAGAGGAAGACAGAGAGGGCAAATAAATCATGGAGAGATAGCTTACCTGAAGAGAATTGCGAGCAGAAGAAGGCCACTGTGACTGTGACCTGTAGCATGCAAACCCATTAAACAAAATTAACAAGCAGAAGAACCTCCTTAAAACGAGAACAGGGTAACAAATACAAGTTTAGCAATCGAAAAAGATAGATACCGTAGCCATTTTCTTACACAGATGAACAGAACTATCACTCTGTGCTTAAGGAACCAAGCCAATAAGTCACCAAGACAAACACAGGTGCCATACCCACAAGCAGCATAGTCCATATCCGGCGCACACAGAGTTGTGGCTTATCACCATACATTTGCAGCATGAAACCTTACCCCCAAACCGAAACCTCAACGCGGCAAAGTCGCAAGAACAAAAAAATGAAAGAGAGACAATAGAATGCAGGGTTTTGGCATAGAGCAAATAGCGGGAAATGATAACTGAGGCACATACTCCCAGCACTACAGTAATAAAGTCCAACATAAATCCCATCTAATGCAAATCCAGAACCATCTGACTATTAACCTCTAATCACCGGAGTTAAAACCAAATCATTGTTTAATTATATAATTGTTGATTAAGCAATCATATTATTGTTAACTATCAAAGTGTGGAAAATTGTGGGCTGGTCCCATCATAATGGTATCAGAGTAGGATTTAGAATTGGCCTGACAAATGGAGGTAGGAAGACGAGGTCGTGGAAGAGATGCTTGGAGGATAGTAGAGGAAGGATTGCAGGAGGAGATCAAGATCCTTACTACCCATTTGGAGGCAGTTGAAGTAGGAAGGAGAAGGGATCCAGAGGTAGGAGATGACAACGAAGAAGAAGCCATAGTGACAACAGATGGATCGGATGAAGAAGGGCCGGAAATGAGACTGTTGAGGTCGGTCCTATTGGTGAGTAGCAAACCTAAACCAGTAATCCCGAATTATGATGGTAGCTTATCCACATAGGTTCTGTTGGACTGGATCAGCGAGTTGGATAAGTATTTCAAGTGTGAAGGCATCAATGAAGATTGGAGAGTTAAGTTCACTACAACAAAGTTGAAGGGACACGCAGCCCTGTGGTGGGATAGTGTCCAAGCAGAGAGAAGGAGGATGAACAAGTTTCCAATCAAGAAATGGTCAAGGATGGTGGCCAAGTAGAAAGGCATATTTCTGCCTAAGGATTACCAGATTGCACTACATCAGTAAGTGCAGAATCTGAAATAGAAAGGGATGATAGTAAGAGAGTATACTGAAGAATTCTATCAGGTAAATTTAAGAGCCGGTTATACGAAGGACACCCCAGAGAAAACAACAAGGTATGTGAATGGTTTAAGGTTAGAAATATTAGATGAAATCAGCATTATTTCCCCAAAAAACATAGAAGAAGCATATCAGAGTGCTATGAAAGCAAAGGAGAAGATCACTAGAAAACAAAATGCTAGGAGAGGATGGGGAACCGACAAAGGAAGAGGACAGTCTTATGGCAGAGGGTGAACTACCAGCAATAGTGAAGAAGGTAGTAGTTCCAAAGCTTCCATGATAGCAGAAAAAGGTGACAGCATGAGAGGTGGTAGGCCATATTAGTGAGGAAGGGGAAATAGTCGAGGCAGAGGAGCTAACTATTAGTGCTACAGGTGCCATAAATGGGGGCACAGATCTTTTGAGTGTCCTGCGGTGGAACAAGCTGGACAGAGGGGTGCGTATGTCGCATAGCTAGAGGAAGCAGAGGCACCTCCCTAAGAAGTAGAAAATGTGCTGGAAATAAGGGAAGCCTTAGTTTTGAACAAGGTGTTGCTGAAACCAGCCAAAGAAACAACTGAAAAAACTCAAAGGAAAGCCTTGTTCCAAATAGTTTGTAAGTCACATGGTAAGTGTTGTAAGCTGATTATCGATAGTGGGAGCATAGACAATTTGGTTGCCACGGAGATGGTGGAGACGTTGGGGTTGAAGCAGTTGAAACACCCCACTCCTTACAAGGTATCATGGCTGCAAAAAGGCCATCAGTTGTTGGTATATGAGCAATGCGAAGTGGAGTTCCATATCGGTAGATATAAGGATAAAGTCATTTGTGATATGATGTCAATGGATGTATGTCACATACTACTAGGCAGGCCATGGCAGTATGATAGGAAGGTAGTACATGACGGGAAGACAAACTATTATAAGTTTGTCAAAGATGGGATCAAGCACACGCTTTTTCCCATCAAGGAGGAAGAGACAACGGGAACAAGTGGGATGAGAGTGTTGTTAATGGGCGGAATTTTTTTTTTTAAAGTAGATTGAAGATAATGAAGTCAGCTGTGTTGTTGTAAGAAGAGCAAAGACGGTGCTGCTACACACAGAGGTGTCAGATTTTCCCACGGAAATTCAGCAGATGCTGCAGGAGTTTAGCGATATAGTGGTGGATGACTTACCAGATAAACTGCCCCCTAAGAGAAGTATAAGTCATCATATTGACTTTATACCCAGAGCAAGTTTGCCGAATAAGGCAACATATCGGATGAGCCCCAAAGATAATGAGGAGATCAGAAAACAGGTGCAGGAATTGCTAGATAAAGGGTTGATAAGGGAAAGTTTGAGCCCCTGTGCAATTCCAACAGTTCTCACTCCCAAGAAAGGAGGAGAATGGCGAATGTGCATAGATTCGAGGGCCATCAACAAGATTACCATCCGGTACAAGTTTCCACTGCCACGGATGGACGACATGATGGACTGCCTGAGCGGGGTAGCATATTTTTCAAAGATTGATTTAAAGAGTGGGTATCATCAGATTCGAATCCGAGAAGGAGATGAGTGGAAGATAGCCTTCAAAACTAATGAAGGACTATATGAGTGGTTGGTAATGCATTCAGACTAAGCAATGCACCCAGTACCTTTATGTGATTAATGAATGAAATGCTAAAAGAATACATTGGGAAGTTTGTAATAGTGTACCTGAACAATATATTAATTTTTAGCAAGACGAGAGAGGAACACTTTCGACATGTTTGAAAAGTGCTAGAAAAATTGTAGTGGAATAAGCTGCTGATAAATCTAAAAAAAGTGTACTTTTCTACAAAAAGAATTGGTTTATCTGGGTTTCGTGATTGCAGAAAATGAGTTGAAGATGGACCCAGAGAAGATTGCAGAAATTTTCAACTGGCCATCCTTGAAAATTCTATTTGAGGTACGTAGTTTTCATGGGCTGACAAGTTTTTACCGAAAAATTATAAGAAATTCCAGTGAAATCTACACACCTATGTTGGATACTATAAAGAAGGAAAGTCATCCTTTTCATTAGACCAAGGCAGCAGAGAGGAGTTTTCAGCTACTAAAGAATAAGATCACAGAGAGACTGATCCTGAGATTGCCAGATTTTAAAAAGCTTTTTTCAGGTTTGCTGTGATGCAAGCGGTACGAACGTTGGAGCTGTACTTAGCCAAGAAGACAAACCTGTTGCGTTTTTCAATGAGAAGTTGAACAAAAGCAGGCAGAAGTATTCATCCTACGATAAGGAATTCTATGTTGTCGTCCAAGCACTGAAGCATTGGAGACACTATTTGCTGGGGAATGAGTTTGTTTTATTCTCAGATAATTCTGATATGTGATGCAACAGCACAAGCTGAATCACAAGCATGCTAAGTGGGTTGAATATTTGCAGAGTTTCACCTTTGTGTTGAAACACATCACCGGGCAGGCCAACAAGGTGGTGGATTCATTGAGTAGAAGAACCTTACTCTTACAGGAGAGTACTATACAAGTGCTGGGCTTTGAGCACTTGAAAGACTTGTATCAAACTGACATGGATTTCAAGGAGGCTTATGAAGAGTGTCAGAATCCTTTGGTGAGGGACAATAGTCCGTGGTTGGACTATAATTTGTAGGAGAAGCTATTGTTTAGAGGAGGACAGTTATGAATTCCTGACTGTTCAATGAGAGAAAATATCATTCGGGAGAAGCACAATGGAGGTATAACCCGACATTTTGGCATAGACAAGACATTAGAGCAGCTCATCCATTTTTATTATTGGCCAAAAATACGAAGGGATGTATAGAGATTTGTGACCAGATGTAAAATGTGTCAGTTGGCAAAAGGACATAGTCAAAATATGGGACTTTACATGCCATTGCCCATTCCAAGTAGACCGTGGGACTCAGTCAGCTTGGACTTCATCTTGGGTCTACCAAGGACACAGTGGGGTTATGATTCGGTGATGGTAGTAGTGGACCAATTTTCGAAGATGGCGCATTTCATCCCTTGTAGAAAAACCAACAATGCCACTCATGTGGCCCACTTGTTCTTTACAGAGATCATCAGACTACATGGTCTACCTAAGTCCATTCTCTCTAATAAGGACGTGAAGTTTACAGGGCACTTTTGGCACACCTTGTGGAAGAAGATGGACACGCAGTTAAGTTTTAGCTCTGCTTATCACCCGCAGACCGACAGGAAAATGGAGGTGGTAAACAGAAGTCTAGGGAACCTGCTACGAAGTTTGATCGGTGAAAATTCGTGAATGTGGGATCGAGTACTTGCCTAGGTGGAGTTCGCTTATAACGACTCACCCAACTACAGCACAGGATACAGTCCTTTCCAGATCTTGTATGGCATGCATCCTCGCGAAGTGCATGAATTGCGAGATATAGGACAGCAGGAAAGATGGAGTGTTGATGGGGAAGAATTCGCTAAAGTGATGAATGATTTGCACGAGCAGGTGAAAATAAAGTTGCAGGACAATAGTCAAAAATATAAGCAGCGAGCAGATTTGAAACGAAGAGAAGTGCAGTTTAATGTGGGGGATGAAACCCTCACGCATTTGCGTAAGTAGCGTTTTCCGAGAGGCGCATATAACAAGCTGAAGTACAAAAAGATAGGCCCCTACAAAGTTCTGCGGAAATTTTTAGTGAATGCTTATGAAATACAGATGCCACCAGGAATAGGCATTTCACCCATCTTTAATGTGGCAGACTTGTTTCCGTACACTGTTGATCCAGAAGAACACAGTACAGCACGGAATACATGGGACACCTAAGATGGAAGTGAGACTTGGATGAGACAAATGCCTTACGTTCAGCCCCCCAAGATCAAGAGGATCCTCGACACTTAGGTGGCCAAGCGAACTCGGCAGAAAGAGTATCTACAATATCTGGTCAAGTGGAAGGACCATCCTATTGAGGACAGTTCGTGGCTTGACGACAGGCAGATAGAGCAGGTGGGTTATTCAATCGAGAAGCTCATGGACTGGAGTCATGATTTGTTCTTCCCCCAAGAGCCTGATGCAAGAGCATCCAACTAAGGGCACCATGATCGGGTGTTGGTCTCCACCAAGGTGGAAAGATTTATCAGTGTTTGGCTTCTTTATGTTTAATTAGTCAAAGCAGAATGTAGGGACTTGTTTTTTTTTAATTTCATTATTAGTTAGGGAACAGTATAGTTAGTTAGGGTCATTGTCAACATTGTCTGTCTTTTAGTGCATAACTGTTTCTTCCATTTAGAACAAAGAAAAAAAAGACATCGAAATCAATTGTAAAATCTTATGTAACTAATAAAAGAAACAACTGAAGCATAACTGTGCACAGTTCAGGTAACTATGGGTAAACAATACAAATATGAATTTTAAATCATTCTGAAGGGTTCAGCATATGAGAACATAAATAGAATACAGAGAATAATTTTCTTTCATTCGAGTCCATTTGTAATAGTCATTGTAATAATTATCTACTTTTTCCCTAATCATTAAATAAACTAAAATAAGCAGATACTGTGCATGCATATCTTTTTCATTTATTTTCTCTCCTAAAGAACAGAAGGCAGACAAGGAAAATTGCACGAGAACTTGCAATACAAAGGTTGGCGAACAACAAACAGAGTCCATGAATGAAAGATCCAGGCACATTTCAAACAGTTCAACCAAGAACGAGCATATAAACGTTGAGTAACAAAATCCAAGATAGAGGTAACAAATACAACTGAATACACTATATTTCTTTTCATTCCAAAAACAAAATATTTGTATACATATGATAGTCCAGGGATAATCCATCGAAGAGCGAAAGAACAAAACAAACCAATAAAACCCTAAGGCGAGGGTATTGGACAACCACCCCCCAACACAGATTTTTACAGTTACAAATTGTGGAATACAAACAAGAGTCTGTACCAACCAACCTAGGTTGCATAACGACAACAGAGGAGTACAAGCGAACAAGAACTGGGACTCTGCCTAACAAAACCGACAGAGACCAACTATTAAAAGCAAAATGACAACAGTAGCAGAGCCTACCGGGACAAAGCTGAAGCGTTTACACTAACCACGCCAAAGAATGAACCCCCAACTTGTGCAATCAAAACAGGGCAACATTGTCAGCCTAGACGAAGAGTAAGGAATAGCAAGAAGCAAACGAAGCATAAGGAATTATCTACACAGTGAACAAATCAATTATTGGAGGTTTAGTCAGGTGGGAGGAATGCAAACCCACTGAGCCACAGTCCACGGTGACATCCTAAGACCAAGGAGCTATTCTTGTTAGAGCCGGAGGAAGACAAAGAGGGAAAATAAATCATGGAGAGATAGCTTACCTGAAGAGAATTACGAGCAAAAGAAGGCCACCATGATTGTGACCTATAGCATGCAAACCCATTAAACAAAATTAACAAGCAGAAGAACCTCCTTAAAATGAGAACAGGGGAACAAATACAAGTTTAACAATTGAACAAGATAGATACTGTAGCCATTTTCTTACACAGATGAACAGAACCGCCACTCTGTGCTTAAGGAACCGAGCCAATAAGTCACCAAGACAAATGCAAGTGCCATACCCACAAGCAGCACAGTCCATAGCTGGCACACGTAGAGCCGTGGCTTATCACCATACATTTGCAGCACGAAACCTTACCCCCAGACCAAACCCTCAGCACAACAAAGTCGCAAGAACAAAAAAATGAAAGAGAGATAATAGAATGCAGGGTTTTGGCATAGAGCAAAGAGCGGGAAACGATAACCAAGGCACATACTTCCAGCACTACAGTAATAAAGTCCAACATAAATGCCATCCAATACAAATCCAGAACCATCTCACTGTTAACCTCTAATCACCGGAGTTAAAAACCAAATCATTGTTTAATTATATAATTTTTTATTAAGCAATCATATTATTGTTAACTATCAGAGTGTGGAATTGCGGGCTGGTCCCATCACATATGTAATTTAAAAATATTTATTAATGGTATATGAGAGATATATTTTTATTTTTACATTATATTTTTAAAGAGTAGAGGTCATTTAGGTTTTTGTGCGAACTTAACTACATATGATAGATTTTACACCATTAATGAATGAATGATATTCAAAATAATAAGATGTTTGTAATATGAATAAATATAAAAAAATTCATATTCACAAACCAAGGTATAATAGAAATTTATGATAGGACCTCTATACCCAGGCTTAATAATGAAATTTTCAAAAAACCATATCCACAAATTATAAAAAGCCAAATGTAAATTATTAATAATCATTTCTATATTGAAATACAAATAATGGTAATTTACAAAATTTAATAATGCATTTAATTATAATTTAAAATTAATATAATTATAACATTCTAAAATTTTATTTTTTTTAATATTTTTATTGTTTTCTACTATAATTTAGCTATATTTAAACTAAGCGGCAGTGACTAGTTACTATGTAGCCTTTGTTTAATGATGTATTAGGTTGATTCCCTCTACTTACCTTATTTTTCTAAAGGTTGTTTCTTCCTCATAAATAAATATAAATAATCTATTTCCCACAATTTTTATTAATAAATCAATGTGTTTATCTGGGCAATTTCTTTTCATAAATATCTAATATAAGATTGCAATTCACAAAAAATAATCCAACATATTTTACCTTTTGTAAAAGCTTTACTTCCTCTTCCTCCATGGTTAATAATGTTCAATATTATATAATAATATATAATATTTGTATTATATTTGTGTGTATATTTCTTCTTTCCTCTCTATCCCCCCTTTGTCTCTGTGTTTATCTCCCTCTTTCTCTCCTTCTCTCTCTCCCCCTCCCTATCTCTTTATCCTCCCTCCATCTCTCCTCCATCTCTCTCTCTCTCTCTATATATATCTATACCTCTCCGTCCCTTTGTATATCTCTCTCTTCTTCCATCTCTCTACCCTAACATCCATATACATGCCTCCCTCTCTCTCTTTGTCTCTCTCTTCTTCCTTCTATCCCTCCATTTATATCTATATCTCCCCCTGTCTCTTCTTCTTCTTCTCTCTCTCTCTCTCTCTCTCTCTCTCTCTCTCTCTCTCTCTCTCTCTCTCTCTCTCTCTCTCTCTCCACATCTATATATCTATCTATCAATATTCCCCTCCGTCTCTTTCTTCCCCTTCTCTCTCTCTCTCTCTCACACACACACACGCACACACACACACACACACACACAAACAATTTCTCTCTCTCTCTCCACATCTATATATCTATCTATCCATATTCCTCTCCATCTATTTCTCCCCTTCTCTCTCTCTCTCTCTCTCTCTCTCTCTCTCTCTCTTCCCCTTCTCTCTTTTTCCCCCTCTCCATCGTCCATCCATATGATCAAGAATTGTCACTCTCGATAACCAATACTATATCTAAGGTTTAATATAATAATACTTATAATGGAGATTATTATTATTATGATATATTTGAATAATAATAATCAATATTATTGATTATTATACCAATAATAATATATAAAGAAATAATTTTTCAATGAAACAATAGTATGGTAACTTTACATTATAGAGGAACCAATTTCTTCTAATCAAATTTGTACCTTTGTGGCTTATATTCTACATTACATTTTGTATTTTGTATTTTACATTTTGCATTTTGTATTAAATTCTCAAGCAAATTTACATATGGGAATGCATGAAACTAGTTTCACTTTTTCTCACTGCAAGAGCACTTATGGAGTAACCATTTTAATCCAAAACTTCATTTTTCTACTACATTGCCCTACTCAGAGAGTATATTTTATCAAAGAACTAAATAATTATCAGTCACATGTTTAGTATCATATACTTTTCAAAAAACATTAAGTAAATAATTTTCAATTTATATCCAAGTTGCACCTTTTTTTGTTACATTTACACATTATATGTAGATATATTCCACATTTTCTTAATTACATTTAACTAGTATACTTAGAGATATTCTTAAGATATAGATTATAAATTTATAATGTTAATTGAGCCAACATATAAATATTAAATGTTTACAAACATTTACACCACTAAAACATTGCCCCATAATGGGCACCTCTAGGTGTAATTATTTTCACTGTTCTTTAACTTATATTTATAATAAGCCCTTTTATTACTTTAAAAATTTAAAGCTAAAAAGTGTTGGTACTTTCATTTTTGTTTGTTTCAACTTTATGCTCTAATTCTATTAAATAACTTTATAGTCTTTAAATGTTTTAATAAGTTTAGTGTCTTGTCATCTTATTATAATGTAATTCATAATAATATGTTTAATTTTAAATATTTTATTTATTAATTTATTGTGATTTGAACAATCCACATGACATGGGTTGATTCTGACCACTATTATTATAACTTTTGGGTGCCTATGTATGTCCTTTTCATAAAAACGAGTAAGCCAAAGGAATTTAAATCTCAAATTTCTTAATTCACAATAATTCATTTTTACGATACTTGGCAATTAAACTATTTTACACAACTTTGATTTTAGATATATTTATTTATTTTTATTTTTATTTAATATTAATAAAATTAATTAAATAAAAAATTTAAATTAATTTTCAAAAAACTTCATAAGAAGTGCTTTGTCACATGAAATACAGGGAAAGTGGTGTTAGAAAATAGAGAGAGATCAAAGAGCGATTACACACAACACAAAACACACACTGTGATATCTTTATCGATCACAACAATTACACATATATAGGACATAAATATCTAACTTGCACACTTCTAGATCATGACTACAACTCATCTATATGAAACAACAACTTATAGATTGACGCTTGGGAACTCTTAATGACAACTCAAAACAACACATGGAATTATTACTTCCAATACCCTCCCTTAATTCTTACATGAAAAAAATTGAAAACACATTACAACAAGGATAATCTTTGTCTGACTAGTCTTCATCAGCACTCACATACACTCTGGAATCTCGCAAGCACCGCTCTTTCACCATTACATCTTTGAGGTATCACTTAACTTCCATTTGAAACGTAACCACCTCTGACCATCGTCATGAACTTTGCAATAACAACAATATTGACACCTAGGATCGTTGGGGCTTCTGCGATAAGAGTCATCTAGTAATGAACCATCCTATGGACCAACCACCATCTGTCGGATATTTCAATTTCGACTATTTTTCAGCTGCTAGGATGGAGGCCTGGATAGTGAATTTGCTCAAAATTTGATCAAAAAAATTGACCTTACTAACACAAGAATTGATGTTTTGAACACTGGGGCTTCCAATTTAAGAACCAGCAACCCTTTTTATAACCAATAAAAACACACAAGAATTGATATTTTGAACACCGATGCCTCCAGTTTAAGAACCACCAACCCTTTTTATAACCAATAAAAACACAAAATAATTGATGTTTTAGACATCGCGGCTTCTAGTTTAAAAACTACCAACCATTTTTATAACCAATAAAAACACAAAAACCAACAACCAAAATGTACAGAGACAAAATCAATGATTTCTCTTTACTGATCTATGTAGATCATATCAAATATAATGACAATAACTTTGCAAATTGGTATTTTCCATCAAATGTGCAGCATTTGGATCTCGATCTTTCAATAAATAATACTACAATATTTTATTAGTTCAGATATATAATGAAAAATGCCAACATTCCACCTACATGTCATAGTTGTACATCTTGAACCATTTGATAATATTGAGAACCACCATTTAAAACATGTAGACATTACTCTCAAAAGTAGATCTACACTAGATCAAACCAAATCTATGTTGATCCATATTTTTCACAAGCATATCTCCTCTTCTTTTACAAAGATTTGTCCACAATGGAACTTCACACAACAACAACAAAACTGGATATTCACAATTCTCCTTTGCATGAAACTATCCACAATCCACACACAAATCAGATATTCACACAAGCAATAGATAAAACACTATATTAAACTAATTTATTTATAAAGGAGTATCATGGCTAAAATTGGATGATTTCATCCCCTCATGAGAGAGTCAAGGCTGAACCAACTTTGGTACCATGTTAGAAAATAGAGAGAGATCAAAGAGCGAGTACACACAAAACAAACACATACTGTGATATCTTTATCTATCACAACAGTTACACATTTATAGGACATACATATTTGACTTCCACACTTATTGATCATGACTGTAGCTCATATAGTTAACACCAAAAAATCATACATGCATTTGTATAATCCAAAAGATGCCAAATTCGTCCAACAGAACGTACAGGTGAAGATTTTCTAGCTGAAGACAATATAAAAGTTCAAAATTTTAATTTCTCCTAAGGTCTAATGTATAAAATTGAAGTGAAAAGTGACGACTATGCAGATTTTCCTTTGATCTTTGTGCGACAGTGCAACATTTGCTTCAAAATTTGTGTGGTCAAAGAAAAGGCCAACTCAACAAATTTAAGACCACTTTCCACACTTGGAAGATGATTCCCTGACATGTTCTAGTTAAGGAAAATCAAATTTGAGTCGCCCTGAAGATATGCAACCCTCAAAGGAATCCTCTTGTCCTACTCATAAGTCATTCTCATTCTTGAACCAAGAGAGGGAAGAGGGATTCAAAAAATTCTACATAAAGAGGCCATGGAAGGACCAAAGAGAAGAAAATGTTATGTTGGACAAATTTCTATTAGAGTAACCCATCATTTCATTGTTGAAGAAGAAGTAGAGCACTATTGTGTTGGCAGAATTGCTTCTTAACAATCCACTAGTCTAGCGTGGAGAGGATTTCACCATTTAGAGAGCCTTGATACTTCTTTGATAAAGAGGAGAAGCTTGCAAAGAGAGTGAAGAAAGGAACCTCCTTGCTGAGGATATTTTAGCACCATAGCTCAAATAATTCTCTTCAAGTGTTTAGTATTCTTCTATTTGTATTCATCTTCTACCACCAACAGTCAATAAAGGGAGCCATTTTCCATAATTGTGTTGACTTGTTTGCTTCATTAAGCATTATTTGTGTTTTTATCTCTTTGTTTTATTTTATGTTTTTATATGCATTTTTTTCACCATTTGCAATACTTTGTTTCTTCATGCTTATCCACTAACACCAACCAAACTGTTTGTATTTCTTTCTAGGGAATAACCAACTACTAAGAAGGTATTTGATGTACTCCATTGCTACAAAACCACCACAACAATATTGGTGACTCCACTGTTGTCTTTTATTTACTCTAACAATTGTGTTTGCAAGACCCTATGTTTGCAGTATCACTTCAAAAGGCATTCAACATCTCTCTGGAATTTTTGTAGGGCCTTTTGGACCTATTGGTGGCCAAGAAACTTGCTTCTTCATATTTTTTCTGTTGACCGCATGAATTTCTTACAAATAGACACATAGGCTGCAATTTTTTCTTAGATAGACATGCAACTGTGTCTGTGCATGGAAAAACTCGCATAGTTTCCGGAAAGCAAAAAATTCCTTGTAATTTCACTTTTTTCAGGTGATTGGCAGCCTTTAGTGAATTACCTTCACCTTCGCAATTTTTTTTCTAGTTAGTTTAAATTACTTAATTTCTTTACTAATCACATTTAGTATAGTTATTATATTATATTTATTTTATCTGCAATTCTTACATAGCTTAATTAGGGGAAAAGTAAGTGGCCAAATTCCAAATATATTTTTCAATCTATTTTGCTAGTTTTTGCAAATCACATAGCTTAATTAGTAAAGGAGTAAGTAGCCCATCATCCACAAATCCTTTTACTAAACAAAGCATTTTTCATTTCATTAGTTTTGGGACTAGGGCCAAGTGTCATTACAGAAAGTAAGTATTCTATGCTTCCCTTTCATCTTTCAGGCGAACCTGGGCTAGCATATGTGTCAGACTAGGAGGTAACTCCTCAAAAACAATTCGTTGATATTCATTCAGGTTGGTATTTATTATATACATGAGGGAGACACTATTCATTTCATCTCTCGGTGACTATTCATATTTTCTATTATTTATTTACATCAATTTCAGTTATTCACCCAATCTTAATGATTAGGTGTCAACATTCCCCCCCTTAATCTGAAACGATGTTGGTGAGTCCAAGCATCGTTCTGAATATTTCAAGCTTTTCTCTTCCAAGCGCTTTGGTGAAGATGTCTGCAATTTGCTCATTAGTGGAACAATGGTGGAGATGGATTGTTTTGGCCTCAACATGATGTCGAATCAGATGATATTTAGTATTGATGTGCTTCGTTCGATCATGGAACTTTGGGTTCTTGCCCAAGTTTATTGCTGAGGTATTGTCAATCATGAGTGGAGTCGATTGTACTTGTTTTACCTGCAAATCTTCAAGAATTTTCTTGAGCCACACAATTTCTTTTGTTGCCTCAGCTGCTGCCACATATTCTGCCTCTGTTGTGGAATCTGCTGGAACTAATTGTTTACGTGATCTCCAGGAGGCAACTCCTGATCCAAGACTCATAGCATAACCTGAAGTAGATACCCCAGTTTCTTTGTCTCCATCGAAGTCTAAATTAGAGTATCCAATCAAGCTGAAGTCGTCCACCTGTGTATACTTGATTCCAATGTCTCGAGTTCCCTTCAAGTACCTTAGAACTCTTTTTGCAGTAGACCAATGTCCCTCACAAGGCTTTTGCATAAACTTGGAGAGGATTCTAACAGCAAATGAAATGTCTGGTCTGGTGGTAGTTAGGTAGTTGAGACTTCCTACAAGCTGTCTATATTTTGTTGCATCCTCAAATTCTTTTCCTTCAATGGATGTGAGCTTTATGTTTTGTTCCATTGGAGTAGTAAGAGGATTGCATTTTGTCATGCCAAACCTATTCAACAGATCTCCAATGTACTTCTTTTGAGAAAGGAATATGGATTTCAGATGTTGAGTTACTTCAATACCAAGATATTAATGAACATAGCCCAAATCAGTCATTTCAAAACCTTTCTTCAATTCCTTCTTTACGGATGCAATGTAGCTTTCATTGTTCCTTGTCATCAAAAGATCATCTACATATACCACAAGATATGAAACCGTTTTTCCAACTTTCTTGACAAATAAATATGCATCATCAAGATCATAATGTTTGAAATTGAGTTTCAAAAGATGCTCAGTTAGTTTTTCATACCAAGCTCGCGGTGCTTGTTTGAGGCCATACAAGGATTTCACAAGTTTGCATACTTTATGTTCATGTCCTTTCACAACAAATCCTTTGGGCTGGGACATAAAAACATTCTCTTTTAGATCTCCATTCAAGAAAGTAGTTTTACATCCATTTGATGGACTTTCCAACCGTTCTGAGCTGCTAGGGCAAAGAGTGTCTAGATGGTAGCCCAGTTTGCCGTGGGGGGAAAGTCTCCTCATAATTGACCCCTTCCTTTTGTGCAAAACCTTTTGCCACAATCCTAGATTTGTGCTTGTCAAGTGAGCCATCAGCTTTATACTTATTCTTATAGACCCACTTGTAGCCAATTGGTTTGGTTCCTAATGGAGGATCAACCAGCTTCCAAGTGCCATTCTTTATCAGGGCATCATACTCCTTTTGCATCGCTTCTTTCCATTCATCATGAGAAACAGCTTCTTTGAAGGAAGTCGGTTTGAAATCTGTAGACAAATTCAATTCACAATCATAAGAAACATCCATATCAACAAGTGAATCAGAGTCATCTACATCACCTCCATTTTATCGGTTTGAATTTCTAGTTCCCGTCTTTCCAACCTCATCAGGATGAACACTTTCAAGTGTCTTTGTCAGCCACTTTGGGGGACCTTTCTCAGATGGTCCAGGCTGATCCATTGATTGAGTTGGGACTGAATTAAGATTGAGTCTCCTACTTCTATCAATCACATCACTTAAAGTATCATCCGTTGTTGGAGTTTCATGCCGGGGAGAAAGTGCTTCAGAAGAAGATTCCATAGGTTGATCTAGCATAGGAATCCCCCCTTCAAGATGTGGAATCTGATTATCAAATTCTTGAAATGATTTTGCATTTTAGAATCTATCTAAGCAATCAAGTTGCCGCTCAACAACATTGTCAGCTTTGGATGTTTCAAGAAATATTACATCTCTAGATACAACAAACTTTTTATTAACTTCATCATAGAGATAGTATGCTTTGGAGGTGTTTGAATACCCCAAGAAGATACACTTATGACTTCTTGCACTAAGTTTGTTTCTATGTACCTTTGGTATCAAGGCATAACAGGTGGAACCAAAGACCCTGAGATGCTTTACCGAAGGAATGTGCCCATACCACATTTCATGGGGAGTCTTGTTTCTGATAGCATTAGATGGACATCTATTCTTTATATATACAGCATATAGAACTGCATCAACCCAAAACATCAATTTTACATTTTTTAAAAACATCATGGAGTGCACCATATTTAAGATTATCCTACTCATTCTTTCAACTACACCGTTCTTTTGGGGATTATAAGGCACGGTTGTTTGATGTTTGATCCCATGTTGGTGAAGATAGTTTTTAAATTCATTTGAAGTATATTGTTTTCCATTATCAATTTGAATAGAGCCAATATGATATTGTGCATCATTTTCAATCCATGTATGAAAGTCCTTGAATGTTTGAAAAGCATCAGATTTGTTCTTCAATAAATAAACCCAACACATTCTGGTGTAGTCATCAATAAATGTCATCATATATGTATTTCCATTTACAGAAGGAACAGGCATTGGACCACATAAATCTGAATGAATAAGTTCAAGTTTTCTATGTGCTCTTGAATATGAATCATGAAAAGACTGTTTGCTATGCTTTCCTAGAATGCAAGCATCACATTGCTTAGTTTTCCTAGGAATTGTAGGAAAACTAGTAACACCACTTTTCTTCAACAAGCGGAGGTTGTTATAGTTCAAATGTCCAAATCTAACATGCCATAATAAACTTGATGGAAGTGTACCTTCTTCATAATGCGAGTTGTATGAGAAATGTTGTGCATGAGCAGAGATACCCTACAGCTTGAGAAGCCTCTCTTCTTCTATCCCCCTCATGACAAGTGAGTGGTCAGATGCTTTTCTCACCTTAAGCTTGCCATCAAACATATGAATGGAGTGACCTTGCTAGTGGATGTGGACCAAGGACAGCAAGTTTCTCTTCAATTACGGGAGATATAGAACATGATGTAGAAGGAACTCTGGAAGACCAGGCAATTTAAGCTTGATTGTGCCAAGCCCTGATGGCTTGATTTTTGATTGGTCTACAAAGTATACTTCTCCATCAACATTGTCAGTAAATTCTTCAAAAAAATATTTTGTATGAGTCATGTGGCAAGTTGTTCCTAAATCAAGCAACCAATGAATTTCCCAACTTAGAGGGAAGTGAAGCATTAAATAAGTCTTCATTTACTCCAATATTACATTGTGCCACAACATAATAAGTGGATTCAGGTGCTTTACCTTTGTCTAAGTCATTAGTTTTACCTTTGGGTTGGTTTCTTTGCTGCTCAATTTTGTCCCAAGGTAACTTGCATGTAGAAGCATCATGTGATCCATTTCTTTTGCAGCGTATGCAGTGCAAATCTAACTTTTCTCCTTGAGAGTGTTTGCCCCCTCACCTCTGAAATATCTTCCTCTTCCTCTTCGACCACCTCTTCCTCTAGAATAATATTGGGCAAGATTCTTTTCTTTATGAGCAAGGCGCATAGCCTCTTCAGAAGATTCAAGGGTTGTCTTCTTTCCAAAAGATTTCTTAAATCACTTGTGTTTCCCATATCCCTTTAGGCACACATAGTGTAATAGGAGAAAGAATAAGCGACCCATTATCTGCACATCATTTATTTTTCATGTAAGGAACAATTGAGATCTAGTGTAATTAGGAAGATATTGTAACATATCACTGAATATCCACATCTTATCACACTTAGCATGTTCACTTTCTCACTTGCACATAATTACACATCACACTATAAGCTTCTATATTCTTTGTATAAGAAGGCATCCAGCTTCCGTAGATTTTTGTACTTAGCTTGTTTTGGCTTACATCTCACACCCTAAGAAAAGAAAGACCCTTAAAAGAAATAATAAGTTGAACCAACTAAATTCCCCACAGGGGACACAAAAGAGTTTCTTGTTTAGGTTAGGACCATTCGGGGTAGGCATCCAATAAGCCACCATGGTCATGTTACATATTTGAGACATAGTAGTTAAATTTTAGGGTGCTTAAAATCCTTTAATCATCCTAGGGAAAAGAATACCCGAGCTTGGTAGAGACCTCATTCAGAAGGGGTTTGGCTTAACTCTAGTGTGTGTGGTACTATTTGGGGCCACCCGACCCGTCTAGTGCTCAGTATTGGTAACTGACTATCAATAAGCCAAAGACTTGAATGCTCACGTGGGACGAAGATACTTTAGTGGCCAAAATCTAGGGCATCCATTCCTATAGATGGAGGTGCGGGCAACACCAAAGTCTTATCCATTACCTTGGTTGATTCTTTGGCTACTGGAAAGCATCACCAGTTATTTCGAGACATTGCCACAATATCCATCAGAAGGTATCTCCACAAGGATTAGTTACTTTTAGAGTGGAAAGGAAGATTAGGTCTTTATAGGATCTTTTATCATACACAAAAACAAATGAAAACCATTTTTTTTGTTTGATTAATCACATAGTCTAAGTTAAAGGGAAAGTAATCAATTTATTTTAGCTTTGTTTTATTTATATAATTTATTTGATTTGAGAATTATCCCCTTCCCTGAATCAAAAAAAGTATAACACACTCTACTCAACACCATAGGGGGGCCCACAACTCCCCATCAATCTAGATGCTTTCAAAACCTCCCTCCATTACCAAGAGGAGTGCTAGGTCTCTCACCATTTAGGCGCAGAAGACACCACACAAATACCATTATAGGATCTTCTTTTATCAATAAAACATTCCTTGGAACTCCTCCTCATCAAAGTACCCCATCAACCACCCCTCAAAGAATCCCATATAACTCCCCTCTGGGGTTTCCACGCAGTTCTCACCAAGTAAACCATCCACATCAAGGAACTGTTGGGTCTTGAAATTGTCATTCACTTCCATTACACTTTCACTATTATGTCCATTACATCACCTCCATTTCATCTTCATTTCACTACCATGTCACTACATTCATCTCACTTTTATCATTATTGGGTCACATCTATGTTTTTCCAAACTTTATTAATTCTTAGCATTTTTAAGTGAATTTGTGGTTAAAAATTAGAAAATAATGTGCATATGCTTATACCTAACAAGTGGGATGAGATTGTTGACATGTGTAGGTCAAAATGGAGCTTCTAAAAGATCTTTATGTGGCATCCTAAGGCCAAATTCGAATTTGAGTGGAGAGGATCATGGAATCATGAGGATATATGTCACATTTCCTATTTGTATTGAAACTCTAAGAAGACATGTGTCTTATCATTTCTTATTTTGTTTATAACTCCAGAGGTATAGGGAGAGATTAATGGACTCTCATTAATGAGATGACTTCTCATCTTTTTGTATAAATAGGAGATCTCTCTCCTTTATTTGGAAGCTTTGTAAACTTTTTTAGATCAATTTGTTGTACTTTGTAATTTTGAAGAATTTGAATAAAGCTTTGAAGTTCCCAACAAGAAAGGAGATGTGAAGTAGGAGATGTCATGGAGCATATTAGAATGTAAGATAGAATAGATTTTATTTTGTAGTTTTGCTTTGATTTCATTCAAGTATGTCATTTTATTTTTGTGATTGTTTTCAAGTTTAATGCTTTAGATTTCCCATTCATGCAAGTGTGTTCAATCAGTTGATTGTAGATTTATCTAACTGTGTAATCTATGCTTGAAAAATAGTCCAAGAAAGTAGTCCTCCTATTTTCCAATTGGTGCTTGGAGCATTAGAGCACACAATAAATTTGATGTTAGTTTAATAACTCATGTTGTAAGTGAATATTTCTAAAAGCCCTTTCAGTTGATGGTTCATCTTAAAACTAAGTGGTGAAGTATTTCATTTATGAATGAGTCTTTATATGCATTTTTATGTTTACTTTTTCTTAGAAAAATGAAGTATTGGATCCCTCCAAATGCTATCACAAGGAGGTAGTTCTCCCAAAATTGTATGGTAGAGTGATAAAACACTTCATTTAGCTATTATAGTAGATTAGTTGCAATTTCACTTTCAGTCTTAGTCTTTCATTTAAGTTTGTTGCAATTTCATTTTCAGTTTTAGAACAATGAAGTATTGGATCCCTCCAACTGCTATCACAAGGAGGTAGTTCTCCCAAAATTGTATAGCAGAGTGATAAAAAACTTCATTTAGCTGTTATCATGTTTGCTTTCATTTCATAGACATTTTGTTGGATTAGACTAATCTAACTATTCAAAGTTTTGATTTTTTCATTTCCTTTTCTCCCTTCTTTAGAAATTAGATTTTAAATCATTAGATTTAGTTGTCCATTGACATTTAGAGATTTCATTTAGAAGCATAACCTTTCTTTCTTAGATTAATTTCCTTAAGCATGAGAAACAAAACCCCCAAAAACAACATAAACTATAAAACAACGAAGTAAGAGAAAGGTTAACTAAGCACATATAGTGCACTACACTTCATCAATTTATGATACCCGGATTGATAATTTATGTAGAGCAATTTAGGACACTAAATTGACTAGACATTTTGGCATCGTTGCCGGGGAAGTGTAATTAGGAGACCTTATTTCTTACATCTAAAAAAAATTAATAATTTCTCGAGTATGCTTTCCTCCTACACTTTATGTGATCTGGAGGATCAGGAAAAAGAATTTTTTATGTTAAAAAAAAAATAAAAAATCATCATTTCATTTGATTCAATGAAAAAAGAAAACAATAAAAAATCCAACTGTTTTGATAGGTTCAACTGTCCAGATTGACTACTTATGGTTTGTAGTGACCCTCAAAATGTTGTGTCTTGTTTAATAATATTTTGCAAATTAGCTACGGAACGAGCCCTGTTCTGCAGCTAACTGTGTGTTTTGTAGCTACTTCCATGGTTTAGCAGGTTACAGGCGTCAAACGAAGAAACTGACCACATAGGCATCTTTGGAATCGTCTTGACATGAATTCTATCCTAGTCATCTAGCTCAGATCGATTAAAAAACCAGCTTAACACCACAGTCAAAGTCCTATTTTGAGGTTCTAGTACATTCACCTTGAAGCCTTAGTTGCCTGAAGTTGAGAACCATTAGTCATTTTTATAAAAATTCACAATTAAAATAAATAAATAAATTAGATTAAATAAATAAACCAATGGCTATCTCCAATCCCAGTTTCCATTGTGGCCTCAATAGAAAACCTGCATTCCTGTTTGCGCTTTGGCCTTGAAACTAACCTGCAGGAAAATTTTAAAAAAAATCAAATGTGTAAATTCAACAAATCAAATTGCATGGACTGTTGTGTTTATTAAGGAAAATAAGATGAGTCCAATTGAAAAAAAAAACTAAAAAATAAAAAAAATCTTGTGTGGCTCTCATAATGTATGTGACATCTAATTTATGTGGCAGAAATTTTTGAAACTTCCCAAAGTCAAAATCTAAAAAATTTGCATATGCATTGATCTGATGTTCTGGACTCTTCACGATTTCGTTATAGATATGTTCCGGTGCATCTTCATCCCTTTGTAAGCAATTCATTTGCATTCATTGTATCTTACTTATATGGAAAGCTTGAACAAATATTAAATATTGAGAAACAATGGTGTATTGTTAGAGCTCTATTTATTCCTCAAGAGGCATCTATATCCACGCTTATGGAAGAAGCAGAATTATTTCATTGATGCAATCCATTAGATATGTATCCCATTATATGCTTATCTCCTTACTGGATAGATATATAGCTAGCCTCGAGAACCACTACACAGCAAATCGAACCCAAAAAGCCCAAGTGCAGTACTTCCAGAAAACGCAGAACTAAAAAGTCAAACTTTAAACACAAATTACGGCCAAATGAAAATAAATTTAGGAAAAGAGAAACATGTGTTTTTTTAGGAACAGGGTCAATTATATAACCTAGAAATGGTTTTGAAAATTTCGCAACAATTTGGGAGAATTCTTTGGTTCTTTGAAGCCCCATTTAGCATGCTGCGTGAGGAAAAACAGTTTTTTTGTTTACAATTCTGGCCATATTCCAATTTCTCTGAGAAACATCCACCCAGATCTGATTTCCCTGGCTACCAAGTCATCAACTGTGTCACTAAATGCATGATAAAAAATGGATCTTGAATTTAATGCACAGAGATAGCAGCGCGGCCATGCAAATCCGATTTTGAATGCTGTGGTTGTTTGAGGAAACATGATTCTAATTGTCTGTCATTAAACCCCTTGAATTTGCTGCCACATGAGGAATACATGTGAAAAGGAGTGACAAAGGAGGGCATTCCCTGCAACATTTGATTTTTGTTGGCAAGCAGTTGGAGGATGGGAGAACTCTCGCTGATTACACCACACCTTCCATCTTCAATGCCAAACAGTTTAATGATGCAATCCCCGTTTTTGACTCATGCTTAACCGAACTTCTACCGCACACCTGTCAAATTGTTTTTGTGCATACAATCACTCTGTTTTCATCCAAGTGCACCAGCTGCGGTCTTGGACTTTCTTCCTGGTACTTGGCTGCATAAAATTTCTTTTCCAATAACTTAAATCAGAAAACTGATGTCTTGGTTGTCTTTTAGCTACAGAACGCAGCCACATTCTGCAGCTAATCGGTTGTTCCACAGCTACTTTCACGCTTTTGCAGGTTCCAAGTGTCAAGAGGGAAAAATGACTACATGGGTAGCTTGGAAAACATCAGGGCAGGAATTTTGATTTGGTTCATTGTCTCAAAATGAAGAAGCCATCACCATTTTCAAGGTGTGTGTTATCACTATGTCACCGCATGTTCTTCTTGACTTCAAGGAGCAAAATGAAAAACAAAACCAAAGGTTCACAGGTAAAAAAAAAAATTAAATATATATATATGAATCAATGAAATAAGTAGATTATTTGCTCACTTTTCTGAAAGGTATTGATTAATTTTGGACTGATAATGAAAAATGGATAGCTAACTTTCTGTTCAAGATTTTTAGCTACAGAAACTGTGCACATTCTATAGCTAAAGCCATTCTGCAACTAAACATCAATTTTGCAGCTGAAAAACCTCACTATTCAAATCAGTCTAACTTTCTCATACGAAATCAGATTTCGATGATTCAAGTGTCATTGGAAAGATATCGACGAGATCTACACAATGAGAAATCCATCATCAGATTTTGAAATAGTCAAGAATGAAGAAATTTCTCAAAATATATAATAGTTAACTTGAGGCACTAATTCCGAAGTAGGTATAAATTCTTTTGGTTTTCCTTCGTGAACTTGTTTCATTAATATGAATTCTTAGTTTTGTGTGTAAATATCATAACTAGAAAGGTTGATCGCCTCTCTCTTTTGAAAGTCTTACATTCCATTGCAGAAGAAGTATTAGTTTTTTTTGCAGGTTCCAGGAGGAAGGAGAAATGACTACAAGTGAATAGTGTCTCTCTTAGAGACCAATTTGTTTCATAAGAGGATGATTAGCAACAAAGAAGAAACACCAATGCATGAGCACATGCTAATGCAAAATCAGATCCAAGCACTTGCAGAATTTTTAGATAATATTGACTCCATTACATCCATACTTCATAATAAACCATTCACCTCATTTCCCTTCATATTTTCCATTTACATTCACATACACTTTCCATTACTTTTTGTCCACTCCTAACCCACAAATAAAATCAAGAGGCTCAGTTACATGCTTATTGCCCATTTCCATTACTACTTTCCATTGCCATCTTCCATTTTCATTCCTTTCTTATCATTTTCATTTTGCAAATAAACCCTGTTTCAATGCAAATTATTGAGTCCATAGTCCTTTGAGTCTAAATTCCTTGCAAAAACACCTTAAGGCTTACATGCCTTAATGGTAAGTCCTCATGCCAATGAACAATGGGAATATATTAATGTCCCTTGTTCATCAGATCTTCTAGGTGACTCGATATCGGCAAATTTATTCATACCTAGCAAGATGTGTTTGGGCATCTTGACTCTCATTGTCATCAATGGTGAGAGTTCTCCTGTTGACTAGTGGCGTCCATTAATGGCCACTAAGTCAACAATTTCCTGCTATGTTCGACATCAGAACATCTATTCACATAATAGGAATTGGGCGAATGAGTTTTGAAGACATGAAGACTATTATTTTCAACATTTTGGAGTAAATTTAACAAGTTTTAGTAGAAGCAATAAAAAGTCATCTTGACTCTTTTTATCCATGACTCTTTTTGTCCAGCCACTTGAAGAAGATTATGATCAGAATTTTGTAGCCACCACACATACAACTCATCCATTTCCAAAGGGTAAGTTAAGGTACGCTATTTTCTAACCTTTTACCATAGAATCCCATTAAAAGCTAGAATGATAATTGTTGGAAAAACATTTCTCTTCCTCATTTCATAAAATTTCCAATACCATCAGTTTGGGGGGGGGGGGGGAATACATTCATATTCATATCTTTCCATGTTCATATCATAATCAGAAGCCCACATACTTCCAAAATATATTAACTATTACATTATTAGTATGAGCATACAATGGCTTTTCAAAAGTTCTTAAAGGATAATTGGATACAAACACAATCATGGTTGTCACACAAGAACCAACCATGATGCAATCCAATAAAGATATATTTTGCAACAATAATCAAATTATCATTATGCAAAGTTCAAAGATCAAAATTGAATGCAACAACAAAATATGGTTGTAACATAAGAAACAACCATGTTGCAACTCAAGTAAAACACTTTGCAAAAGTATGAAGTTATCAAATGATATCATGCGAAGTTAAGCCAAAGCTCAAGGATCAAAAGAATTATTGTAATATATATTGCATGAGGACATGCAATAGCTTTAGTTGGGGGGTATGTTGGGTCTTGAAATTGTCATTCTCTTCCATTACACTTTCACTATTATGTCCATTATATCACCTCCATTTCACCTTCATTTCACTACCATGTCACTACATTCATCTCACTTTTATCATTATTGGGTCACATCTATGTTTTTCCAAACTTTATTAATTCTTAGCATTTTTAAGTGAATTTGTGGTTAAAAATTAGAAAATAATGTGCATATGCTTATACCTAACAAGTGGGATGAGATTGTTGAAATGTGTAGGTCAAAATGGAGCTTCTAAAAGATCTTTATGTGGCATCCTAAGGCCAAATTCGAATTTGAGTGGAGAGGATCATGGGATCATGAGAATATGTGTCACATTTCCTATTTGTATTGAAACTCTAAGAAGAAATGTGTCTTATCATTTCCTATTTTGATTATAACTCTAGAGCTATAGGGAGAGATTAATGGACTCTCATTAATGAGATGACTTCTCATATTTTTGTATAAATAGGAGATCTCTCTCCTTTATTTTGAAACTTTGTAAACTTTGTTAGCTCAATTTGTTGTACTTTGTAATTTTGAAGAATATGAATAAAGCTTTGAAGTTCCCAACAAGGAAGGAAATGTGAAGTAGGAGATGTCATGGACCATATTAGAATGTAAGATAGAGTAGATTTTATTTTTTAGTTTTTCTTTGATTTCATTTGAGTATGTCATTTTATTTTTGTGATTGTTTTAAAGTTTAATAGTTTAGATTTCTCATTCATGCAAGTGTGTTCAACCGGTTGATTGTAGATTTATCTAACTGTGTAATCTATGCTTGACAAAATAGTCCAAGAAAGTAGTCCTCCTATTTTCCAATTGGTGCTTGGAGCATTAGAGCACACAGTAGATTTGATGTTAGTTTAATAACTCATGTTGTAAGTGAATATTTCCGAAAGCCCTTTCAGTTGATGTTTCATCTTAAAAGTGGTGAAGTATTTCATTTATGAATGAGTCTTTCTCTACATTTTTGTGTTTACTTTTTCATAGAACAATGAAGTATTGGATCGGGCCTCCAAATGCTATCACAAGGACGTAGTTCTCCCAAAATTGTATAGCAGAGTGATAAAACACTTCATTTAGCTATTATAGTAGATTAGTTGCAATTTCACTTTCAGTCTTAGTCTTTCATTTAAGTTTGTTGCAATTTCATTTTCAGTTTTAGAACAATGAAGTATTGGATCCCTCCAACTGCTATCACAAGGAGGTAGTTCTCCTAAAATTGTATAGTAGAGTGATAAAACACTTCATTTAGTTGTTATCATTTTTGCTTTCATTTCATAGACATTTTTCCGGCTTAGATTAATCTAACTATTCAAAGTTTTGATTTGTTCATTTCCTTTTCTCCCTTCTTTAGAAATTAGATTTTAAATCATTAGATTTAGTTGTCCATTAACATTTAGAGAATTCATTTAGAAGCATAACTTTTCTTTCTTAGATTAATTTCCGTAAGAATGAGAAACAAAACCCCCAAAAACAACATAAACTATAAAACAACGAAGTAAGAGAAAGGTTAACTAAGCACATATAGTGCACTACACTTCATCAATTTATGATACCCGGATTGATAATTTATGTAGAGCAATTTAGGACACTGAATTGACTAGACAAGAACCCCTATACATATTGTTATTCAAAATCATTTTGCGATGGAGGATAACTCACAAGTCTCATTTTTTGCTTATTTAAACCTTCCTTATTTAAACAAGCTAGCCAATGACCCGATTGCAAATAACTAGCATTGGCCACCCATTCCCACCAAGCTCCCTTCGGACATTCCAAATTTGAAGGGAAGTGGGGAGAAGACCTAGGAAATCATGTCATGACATTTCACCTGTGGTGTTCATCCAATAGTATCATAGATTATACTATTTGATTATGATTGTTTCAATGCACCATTAGAGGGTCTGCAGAAAATTGGTACATTGACCAACCTTTTGCATCACATGGGAGCTTTAGTTCCCTAGCCATAACATTCCTTACATTCTTCCAGCACCCAGTCCACCAAGACTCAGGCTTGGAACTCCTTACCCATTTCAAACAAACATCGATTATACACACATCAGATCACATCCATGAATGGCAGAAACAACGCAGCTTGTGTAAAGCACATTTGTACGAAAAACTCCTCCTTGACCTATTTTTAGATCTCTCACATCATAAATCACAAAAGATATGGCAAATTCATTTCCAAAAAATGAGGAAGATGCCAGTAGAAAATATCAACAATTAGAGCTTATGTCTAGATACCTTTACCATATTCTTCTAGATGCCCCACGCCTGTAAAATTTTAAATAAGGGACACCAGGCACATCCAAAGTTGTTGATGGATTGATTGGGACCATAGCCCAAAACCAACTCGACAACACCTTCCAATACCCTGGATACAATTAATATGGCCAACCATTCGGTGCCATAAAACCACCATGCCACACAGGCTATTACCATTGTCAACCTATTCTTATGAAGAATATTGTTATGTAGGTCAACCAATACCAACCCACGCAGGGTGGCTAGTAACCTCCCACACAAGGTGGCCCATACCACCATAGGAACGTGGAAGCAATTCCTCCTTCCCAAAAATCATATGCCAGTCGTGGACAAGGGAACCAATATTTCTCTTTTCTCTCACCTCAACAAAATAACCCACCATCACAGGCTAATGTATGGGTTGATATAGGCCGCCTTCTCTCACTCAACAACAAAAATCAATTGAACAACTAGATGCAACTAACCCACCTAACGTTGATAAGAAAAAAACAAAGAGAAAGCCAAAGGGAGAGCCTAGCCAAGGGGACAATAATCAACAATAACCTCTGTGAGCACCAGTCAAGGGAAACCCCAACCGGAACCAAAAATAGGGATCGACCAATATTAACAACTCACAAAGGAAAAGAAAGAACACAAGTCTATGAACTAATCATGCTTGTGCCATTTGCGGTAAATATGGTCATTACACCCATCATTGTCCTCAACTCCCTGAGTGGAAAAGAATGAAAGACAATGGGGGAAAAGGGGGGGAAGCCAACAACCTGTAATGATGCAACATCCCTTATCCCATAAAGGAGTGGTAAATACCCAGCAGGGAAACTCCCAACAACACCAGAACCCTCTTAAATAAAGTTCCTAAAGTGCCTCAAACTATTACATTTACATAGCAGGGGAGATGTTCTCTTGCAAACATGCAACAAGGAGTACAAAACTCCACCAGAAACCAACCCTTCCACCTCAACTACTAAAAAAACTATAGCACCTTTAACAATCCCTCGATACATAATGCAACCCATCCAAAATATGGTTAAAGGTCCTTTATGATGAGTTGGACTAAACTCAAAGGTTACTCACAACTATAGCATACTCGATGACTTAGCTCAAAATCCTTCAGTGATGTCAACATTAGAATTTTTGCAATCGGGCCCAACCTAACAGAAAGTGTTACTTTCTGCATTAGGAGAAATTGATCATGTTGATTCTTATTTAATGGTCTTTGACTTGGACAAACCCACCTTGTTCCTACCATCAACAGTCACTTTTCAAATTCTTGTCTTCATCCAAAATACGACCATCCATCATTGCATAGTCGACGAGGGGGCATCCACATGTATTATGTCCAAAACAATTTGGGAAAAACTTGGATCTCCCGAACTCAAACCATTTGTCATCACTCTCAGAGTGTACGTCGAGTGCCCTTCTAATACCATAGGCCTATACCAAGGAATTCCAGTACAAATGGTTAGTAAAACTGTGCTCATAGACATCAAATTATTGGATGCACAGTTGGATTATAATATCCTTCTTGGCCAAATTTATATCTATGAAATGTCAGCAGTAGCATGTTCTGTATTCAAGGTGATTATGTTCCCCGGTGACGGGAAAATTATTACAATTAAACAACTCACATACTATGAGAAGAAGACATTAACTTCCCCTGATGGTGTGCTACCTTTTGTCAAATCTTCTTCTGAATTGGTCACAACTTACACTGAATTCGGCCCAGGACATTTTAAGCCATAAATCCTCCTTGAGACATTCCTAGGAGACCCACCTATGATATAGGATACTCCTCTGGCTATAGGAGCTCCAATGTGCATGATGAGTTCATCAAACACCCATGAAGATTAGAAACTAGTTCCAAATACCAACAACAATGTTGTTCCTGATCCTTCAGTCTTACCATACGCTATCACCCAAATTCCCTTCTTATTCCCTCCACCTAGTTTTGTCTTGCACTAAGTCATCACAACACTCCCGTTGCCCAATATGGCTCTGGAAATATTGGTATGGTATCGAGCCCCTCAGGCCATGTCAGTAAACTCAAGTATCACCTCGACAGGTGTCATTCTTGTACCCCCTCCTCAAGATAACACACCACAAAAACAAATTCCTACCTCGACACTAGTCCATGCCAAAAAAGGGATAAGTAAAAAGGAAAGAAGGTGGAAGCTTCAAACGCTTCCTCCACTAGGGTACCTCCACCTTGTGCTTTGTGTGAATTAGTTGGGCACCCTACCAATATGTTCCCCGAGTTAGACAAATTAAAAGCTCTTCTACATGCCCCAAAAGTGCCAGTGAATCCTCCTCCCGATATGGGAGGAAAGACCACACTTTCATGTTATAAGGCATTGCGCACCAATAATTCATTCACCATATGCATGGAATATGAGAATTACACTCATCATTTCCTAGAAATCCCTCAATATCAAGATGCATAATGTGCACTTGCCCAAGCCAATACCATGACCCCATCACTACCAGCCACCACAATGGTAGATAATGGATCTAAAACCATTCTTTGTGTCACGAGGGAAGAAGCTTCATGCTTATATCCCTCTTTTGGTCCTTCAACCTACTTCCATGCACGAAGGCAACCATAATTAGTGACACCCCAACATACCTCCACGTGTGCTTTATGTGATGAACCAGATCATCTCATAGACCAATTCCCCTAGTTACGAGCATTTTGGAGATATTACCCTAATCTACACCCCAACCTGAGCAACAGAACTATACACAAGCGTCATAATTTCCACATTTGTGTAGGAAACCATCATACTCAGCTTTTCCCATACCTTTCCCGATTCCATGAATTGTCAGATTTCATGCATCGATTCATTGTTGAGAACTCTGATATAGTCAAATGAGATACCCGATCCCCAGATAACACCACACCAATGGGGGATGATGGATCTAGGTCTATATTGTGGGTATTCAAGGATAAAATCCCTCTTGAGCCAAAGTTAGGCACCCATCAATGTGTCAACCCCAATCACCATCGGTCTGGATCTAGAGGAAAGAAAAAACAACCTCAAGCCACTTTGTCAAAATCATCCCACACATGCACCCTATGTGATAGACCCAACCACTTGGTAAATCAATGTTGGGAATTCGGAAATATTAAAGTTGTCTTTCACTTGTTGGTCCATATTCCAAAACCTAACCACACTAAACGTTCGTGCCATTAGTGGCACATCTTCTCTCAAGCGCACCATACGCAGAACTGTCAGTACCTTCCATGTTTCCAAGCAATGAGAGCAGCATTAAGACAACCTCACATTGGAAACAACCCTCATGCTAATACTAATATCTAGAGGTTGTCGACACCCAGGATTTCCTGACCTCATGACACCAACCAGGCTTCATCATCTCACGCTATGGACGATATTGACACCCACACCTTATAGTGTTAACACTAGTTTTGTGTGCAGTATTTGCACCAATAACTCTCATAGTTTTGAGACATGTCATATGTTGCAAACATTTAGACAACTTAGGATTCAGGATCAACCTCATCACGAGGAAGAAAAGTTTTCCCCTCGGACTCCACCCAGGTTGCAACAACTTCGTCCCACTCATTATCAGCCCACCATTACAGAAATTCTACCACCACCTAATGATGACAACATGCAACATCACATATGATTCATTTCCTCATTCGTAGGAACCATTATTCGTGTTGTCTTCTCATCATTTTTTGGTGTCGAGATTGCTAAACCCACCACACTAGTGGTACCATCACCAATGGTGCAGATCCATCTACACATTTTCAACTTTGATAGGTCCTACAACATCAACCATCTAATCACGTTCTTGCTTTTTAACTAGCATAGCTAGGCCTGAACTCCACCCTCATGACCTCACATAACCAATTCAACACTAGATAATATTTTTCACTCAGAAGAAGATATTCTAGAGGCCATGATGGAACTTCAATGTTGATGGGACGTCATGCACCATCGTATGTTCTTTATACTTGAAAAATCATTTGTGCCTATTTACGCACCAAGACATGATTTGTGCGCCATAGAATCAAAAGATTTCCTGCTTCTAGGACAAGTAGATTTGTTTAAGAATCCCATCCCGGAACCAAATGCATTTGTGGAAGGGAGCATGTTGAATATCTCACCTAACAGTAAGGTCGATATTTCAAACAAACCTGGCATAGTTGAAGAGATCCAATTGGGGGTAACATGCTCTCAAGAGGAGGTTGCGTCATATACGACATTGTTTTAAGAATATAGGGCCATATTTGCATGGTCTTACTTAGAAATTCCAGGCATCAGTCCCAACATCGTGGAGCACCATAATGATACCTAGCCTAATGCTCACCCTGTTAGGCAAAAGAAGCATTAATTCCACCCTTTCAGAGAACCCTTTAGGTGCTTCGTCCTGTGTTTTTGTTACATCTTGATTTTCAGTTCCCATATTGTTATGCACAGATGTTTTCACTTGGGGTATTAGCTTCTGAAGTTGCAAGTTATCATATGCTTCTAAACAAACTCATTCGCCTAGTGCCAATTAAGAGTTAAGGTATCACTCTTCACTTAGAATGATAGGCTTCCTATAGAAGTTTTGCATATCCTAACATCATTTGTCCGAAACGCACCATAGGGTCCATCATATCGACCATGTTTACCACGATTTCCCCTTGCACATGGTAAAACTCCTATGACTGGTTGATAGAGCCTCCCCACTCATGGATCACCTCATGTTATAGACCCGCATGTTCTATTTGGAATCCATGATCATCTACTTTGGCCTAGGAGCCACCTCACTTGCATGCCTTGAAGATTAGCCTCGTTCCTCTCTTCTTCTCTTACTATTAACCAACCCTACTCCCGGTCCACCTTATTCATTTTCGACAAACAAAGATAAATTCTCTCCCATATTCTACATTTTTCCCATCATCCCTCTATATAGCATAAGATCATTAGCATCACTTCGTTCGCCTCATCAACCCAAAACCAAGACCAACCAATGGGCCCCCCTCCCTCCACAAAATACACTTTACCTCCATCATCATTTACATCATTGTTTTCATGGGGTACCCATCTCCATGTATGTACATCACAAACCACCTTTACATTCTTTTGGCAAGCGTAGAATTTTTTTTAAGAAAATGCTTCCCACTTATATTTTCATGCCATATGCCCGACGACAGTCCCTATTTTCCCATGGTGAGAGCTTGCACATAATTCACATTCATTCACCCTCTTCACACCATTCAAAACATACTCGCACCTACCCTAGATGTCCTACTGACTGCAGGGCCACTCCTCTCAGAAGAACTGTTTTGAATGTCACCACTCACATTATAGCTCTGACCTCAAGCAAGTTGTCCACATCCATTCATATCATCAATTTTCATTATCGTGCCTTGCTGACCCACCTTATTACAATCTGTTTCACTAGACAACTTGATTTCCCGAATCAACATTTATTGGTCCCTATGACATTAAGCACTAACATACACTCTCATGTAAGGGCACTGGTATCATACTTCATGACCATTACAGTTCTCTCATTTAGTCGTTGATCCATGCATTGCATAGCACCTAACTTAGCAGTGCTTACATATTGATGCGTGGGAGGTATCCACAGTCGAATACTCATGCATCCATAAGCACCTCATTTAAGTAGTGCTTCACCTTCTCTAATGCATGGAGGCACCTAGTTCGGTCTATTTTTCGAAGAAGTGCCCATGCGGATGTAAGCAATTATCATTATCATCCATAAAAAAATCAACCACTCCATTATTGACTTAATAGGAATACTTCTTGTTTGATTGTAATAAATAGTCACTAGTCATCATAACAAGCATGGGACATGCCTACCTCGTATAAGAACTTTTTTTCAGAGCATGGTTATCTTTTATCCTCATTTAAGGATTTTCCTTACTCATTTCTGGAACAAGTTATTCTCTCTACCAAAAATTGGATCAGGCTCTCAATCAGAACAGAAAAAGCATGATGTATTTCGGCTCTATGTTTTCTCCTAACCTCATACATCAGGGGGAAACTAATAACACCAAAAATTCATACACGCATTTTTATAATCCAAAATATGCCCAAAGTCGTCCAACAGAACGTACAGGTGAAGCTTTTCCAACTAAAGACATTATGAAAGTTCAAAAATCTAATTTCTCCTAAGGTCTAATGTATAAGATTGAACTGAAAAGTGATGACTGTGTGTTTTTTCCGTTGATAGTAACGCAACATTGTGAAATTTCCTTCGAAAGTCACGTGATTGAAGAAAAGGTTGATTCAGTAAATTCAAGACCACTTCCCACACTTGGAAGATGATTCCCTGACATGTTCTAGTCAAGGACATTTGAATTCAAGTCGCCCTAAAGATATGCAACCCACAAAGGAATTTTCTTGTCCTACTCATAAGTCATTTTCATTCATGAACCAAGAGAGAGAAGAGGGATTCAAAAAAATCTATATAAAGAGGCCATGGGAGGACCAAAGAGAAGACAATGCTATGCTGGCCAAATTGCTATCAGAGAAATCCTTCAGTTCATTGTTGAAGCAGAAGAAGTAGAGCGTTATTGTGTTGGCATAATTTATTCTTATCAATCCATCACTCTAATGTGGAGAGTATTTCATCATTGAGAGAGGCTTGATACTTCTTTGTTAGAGAGGAGAAACTTGCAGAGAGGGTGAAAAAAGGAACCTCCTTGCTGAGGATTTTTGAGCACCATAGCTGAAAGAATTCTCTTCAAGTGTTTACTATTTTTATATTTGTATTCATCTTCTACCACCAGCAGCCAACAAAAGGAACCATTTTGCATAATTGTGTTCACTTGTTTGCTTCATTAAACATTATTTGTGTGATTATCTTTTTGTTTTAGTTTATGTTTGTATATGCACTGTTTTCACCATTTGCAATGCTTTGTTTCTTCATGTTTTTCCACTTACAACAACCAAACTGCTTGTATTTATTTGCAGGGAACAACCAACTGATAAGAAGGTGTCTTTTGGTACTCCATTGCTACAAAAATACTGCAACGCATACATAGGAAACAACAGCTTCTAGATTGACTCTTGGGAACTCTCAATGACAACTCAAAACAACGCATGGAAGAATTACTTCCAATAAGTTGATCTATTTGGACCATGAAGCTAATCTCACATCATTTCCATACTTATAAAGCTATGAATTTAGTATGGATACAAAGTGCACCCTTCGATAAAGGGTAAGTTCTGTGTAGTTAATGATTTTCGGACATGAAAATTCTAAGTCTGTTCAAAACTCTGAAACAACCAATACAAAAATTAATTTCCTTATCTCCAATCTTTTTTTTGGTTAGTAGTCATTGGAATCCAATAAATCCCTCTTTTGGCTAGTAGTCAATGCAATCCATTTATATGTTTGTACATATTAGGTATCATCTAAAAAATTAATGATTGGTTTACTAATGTTTTATTGAATATTATTTTAATTTCATGTAACAGTTCAGGGTTAGTAGTCAATGAAATCCATTTGATATGTCTATAAACACACAATATACGAAGTAAGAAATAAAAAATTAATGATTAGTTTATTAACTTTCTATTGAATATTAATTTGCACTAAAATAAAATAAAAAAACCCCTACAACATTGTTATCATTGCATAGCAATAACATATAGGATTCATGAAGAACTATTAGTTTCTCCATACATAAATTTCTTTTTGGTGATTTTGCAATGTTAACATTATAATTTTTAATAAAATTTTGGGTAACATCACTCTATCACAGCATACCCAACAACGTAATAATATAATATAATACAATAATAATTATAATATTAATATAATAATTATATAATAATATATATAAATAATATGATTGTTATTATTTATATAATTATTAATAATCATAAATAATTGGTGTTTAAAAAAATACACATAATAATTATTAATGTGGTTTATATCAATTATATTGAAAAATATAATTGTATATATGTTTCATATAAGCCTTTAATTATATATCAATGTAGTTATATCAACTACATTGGTAAATATGATTGTGCTAGTTTTTAATAAATTTTTAAATAACATCACTCTGTCGGGGCATACCCAACAAATTACCAGAAGCTTTCATCACTCGATTTTCTTTGCTTTCAGTTTTCCTTTCCATCTACGAGTGCTATCGGCACCAGTATTCAAAATTGAACCCTTCCTAGCCCTTCTTTGGGCACCTAGCCCTTCCTAGAAGGGCTAAAAAAAAAATTCACTTCCAAAAAAATTTAAAATATCAAAACCACTCGTCAATTACAAAGGATAGATTAAATTTTTATATTTCAAAAGAAGGGGAATATTTTTAATAACCTATCAATACTTTTTTAAGTTTACGATAATTTTGAGTTTGTACTAGTGCATAAATCGCTCTGACTAGTGATAGTTTCGTAGAAGAGACCAGTGAAAGTCCAAATGACCTCATACAATTTAATAGTTATGTCATGATTTGGGAACGTTTCCTGAGACCCCCAACTTATGCCAACATGATGCAACTTGCAACAATAATACATGCAACAGTCATGGTACTATTACACCTAGCACAGGGTGGCAGAGCACATTGAATAACCATTCAACAACTATGCACGTGCTCTTGCTCCTCTGTGATTATCCTTGACTGCTCTTTCCCTGCATCCACTTTTTCCATTTTCATTTGAATTGCAACCCATCATCCACAGAAGGAAAGTTATCGTTCCACGCTAGACTATAACGTATTTTTCATTATCCTCCTCATATCTTCATTAACATTTGGTTTTTCATTCTATGGATTCTTTAATGCAACACTCCTTGAAGTATTGGCAGCCTTCATGGTCACACAATGTCTCATGGGCACCACAGAATCCACCCCAAGAAATCAACATTGTGGCTAGATACCCTGAATACAACTACTTGCCATCCTTCCATTCTAGGAATGGGTGGTGGAGTTGTTTTCTACATTGTTAATGGTGCAATTTTTTATTGTCATAATTATATGAATCTACCAACTATGAAAATAATATCTATCTTATATCGAGGGTATTGGACTCCACAACTATAACGCTTTCATTCAAACTCTTGCTTATTTTTCTTCGTTGCTTAAATCCATACAAATTTCTTGTCACAGTATGATTTTTCATGAAGTGTTTGTTCTCTATCATAAAGCTACAGGTTTCCTTGAATGTTACAAAACATAATTCAACAAATCAATGAATAACCTATCAAGAAATCTATAGTCAAATCCTATGGAATCTTGCTAAGGTTGAATTTTTTCTATCTCAATCTTGCTAAGGGATTTTTAATTTATGTATTTACTTATTCTATTGTTTTTATTTATTTAATAGGCATAAATCTTGAAAAATTCTCCTATTGGTCGTCCTAAGAAGGATAAAATGCAATTATCAATTGTTGAATCATTTGGCCTTACACAACATTCTAATCAACCATGTAATATTCAAAATGAAGTTGATGCTCATCTACATGAATATGATGAATCAAATAGTGTAGAGCTTGTTGAAATAGAAAACCCATCAAAGAAACACAAAATAATATTCAAATCCAAATGGAATACAAGGTTTCCATGGGCTTATGTTTTAAAACATTTAATGGTAATGAAAGGATAAAATGTTCTTGACGTGTTAAATTTAAAAGTGAGACTCCATTTTCAAAACTGGGAACTACCACTCTTTAAGTTAGTGGTATAAGTGGCCATGCAAAATCAAAAGTTCAATTTTTTTTTTTCAACTGTTGGAGGGAAAAAGCGATTGAAGCAATATTCCAATCACTAAACATGTAGAACTAATGGTAAATGTTGGGAAGGAGAAAATTATATCAATGATTGAAAACATGTATTTTGTTGCTATACATGATTTATCTTTAGAAATGTATAATTCAATATGTGACTTGAATAGGTATAAATGAACTCCACGCGTGCTTCTAGGAGATGAATATTCTGCATACACAAATACCACACCAAGAAAAGATTTTTTTCAAGTTTCTAAAGAGGTGTATTGGAACAAACTAAAAGAGAAGATTTTACATAGGTCATTTTACTCAATTTTAGTTGATGAAAGCACTGATCAAATTATGGAACACCAATTGATTGCTTATATTACATATTTGACGAATGGAGGAAGAGGTCAATGTTTAACAAAGTTTATATGTTTACTTCAAATAAAGGATGGAATAGCTCAATGTATGTATGATCTAGTGAGAACTCTTTTAGCATAAATGGATTTATATTTGATGAAGTTTGTTGGTTTTGGTTCAGATGGTGCATCTTCCATGAGGGGTATTCATGAGGGTTTATCTCCTAAGCTTCGTATGCTCCTCATTTATTAGTTATCCATTGCATAGCTTACGGGGAAGCATTAACAATCAATGAGGCTTCATCTCATTTTCCAGAGTTGCAATATATTAACAAATTTGAAACAAAGTTTATTCATGGCTTGGAAAATCAACTAAAGGACATGGAAAATTGAGAGAGCTAATGTATACATTTCAAATCACTAAGTTAGTGGTCTTACAAATTCATCAAATTAGGCGGCTCTCTAGAGGAAAGGTCATGGAAAGACTTGTTAAACTCATGCATTATTTATTAGGATTGGGAGTCACGGGAGAAAAAAATGTATGAGTTGGAAACAATATTTCAAGTGCATACTTGCATCCATATACTTGCAGACATGCTTGTTGAATTAAATAAGTTGAATCAAAAGTTCGAAGAGGATCATGTTGATATTACATATATTGACACTACTTTACATGTTTCTATTAGCATTCTTCGTAAATGATTTTTGGAAAGCATTTTTAGTTAAAGCAATAAAGGAACCCTTGAATTTGCAGATAGCACAAGTATGGTACATTTACATCCATTGAGGTTTGAAATTTTTCCAAAGATGAAAATATCGGGGCTACTATATGATTGTATTCTTTTGGGAAAATGTTTTATTGTAAAGGTGATTAAATCTTTAGATAGGAGATTCATAGATTTACATGTATTTAATGTGGCTAAGTTTTGCACTTTTCAACATTATTATGAAGTGAATGATATAGACCGTCCAACAAAAATATAGTTGAAATGTTTATGTGAAAAATCTATTGTGGATAATTGTGGATACCGCTAGATGTTTGGGTGAAATGAATTAATTTATTTGTGCTATTTGTAAATCATACCCTAAAAAGCCTTTGTATGGCATGACACCTATGTGGAGATGAACATGGATGGTTTGAAGACTTTCCATATTTGATGCAATTATGGCAAGTTATTCTTGTTATCCCAACAACCACATTAGTGTGTGAAAGACACATCAGTTTGTGAAAGACGCTTCTAAAAATTAAACAGGATAAAAAAATGATGATAGATAAAGACTTTCATTGGAGACACTAAATATGTTAATGTTTCTATCTCTAAGTGCACATCATCTTCTAAATGAGGTAGATTGGAATGCTGCTTATGATGTAAGGAAATAAATGAAAACTAGAAATCCATTTCTATTGGGAAAATATATTTATATTTTCAATTATATAAGTCCAAATACTTTTGAAAATCATCTAATAAAACATATGTTTACCTTTTTTTAATAGAATTTAAGATATTTTTTTTTGTTTATTTACTAGTTATATTGAGATTTTATAATGTTTTTATTGAAGCTACTCGTTAAATTTTTAAGATTTTTAAAATTTAGAATGACACTATTTTATTATGGAATTTTTTTGAAGAGTTTATTTAATATATACTTTTCAATAGAAGTGAATTTTTTTTTTAAAGGTTAGATAAGTTGCAGTGATGGGCATTCCAAAACAGACGCGGGACTCACACTCATGTCGGTAGTCTGGTAGGTGAAGGTTGCTTTTCAAATTCACAGGCTACACATTCAGCAGGGTTCAGATTTTGCGCCACAAACAGTTGGATTCAGAGGAAACATCATGGCCGACATTAATTTCTCTGTACTTACGTGGTGATTGCAAATTAGAAATGCAGATAAAGTTAGGGAGTAACTGGATGAATAATGAGATAGACCCCAGCCCACCATTGTCGGAGGTGGCAGTGATATGATTCGAAGTCAGTGTTTCAGCAATTTTAATACGAACTTTGATTACAGATGTCTGGCACGTGGGTTCGCTAAAAATAAAATTTCCAAAGCATAGTTCATAAAATGAAACTTACAATCGACCTAAGAATATACCCACTTTCTATATTTAAAATTTATTTATAAGGATTTCAATAAATCATTTGCCGGAAAACTTGATAACATGGGAGAATGTACTCCGTTTGATGTCAAACCTCAAGTGGGAGCCATTGCAAGGTAGAGATGTTGAATTTCAAATGGTTGTGATTCCATTTAAATGTTTTCAGCAGATATGTAAATGGTATATTAGTGTGATTTTATTTAAATGTTTTTGATAGTAATTTTAATCTTTGTATTGATTGCAGATTTCACATATTAATGTCTATTGGAAAAATAAGTTTATTTATTCTATTTCTTATATTTAAATATTTATTAATTTTATTGTTTTTAAATATTTAAATTTGTAATTAAAATAAATTTATTTTATTTTATTAAATTTAAGATTTTTGTTATCCATAATATAAATAAATAACAACCTAACTAACTAGAAATATATTAAAGACAAATTTTACATAACAAAATTATGATTTTTCGAAAATCAATTTGTATCCATATATATGTCCTAAACAACAACCCAACAAACCTAAAACATATTAAAAACAAACTTTGAATAACAAAATGATGACTTTTCGAAAATCAATTTGTATTAATTTGTATTCCCTCATAAATAACAACCCAACCAACCAAAAACATATTAAAAACAAACTTTGAATAACAAAATTATGACTTTTCGAAAATTATATTAAAAATAAAATTTCAATAAAAAAATTACGACTTTTCGAAAATCAATTTGTGTGGGCCAAAGGAGGACACTAAATGTTTAGCTGTAGCATAGTGTCAAGGTAGCACCAAAGAGTTAAGCACATCCGTAATTCCAAAATCAAATATAAAGTTTAATTATTTAATATTATTATATTTTAACTAGCATTTGCACCTGATGTTGCAAAGAAAACGCCGTAAGGCATAGAGTGTGAAAGAATAGGGACATGTGAATGGGCATTGTTGAAAGCAAGGGTGGATAATAATGAGTTGCAATTGAAATTGTTAGTTATGTGTATGCTGAATATAGATATTTTTTAAATAATAGTGTGTAGAAGAATAGTGACATGTGAATGGACATTGTTGAAAGCAACGGTGGATGATATTGAGTTACACTTAAAACTATTAGTTATGTGTGTTTTGAATATGGATAAGTAATAGTAGTGTGTGGAAGAATAGAAACATGTGAATGGACATTCTTGAAAGCAAGGGTGGATGATAATGAGTTATAGTCAATGTCATATAGAGGTTATCCATTATTCATGTAGCAGTTGTTGTTTATGTGAACTTGTTTTTGTACATTATTCTAAGTTTTTTGTTTTGTATTTAGAGATTTTGTTTTTCCATATGTTACATATTTAAGAATGAATTGTCACTTTTAAAGAGGGCACACAAGGTTGCTAGCTGTCACAAAATATTCCACTCACTATAAATATGATTTTATTTGTTGTATAATTCGATTTAGAGTAAAAATTAAATGTCCTTTTCCTACTACGTGGTTCTGTCAACTGGGGGTTTCCAAAAATACAAGTGAATGCCATCAAACTCCTCACTAAAATCAAACTCTCGGTGAAATTTTCGTAGATATAGGGATGCACAAATTCCTTAACTTGCCAAAACTCTATTAAAATGACATTTTTCTCTACTAACTTCATATGAGATGTCGTGAACTTTATTTTGGATAAAAATTTGACTGTGTTTTTAATATCCCAATTCATGTTCTGTAACACTCACTTTTAAAGGCTTGAAATGCAAATTATGGTTCAAGCCACAACTTTATAAGGAACATATGCACAGAACATGCTTAGGACAACCAATGCAAATTATATTTGCATTATTTAGCAAATCCTGCTTAGTAGAAACACTTGTGATAGCTATCAAATTTCCAATTTGTCTATCTTCAACTAAACCCCTCTGACAATACTGAGATTGCCCAAGAAAGAGCAACTAGAATGAAATAACAAGTTGAAATATCATCGAAAATCTATACCTCTGATTGTATATGATGGCTGAAATGTATCATAAAGATACACTTTTGTCAGAGATAGTTAAAAATAATGCTAGAAAGTAGCAACCATAAGCTTAACTGACAACCTCTGCCCACTCATTTCCATTCAAATCCCATGGCAGCAAGGCCTAAAGTGCCTACCAATAAAAAAATTGCTTCGATGAAATAAGTTAAAAAAATTGCTTCGATGAAATAAGTTGAAAAAGACCCCATCCGACAACATACGATACGAATACTATCTTCCCCTGCCTGTCACAGACCAAAAAAGGCCACATATCATATACAATAAATGTAAATGTGTAACCAATTACCCAATATTATAGATCAAGTCCTAACAAAACTCCAAAAAAAGGCCACATATCATATACAGTAAATGTGTCTGAGAGACCCAATTACCCAGTATTACAGATGAAGTCTTAACACAACTCCATTGTTCTACGTGCTGGGTAGAATAGGAATGGTCACTACACCAAACCCCTTTTTCTTGAGTACAATATATCCATTATAGTAAGTTTTAGATTATATTTAAAACATGTTAATTAAATTTTAATATGAAATTTTAATGGTTATGAAGATGAAGCATTAACAATATGATTCCTTTCTAAAAAATTGTTTATAATTTTGTTAATATAAAAGTGAAAAATTAATATAATAAATTGAATTAAATTGTTTTATTATTATTATTATTTTAATTTAATGTTTCGTTATGCATACTAAATATTTTTTTCATATAAAACTAAATTTTAAATGTTTACTCATTTACAAATACTACAACACATACCCCTTTTTCGGATTGATGTTTATGAGTAGTAGGCCAAAACTTGCCAAATGCTTCAATTTCCTTTCCAAAATTTCAGAGATGCCTATTTGAAAACCCTTGATATATCAGTGTTTGATCTGAACAGGTTTCAAACATACTGGTTGTTGGGTTATAGAGATTTTTGTAAATTGCCACCAAGCAAGGAAGAAGTCAAAAGCAGATTGGTATTAAAACCATGGCTGCAGCCCAAGGACTTGTGTTCTTGTCCCCAAATAAGACACTGCAACTGACATATGAGGGTGAGTTTTATGAGGTACTCATAGCAAAATCCCAGCTCTCCGTTATAGCAGAAAAATGGGCCATACCCTCATCTACAGATACTATAAAGCAAACGTAGCCACATTTTGAATATTGCTACAGGGGCTTAGAGCACACTATATTGCAGGCTGTAAAGACTCCGCATTCAAAACAAAATGGAAAGATAAGATGAGAAAAATATTGGATCATAAAGCAATAGAGAGTATAGTGGAAGCATGGGATCCTTATAGTTATTGTTGGTCCTCCTTAAGCCTTGCTAGGATTGGTGGCTTAGGCAAGAAGAGTGATTTTCTAGGTATCATTTTTATTTTGTTGCTCCTATGGGGCTTCTTAGATTCAGAATTTGAAGGGACCCAACATGGGAAAAGTGTTGTTTGGTGGCTTGCCTGTAACATGTGAACTGGTACTTAGCCCCAGACAACTCAAGAGTGTACAAATTTCGAAGGACAAAGGATAAAAAGGAGTTACTATTAGAATTTAAAATACCCTCTTAAAAAACTCTACCTGGGATTTCTTGAAAATTTTAATTTACCAGGCTCTTCATTTCATCAAAAGATAAGAGCATTAGTGTAAAAGAAGGATTGAAACTGAAAAGTAATGAACTGTTATCATTTTTTTCCATTCTACCAGCGTCACAAAACATGTATGTACTAGTTCACTCTAAATGATGCATGATTTATTGCAGAGATGGTAAAAAACTCAATGCTCATTTCTTTTGATCTCACCGGAAATTCGCATTTTAAAATCCTCTAAATCTATTAAAATAGTAACAATATTACAAAATTATATCCTATTTTCCAGTGATTAGGAACTTTACGGCCCTAAAAGCTTTCTTATGAGTAAAATATTATGTTTTCATTGTCTTCTAATAGTTTTGTGTGAACAAACTCCAAATTTCTTGCACCATTCCGACTTGAACTAAATGTGCAAGTTGTATATGGTAGGTAGACAGAGTAAACATGCAATTGTTTTGGAGAAATCTGTAGAGTTTGTCAATCAGTAATCCTTCAAAAGGACCAGTGCTCTTATTAGTCTTCAATGTGATTTTTCCTAGAACATACACAACCCTTGTATTCTTTGCCAATTCAAGCTACTGCAATTCCTCATCTACAGAGTAGTTACTTTCTACCAATGTATTTCTGCTTGCATAACTTCTATCATGTGAGGAGGAATGAGTTCCTCTGAGCTTGAGATAGTCTTTTACGCTTTCAACAACCTGGTTGATAAATTCAGATCCTTCAATGTTTGGGACATCTTTGTAGCCATATTGGGCTATGCATTTATATACACTCTTTGGCTCTAGTTTTCCAACTATAAATCTCTACGAAAAAATCATTGTCTTGACTGGAATCATTCTTATGATGACAATGACAAGAACTTCATGCAGAGACCCCACATTCTTTTCATAATGTTCAATAATCGATGGTAAGCCAGAAATAAGGTCACTGTAGAAGAAACAAGTTCCTGGTACATGTGAATTCACTCGAGTAATCAATCCATTCAAAACTTCTATGCTGAGTTTTCTTCGTGCTAAATTTTTATACTTTTTCTACCTTCCATATTTCCAAGAGAAGATTATGGTTAGAAAATTAGGAAGGGACACCAACTTCCTTGTGGAAACTTATTCAATATAGATGATAGATAAACGCCTTCAAACATAGCAAAAAAATAGAATGAAGGGTAGTATAAGAAAAACATGTATGTTCAAAACCACAAGCATGACCAAGGTTACTATGCATATTGTAATGAACATAACCCCCACAACTGCAACCCCTGCACCACCAAACACCTAAAATTATCCTTGGAAACTCAAAAGAATCCATAAGAAATACCAAATTCTGTTGTCAAATATAAATTTGGATATTCTTACCATGTGCATTACCAATTTGTGTTCCATCCCAGAATCCTATGATAATTGCAATGTAGATAACCATGAGAACATAGTTAACTTCAGGTGAATAGATTTGACCCTCGTAATTTTGGGAGGTATGCAAAATCTTCACTCGAGGGAAGTAGCTAAGAGCCATGGATTATTTTATGATTGAGAATGTTGTTGCAATCAATGCTTTGCTAGCTACAATGGCTGCTAAAGTGGCAACATTCCATCCATAGAAAAATGAAAAAACATAACTATTCAACCTATCTTTCATGTAGATTTTGAGGGGTTACAATCAAAAGCATCCAAGGGGTGGTAGGAATGAGAGGCAGAGGGGGGAAAGGTTAACTTTTACTCCAATCGAACTACATAATCAACCTTTTCTTGGGGTCTACTATTGAGATCAAATAATTAGGCTCAAGCCTATGCTCTCCTTCAAGTATTATCTTTGGCCCATTCTCACAATATTTTTAACCTTGTGAATATTAGGGACTCTAAAATTATCATATGGTACTAAGAATTCTTCCAAAGGATATGTATCTGAAGAAAATTCTCAAGCGAGTTTGAGCCCTATTATGAATTTTCATTCTTACAAATTGTACCATGTGTTGAGGTAGAATAATAGTGAAGATGATAAGTATGATAATCAAGGCACATCCCTGGCCTTGGGTAAAATATTAATCAGTGACAAAGAAAAAATATATTACATTATTTAATGAAATTGTTTTGGGTTAAAAATTATCAAATTTTGAAAAGAAAGTGTGTCAAGTGGTGTTTCAAAAAGATAATATTAGTCTCCTCTTCCCAGTGCTTGTTAGGGCTTGTTTGAGTTTTGGGTATGTGAATCCGGTGCCAACAACATGTAAGGGGTCATATCAAATAATATTCATGACCACCTCCTTTCTAATTTCATTAACTCTGTGAATAATAATTCAAGATGGTCTTTTGTCATCTTAGAAATGACACATTTTAGGGCTTTTGGGCCCTATTTGATTGAGTATTACAAGGGATTTGGGCATAGCTTTCCATGTGGAAATATTTTGGTAGTGATTTCAGATGTCATTTCCATGATTTAGGTTATTTGGAAGAGATTATATCATGATTAGGAATTAAATTTTAATTGTGGTTTGTACTATTTCCTTGCAAAAAACATCGCAATGACCATAGGAAGGTAGATAGATTTATGGGTACACATATATTACCTCCCAGTTCTTTAGCGTTGCAAGGTGTGTGACATTATTATTCATTATAATTCACTTCAATTTATTTCTATGTACCTTTTTTCCCCAATGTAGGCTCCTCTCTTCAACTTGTTTTTTGGACTCCATTGGATTTTTAATGGAAAGTAAGGCCTAGATTAGTAGAATTTTGTTGCCGTTTTTTTATATTTCACATGGAGTGGTTGAGGTAGAACATTTAGGATGAAAACCAATGCATCAATGGGAATACAAATATAGGAACATTTCTACTTATTCATGCAAGTGGTAAGCCCCTTCTTTATCAATTCAATGCAATATTTAGAAATGCTTTATGTCTGGCAGTCATGTTGGGTTCTTTCATTCCCTTTTATTCTGTCATTGAAATTTTGTTGATTTTGTTTTGGGCCTGTATTTAGGTTGGTATAAACCCTTGGTGGAATTGTAATTTGAATTTGAAGTTGATGCTCCTAAGAAAGAGAATTTTTCAAGGAATTTCTATTATGCCTCACCATTTTGGTAAATTTAGTGTCAACTGATGGAGTAGATGCAACAACTTCATGAGGAAGTTTTTACTTTGTTGTTAAAATATAATCATATACAATGGAAATTTTTATTGATCATTGATCCATTTTTCAAAAGATATAAGATGAACTATCTAGCCCTCATGAGCAGTTTGAGGACCTACAAGTGACTCTCAACCAACAACCTTTAGATTTATCTACATCTAATAAATCACTTTGTTCTAAGAAGGAAATCCTTTCTAAATTTAATGATCCAACCCTAGCTTTGGAAAATGATACATAGCAAGAAGGTTTAGGCTAACCCACTCCCACTTATTAGCATGTTTAGAAACTGTTGTCAAATTTTAAGCGCTTTTTGGAAAACATTTACCACTAAATATCATAGGTCAGTTATATCTCAAGACTGGATATTTGAGCTCTTGGGAATTTGGGATAGACTTCCAAACATTGGTTTTTCATTTATTTCTTTCCCATTTTGATGCAAAATTTGTGACCTAAACACATTTTTTTTAATATCTTTTCTCATTCCAACTAGAAAAAATACAATGAGACACATCCAAACACTTTGGATGAAAACCTAATATATATACAACACACTTATATTAGAGCAGTACATACTTATATTAGTAAGTCCCCTTTTGAAACTTGCTTTAAAGATTTGCAACCTTCACCTTTGGATGTTACACATGGACAAAAAGGAGGAGTGAGGGAGGATCTCATAGGGGATGCATTAAGAGTAGAAAAATTATTGAGAAGATTAGATAAATCCATTTGCAAGTACATAAGACATTGAAGAAATCAAAATAAAAATATAGTACCATGAATTATTAGCATGTAACAAAGAATTTATTTAGAGTAGGAGACAAAATATAGTTGCAGTTGAACAAGGAAATACTATAGGGTCCTGATGGTAAGAAGATCAAGGTTTTGTGGTATGAACCTTTTGAGATATTGGAAAAGGTGGGAGATAATTCCTACAAACTCAACCTACCTTGATACATGCACATTTACTCAATAATGAATGTGGAAAGTCTCAAACTCTATGAGCCTTCCATTTTGGAATAAGAAGAGGATCATGCATTACCTTCCATAGAGGACTTACCTCCAAATGCCCCAGCAGAGTTGAAAAGCATACAATTTTACAAAAGAGGTCAAGAATTAGAAGATAGGGGTAACATGACCTTTGGTAGAATGAGTTGAAAGGAAAAATACCAAGAAAATACAAATAGTACTCCAAGAAGAAGGTAGAGAGAATTTCCTCACCTAATTCAGTATGAATTTTGAGGATCAAAAGCCTTCAAAAATTGGGAGGCATGATTTGTATCAGATCATATTATTTTTCATTTATCTTAATTCTTTTAGAGTGGAAAAAATTGGATGAATCAACTTGAAAGGTCATTTTACATTTAACGTATTTTATGATTCGATTCCTCTTCTAGGCCCTCTACTGGGCTTCACAAACATTCTCTAACAATATTCTACAATTACACATCTCTAATCTAGACTTCATTTCATCCTTTACTTTGTTCCTTCATGCCATAAAATACGACAGACAATCCTTTTCACAAACTTCGCAGATGATCGAATATTACTTTCCCCCAAAAAATGCCAATCTCTTTTTCCTATTTATATTTTACTGGATTGATCAGAAATGGCAAGGCCAAGTATCAAGCTTTATGATTTTATTTTTTTTCTTACAAGAAATCTTGCCCGAATGACCCAAATATAGATTGATTCCTTAATTCTTTGGAGCTTAAATTGAATTGCATGAAACCATATGATGTGATTGTATTCTATAAAAATATAGTTCTGAGACTTTATGAGCATTGTAAATTAAAATACATCAGATATTTTTGACTTAGATTAAATCTTCAACACTGAAATTCATTATTCACTGCATAAGACCAGGAGTTGTGATGACAGGCTAAAACAACAAACTATGACACCTAAATTTTGACCATATTGTGAAGCTCAACAAAAATGGGGTTGTATGGGACTTGCAAGAAATTTCCAAGCCAAGTAACACAATCTGTAAATAATGTCAAATTGGAAAGAAAATTTGAGTGCCCTTCAAACCCAAAGAAAATTCATGAAGTAGGCGACTACAACTAGTTCACACAAATTTATGTGGGCTCGGAAGAACTGAGACTCCAAGTGGTGTGGTTGAAAGAAGAAATAGATCCATGCAATACTTAGTAAGAGCAATGATGGAATCACTTAGTATATTGCTTGAGGAAAAAACAATTATCTATATTCCTTTCTTTTATTGAAGTTGAATATATAGTAGCTACAACTTGAATATATAGTAGCTACAACTAGTTGTAGTCAGATTTCATGGTTGAAACAAAATCTACATGATATGTAAGCTACTTATGATAAACCCATTCCAATCATCTGTGATGACATAGATGTAATTGACTCAATTTGATTTGAAATAGCAAAGAAGAAGAAGTGCGAAGAAGGATGAAGAAAGGAAGAAAAGAGTGAAGTTTCTTGGGAAAATATCTCTCTCTCTCTCTCTCTCTTACATGTATGAAGCTAGGATTTCCGTGAAGCTGCAATTGTAGGAAGTCGAAATTGCAGGGCCGAAATTTTGGGATGAAGTTGTAGGTTGAAGTTTGGAAGTTACCTTGAAGAAGATCTTGCTGGAGGATGACATGGTGCTTGGTGGGGTTGTTGGCTCTAGTCTTTGGGTCTTGGAATTCTCTTTGTAAGTAGATTCTAAAGAAGAAGAGAAGCATTTTCTGGGTTTTCCCCTTGGAGGGGTTTTGCCCTAGCTTGGAGCCTATATCTTGTGTATTTTGTTGTGGTGTGATCTTCATTGTTTTGGTAATTGCTTGAAAATATAGCACTCCTTTCTTGATACTCTGTCTTATTTTTTGTCTCCCCCATTCTTTCCTCATTATGGTTCTATACATTATTACAAGCAAAGAGAAGAAGAGTTCAATTTTATTTTGTGAGATCTTCAGTGCTTGTGCTTTCTTCTCCCCCTTAGCCTTTGCTTATTCCCCTAGAGAAATTGAAAATTGAGATTGATATGGGGTTTAACGGTAAGTTTCGCTGGGTGAAACCCATGAGATGAGCGTTCAAATCTCATTGAGTATATATATGACCTGTTGTGTCTTGGCTAGAAGAATAGGCGACCCCATAGCGGACATCTCGGCTCTTGTTGAGGCATAAGTTTCCTGCTATTGTGCGGCTTGCGGGTTGTTGCACGTAGCCTAGGTTTATAGTGGCAGCCAGTTAGATTTGATCCTGGGTCTATTCAGGATAACTCTCATCAGTTACCGATTAGATTTAAAAAAAAAAAGAACAACTACCAGTATGGAGTACCGATGGTGGTGGATCTGTTTTGCTGGATCAGGATAAGTGTTTCCCCATTTAGCAAAGCTAGTTCATACCTTGGAGTCTTGCTACGAAAACTTATCAAAACTTAGTTCAATTTACAACTTTAGATAATAAAAATACAGAATTTCATTGGAAAATACTACAAGTTGTGAAAACTTATCGAAACTTAGTTCAATTTACAACTTTAGATAATAAAAATACAGATTTTCTTTGGAAAATACTACAAGTTCTTCAAGTGTGAAAATTTTGTTTTCTTATGCTTTCACTAATATTTAATCTTGATCTTAATTGGATTTGAGAGATAATCTTCAAATTGTCTTCCTCCCTATTCACTTTATCTTCCTTTTATCTCTTTGACTCCATTAAAAGGCTCTAGTTTACTAAACAACAAGTTCTTATAGAATAAGATGCACTATTAGGCATATTTGAGCAGGCATTTAGCTCATTTTCATTCTGTTTTAGATAGATTACAGTAAGATTAGCTTGCATTATGGCACATAAATAGAAGTGTGTGTGTTTTTCAGTTTTCATGCATAATAATCGTAAAAAATCATTTAAAAGACTCAAAAAATTACATAAAAATAACCTTCAATTCATAAAAACAGTCGACTATTTGTTGTGGTTTATGTGTGCTTTTCAGCCTCTAAACAGTCAATTTACAGTTTGTTGTAAATTCATTTTTGTTGATTTTGGCATATCCTTCATAGAGTAATTGCTATAGACTTCATCCTCTGAATTATAGGTAAATATTGCACCATTTGCCATCTGAATTTTTATCCATTTAATCACTTATTGCTTGCTGTTTTTTCCATTATTACGAAAATACTTGTCTAGGACAGTCGCTGGTAGTTTGAATTGGGTGGCAATGACCATTTATTACATTGTAGTTTATCTCACCAAGTCATCTAAGGATTCTCCCCCGTAGTTAACAAACACTAACCCAAAAGTGCAGCGAATGAGTACGTGGTGACAGTGTACCATTTCCAGTTACACTGAAACGGATGGTTTCGAATGTTAACAGCAGCGAATGAGTACGTGGTGACAGTGTAGTATTTCCAGTTACATTGAAACGGATGGTTTCGAATGTTAACAGTAGATCGGATTTTATCATCCCCTCTTTCTGAGGTGAAATGAAATGAAATGATATTTAAGGTCTACTGGACTAAAAATAGTTTATGAGACCATTAGTTCCCAGTTTTTTTTCTTCCTTGCAATTCAGTCTTTTTCTGATTTAAATTGATGATGACCTGACCCAACCTTCCAACCATCCCCTAGCTAAAGAGAAAATGCCAAAAAACTAATACTAACTAATATGATAAAAAGGCAAGAGAATTAAGATGTTGATATCCCAGCAAAAGCAAGCTAGCATATGGACTTTGAACCAGAAAACAAGAAGCATGCCAACAAGAACAGCTGCAAGAAAAAAATCGGCAAATGACGAAGTAATCTCAGGTCTTAAGCCTGGGAGCCTATATAAAAGCTATTGAAGCAATTGTTAAAGAAGTATCAGGTGTCACATCTGAAAGACAAGTATAAATTAATATTTTATCTAGTTATATCTCTGTAATAACATTCCTGAGCGATCTGGGAAACAATGTATGTTTTCTCATTGGAAATATATAGAAAGTCTTTTTCTCTAGCATATGGACTTTGAACCAGAAAACAAGAAGCATGCCCACAAGAACAGCTGCAAGAAAAAAAATTGGCAAATGATGAGGTAATCTCAGATCTTAAGCCTGGGAGCTTATATAAAAGCTATTGAAGAAATTGTTAAAGAAGTATCAGGTGTCACGCCTGAAAGACAAGTATAAATTAATATTTTATCTAGTTATGTCTCTGTAATAACATTCCTGAGAGATCTGGGAAACAGTGCATGTTTTCTCATTGGAAATATATAGAAAGTCTTTTCCTCTAGCATATGGACTTTGAACCAGAAAACAAGAAGCATGCCAACAAGAACAGTTGCAAGGAAAAAATTGGCAAATGATGAAGTAATCTCAGATTTTAAGCCTGGGAGCCTATATAAAACTTAAAAGCTATTGAAGGAATTCAAAAGAAGTATCAGGTGTCACGTCTGAAAGACAAGTATAAATTAATATTTTATGTAGTTATATCTCTGTAATAACATTCCTGAGAGATCTGGGAAACAGTGTATGTTTTCTCATTGGAAATATGTAGAAAGTCTTTTCCTCCCGACCAAAAGCAAAATATCGAACTCTATGTTTATACGGGATGAGTAGGGACAAGACAATAGCCAAGTTGGGTTAAGGATTGGCCCAAAAAGTTATTCAAGACAGTTGGAAGAATTTTGGTGATGAAGATGATGTGCATCACTAGCATGGCAAGATTGAAATGAATGGCGCCGAGCATACAGGAAGAACCTCGTGGCTCGTGGCTATTGCTAAGAAGGGTGAAGAAGACTGAACAAAAAAGGTTTGCGCAGTATTCCTAATTACATGATTCAAAAGACAATTCCGAGAATTATTGTTGTACATTACTTTTGAAAGAGGGCTTAACGCATTGGCAAAATATGATCTACCTAATGCATTTGGGTGAATTACTTCTCAACTCAATGATGTACCAGTCTGCAGAATCAGGTCTTTTTTCAAGTGTGCAATTCGAGTGGTATAGCCCATTACAATTTCCGTTCAAACTCTCTTTTATTTTCTAACTCCAATGCGATCCATGATTGTCAAAATGTGAAAACAAACCTAGCAAAAAATTTGCAAATTCCAATGCATTTTGGACACTTGTGACCACCCAATGTTGAGTTTCAGAATTTTTAAATAAAACATTATCAAACCCAGTGAGACCGTTAAAGAACATTATATTCCATTGTAAATCTATTTTGAGCAGCCTAAAACTTAATCTATAGGAATCCATGAAATAAAGTTTAAAATAAGCATACCAGGAGATCGGAGTAAGGGATTGTAACAACATTGCTTGTTGGAACGTGGGCTTCTTCAACGCTAGCCTTAGGCTGCCCTGTTTTTCCAGCTTTGACGCGAAATCTTGTCAGCGTTGCATTTGGATTAGTGATTACAGACAGGGAGGAAAACGGACATGAAATCTGCTTAGGAAAATGCTACATACCGTTCATAATTGTGAATGAAAGTAGTAAATGAGTATAAGTATTTCTGGATTGTTTTCAACACGAAGTTGAATGGGAAGACAGTAGAAATAAGGAAATAAGATAATTTTAAAAGGGCCAAAAATATTATATGTTATTAAAAAAAAGCGGAATTATGTGATTGGAAAATGAAGAAAATGTTTTTTGGGTTTCTAGTTCTTCCATGAGTGTGAATTGTGGGCCCCATTTCAAAATGGAAACAAATTGAGAAAATCCAAAAATGCTTAATCATGAGCAAGTTCAAAATAAAAAGTTAAGTCCCTATGAGATAATGTTGAGTGGAAGAGGGCCAGCTCCCATCCAAGCAATTGCTATAGTGCGTCTCATAAAATATCTACAAAGAGGTGAGCAAATGTGAGTAGGTAGATGAAGTTGTCTTCCATGAAGGCATGAGTGAAAGAAATAAAACATGGATGAAACAAAACAACAAATGGATGCATATGTAATATCTTCCTCAATGTTTGTTCCACAAATAGCAAGGAGTTAAAGATTTTGTTATGGAGAGATGGGTATATGGAAAAGAATTTGGTAGAAAGAAGTACTATGTCACGAATTCAACTTGTAATCTCCAACAAAAAGTGTACATTGGAACTAATATTTTATAGAGAGCAAAGATTCGTATTATTCAATTAAGAACTAACTCATAAAACAATGGAATCGAAAAAACATCTCATTTTGAAATGTGATACTTTTAAGATAGCGAAAATAACCCTAACAATATGTTAACAATTTTTTTTTAACATTATATTTACCCTGAACTTCCACAGAATCTTTGGCTCTCGATCGTAAAAGGTATAAATTAGGAATCGATTTGATTGGTGACATATTATATAGTTAGAAAATAACTAAATACTCGTGGACTTGTAAACATATTGCCAACGTACATGATGTACATTACCAACTTTCTACTCTTCATGTCACATATAAGATCCGTCGAGAGATACACTTCATTTTTTTTTATAATAAAATTATGAATAATCTATTTACAATAAATGAAAGAAAAAAGAAATTGCTCAGCAGCTCCAGGTTAACAACCGGAACGATGTGAAAATGGAGGCGGTGCTTGCTTCTGCTCACGGTGGTACTCGAGAGAAAACGCGTTCGTTCGCTCAATTTAATGTCGATGAAAACGATTTGGTTAAGATTAGAAAATGCCGCCTGATGCCATTAATGGTCAATACCATCCACCCACATCTTAAAATCATTGTGATGAGCAAGCCAACGAGAAGATGATCTGGTCGTCTGAATCTTTCTTGCCTTTCCAAGGAAATGTCACCGGCTTCATCGTGTTGTAAGGAGACACAATGTTAATTCTGTACCAAAAAAATTCTTCCTTTTAATACACATTTGCCTACTCAGTCATCTAAATTTACACTAAATATAATTATCGTAATTGATTTAAATGCTGGATTTGCTATTCAATCTTCTGAATATACATCATTTTTAAAAATGATATAGAGTTTATTTACCTCTCCGTTCGCTTTTGGAGGAAGCGTTGCACAGATAATTTCGGGACAATTTCCAGGCCTGCGCGCGAAAAAAGTTAAAAAATAAATGTTAAAAACACAATTTTCAATCTTGAAAACCTTTCTATACTTTTTACTTTCTGTCGAATAGTATGAAATTATGAACCACATTTGTCAATATAAAATATTTCACGATCCGCGTCTTACCTACGGAAAGTTTTTCAGGCTGATCTTAGTTGTCAGCGTTCGATGCAGGGTTATGATGCAGCGGTTTCAATATCTGTTGGATTTTGAGGATATTAATCTGAGGTCTTCTTGTCTTCCTTGAACTTATAGAGCCGGCAAGCTTAATAATGGCTTCTGCCTGCCACGAAAATGACGAAATAAGCCTGCGAATAAATTAAAGAACGCGAAGAGGACTAAAGATGCAAATGTTTCGTCAAAAATATATACGAAATTTGTTGTGAATGTATTAAATTTGTTGCTGAGATCAATATAATACCTTCTCAGCCGGCACATTGTAAACATTCACCATTCCATTATAAAAAATAACAAATTGAACTGTGGACTGCTGCTCAGGGGGTTTTGCTAGAACTGATCTGCTTCAAATAGTGCGCAAAACAAAACACAAAGTTAGCCTTATCATACATTTAAGCTCGCTCAGCTATCAAGAATTCATAAATATATCAAATTACAAATGTCTGGAGATGAAAATACCTACAAACCGAATCAGTTTGGCTGATTGCAAAGGGCATAATAATGTTTCTTTCTGCAACTCTACTGTTTGAAATGAAACAGGTGCATACTGGAAATAATTCCATCAATTCCGCATGACTAGATGCCTCAAAGCGTCCACTAAATCCCTTGGCCCGATGATTGACATGAGCCAAATCGCCTTGCTTGTCATCTGAAAGCTTGATTGACGAATGCGGTTTTATCCGTGACAGATCTTGCACTGTTACATTCATCAAAACAAATACGAAATCAGCGAAAACATTCTGCTAAAACAAGAATAGAGTGCTAAGTTTGAGGGTTTTTGTTGCTGATAATCTTGCAACGGATCATCTTGAAATCAGAAACAAGAAACGCCAGTTAGTGATCGATCACATTCTATCAAGAAAGGATAACCGCCGGTTACAACCGCCCGCGTCTAGTCACATGTAAATCAACGGATGATCATAATTCAATCGTCTAACGAAAGATCCAATGGTGTACAGTGAAGACAGGTAGACAGTTAGGGGAGTTAGTCTGAGAGGGAAACGCCTTACGGCGTAATTAGAAACTTTAATTATATAATATTATTATATTTGTTTTTAAAAATAATTAAAGTAGAGTTTTGTGTACGGTAGGATAATATTTTTATAGTAAAAATTATGTGTTTACTATTTAGGGCCAGTTCTACTTAATTAGAATATATTACAACTTAGATATAAACGTTTTTGTAGAGATGCATTTGATTATGGATTGATGAAAATTGATGATAGAGGCTCAGTGCTTTATTTTAATGAAAAGCTCAAGGGAACAGATTTGAAAACTAGTAATTGAAGCAAGCATAGTTGAAAACTGGTTGGACTCTTACTCACATAAGCATATTGCGTTCATATGTATTTCTAAAAGACATAGAACATTTTCCAATTATTATTATAATATAGACAAATGTAGAGATGGATTACATTATGATAAGGGCTGCATTATGATTTACTTCTATTTTCTGAATCAAGTTTAGGCAAGGAATATTGTAATTTTTATGGCTCACTTGTAATGTTATAAATGATCTACATGGACGTTGAAGTGGTTTACATCATTTATTCTAAACTAATGTATTTCATTCATTAATATTAACTGGTTAAATATTGTAATATAAGAAGTGACTAAACCATAAAATATAAATAGTATGATGTTTAATATTTTTAAATAATAATTATAAATTCAATTTTTTTTCCTGGAATATAGTAAAAATTCCAACATAACTTTATATAAATTTTCAATAAAGTTTTTTTATTTCAATTAATTTCATATTGACAAATATCGTTTCAACCAAATAAACTAAAAACTATATATACATAATTCGTTTTGCAAATATACAATAACATGCCACAACCTAACTCTTGTTTTAAATAACCACTGTACATTTATCATGCCAATGCTATACTATGTGTTCACATACAATCCACCCAAGAAAAACAAATATTCAATTATCTATATCTAGATGACCTATGAAAATAACATCATGATTCCTATCGAGCAGTGATATCATCGCTGTTTGAACGCTTCACATCTCCATAAATCATAGTAAAGTAAAGAAACTGGAGCAGGTAATCCTGGAAGGAGCTAGTAAACTACATTGACGAACTCATAGTCAAAGGTGAGCGAGAAGTGCGCCCAAACCTAGGCCAACTTCCTTTCTGAGCGACTTGAGATCTTTAGTTGTAACTGCCTTGTACAGTTGAGGACACCCCTCATTGATCAGTTCTCCAGGAGCGAGAATTTCTACTTCGTCCGAGAATAACAGATAGAATGCTAGAGACAGCCTACTCCTTTTTGGCCCGCCATGGACGGCACGGTGCTCTGAGCTGCGGTATCTGCCATTACTCCACATCTGCCATTTACATTAACTATTTAAATTAATAGGCTCTTTTGATCAAATTATTTGACTTTAGTTTTAAAATATTCTGATAAATATAAATAAAATAAATTGTTGACACCTAATCTGAAACGGATGGGTGAACTGGACAGTCATCTAGAAGATGAACTGATCCGTTGTATTTATGTATATAAATATAAGTTAGCTAATGAATAATATATCTTAGTTTTCTCTCCCGCTCATTCTGGAGTTACCCTGGCCTGACATGGTATCAGAGCACAGGTCCCAATCCCTGAAATAGTTGTAACTCCTGCTGTTCTGAGAGCTGCTCATACCTGAGCGCTGCTCTGCTCTGACATCCTGAGCGCTACTCTGACTTTGATTCCCTGATGCGAATTGATATTGAATGCCTCTGCCTGCCCTGACTGCACCATAAGCGTTGATGCATTCATACTGCCTGAAACGGACGTGAACCTCGGACTCCATTCCCAAATACTTTACGCAGTTGCATTTGTGATTGTTTTTAATTTTTTCAAGATGAAGAATGTGCTTGGTTTGTTATTATTTGCAGTAACAACAGTATGTCTGTACGCCCCAACGATTGCTCACGGTTGGTGATTCCAGATAGCTCTGCGTATATACATTGTTTCTGTTGCTTTGGGTTTCAAAATTTCCGACTGTCCGTAATCACCAACAGTAACCGATTTTGAGATAAGGTCTGCGTAGAAGCGAAGATAGGAAGGGCAGGCTACCGAAAGGAACTCCTGCACCATTTGCGTCGCTGCTCCTCCCGGAAAGGAACTCTGCAACTTCGCCCCTCATCTCTGATTCAATTGGCGTTACAACTGCAATCTTTACGCTCCAGGAACAGCCAACGCATGGAGGCATGTGGCCCATCTGGAGAAGGTTTGCTCTACGCTGTATTATTTCCTTATCATTTTCTATATTGGTGAGCTGGTCTACTCTAAAGTTTCCACGGAATGGCTCCCTTTAAGAGCGCATGACGTTGGTCCGAACAACTTCGGAGGCGCAGAACTACTCGGGTTTTGTGTGTAGCTCCTTCTCAAAATCTGAGAATCTTCGCTGGAAACGCTGCTTGAATAATAGTTTTCCCCATCGCACCTTCTTTCATTGTGGCTTGCACGATACGACAGAAAGTATATTCAATTTGTGAGGCAGGCATTCACAAATCTTCACCTCGGTTCTGTTATAGATATGAAGCCTGAAGCGTTGATGCGTTCCTCTGAAGCCTGAAGCGTTGATGCGTTTCTGGTATCGTGACCTGGTGCATTTGAACTGCTACATGTGTTTGAATGGTATGGTATTTTGTGATATATATCCATGGTGGAAAATTTCCTGCGTTTGTCGAAGTTATAGCATTTGCATTTCTCCCGAGAGTAGTATAAGTTGTGTTCAGTTGTTAATGTATTGCGTCGCTTGAGTGATAAGCCCGTGCTCTTGGGTAATCATTGAGGTATCGACTGTGGTGCGGTTCCTCCAGAGTGGTTTACCCATTTCTAAAAATTGGTTGTCTGAGCATTGACATCAAGCTCCTACATATTTTGTTAATCTGTCCTGCAGTACATTTAAAGGGTTGAAGTAATATTTTATGGGCATTTATTACATTTAAAAGGTTGTTGAAGTGATATTTAGTACTTAATATTTGAAATACTGGATATTTTTATATCAAACATTGGAGGGATTTGAAGAAATAAATTTGGAGAAATATGTTGCAGCTTGAAGTATTGAGGTACATATTGGAAGAGATTTGAAATTTTTGAGAATGCCCTTTTGAGTATAGTTTCACTGTACATCAGTAGAAGTTCTTTTTATCAGCAAAATTATTTTTCTATCAGCAAAAATAATTTTTGTTACAGTATGCATTCAAAAGAAAGAGAAAGATATTTCAGAGGCGGGGGGGCAGACATTCTCAAGCAGAAAAGGCAGACTTACATTGCATTCGCTGCAAACGAAATGGATCTCATGATGCTTCTACATGCAAGCTACCATGGGAAAAGATTGAGCAGAGAAGAAACCATCAGAAAGGTAAAACTGATGACATAGACAAAGGTAAAGCACCTGAATCCGCTCACTATATTGAGGCACAATGTAACATTGGAGTAAATGAAGATTTGTTTAATGCTTCACTTGCTTCTTCGAAAAATGACTGGTTGCTTGATTCAGGAGCAACCTGTCATATGACTCATAGGAAAGATTTTTTTGAAGATTTCACTGATAATGTTGATGGAGCAGTATACTTTACAGATCAGTCAAAAATCAAGCCATCAGGGCTTGGCACAATCAGGCTTAAACTGCCTGGTATTCCAGACTTTCTTCTGGATCATGTTCTATATCTCCCACAGCTCAAGAGAAACTTGCTGTCCCTGGTCCACATCCGCCAGCAAGGTCACTCCATTCATATGTTTGATGGAAAGCTTGAGGTAAGAAAGGCATCTGACCATTCACTTGTCATGAGGGGTATAGAAGAAGAAAGACTTCTTAAACTGCAAGGAACCTCTGCTCATGCACAACATTTTTCATATATTTCTCATCATGAAGAAGGTACACTTCCATCAAGTTTATTATGGCATGCTAGATTTGGATATTTAAACTATGATAGTCTTCGCTTGTTGAAGAAAAATGGTGTTGCTGGTTTGCCTACAATTCCTAGAAAACATAAACAATGTGATGCTTGCATTCTAGGAAAGCATAGCAAACAGTCTTTTCATGATTCACATTCAAGAGCACATAGGAAGCTTGAACTTATTCATTCAGATTTATGTGGTCCAATGCCTGTTCCTTCTGCAAATGGAAATAAATATATCATGACATTTATTGATGATTATACCAGAATGTGTTGGGTTTACTTATTGAAGAACAAATCTGATGCTTTTCAAACATTCAAGAATTTTCATAAGTGGATTGAAAATGATGCACAATCTCATATTGGGTCTATTCGCACTGATAATGGAAAAGAATATACATCAAATGAATTTGAACACTATCTTCGCCAACATGGGATTAAACATCAAACAACTGTGCCTTATAATCCTCAACAGAATGGTGTAGCTGAAAGAATGAACAGAACAATTTTGAATATGGTACGATCCATGCTTTTCTTCAAAAATGTAAAGACAATGTTTTGGGCTGATGATGTTCTATGTGCTGCATATATAAAGAATAGATGTCCATCTAGTGCTATAAGAAACAAGACTCCTTATGAATTATGGTATGGACATGTTCCTTCGGTAAAACATCTCAGGATTTTTGGTTCCACCTGTTATGCTTTAATACCAAAGGTACATAGAAACAAACTTGGTGCTAGAAGTCGTAAGTGTATCTTCTTGGGGTATTCAAACACATCTAAAGCATACCGCCTCTATGATGAAGTAAATAAAAAGTTTGTTTTATCTAGAGATGTCATTTTTCTTGAATCATCCAAATCTGACAGTGTTGTTGAGCGGCAACTTGATCGCTTGGATAAATTCACAAAACCGAAATCATTTCAAGAGTTTGATAATCAGATTCCACATCTTGAAGGGGGGATTCCTATACTAGATCAACATGTGGAATCTTCTTCCAAAGAACAATCTCCCCTGCATGACACTCCAACAACGGATAATGCTTTAAGTGATGTAATTGATAGAATTGGGAGACTCAATCTTGATTCAGACCCAACTCAATCAACAGAGCAGCCTGGACCATCTCAGAAAGGTCCCCCAAAATGGCTGACAAAGACACTTGAAAGTGTTCATCCTGATGAAATTGGAAAAACAGGAACCAGACATACAAACCGACAAAATGGAGGTGATGTAGATAACTCTAATTCACCTGTTGATATGGATGTTACTTATGATTGTGAATTGAACTTGTCTACAGATTTTGAACCAACTTCCTTCAAAGAAGCTGCTTCTCATGATGAATGGAAAGAAGCGATGCAGAAGGAGTATGATGCCCTCATAAAGAATGGCACTTGGAAGCTGGTTGATCCTCCATTTGGAACAAAACCAATTGGCTGCAAGTGGGTCTACAAGAACAAGTACAAAGCTGATGGCTCACTTGACAAGCGCAAAGCTAGGCTTGTGGCAAAAGGTTTTGCACAGAAGGAAGGGGTCGATTATGAGGAAACTTTTGCTCCCACAGCAAAATGGACCACCATCCGGACACTCTTTGCACTAGCTGCTCAGAACGGTTGGAAAGTCCATCAAATGGATGTAAAAACTGCATTCTTGAATGGAGATCTAAAAGAGAATGTTTTTATGTCCCAGCCTGAAGGATTTGCTGTGAAAGGACCTGAACACAAAGTATGCAAACTTGTGAAGTCCTTCCATGGCCTCAAACAAGCACCACGAGCCTGGTATGAAAAACTAACTGAGCATCTTCTGAAACTCAACTTCAATCATTTTGATCTTGATGATGCAACTTTATTTGTCAAGAAAGTTGGAAAAACAGTTGTATATCTTGTGGTATATGTAGATGATCTTTTAATGACAGGGAACAATGAAAGCTATATTGCATCCATAAAGAAAGAATTAGGAAAATTTTTTGAAATGACTGATTTGGGCTATGTTCATTACTATCTTGGCATTGAAGTAACCCAACATCCAAAGTCCATATTTCTTTCTCAAAAGAAATACATTGGAGATTTGTTAAACAGATTTGGCATGACATAGTGCAATCCCCTTTCTACTCCAATGGAACAAAACTTGAAGCTCACATCTATTGAAGGAAAGGAATTTGAGGATGCAACAAAGTATAGACAGCTTGTAGGAAGTCTCATCTACCTCACTACTACCAGACCAGACATTTCATTTGCTGTTGGAATCCTCTCCAGGTTTATGCAAAAGCCTTGTGAGGGACATTGGTCTGCTGCAAAAAGAGTTCTAAGGTACTTGAAGGGAACTCAAGACCTTGGAATCAAGTATACACAGGTGGACGACTTCAACTTGATTGGATACTCTGATTCAGACTTCGATGGAGACAAAGAAACTGGGGTGTCTACTTCAGGATATGCTATGAGTCTTGGATCGGGAGCTGTCTCCTGGAGATCACGCAAACAATCAGTACCAACAGATTCCACAACAGAAGCAGAATATGTGGCAGCAGCTGAAGCAACGAAAGAAATTGTGTGGCTTAGGAAAATTCTTGAAGATTTGCAGGTAAAACAAATACAATCAACTCCACTCGTGATTGATAACACATCTGCAATAAAGTTGGCCAAGAACCCAAAGTTCCATGATCGTACTAAGCACATCAATACTAAATATCATCTGATCCGACATCATGTTGAGGCCAAAACAATCCATCTCCGTCATTGTTCCACAAACGAGTAAATTGCAGACATCTTCACCAAAGCGCTTGGAAGAGAAAAGCTTGAAAGATTCAGAACGATGCTTGGACTCACCAACATCCCTTCAGATTAAGGGGGGGAATGTTGACACCTAATCCGAAATGGATGGGTGAACTGGACAATCATCTAGAAGATGAACTGATCTGTTGTATTTATGTATATAAATATAAGTTAGCTAATGAATAATATATCTCAGTTTTCTCTCGCGCTCATTCTGGAGTTACCCTGGCCTGACATAAATTACTTGACTTGATAACCCTAATCCTGATTCTAAATTCCACATTCCAATTAAAACAACACCCAACAATGTATAGAAAATAAAAATAAAAATTATTGATCACCTGTAAAGAATCACCGATGATAACAACAAATGACCCAGGCAAGGGCTTGCTATCAACCCACTGTCCTTCCTTTGTTCGGATCTGGAGGCCACCCACGTCATCCTCGTAGATAATAGTAAGGCAACCCACATCTGTATGACCTTTGTACAAATTCTCCTCGTCAAGTGATACTTCAGCGACGTTAGGATAGAAATTGAAGCGTAGTTTCTCGTCAAAGACAGATGATCCGTACTGTTTACCCACGTTCTCACCCAAACTGTACATAATGAGTTTTAGCATTCCATTTGATAGCTCACTTATCCCAGACATGTATTCAAGTATGGTCTCTCTGCAACACGTTACCAAAAAAAATCTACAGTGAAAAAAATTATTTTTATTTATATCAAAAATTTTAAAAATATGTGAGATATAAAAAAAAAATTAATAAAATTAAAATATTAAATATCATATTTTAGATTTAACTACATTAAATAATTCATTAATTATGACCATTACCATAAAAAGTAATTTTAACTCACTAATTTTTCATAATTAAACATAAACTATATCACTTCTATTTTCACTTCTATTTTCATATTTATATTGCATCATTTTGAAAATCATAAACTATATCACTTCTATTTTCATATTTCTATTGCATCATTTTGAAATAAAAAAGTGAAATACCGAGATTTATCGTTTCGTTGGTGGCACAACTTGGAATAGATCTCTTCAACTATACGGGGACTGTGGAAAGTCATGCTTTCAGGCATTGAATCGTCTTTCCCAAGAGGACCTATTTTTGATGGGCAGTAATTAGTAGAATACGAGGGGAAAATGTCCCCTTCCTTGATGTCAGTGGGCAGTGCAAGCATATCTCGAGCAACGGAGTCCATTGTTTGAATAACATTTGGGTCGATTCAATGGTTGATGACACGGAAGAAGCCCAATTCGCCGCAAGCCTCTCTCACTTTCTTCACCTCCTGCTCTTCAATATCGCTGCTTCCTCCACGTTTAAGGAGATTAAGATCGATGATTGGGAGAGGGAATTGACAGGATGCCATCACTCGATTGGGTTGCGCTTTTCTCCCTTGAAGGATAAGAGGAATAGTTTAAATAGTTTTTTAGATGGTTGTTTGAATAGTTTAAATAGTTTTTTAGATGGTTGTTTGAATAGTTTAAATAGTTTTCTAGATGGTTGAAATGGATTCAGCACCATCAAAATCAAATTTTTGGAGTATTCAAAATCTTGAAATTTGACATTTGTAATCTAGATTTCCCAAAATTTCTACCATATTTTTTTCAAAAAATTCCTCAAGGGAGTGTTTGAATAGTTTAAATAGTTATTTAGATGGTCAAAATGGATTCAGCACCATCAAAAACCAAACTGTAAGGGGGCACTCAAAATCTTGAAATTTGCCAATTATAATCTAGATTTCCCAAAATTTCTACCAGATTTTTTTCAAAAATTTCCTCATAGGAGTGTTTCAATAGTTTAAATAGTTATTTAGATCGTGGAAATGGATTGAGCACTAGCAAAACAAACCCTTGGAGCACTCAAAATCTTGAAACTTGACATTTGTAATTCAGGATTCCAAAATTTCTAGCACACTTTTTTCAAAAAATTCTAGATAATAGAAATAGATTCAGGGTTATCAAAAACCAATCTCTTGAAACACTCAAAATCTTGAAACTTCACATTTATAATATAAATTTCCCAAAATTTCTATCACATTTTATCAAAATCTATATATAAAATATAGATTTCCCAAAATTTCTATCACATTTTATCAAAATCTATATATAAAATATAGATTTCCCAAAATTTCTTATCACATTTTATCAAAATCTATATAATCTTTTTGAGAAAATATGGCCTCCTTAAACGCTAGATTCACGTGGTTTCTACCGGTCAACCAAAATCAAGGGCTGGTCCAGATTCACGTGGTTTCTACTGGTCAACCAAAATCCGATTTGAAGCAGTCACCATCCAGTACAGACGCGCTGCTCCTCCAAAATCCAAGGACCCGGAGCCATGCAAAAGCTTCACCGGTTGGTCCAGATTCACGTGGCTTCTGCTCGTCAACCAAAATGCGATCTTAAATAGTCGGCACAGACTAGCTACTCCTCCAAAAGCCAAGGACCCGGAGCCATGCAAAAGCTTAATAGAGACAGCTACTCGTCCAAATTGACTTACCGGTTAATGCCCGTTCGCTAAAAGACAAAGTTCATTCTACAAACATGAAAGTGGAATAAAGGAAAAAAAATTATGTCCAAAATTTTATAAATTAGTTTAGTAATATAAACGAGCAATTGTGCAGAGGTACAAACTACTTACCGGTTAACGCCCGTTCACTGAAACACAAAGTTCATTCTACAAACATGAAATTGGAATAAAGGAAAAAAATATATATGTCCATAATTTTATAAATTAGTTCAGTAATATAAACGAGCAATTGTGCAGAGAGAGACAAACTACAAACATGAAATTGGAATAAAAAAAATAAAAAATTGTACGTCTATATTTTAAAAATTAGTTTAGTAATATAAATTCGTAATTGTATATAGAAGTGCAAAGAAACAGTTATAGGAGGGAAATGTGGAAGGAAACTCTCACATTATACGAAATGTCAAGATGTAATATTGATGTCACATTATGGGCCATGCTAAAAGGAACGAATTTTCTGACCTTCGCACCTCATGAACCACTCCAATCCTTGCAATCACATGCACTCATGATGTAGAGCTCAATGGAAGGACTATTGGAACTATTCCCACCACTTCCCTTTTTATAAACCTAGATATTGTTGAAACATGTCAGCTCCAACAGTTCTAGGAAACAGGTTTCAATAAAACCAGAGTGTTGTCACAACAAAGGTCTCCACAATGACCACAAGGAATAAGAATCAGAGGTATGTAAACTTTTTTCTCATACAACAATGCACCAAGGACTAGGGTTGTTTTAAGGGAAGGTCAAAAGCCACTAAATATATTTGGGTGTTTGAGAAAGCCAAAAATGGAGGTCCCTATGATTGATTTGGAGCCATACTTGGAATTCATGAGCAGATCTAGATGTGGCTCTAACTCCAAACGTGACCCAATTGAGCCTGCCTATCACCCAAATGGTGAACTCAAGTATGGTATGTATTTGAAGAGTTTATGCAATGAATTGGTGAAGTCTCCCAAACAAACAGGGGCATTGGTGGTCAGAGACCCGAGGGGACGAGCGGAGCTTAATGATAGCTTTCTGGACATTAAGGAAACATATTTTGAGAAACTAGATAACTTCAAGAAGGTGTTTTTTTACAATATATGGTTTCCTCAATTTGCATATTTTCTACCCTTGATTTTGTTTATATTATTAGATTAGTTACAAAGTCATATTGGTGTTGAAAAATACCTAATTTAGATTTTTAAGAATTTAAGTTTCATCAAAATCATCATCTTTTAAAAAAATATTTAATTGAGATATGTTTGAGATCAAACTCACATTCTGAATGACATGGCGACACTCTAGTTTTCTAGTTTTTTGTTTCAATTTGAGTAAATGAAATGCTAGTTATAGGCATTATACATTTTTCAACTTTTAAAAATGTATTTAACTGAGATATCTTTGAGATCAAACTTATATCCTGAATGACATGGCGACACTCTAGTCTAGTTCTGTTAGTTATAGGAATTATACATTTTTCAACTGGAAAGTTTTCACTAGTAAAACTACCAAGGCTACATATTGGCACCCTTTAGATGAGACCATATTGATGTCTACCAACGCTACATATTGGCACCCTTTAGATGAGACCATATTGATGTTTACAGTTATCTGTAAGTTGAACTCATGTACATGATTATTTATTCATGTTCATGATTATTTATTGCAACTATTATGGGTTTCTTCTAGTTCCAAAGAACCATCAACACTTTTGGTATAATATTATCCCCACTGTTTGTTGCTCACAGTTCCCATTTTCTAGATTTAAGACACCATCTTGCCTCCCCTTCAAATTTATGGCTGCAAGTTATAGCTCCAAAAAATCCCCAACGCATATGGGAGGATAATTTTATGCAAGATGTGAGTTTGCAAAGTGGCCAAGTGGTTGTAATATTGCATCAAAAGCAATGTGTCCAAGAACATGTAATTAAAGACAAATAAAATTAGTTAACGATATTGCAAGGTATAAAACATTGTTAAAAATTTCACAGAAATAAATTTACAAAAGGGAGAATGGGTTGAATTTCATATTCAATTATGAATCATAATTCTTATCGCCCTTAGCAATAATGCATGCTTACAAATAAAGAATTTCCTAGAACTTTTCAGTGACAAAGACAAAGTATACAACTCGCAATCAATTCACATGTAGTTATGAAAATGGAAATCCATAGAGTCTAGCTTGAATTAGTTGTATACATGTAATGCACTTGTAAAGACTGGTGAATTCAGTTCATTTCTAGTTTGAGTATATCAAACATAAATATCACATTCTCGAATGGTTTTAATAGCTAAAGTAACGAATTAATAATTCTTATCAATGCACTCACAGTGGAAGAAACCCTTCATAAGCTCTTTCCATCTTGCCTTACCACTTCAATAGTTGCAAGAGTTCTTTTAGTGACAACAATTTCATGCATTTTAGCTTGGAAATCACCCCCTTTGTAAGCCACTCAAGCCGCTTTGTAGAAAATGCAGACCAAATTGATATGTTAGCCTTGTAATTTAGATTCTCAATAAGCCTCAAATTGATATATTTGTAAATAGTGAAATGTTGAATCCTACTACATGTTTTCCAGCTTGGATCAACAGGGAACCAATGAGGACACGGACTTCAACTTTTTGACCATTTCTCAACCAAATGTAGAGTTATAAATTTAAGGTCATAATGATAACCTGCAAATAAAGTCCCTTATTTTCCATGCCTTAAAAGATCACTCCGTGTAGAAGTGAGCAAGTGAGGTCCCTCCCATCATCAGTAACAAAATTAAAGGGAAACAATTGGTGGTAATAATGCCCAAAATTATTGCAGATTAATAGAGGTTTAGCAACTTGAAAACTTAAATTGGGATATGTCCTAGAAAAATTTAAATAACTATTGCAACAGTGAAATAAATTAATCTTTTTAAAGCCCAAAAACAATACTTGCCATCTCTTCCACAACCTACTTAGATAATTGAATAAATATACTGGAAAGGGGGCCAGTAATAATGTAACAATTTTTTTTTAAATTAACAGAAAATACAAGTACTATGAGAATAAATAAGAAATCATATATCTAGATCACCTCGATAGTTGATATCATTATAGAATCCCATCCATCCATAGTATCTTCCTATTGTGGGAACCCTTCTAACATTACAGGATCATAATTTAACTTCTGGATATGAAGGAAAATATAGGAGATCATGAAGAGAATATGATTTAGTAATAAAGCCTAGGAAATATTTTCTTAAACAAGGAAACAAAGGTTGAACACCAAAATAAACATGGCATCTTGTATCAGACCTTGAAGCACGTCTCTAGTGGTCAAGGGTCCACTCTCCACATGCACTTCCATTTGGAATCAACGCCAACAGGAATATGGGTCGATATTCATTTGGTACATCTTCCATTTTCATTTGCATGATCTCTTTGTCTACTACATCTCTAGGCAATTCAACTCCTTTTGGTTTCACTCCTACTTGCTCTCCCATATACTCAAGAAAAGATAAATTATGATGTATCAAATCCCATCACCATTCTACCTCAATTTATGGTACATTTGAAAATATTTACAAACATACATTGTAAACGTAATTTACAGTCTCGACTCTCAACTATTACAATTGAAGAATGAGATTATATACACACAACATAATATGCACTTGTTATCTAAGGATTTCCACCTGTGAAAATATTTCTTTCACCTAATGCAACAATTAAGGAATTCAGAAACATTGTAGATGTCAGCTATAACTACATTCATTACAAACAAAATACAACATATATGAACAAACATAGAATATTAAGTGCTTATCAAATCAAGAATTCAACATAAGATAAAGAAGCACATTGTAGTGCTAATGTACATTACATGAGAGAAGTGCCAAGATGATCATTAGATATATTCATGACTCTTACATAACTGTGGAATGCGTTTTTAAATATGGAAATTTTTCTCATATTTATTTCACCCGTGCTCTTGTTCACCTAGGTTACAAAGCAAGAAGCATTGGCATCATGAATCTAGAATTAGAAATTCATTGCCTTAAGCTCCATCTACCAAAATATATTATGGAGTATGTCCTCATATACATTAAGAGTAAGATGTTACACTAACCAGTGTGGTATATCAATTTTCCCAACACTTGTGTTGGCCCCTTTGTTCTGATTGGAGACACAGTTGCATCAACTCAGCCGACAACAAAATCTAAGTTGTGCTAGCTAGAATAAGGACAAATGTTAAGAATAAAGAGAACCAAGATTCACAACAATTAGGGCTAGGATATCAGGTTGTGATGCAAAGTTTTGACGAACAACATGGTGGGAGACTATAGGATGTTAGAGATGCATGAGCCAGACTACTAGTGGATAAAATTGATTTCACTAGTAAGGAGCCAATGACATGGGTGAACCTTCCTGCCTAAGGGTACAAATATTTATATATAGAGGTTTTAGATGATTTTGAGTTGGATTTTTCGTTGGAATGTGATGGGTGGGTTGATAGTGAATATTAAGTTTGGTATCCAATACCTTTTGTGAATATACTTTTCTCTTTGTAGCAACGAAAAACCTACGATGATCTTCTAGATATTAGTGAATATTATTGGAATGAACCCACCATTGCAAATACATTTTATGGTGTTATCAGAGTATTCCAATGATGCCTTTTGTCTAATTTCATACTCTTCTATTTCTACCATTAATTCTATGATAATACTCTCATAACACAACAAAAACAAATATAATTCCCTTATGACACATATATTATTCCCTAACATGTGTGTATCTATCCTCACATTCTTATGACACATTATATCAATTATGAATTAAACCTATAAAATAGGCATTAATTGCAACACTCCCATGAAAATATATTTACAATAACTTTTTGAATTTTTGCACTCAGAAATCTTATTAGTTTTATAACCAAGTCATATAAGAGTTTAAGTAAGAATTAAAGGTTCTGTGAAATAAACAAAATTGAGACCGTTGGTTGTCATTTTCAACGTACAATTGAAAAGGGGAGTTGCAATTCCCATTTGTTTTTTAAGAGAATTCTTATCAATTTTACTAAATATTGTGAAGGGAAATATTATGAAGGGCACTTGCTTTCACAACAACTTCAACAATTTATATATATGATTGACTAATCATCCTAGGTAGGGCTCTAATATATGCACACCATTTATCACTTATGGATTTAAGAACAATTAATTATTTATCCCAGATAACAATGTTTAATATATCAATCAAAATATAACATATATTGCACATACCTATACAATGTGCTTGCATGATTGCACACTACCCTGTATAAGAAGAAGATGATTACAATTATCTTCATATATCTCAACATATGGTTCTCGAAGGAAGAAGTGTTCTCGCCCTAAAGGATTCTTTCTCATAGTAAATATTGTTTTTGGCATTTCTATACTTATAACAACTGACTAAGAATGTGCAAATGCAAAGGTTGACTGCACTCAGAGAAGTTAGAAGCCAATAAAAGTAGTCTATATGAGTTTTGTTCAATTTTCCTGCGAACTAGTAACTACCCTTGCTTCTACAACTAAGATTCTCAGTAAATGAAATAAGGATGTTGCTAATAAAACTACCAACCCGTAAAACACTAAGATACCGATACTCATATTGCCATACTTCTGGTAGCCATTTGAAATTGAGACAGGCTCCTCCAACTATGTTATTGGTGTAGTCCTCACCTAGCACGGGCATCCAGTGGCCTATCATATTTAGAAACTTTCTGACACAATTCAAAAGTATATAACCTATGATAAATAGATATATTCCATTCTGCAGCCTTGTCGGTAATGGAAGCATTACATTATGGGGAAGGAGATGGTCATCCACACCAATCCCTGACCTCTTCAGTTTATACAGACACAAGAGAAGTTGGAGAACGATCACCATCAGAAGGGCTCTATATATTTGTAACAATTCCACTTGAACATTAAATACAAAAAGAGCAAAACCAATCATGTTGCGGACTGCCTCAAAAGGCTCCTAGTTGTAGCACAGACTATTGTTGTCAACTCTTGTGGCCACGAGATATATGGATGGTCGGAGCTATACAAAAATGATCCACAGTTCACCTCCACATATCAGATGCTAGTAGATGGTAAGAAAGTTCCTGATTTCCACCTCCATGATGCATTACTATGCTACCTGTGCCACGTATGTGTCCCTTTAGGCGAGTATGCCAAGATGATCCTGGAGGCACACTATAGTCGAGTTGCAGGGCACTTTGGTGCGGAGAAAACTATAGTCATACTAAAACAATATGTTTATTGGCCAAAACTCTAACAGTATTGTAGGAAATATATTATATCATGCACTATCTACGCCATCGCCAAGCCAACCATAAAGAAGCAAGGCCTGTAACTCCTCTGCCTACTCCTATTCAGCCTTGGGAATCATCTCCCTGGACTATCTGTTTGGCCGCCCTTCTACCAAGCATGGTAATGACTGTGTATTTGTGTCCATGGACAATTTTTCTAAGATGATTATATTGGTGGTCTGCAAGAAGAGTATCACAGTGGAGGACACTGCTAAAATCTTTTTTGAACAAGTGTGGGTACATTTTTGGATCCCGCATAGCATTATATCATATCGGGATAGGAAGTTCTTGAGCGCATTTTGGTCAAGCCTCTTGACAATATTGGACACCAAGCTCACCAAGTCAACTGCATTCCATCCCTAGACTGATGGCCAAACATAGATCGTCAACATGATGATAGTGCACATACTCCACATGTACAAATAAAAGCATCAACGAATCTAGGATGAGATCCTTCCCTATGTGATAAATACTCATAATAGAGCTCTCCACAGCTCGACCAGTGGCAGTCCCTTTCAAGTGGGTCTAGGATTTCGACCATTATGTCTGATTGATGTTTCCATGCATCATGTGACTACATAGACAAAATCCACACATGTACTATCTAAGGATGCTAAATCAACCAGTTTTATTGAATGCATCCAGCACATCCGCCAGCAAGTTCATGACCTCTTGGAGAAGTCCAATGCCAAGTACAAGAAACGACATGATCAACATCGGGTTCCACACAAGTTTTAGGTGGCCAAAAAATTTTGGTTGCATTTGCAGAAAGAATGACTTACTGGAGCCCATCAGAACTTTAGATGAATTCGATATGGGCCTTACACCATTAAAAAGGTTTTGGAAGACAATTATTTTGAGCTCCTCATTCCCCCATTCCTTGGCCTACACCCAGTGTTCAATGTGGATTGCCTTCGACCATACTTTCCACCATTACTAGATAGATCAGACATTGCAAAAAACCTCATGCCAAAAAAACTCAGACTACATGGAACATGCCACAATTGATCGATAATGGACACACGTATCAAGAACACTCACCAGTAGAAGATCCAACTATATCGAGTTCTCAAAGTTAGCCAACTCCTACACAAAAGTACTTTTATTGGCCAAAAATAAGACATGATGTTGGGAAATATATCAGGTCTTGCATTGCCTGTGTCATCGCCAAGCCAACAATGAAGAAGCAAGGCCTGTACACTCCTTTTCCTACTCCCATCCAGCCTTGGGAATCCATCTCCATGGACTATCTATTTGACCCCCCTTCTACCAAGCATGGTAATGACTATGTATTTTTGGTCTTGGAAATTTTTCTAAGATGGCTATATTGGTGGCCTGCAAGAAGAGTATCACAATAGAGGACACTGACAAACTCTTATTTAAATGAGTGTGGGTACATTTTGGGATCCTGCAGACCATTATATAAAATCGAGATAGCAGGTTCCTGAGCACATTTTGGTCAAGCTTTTCGACATTATTGGTGATCTGAAATCACCCTTTAATGACCTCAGAGAAATAATGAAGGTATTACAGACTTAAGTGTTGGGGTGTGCCTATGTTATTTTATGCAACAGATCAATAAGATTGCAAAATACACAGACACTGAAACTGTAAGAGAACACGGTAAGCAAATACATAAACACAACAAATTTAATAAGGAGTTCACCCAATCCTCTTGGGCTACGTCTCCTGGTCCAACCTTCAGTGGTGGCCTTTTCTATTGTGTCTTAAAGTAGAGTTTTTACAATAAGGAGCTCAATTTGAGTCTCACTTAACAGAGGATGATCAATAGGATTGTACTTGGATCCCCCAAGTCTCTAGAGTACACAGAATCCCCTTACTGAATCTCGAGCTCAACTGGTCTCAGTGGTATGAGTCCAATTTGGTACTCAATACCTAACAGGTATACACATAAGAGTTGCTTGAACCTCTCAAGCCTTCTCTGGAGTTCACAGACTCTTGAACTCTCTCTGTCTCTGTCTACTCAATGCTGCCTTTGCTTTGCAAGTCAGTTCGGCTTCTCTGTTCTCTACAATTCACTTCTTTCTTGCCTCTCAGCTTTGTACTTCTCTTCTTTGCCTCCTTTACTCTTTGTCTGTTCGTGGCTTAAAGCCAATCTTCTCCCTGACTGTTCGTTTCCGCTTCCCAGCTCTTTGGATCTACTGCCTTTGTCCGCTAGAATTCCCCTACTCTGCATCATCATCACTGTGTAATGCTTCACAGAGAGATGGCCACTTGTTTCCTCACGAACTGAGTGTTAGTTCTCTTTGAGCGGTAATTATTTCCGTTGCTCCAAGATTGCCCGCGAAACTGATTCCTCTGTCAACTCAGTGGTCATGTTGGACTTCAAATCTCATATGACTCAACCTATTTCCCCGTCGAATCTGGCCATCCATCGGATCATTTCTTCGCCGTTGATCTGGAGCCTCCAAATCCTATGGTCTCTGTCCATAATGCACGGGTAAGTAGCGTGATCTTTACCTGCACGATGTGAGCAGTTTTTTCTCTCATCCGCTGGACGTGTGTCACCCAGTGTATGGCATCGAGCGGGACTCGGTCGAACCCACTTACTGCTTGAATCCCTTCCGATATCCTGTCGGTTTTAGCACGGGACCCACCTTCTGATGGAATCGATGATTTCCATACAGTTTTATGCTTTTCCTCATGGCTAAGCGCTTGGGGCTTTCCTTCATTGAGGGGGACGCCCTGTGAAATGTGATTAGTGCTAATCACGTATCAGAAACTACCTCTGTTTTTGGATTTGACCTCCTGTTTGTCAATTTGTGCCAGTGCACGGTCACCATGGGCCAATGGTCTGCGTTTTGACCGAGGGTCCTCGTTGTTCCATGCTGACCACAAATTGCCATTGTTTAGAGGTTATTTCTGATAAGCTCGATATTCATAAGATTTTGAAGCTTGACATAATTTGAAATAGTCATGAAAACTTAGATGATGTTTAAGGATCCAATTCGGATCACGGCCTTCCCACTGAAAAAGCGTTTGGACCACCAAAAGTTGGTTTTCAAGCATCAACTAAGTGAGGGTATAGTTGTCTCACTTGTCCAATCTTTATCCATTTTGCACTGCTTGGCTTTGAACCCTTGAGTCCAATCCTGAGTTACTCAACATCTCCCCTATGCATCGTCCTCACCTTCCTGTCTAGAACTATGTCTTCCTGCAATTCATTGAGATATTCAGGTAACATATCATCAATAGAAGGCAATTGATTCTGCTCTTCGAGATCTTCAATTAATGAAGGTTCAAATACTCTCAAGCTATTTGCATTAATGACCGAGTAGATGTGCATGTAAGCTAGTAAATCAAGGCAAAAAGCATTCTCACCAATTTTCTCAAGTATCTTGAAAGGTCCATACCTTATTGGCTTTAGATTTTTACCTTCACCTTGCATTCTATCTTTGCTGATATATAGCCAGACTTGATAACCAACTTGGAAACTATGCTCCGTCCGATGCTTGTCATGCCTTACCTTGTATTTGGCTTAGCTCTTTTCCAGCTATTCCTATATTTCCTGGTGAATCTCTTGGATTTGTTCAATGAACTTGGTTTCCTTGTCCACATCACTATGTCCATCAACTACTATGTCTTTACCAAAGACAAAATCCAAGGGAGACCTTGGTGTGAAACCAAAATAGGTCTCAAAAGGAGATCTCTATGTAGAGGAATGTTTTGCTCGATTGTAAGCATGCTGCACATAACAGAAATTTTCATCCCAAAGTTTGGGATGCTTGCTGCAATAGCCTCTGAGCAACTGGATCATTGTCTTGTTGACCACTTCTGTCTGGCCATCTGTTTGTGAATGAAAGGTTGTGCTTTTCTTCAGTTTGATGTCCATCATTTCCCACAGACTTGACCAAAACTTCCCAACAAATTGGGTGTCTCGATCAGATATAATGGAAGTGGGTAATCCAAAATGAACCCATACATGCTGAAAGAACAATTTTGCAGTTTGTTCAGTTGTAATCTGTTTATTACAAGGTATCAAGATACACATTTTTCTGAACCTATCCACAACAACATACAAATAGTCATGACCTTTCCTAGATTTAGGCAGTCCTCCAACAAAGTCCATGGAAACACTTTCCCAAGGATGAGAAGGAACTGGTAGTGGAGTGTACAAGCCTAGTTTTCTATTGCTGAGCTTACTTTTAGCACACATGGTACACCCTCTTACATATCTAGAAACTGTCTCATTCATTTTTGTCCAATAACAAAATCTTTGTAGCTGTGCAACCGTTTTACTTACCCCAAAGTGACTTGATATTAGAGAAGTGTGTGCTTCTCGAATTATCTTCACTCTTTCAGTTTGTGGAATGCATAGCTCCTCACAATGATACAAGAGTTGGTCCTTAATGTGATAATCCAATTCTTCTACTCGTTTGCCTTGACTTAAAATTGCATATACATCTTTAAAGTCTATATCTTGAGCATATTGTTCAATGTAGCTCTCATGCAATACTGAATTATGCTTAAGTATAGTAGATGCATTTATAATTGGTCTAGATAACATATCTACAACTTTATTGTGTATGCCCTTTTTATATTTGATGACTAAATGAAACTGTTGTAGAAAACCCATCCATCTATAGTGTCTTCATTGTTGCAACTTAGTTTGGGAGTGTAGATATTGAAGTGGTTGATGATCAGTATGTATAACTATCTCTTTGCCCATTAAGTAATGTTTCCACTTTTTCACACTCTATACTAATGCATACAATTATTTATCATATGTGGGATAGTTAACTACTACAGAATTAAATGTCTCAGAATGATAACATATGGGTTTACTATGCTATATCAACACTGCTCCCATGGCATAGTCACTGGCATCCGTGTGGATCTCAAATGGCCTTTGAAGATCAAGCAGTTCTAGTACTGGTGCTGTACTAATCTTTTCTTTCAAGGTGTCGAAGGCTTTCTACCGTTTGCCTCCCCACTGAAACACCTTGTTTAATCCTATTAAAGCATGTAAGGGAGCTGCAATTAAGGAAAATTTAGAAATGAACTTTCTCCAATATTGTGCTGCTCCTAAGAAGCTTCTAACTTCTGTAGCAGATTTGGGTTTAGGCCAGTTTATAATGACTGCAACCTTAAAGGGATCTATCTTCAATTCACCACCCCCTACTATATGTCCCAAATAATTCAAAGATGTTTTGCCAAATTCACATTTTGAGAGTTTAACATAAAGTTTTTCTCTTTTCAAAACATCTAGTGTCTGCTTAACATGCTTTAAATGTTCTTCCCACATTTTGCTAAATATAAGAATGTCATCCAGATATACAATAACAAAATCATCAAGAAAAGGTCTGAGCACATCATTCATTATTCTCATGAAAGTAGTAGGAGCATTAGTTAAGCCAAAAGGCATAACCAGCCACTCATACAATCCCTGCTTTGTTTTGAAAGTAGTCTTCCATGCATCTTGTTCTGCAACTCTGACCTGATGATATCCACTATGCAAGTCTAACTTGGAAAAATAAACAACTTCCTTTAACTGATCTAATAGATCATCTATGCGAGGAAGGGGATAACGATTTTTTATTGTTATCTTATTCAGTGCTCGGTAATCAATGCACATTCTCCATGAGCCATCTTTCTTTTTCACCAAAATGATTGGAGACCCACATGGTGATGTGCTAGGTCTGATGAACCCCTTCTTGAGCAACTCCTACACCTGCTTCTTCATTTCTGCATTATCTAAAGCAGACAACCTGTACATTCTGATGTTAGGAAATGGAGCATCTTTCTGCAAATTAATATCATGCACTATTTCCTTTTTGGGTGGCAGACCTTTAGGTTCTTGAAACAAGATATCATATTCTGAAACAACTTTTTCTAAATCAGCTTGCTGTTTAGCATCATAGCCCTCAAATACATTGGTTTTATCAGGTTTTTTTTCCTTTACAACCATCAGTAAAAATTGTTTGCATGAATTTACAATTCGTTTCATTTGCCTTGAGTTTATGAGAGTATAAGTATCTTGAGCTTATGAGCTCTTACAATATATTCGATTCCATCTTTAATGAGGAGATACTTGTTCTCAGCTCTATAGAAAATAACTTTTCTATCATACAAGTAGGGACTTCCTAAAACAATTCCACATATATCCAAAGGAACTATATCTAACTCAACCTCATCTACAAATGCTGACCCAAAAGAAAACTTAAGTTTACATTGTCTAGTCACTTGTAGTTGTGTTTTATCACTTAACCAACCTAATGGGTATGGTTTCTTGTGAGGTGTAGTCAGTAATCCCAACTTCTTTACAATTTCTTTAGAAATTAAATTTACTTGCGAGCCACTATCAAACAAAGTATCAATCTTTTGATGCTTGGAAATAACTTGAATATGGAAAAGCTCATATCTTTTTCTCTCATTTTCTTCATTATTAGTAGATTGTGCAGAATTACTAGTAGATGCTTCAAAATTTTTACCTTTTACACCTGTGGCTGCAATGGTTGTTTCATCTCCTAAGTCTGACCCCAAATCTTTCTGAATAGCTACAACAGTCTTCTTCTTCTTGCCCTCAAACTTCGTAGGTCTCAGCTCCGGATGTTGGATCCAACAGTGCTCATCATCATGCCCATCCTTCTTACAGTGAATGCATGAATACTTGCTCTTCTGTGCAGTGTTGGCCTTCCTCTCTTTCCATTTCTGTTTTCTTTTCTCCTTATTCTTGCTTGCAATGGGATTGGATGATCCTCCAACTTCTAGGTTCCCATTCTTTCCAATAGCTTCTAGATGCGTAGCTTCAACAGATACCTCATCTATACTAGTGGGATTAAACATGAGGATAGTGTGCCTCATGTAGGTATGTAGACCACCAATGTACTTCAACAGAGTCTTAGGTGAGTCTAAGGAAATTCCTAGAATCAAAGCTCTTTTCCTAAATTCTTGGGTGTAACCTTGTACACTTTGCCCTTTCAATTGGAGAAGAGTTTGCCAGCTCATCATGGCTTGTTGCATGTAAGCTAGTGGATAGAACTGCTTTTTTATTGCAAAAGAAATTTCACTCCAGACAGAAAGAATCTTACCATGTTTCTTCATGTCAGCTTGTGTCCTGCCTTCCCACCATACCAAGGTAGTGCCTCTGAGGCGTAGGCTGGCCAGCTGAATCTTACTCTTGTCTGAGTCGATACTCTACACTCTGCAATAAACATCAATTTGTTTGATCCAATTATCCATCTTCTTTGCATTCAACTCTCCATCATATATTGGTAAATCAAATTTAACATCTAATTTAATCAAATATGTCTTCTTTTTATGTTCAAGGCCATTAGGAGGTGTGAGAAAGTTTTCTTCTTTCCATTTTCCTTTTGAGTGGTCATGGAGGAGAGACTCTTCTTCTCCTTTATCTTGTTTGGAGCCTGATGAATCTTCATCTTTATGTTTCCTAAAGTCCCTATACATTTCCTCTACCATGAACCTCATGGCCAGGAAATTATCTATAAATTGGGGGTCTGGTCTCAAGGGACTTTCTTCTAACATTTCCTTCTGAGGATAGACTCTTCCAATTTCCGGGTTAGTTTCAACCAACTCTCCTTCTCCTAATTTAAGCTTTGATCTAGTTAGCATTCAACAACAAAATCCAGCACAAGCTTGTCTAACCTTAACAACCTAGAGGTTTGATACCACTTGATCTGAAATCACCCTTTAATGACCTCAGAGAAATAATGAAGGTATTACAGACTTAAGTGTTGGGGTGTGCCTATGTTATTTTATGCAACGGATCGATAAGATTGTGAAATACACAGACACTGAAACAGTAAGAGAACACAGTAAGTAAATACATAAACACAACAAATTTAATGAGTTCACCCAATCCTGCTGGGCTACGTCTCCTGGTCCAGCCTTCAGTGGTGGCCTTTTCTATTGTGTCTTAAAGTAGAGTTTCTACAATAAGAATCTCAATTTGAGTCTCACTTAACAGAGGATGATCAGTAGGATTGTACTTGGATCCCCCAAGTCTCTAGAGTACACAGAATCCCCTTACTGAATCTCGAGCTCAACTAGTCTTAGTGGTATGAGTCCAATTTGGTACTAAATACCTGACACGTATACACAGAAGAGTTGCTTGAACCTCTCAAGCCTTCTCTGGAGTTCACAGACTCTCGAACTCTCTCTGTCTCTGCTTGCTCGATGCTGCCTTTGCTCTGCAGGTCAGCTCAGCTTCTCTGTTCTCTGCAATTCACTTCTTTCTTCCCTCTCAGCTTTCTGCTTCTCTTCTCTGCCTCCTTTACTCTTTGTCTTTTCATGGCTTAAAGCCAATCTACTCCCTGACTATTCATTTCTACTTCCCAGCTCTCTGGATCTCCTACCTCTATCTGCTGGAATTCCCCTGCTCTGTGTCATCATCACTGTGTAATGATTCACCGAGAGATGACCACTTGTTTCCTCACAAACTGAGTGTCAGTTCTCTTTGAACGGTCGTTATTTCTATTGCTCCAAGATTTCCCACAAAACTGATTCCTCTGCCAACTCAGTGGTCATGTTGGACTTCAAATCTCATATGACTCAACCTATTTCCCCGTTGAATCTGGTCATTCATTAGATCATTTCTCCGTCATTGATCTTGAGCCTCCAGATCCTACAGTCTTCGTCCATATCGTGCAGGTAAGTAGCGTGACCTTTACCCGCGCGATGTGAGTGGTTTTTTCTCTCATCCGCTGGACACGTGTCACCCAGTGTATGGAATCAGGTGGGACTCGGTTGAACCCGCTTATCGCTTGAAGCCCTTCCGATATCCTATCAGTTTTGGTGTGGGACTGGCCTTCTAACGGAATCGGCAATTTCTGTACGGTTTTATGCTTTTCCTCATGACCGACTGCATGGGGCTTTCCTTCACTGAGGGGGATGCCCTGTGATATGTGATTAGCGCTTTAGCGCTAATCGAGTATCAGAAACTGCCTATGTTTTTGGATTTGACCTCCCGTTTGTCAATTTGTGCCAGTGCATGGTCACCATGCGCCAACGGTCTACGCGCTTTGATCGAGGCTCCTCGTTGTTCCATGCTGACCATAGATTTCCATTGTTTAGAGGTTATTTCTGATAAGCTCGATATTCATAAGATTTTGAAGCTTGACATAATTTGAAACAGTCATGAAAAATTAGATGATGTTTAAGGATCCAATTCGGATCACGACCTTCCCACTGAAAAAGCTTTTGGACCACCAAAAGTTGGTTTTCAAGCATCGACTAACTGAGGGTATAGCTGTCTCACTTGTCCAATCTTTATCCATTTTCAACTGCTTGGCTTTGAACCCTTGAGTCCAATCTTGAGGTACTCAATATCGCCCCTGCACGTCGTCCTCACTTTCCTGTCCAGAACTGTGTCTTCCTGCAATTCATTGAGATATTCAAGTAACAGATCATCAATAGAAGGCAATTGACTTTGCTCTTCAAGATCTACAATTAATGAAGGTTCAAATAGTCTCAGGCTGTCTGCATTAACGACTGAGTAGATGTGCATGTAAGCTGGTAAATCAAGGCGAAAAGCATTCTCACCAATTTTCTCAAGTATCTTGAAAGGTCCATAACTTATTGGCTTTAGTTTTTTACCTTCACCTTGCATTTTGTCTTTTCTAACATATAGCCAGACTTGATCACCAACTTGGAAAATATGCTCCATCTGATGCTTGTCATGCCTTGCCTTGTATTTGGCTTAGCTCCTTTCTAGTTGTTCTTGTACTGCCTGGTGAATCTCTTGGATTTGTTTAATGAACTTGGTTGCCTTGTCCACATCACTATGTCCATCAACTGCTATGTCTTTACCAAAGACAAAATCCAAGGGAGACCTTGGTGTGAAACCAAAATGGGTCTCAAAAGGAGATCTCTGTGTAGAGGAGTGTTTTGCTCGGTTGTAAGCATGCTACACATAACACAAATGTTCATCCCAAAGTTTGGGATGCTTGTTGCAATAGCCTCTAAGCAATTGGATCACTGTCATGTTGACCACTTCTGTCTGGCCATCTGTCTGTGGATGAAAGATTGTGCTTTTCTTCAGTTTGGTGTCCATCAATTCCCATAGACTCGACCAAAACTTCCCAACAAATCAGGTGTCTCGATAAGATATAATGGAAGTGGGTAATCCAAAATGAACCCATACATGCTGAAAGAACAATTTTTCAGTTTGTTCATCTGTAATCTGTTTATTACAAGGTATCAAAATACACATTTTGCTGAACCTATCAACAACAACATACAAACAGTCATGACCTTTCCTAGATTTAGGCAGTCCTCCAACAAAGTCCATGGAAGCACTTTCCCAAGGATGAGAAGGAACTGGTAGTGGAGTGTACAAGCCTAGTTTTCTATTGCTAGGCTTGCTTTTAGCACACATGGTACACCCACTTACATATCTAGAAATTGTCTCATTCATTTTTTTCCAATAACAAAATCTTTGCAGCTGTGCAACAGTTTTACTTACCCCAAAGTGACTTGATATTAGAGAAGTGTGTGCTTCTCAAATTATCTTTACTCTTTCAGTTTTTGGAATGCATAGCTTCCCACAATGATAGTAGATGCATTTATAATTGGTCTAGATAACATATCTGCAACTTTATTGTGTATGCCCTTTTTATATCTAATGACTAAATGAAACTGCTATAGAAAACCCATCCATCTATAATGTCTTGTTTGTTGCAACTTAGTTTGGGAGTATAGATATTGAAGTGGTTGATGATCAGTATGTATAACTATCTCTTTTCCCATTAAGTAATGTTTCCACATTTTCACACTCTGTAATAATGCATACAATTCTTTATCATATGTGGGATAGTTAACTACTGCAGAATTAAATGTCTCGGAATGATAACATATGGGTTTACCGTACTGTATCAACACTACTCCCATGGCATAGTCACTGGCATCCATTTGGATCTCAAATGGTCTTTGATGATCGGGCAATGCTAGAACTGGTGTTGTGCTAATCTTTTCTTTCAAGGTGTCGAAGGCTTTCTACTGTTTGCCTCCCCACTGAACACCTTGTTCAATCCTGTTAAAGCATGTAAGGGAGATGCAATTAAGGAAAAGTTAGAAATGAACTTTCTCCAATATTATGCTGCTCCTAAGAAGCTTCTAACTTCTGTAGTAGATTTGCGTTTAGTCTAGTTTATAATGACTGCAACCTTAGAGGGATCTATCTTCAATTCACCACCCCCTACTATATGTCCCATATAATTCAAAGAAGTTTTGCCAAATTTACATTTTGAGAGTTTAACATAAATTTTTTCTCTTTTCAAAACATCTAGTGTCTGCTTAACATGCTTTAAATGTTCTTCCCACGTTTTGCTAAATATAAGAATGTCATCTAGATATACAATAACAAAATCATCAAGAAAAGGTCTGAGTAAATCATTCATTATTCTCATGAAAGTAGCAGGAGCATTAGTTAAGCCAAAAGGTATAACCAACCACTCATACAATCCTTGCTTTGTTTTGAAAGCAGTCTTCCATGCGTCTTGTTCTGCAACTCTGACTTGATGATATCCACTATGCAAGTCTAACTTGGAAAAATAAACAACTTCCTTTAACTGATCGAATAGATCATCTATGCGAGGAAGGGGATATGGGCCACTTTGATATGGGCCTTCAACCATTACCAAAGTTGTGGGAGACAATTATTTTGAGCTCAACATTCCCCCATTCCTTGGTTTTCACCCATTGTTCAATGTGGACTACCTTCGACTATAATTTCCACCATTACTCGACACATCAGACATTGCATAACAACTCACACCAAGAAAGTCCACCCCAGACTGCATGGAACATGCCACAACTGATTGAATCATGCATACATAGATCAAGAACTCTCACCAGCATAATATCCAACTTTATCAGGTTTTTAAAGCTGGCCAACTCTTTCACCAAGGCAACTGGCTCACCGGGGACCAAGTTCAGTAGAAATTTTCCCATCTCATGGGGGTAGTCAACACAATGGGAAACATTGATTCCTAAGGGGGGAGCACTGATCTAGGTGGATATTGGTGGCCACTAGCCTATTCCACTTGGGTCCCCACCGTTGTTTCTTTTCATTTTTTAGTTTCCTTAATTGTAGCACAATTTACTATTTTTTGCAGTTTTTCAGGTCGTATACATCTGGAGCTGTTTTGAGGCCTTAAATGATGTTTTTTTTTAAAGGGAAAACATGAATTTAGACTAAAATTTATATTCCTAAATTTATATGAACCACAATATATGGTTCGAAACGTTGACTCCAAAACAATGATGTGATTATTCCGAAATTCATTTTGATAATGATTGAATTCATTTATTTTTATTTAACAACACTATGGGAGAAAGAAAGAGTGTTGAAATCATGGTGTAAGGGGGAATACATAGTAGAATTTCATTTTTCGTGATGAAGATGGGATATAGTAGAAGAGTGGAGCAATAAAAGGCCTAAAAATAAGATCAGGTCCACAAGATTAGCTCTCAGGAAAAATATGCATGGCTGAAGATCATAGGAGAAGAGTGCATAGACTCAGGGGGAGTTACACAAAAACAGTAGAAGGCATCATTCAATGGTCTTAGTAAGAGAGTATTTCTCAGGAAATGAAATATTTTTGTGTTCCTTGGTTATCAATTGGGATCTCTATGTCAAGTTATAGTCTTTAGTTCACTTGGAGCAACCTTTTGTATATTAGACAACTCTTTTTTAGAAGAAACCATGGGCATTTTCCTAGAGAATTATCCAATTCATATCAAACCATTGGCACACTTGGTGTTTTTAAAGTAGGTGTCCCTATTTGGAGTGGCATGATCTTAGGGGAGAGAAGAAAAATGGTTAGTATGCTTAGGAAGAATGAGAATATTCACTTAAGAAACAACAGGAGTAGTACCATTTGATACAAAGATGCATTGGCATATGGCAGTGGATAGTAATTGGGTCCACACAACAAAAGGAGAATGTCAGTAGCCACAGTGTCAAAAATGGGATGAACAACCAAATTATATATTATATGTTTAGGGGGATCATATAAAATATATATCCGGTACTCTAAAGAAGAGGAACCACTACAAGAAGCCAAAAGGACATATGTTCTTTATTGTAGGAAATTGTAATCCATTGAAATGGATGTCAAAGAGGTAAGTTTGTCTCCCTGGAGAAATAAAAATATAATATCGGGAGTTTGGTTTGCTAATTCTTGTTTTACATGGGTCTCTATCCAAGATTTCAAATTATTGTGGTTGTAACTGAGCCTCAAGGGCATATTTCAAATGCCTTACAATATAGATGTGGTCACATGTATATAGAAAGAGAGATATAAGTTATTGGGGATAGAAATAAGTTTGCAAAGGGGGAAATGAGAAAACATTGGTTGTTCATAAGGAGAGTGAGCATTAGTGGAGATATAGATGCAACCCTTTTCCATTGATTTCAAGGGGGAAGAATGATCCAATATGATTGTTGGATGTATCATGCTAGGAGTTGCCATCAATGTCAAAGGGGAACATTATTGGCATTGTTAAGTTGGAAGTTGGCATTGTTGTGTTGGCAGTGATGTGAACCTTATTGCGGTGATGTTCGCCTTAGTGCATGGATGAGATGAATATGCAAAGAAATGTGTTGGAATGGTTATGTGGCATTAATTGAGCATGTTCTCTACTACATTTGAGTGATGAAGTGTGATTCCTTCCCAATTGGAGTTGGATCTTGGTTTTGGAGCTATAGTCTAGAGCCTCATGAGTTACGGCCTTAGTCATAGTTTTGAATGGATTTTGTTGCCCTAGCTAAGGCTAAGGAAGGATTATCTTTGGAGGAACTTTGAATGCAGGATATTAAGTTATCTACCCTCGCAAACTACACAATTGGTTAGTTGTCTTAGAGACCTTTCCAACAATGTATGACACAAAGAAAAATTCTCAATGGTCAAAGAAATATTGATGTTTGAATTTTGGCAACATATAAGGCAAAGAAGTTTGGGCACCTTGTGTAGATGAAGAAAGCCCAAACTCCACATTTTTTAGGGACATTTGATTGTTCGATTTAGTCGAGTAATTTAGGGCCATCTAGTTGTTGGGGGCATCAGGGAAAATTTTAGGGGCTAATATTCGCAAGTGGACTAATTTTCCATGCTTTTTCCAAAAAGAAGATTCACCAATTTCCATCTTTTCCTCAAAATGATTCGCCAGAATTTTACAATACAAAATTATTTTACCTTAACAATAGCCAAAATTTTATATAGAATAATATAAAATCATTGGAAATATAAATATTTCTAAAAAAATATCACCAAACATTTTGCATTTTGCATATTAGGGACTGATAAGATTCGCGAGGGTTTCTAAACTTTAAGATAAACTTCCATCCTTAAAATTTTCCCTGTATGGCATATGTTGGGGGAGCTTTGGGAAATCACTGATCAATAACTTGATTTTTTCAGGCATTTGGTCCCTGGTTTAGACTCCAAGCATGGAGGATATCACTGTCAAATGGAAGGCATGACTAATAGAAATTAAATGAGTGAAATTAATACTCTAATACTAAACAAAGTGCTTAACTTATTGATTGCAAGAGTTAAATAAAGAACTAAAAATATTTGTAGAAAAGTAAGCTGATGTGTCTCCTCGAGCTACAAAAGAGGTAATGAAGCCAATCCTAAATCAACTATAAGGATTATGAAAGATAGGACGAGCCAAAGAAATGGTTGGTAATCTTGTCAATGGGTTAAGTAAGTCTCATTGAAGAATAGAGGTTTTTATGCTTTTGACCTGCGAGAAATCTAGAATACCATAAATACGAAGAAATATAGCCCAAAACACAGAATTAGCACATGAAATGAGACAAACCGCAAGATATTTTATTATTCAAAAATAGATAACAATGTTCACTTGCCTCTTCGAGGCGAAAATATCCAAGGTAACAAAGCTAAATTACAATAATACTCGATGATATTTCCCTTACTAGCTAAGACTATTATAGCTTAATGACATCCAAACCCCTAACTACTAGTGGTCCCTTGCATAACACAAGTTAACCACTTTATTTATTAAAAATGGCCCATTTACAACTAATTTTGGTCCCTTTTCTATAATGCGAGTCAACCACTTACAATTATTAATGCAGGTTTTATTGTCTCTTTAACTAATTATGACTCTAACTTAGCCCCTTGGGATTATTAGATAAATAAATGGGTTAGGGTTGGACCCTAACATGCCCTCCCCCATCAAAAGAATCATTTTCCTTAAGGTTGAAGTTGCGGAAAATATTGTAGAATAGTGGTTGGTTCCTAGGTCGCATCCTCTGGAGAGATGTATTTCCACTTGATGAGGACTTCCTTGATCATGCGATTTATTTCGCATGTATCGATGACCTATTATGGTCAAAGCCAAAGTGAGTCTTCCTCATCCAATTTAGGTAGACTTGTTTGAAGCCTAAAATTGTTCCCCACCACTTTCTTGAGGCACGATACATGGAATACCAGATGGATTTTTGAAGTAGGTGGCAAGGCTAGTTTGTAAGCAACTATTCCTATGCACTAAAGTATTTGATAAGGTTCATAGAATTTTGGTGCTAGTTTCTGGAAACCCTTTTCTTTGAGAGATGTTTTCTTATATGGTTGGAGTCATAGGAATACTTAATCCCCTTCTTGAAATAAGCACAAGGCGCAATGTTGGTAAGCTCGTTGCTTCATTTTGTTTTTAGCTTGATGTAGATTATCTTTGAGATTAGTTATCATGGTGGCATAGTTCTGTAGGAGTTGATCAAATTCATATATGTTAGAACATCTAGGGATATAAGAAACTATAGAAGGTGGGAGTTGGCCATACACTACCTCATATAGAGTCATCTTGGTGGCTTCATGATAGTTAGTATTATTCCACCATTCAGTTAAATGTAACCATTGTACACATTGATGATACTTGTCGGAAGTGAATCACCTCAAATAGGTCTCCAAACATTTGTTAACCGCTTATGTTTGACCATCGGTTTGTGGATGAAAGGTGGTACTTAGTTGGAGTTGCATGCCTTGTAGCTTGATATGTTCCTGCCAAAATTTTCCGGTGAAAGTGGGGTCTCGATCAAACATAATGGAAGTTGGCATGCCATGGAACTTGAAGATCTGGTCCAAGAAAACTTGAACCACCAAAGTGGGGGTAAATGGGTGTGGTAGAGGAAAAATGACCATATTTGGAAAGTCTATCAACGACAACCATGATGACTAATTTGTTTCCTGACTTTGGGAGACCAGTGATGAAATCCATGGAAACATCTGTCCAGACAAAAGTAGGGAGTGTCAATGGTTGTAAGCTTCCCAGTAACTTGACTATTTCCCCTTTGTTGTGTTGGCACACATCATATTCAGCTACAAAAGTAAGAATGCCGTTCTTCATGTCAATCCAAAAGAAAGAACAACATGCTCGAGCATAAGCCTTTTGAAAGCATGAATTTCTTGCAATCGGAGATGAGTGCGACTCATCCATGATGTGGTTTTTGAGGGTGGAGTTCGGGGATATCACTACTCAACCCTTGTAGTGGAGATCTCATCCTTCCAAGAGTAGTCTACTGAGGAATTATAACATTCGCTTAAGTTATTAATGAGTTGGGACAAAGAGGGGTGGGGGAACCATTCATTGTGGGCCTCTTCAATGCAATTTGGTATGGATAGAGAGAGTGATAGAAGGGTGCTCTTATCCTCAAACTAGCATGATAAGGAATCAACCACTACATTGTCACACACCTTCTTGTAAATTATCTCATAATCATATCCCAACATTTTGGCAAGTCATTTATTTTGTTGTGGGCATTATAAACGCCTCTAGAAAATATTTTAGGGTATGATGGCCCGTGCGGATTTGGAAATCTCACCCCAATAAGTATGGTCACCAGGTGTCTATTGCATGTAAGATGGACATCATTTATTTCTCATATGTAGATTGACCCATATGTTTTCCATTGAGTTTTTTACTTATGAAAGCCAATGGTCTACCTTCCTACATTAATATAATGCTAATACCCATACTTGAAGCTTCACATTCAATCACAAAAGGTTTGGTGAAGTCGGGTAAGGCCAATACGGGAGTGGAGCACATGGCCTGTTTGAGAGCCAAGAGGCCTCCTGAGCTACAACAGTGTAGAGAAATGAATTTTTCTTGATAATACTAGTGAGAGGTTTGGCAATGCATCCATAATTGCAGAAAAATCTATGATAGTAGCCAGTGAGACCCAAGAATCCCTTCTAGCTCTTCAAATTTTTTGGTTGGGGCCAATCTTGCATTTCTTGAACCTTTTCCAGATCAACCCTCACTCCTTCACAACCCACAATGTGTCCCAAATACTCTACTTCTTCCACGCCAAAGGAGCACTTGGATAATTTGACAAATAATTTGTGATCTTGGAGCAATTGCAATATCTAGTATACCTGTTGAAGATGTTTGTTCCAGGTTATGCTGTAGATGAGAATGTCATCGAAGAAGACTATGAAATTTTTTAGGAGATATGGTTTTAGAAGGTGGTTCATGAGGCTTTGAAAAGTAGATGGATAATTACAGAGACCAAAGGAAATGACCAAGAATTTATAATGGCCTTCATGAGTTCGGAAGGGTATCTTGAGAATGTCTACTTCCTTCATGCGTATTTGGTGATAGCCCGAGTGAAGGTCTAGCTTTGCAAATAATTTAGCACCATTCAATTTATCAAGCAGATCATCAACAACCAGAATAGGAAATTTGTCATTGACAGTGACCTTGTTAAGGGCGCAAAATTCTCGACACATGCGTCATTCTCCATCTTTCTGTAGAATGATGACCAGTGGATATGAATAAGGGCTGAATTTGGGACGAATAACACTGACTTCGAGGAGTTCCTTGATGATTTTTTCAATTTCATTATTTTGGGAAAAGGATATCGATATGGGAAAACTTAGGCGATTGGGAACCCAGGACTAAAGGGATGCTATGATCATTTTCACCCCTAGAGGGTGGAAGCTCTTTAGCATTGTCAAAGACCCGCTAGTGGTGATCTAATACATGTTGCATCTTAGGATGAATATGAGGGGTAGTGCATTCAATGGTTTGGATGGCATTAAATTGGGCAACTACTCCATGATGTCCCTTTTTTAAAAGCTTCTACATTTGATGTGAACCGGTGATAGTAGGAGCACCTTCCTAGAGTCCCCTCAATGTATGAATGTAGTCATTTTGCTTAAAGATCATATATAACTCCTGGAAATCAATTTTGATAGGGCCTAGTGTGTGAATCTATTGAGCACCAATGATATTGTCGTAACGACATGTTTCAATGGAAAACATGTGGGTTTTTAGGTCATGTTGACTCCCATCTGAAGCTTAATATTTTCACAGAAGCCTTCACATTTCATGGTCCCCCCATCAGCGATAAAGACTTGGAAATTAGATACCACTTGTATAAAGCAAAGAACAAATTATGTGACTCTCTTATGGATATATGAGTGCTACCACTTTCAAACAATACCACTACTAGCCTATGTTTAATAAAGCTACAGATTTTGAGAATCTAAGGTGAAGAAATTCCATCCAAGGCATGTAGTGATATAATCAGCTCATCTGGCATAGCTGTGAGATCATTGTCTAGGTAGGTTTGGGTTTCACATGCTTCTTCCTTAGGCACCTCAAGAGATGGATCTTCATTTGCTGAGTTGTTATCTGTAGCATTAACTTGAAATTATTTTGGTCCCTTGGATTTATGTCCGGGGGAGTACTTGTCATCACAGTAGTAGCATAGTCCTCGTTTCCTTCTTTCGGTCATTTATGTCGGCGACCTCTTTTGAGCCTTAAGTGTTTGGTTGGGGTCCGAAGTGTTGGTGAGATGTGCCTTGGTGATGAAATTTGGACGATTGGACTCGGAATTTAAGGAAACCTCCACATATAAGTCCTTTTGACATGAATCCAAGCAAGTAGTTGGGTGGTGCACCCGAACATGGGCTTGGATGGCTTCCTTTAGGCCACTGATGAAACATTTCAAGTAAAATTCATCTACTAGGTCGTAAGTTCTGATGGAAAATTGTTCTAAGGCTGAAATGTAGTCCTTTACTGCACCAGTTTGTCGGAGCTTAGTGAGGCAACCCAAAAAATTAGATTCCTGGTAAAAACAATCACATATGGCTTTTGAGAACATGTTCCAAGTTTCTCTCCCTAGAAACATTTTTGATGCCACTGCCACCACTTCCATCTCTCTTGTTCCAAGTAAAGGGCTCCCACATGTAGTTTAGTCCCATCTTTGCAGATATCATTAAGGGAGAAATATTGTTCCATTTGTGCTACCCATATGGTAGGGTTAGAGCGATCAAATTTGAACATGTCTAGCTTGGGTGTTTGGTAGCTCAAAGAGTGGCGATTTCCATGGAAGTGAATGTGATGGTTCGATTCTCCTTCTATGTGTGCATCAATACTAGGTGATGAGCCTCATCATTGGGTAACTATATGGACCTTAATACACCTCCAAGCTTATTTAAATCAACTCTTCTCATAATTCCTTACATATTTTAATCATATTTTTCTTAATGACATGATTAAAAGTAAGATGTTACATCTAGTGGACTAATGTGCATTGATTACAGGTTTTTGAGAGCAAATCATGGAAATTTTGGCTAATTAAGGTTTGAAACTCAAATGAGACAAGGAGGAGATATTGTAGGATATATATCCTCCTCATTTAATCCTCACTCATTCAAATATTCCTCCATCAAATCACACTAACTCGGAGTTGCAAGCAGCCAAGTCATGAAGATCAAAAGGCAGCCAAGCTAGTGACAGTTAAAGAGCCAGTTCATATTGAGTTTGGGAGCCAGGCCTCCCTGTATTTAAGGAATTCGTTGGAGACTTCAGTGGTATAAATAAGGGGGCCTAGAGCCTCATTAGGATTCAAAGTTTTTTATGTAAAAGCACTAAGCATTTTCGAGTACAGGACTTATGGAAGACATTGTTATGTAATTCTTTTGATATGATAATGAGAATGAGCACTTCCTTGATCCAACACTAAGTTCGGTTGAATATCTTGGGTTAGGGCCCAACCCTGGTAGCAAAGGCTTCTCTTCTTGTATTTGTATGCTTAGTTGATTTCATATATTAATGGTTGAATTGGTTTTAGCATTATTTCAGTGCAAGTAGTTGTGGATTTGATTAGCTTGCTTCCATTTATGCATTGCTTTAGAAGTAGCTTAGAAAGATAAAGGAATACCAAAAATCTGATAGTAGGTATCTTTGGCCTCACTCCTCCCTTTAGGGACTATGGTTTGAGGAAAGAACTCTTATGCAATACCAAAAAGACATGATTATTATTTCTTATGGAATTTAGGGTTTTCTGCTACTTAGGCCAACATCTTTTCAGTTTTCAAGAATAGGATTCAATTTTAATTTATGATATATTTAACATTGTATTAGATCTCATAGTGTTTCACATTATTCTGCAGGATTTTCCATGCATGAATTAGGCAACTAGATAATGAAATTCTGTTTTCTTTAGTTGATTGAAAATATTTCTTATTTGACGTGATTCATGGATAAATGCCAGTGATTGATGTAGTGCAGGAGTTTGAACAGTCTAAGGAGATCTTATGACCAACAAACCCAACCTAACCTCATCCATCCATGATCATCAAAAGCCACTAAGTCCCTCACCCAATTCATCATTCCATAAGAACAACTTTCCAAGTTTGTTGATCAAATCTAGCCATCTTACAAACTATGTTTTGAGCTCTAAAGGAGTCCTAACCACTCCCTTGCCTTATTTCTCCCACCATTCACCTTCCCTAAGCCCTACACTACCTTCCAAATTACTCTTATTTCTCTTGGCTAGATCATGTAGGAATACAGGGGATCTATAGGAGCATTAGGACATCTTGTAGGAAGCACTAGGACATCCTTTAGGATGACCTATAGTGGCCTGTTTTGAGGCCGAATTGTGGAAAAAGCATCCAGGAAGATAGGAGAGGACCCCTACTTGCCTCCCAAGTCACCTGAACTTTCACCACCATCTCTAACCCACCTTCCACATCGCCAAGAGGATTTAGCATTCACATTTTCACACAAAAAAGACAAAATGGAAAAAAGGAGTTATTGTGTTCATTTACATGCATAGCAATAGAGTGTTTGGTTATTTTCGATTGCATGCCTAGGATAGTAGTATTACACACATGTTAATTTAGCATTATTTTAAAGCAAAGCCTCTTAGCAATTACTTAGATGAATGGTGTGTTTAAGCATTTGATTTCAGTCTTTCCTTATTGCAATAGACAATATTTTAGCTAGTGCAAATTCCCCTTTTCTTCGTTGGTAATCAAGCTTCTTCTTAATGAATAGAAGGTTGGTTTTATCGCCAGCTTAGTAGTGACAAAGAGTGGACCCATCACATCTGCTTGTGTATACAGCACTATCACCTCCAAGTTTGTACGAACCCTGGGTTGATAAAGTAAATTTGGTAGCCTCATGAGTTGCAGCATTGTTGTTGCAATACTGGTGCTCATCACTTTTTGGCACCGTTGCTGGGGAGGTGTCTGAGTAAGATGTGATTTCTGCTTTCTTTCTTCCATTTCTTTTCTCTCACATTTTGCTATTAGCTTCATTTCTGCAAAAATAATTTTAAGTTAGTTTGCTTTCTTTTCCATTCTGCAAGTGAGATTTGATTCAGCAGTTAGTTTCCATTAAGTTTGATATTTCAATTCCACAATTAGTCTCAAAGCTTGAGAAAACCGTAAAACAAACCAAAAACACTTCTTTCATGCCTCGTAGGAATAGGGATGACTTAGGAAAATTTCTACCAAATACCCCCACCACTTCAAACAACCAACCTTCCCTCTTCTTCGGTGGCTATGAATTGGAGGACCCCTTAGACGAACAACCAGAGATTTTTAAAGAGCCTACAAGGGGAGAAGAAGAAAGAGAACCCATTCCAACTGACCTAATGGCTGAAAATATAAATGACAAAGGAGATAGAGAAAGAATTGAGGGTGCCTTCCCATGAGGGAATCTATTGAGGATACCAAGATGAAAAACATAAGCCCCTTTGCTCTTCCTCATTTCCATGGCCTGACCTCAGAAGATCCAAATACTTTCTTATTTGATTTTTTTGTCATATGTAGATCGTATGATTACACCACTAATGAGAAAAAGTTGAAATTATTCCCATCTACTCTCAAGGATACAACTCTACGCTGGTTCATGGGTTTATGTGGGGATAACATCACAACCTGGGCTCAGATGCAGCAACATTTCAACAATAGGTATCAAGACTACTACAGGTCCAAAGACATTAAGGAGGAAACTTTTAGGATGACCTTGGGGCATGATGAATCCCTAGAGGATTATGAAGAAATATTCCAACTTAGCTATAAAAGGGCTAGGTGCACACTTGATCCTGAGTCACTAAAGCTAGTCCTACTCTGAGGGGTAAGGGAAGATCTTCTGGACACCCTAAACCTGCTAGCAGGAAGGGACATCTACCAGCTACCCTATGAAGATATCAAGGTTGTCTTTATGAATCATTCTAGGGTAAGTAGGAAAAAGGGTAGGGGTAGTCAACCAATGGCCAACCCATCCTCTTCCAACACATCCATAAAAGGTGAAATTGGAAATATACTAGAAGATTTCAACAGTGAAATGTAGCAAACCCTTTCCCTACAGATGGACACTATGCACATCAAGGTAAAGCAGGAGGAGGCAGAGAGAGAATTAGCCATCTTCTACCCTAGATGCACAAGGAGGCACCCTAGGAATGAATGTACATTAAGCCTAATTGAAATTTGCTCGATCTGTGAAGAAAAACACTCCACAGACAAATGCCCTTCTCTACCTAGACTAAAAGTTGTGTATCAGGGAACTGAAGGGGTGACTGAAAAACTCTACTACATAAATCAAAGGAGACCCCATGGGCCTCGGCCATACCATCAGGGCATGCAAGGGTCATCCCATGCATATTACAACCCTAACCAGAACACATCCATTCCCTCCTGGGGCCCCCCTGCTCACCGCTCCACCTAAACAACCTCAGATTCCTGCCCAGCCAAATCTAAACCCGAACAATAGACAAGCACAACAAGTATACAATGGAGAGACATCCTATCTTGCTTATGTTGTGGAGATTCAGGAAATAAACCTAAGATCTAGGAGAGTACTCCCGGACAACCAACCTCCACCTCCACCTAGGGAGAGTGAGGAGGAATGAGAGGAAAGCATGCCTAGAGTGAATCCACCACCCTTTCCTAAAAGATTAACTCATTCAGTCCAGCCTACCACAGAAGAGAATGAACTTTTGGGTGAATTGAAAAATCTATGTGTTAAAATTCCACTTCTCCTAGCCATAAAGGATGTACCTATTTAGAAAAAATTGATTAAATATAAGTGTTTCAAACATCCAAGGAGGCGAAAAAGAGACACCCCTACCATTAATCTCATTGGACAACTATCTGACTTAATGCTGGGGCAGGTAATTTTCCCAAAGTATTTGAACCCTTGAAGCTTTGTAGTAGATGTGCACATCAATGGCACCATTGTCCTACACACTTTGATTGATCTTGGGGCTGCCATTAATGTAATTACTAAGGACACCATGCTCAAACTTAATCTCCAGGGCTCATTAAGAAAGACCACAACAGTCTTGCAACTTGCAAACCGTTCCACAGTAACCCCTGAGGAGATTGTTGAGGATGTGATGGTCTCCATTGACTCCTGGGAGTACCTTTCAGACTTCCTAGTTCTCTAGCCTAAGGCCAAGCTTACTGGTTACCCTCTCATACTTGGGAGGCGCTATTTAGCCACTGTCGATGCTTACATCAACTGCAGGGCCGGAAACATGACTATAAAAAATGGGCATCTCTCCAAGTAGTTGGTCACGTACCCTCCTTCTCAGTCATCTCTAGAACATGACTTACCTTTATGGCTAGAAAAGGAGGAAGAAGATGAAATCTACTCAGCCCAACTCTATACCCTAGGAACTTCCATGGGAGGAGGACAACCGGATGAAGATTATTTGATTGAATACATACTCCAAAGTCCAAATTCCAGCACCTTGTCCTTAGAGGAAGTAATAAAGGAAACTAAGAGAAACCATCAGATTGATCTATACATAGCTGATTCAAACCCTACCCATGTCAAAACAATAGAATTCTACCCTAAAAGAACTTTGAAAAGCAACCTCTCTCTTTTTGTACACCAAAAAGAAAAGTTGTGCAACATGCTAAGGGAACATCTGGATGCCTTTGCTTGGAGTTACAAGGAAATGAAGGGAGTGCATCCCTCGGTGTGTACTCACCACATTTATATTAAATAAGGTTGAAAACTAGACTGACAACCCCAAAGGAGAATGAATCCAGCTCTCAAGGATATAGTCAAAGAAGAACTGAAAAATCTGTTGGATGTAGAATTCATTTACCCTGTCTGGGACAGTGGGTGGGTTTCTCTTTTGGTGTTGGTTCCAAAGAAGAATGGGAAGTGGAGGATTTTTGTTTATTATAGAGAGTTAAACAAAGCAACAAAGAAGGACCATTTCCCTCTACCTTTCGTTGACCAAGTGCTAGATGGCCTGGTAGGGAAGAAGTTTTTCTCCTACCTAGTTGGGTTCAACGGGTACAATCAAATCCAAATTAGCCCAGAAGACCAGGATAAAACCACCTTCACCTGTCCTTGGGGTAATTTCGCATATAGGTTCCTTCCTTTTGGCCTATGCAATGCCCCTTCCACTTTTGAGAGAGTAGTCCTAAGTATCTTTGCCGAGCTAGTCCATGATGTAGTATAAATTTATATGGATGATTTTACACACTATGGGTGTGATTTCCTGGAGGCTCTTTCCAACTTGGGTAAGGTGATAAAAAATGCATTGAAATTAACCTATCCCTTAGTCCTGAAAAATGTGATTAATTGATGACTGCAGGGACTATTCTCGGCCATTCAATATCCCAGGAAGGACTACAAGTGGACCCAAATAAGATAGCCATCATCCATTTTTCACCTCTGCAAAAACAGAGGGATGTCAGAAGTTTTCTAAGTTTAGATGGATACTATAGGAGATTTATAAAATACTTTAGCAAGTTAGCTTATCCTTTATTTGGGTTATTGGCCAAAGACTTTGAATTTTTATGGTCAAAAAGATATCAAGAGGCCTTGGACATCCTAAAGGACAAGTTGACCACTGCACCTATTCTTAAAGGCCCAAATTGGGCCCTTCCTTTCCATATACATTCTAATGCCTCTCACAAAGCGATAGGAGCACCTCTAGGCTAGATAGATGACAAGTTACCTTATGCCATTTACTTCACGAGTAAGAATCTGTCAAAAGCCGAATTGAACTACACAGTGACTGAAAATGAGCTATTAAATGTTGTGCATTCATTGAAAAAATTCAAGCATTACATTACAGGTTACCAAACATTTGTACATACTGACCATGCTGCAATTAAATACTTGATGAATGAACCTGATGTAAATGCCCATATTATTAGATTGTTACTTTTATTACAACAGTTTGATATAACTATTATTGATAATCCTTGCAAGGAGAAAGTTGTTGTAGATTTTTTATCCAGATTGACTTTGCCTGCAGGGGAGGAAGGAATGGTTGATGATTAGTTACTGGATGAACAATTATTCACCATTTCAGTGTTATCTCCATGGTTTGATGACATAGAAAATTACTTGGTGTTTGCACAGTTTCCTCCAAATTTGTCCTACAAAGAAAAAAGCAAGATTGTGAGGAAGAGCACCCCATTCACTTGGATTAGGGGCAACCTCTTAAAACTAGGCCTAGATCAAATTCTGAGAAGATGTGTCAGGGAGGAGAAAGTCTTTGACATCCTTCTGACCTGTCATGATGGGCCTTGTGGAGGTCACTTTGCAGTCAAAAGGACATGATTCAAGGTGCTACAAGCTGGTTATTACTGGCCCACTCTTCACCAAGATGTGAGGAGGTATACTAGTTAGTGTGATCAATGCCAAAAGATGGGGAAACCTACCCCAAGGGATGAAATTCCTCTACAACCTCAAGTGACTTTCGAGCCATTTGACAAGTAGGGCATGGATTTCATTAGACCCATTGACCCTCCATCTAGGGAAAAGCAGTACATCATAGTGTGCAATGACTATTTAACCAAGTGGACTGAAGCCAAAGCCATCAAAGCGGAAAAAGAAGAGAAAGTGGCTGAGTTCTTAAGGGGAAATGTATTTTACAAGTTTGGGTACCCTAGAGAACTAGTCACTAATCAAGGTCGTCAGTTTACATCTCACATGATTCAAAATTTGTTAAGCCAACACAAGATCAAGCATAGATCATCCACTCCTTACCACCCATGAGCTAATGGGCAAGTGGAGGTAACCAACAGAGCGCTGGAAGAAATTCTGACCAAGGTGATTACCAGCAGTAGAAAGAACTAGGCAAATAGGTTAGTTGAGACCACTTGGGCCTACAATACCACCTGAAAGACCACCACTGGATTCACTCCTTATGAGCTGGTCTATGGGAAGAAGGCCCTGATGTCCATTGAATTTGAATATAACACGTTAAGAATGGAAGCACAACTAGATCTAGATCTCACTAAGGTGCAACAAAAGAGATTGCTCCAGCTGAATGGGTTAGATAAGTTTAGAATGCCAACCCTCCTACACGCATAGGTGACTCAAGTTCAAAGGAAGATCTGGCATGAGAAGAACATAAAGCACAAATGGTTTGAAGAAGGTGATTGGGCTTTGTTGTATGATTTCAGATACAAGAATTTTAAAGGCAAGTTAAGGACTAGATGGTTAAGGCCTTATGTCATAGAAAAATGTCATGATAATGGTTTAATGTAGATAAGAACCATTGATACAGAAGCTATTCCTTTACTTGTCAATGGGTATAGTTTGAAGGTCTACAAGAAGCCATTGTCAAAGAAAGAATTCATCAATGGCACCAGCAAGACAATGATGGTGGTGGGGCAAGTCTCAACTTCCACCCCATCAAGTCCCTAAAAAAAAAAAAAAAAAAGAAAAATAAAGAGACTCAGGTGAAAACCTCCATGAGGCACCTGAGTCCAACTGTTGGGTTGAAAACCTCTTGAGGCAGCCTAATCGTGTTGAAAAAAAGAGAAAAAATAAAAAGATCTCTGGGTGAAAACCTCTTTTGAAGCACCCAGAGCAAGAAGCTAGGATGAAAATCTCTTGGAGGCACACTAGTTGTTTATATGTATATATATATATATATATATATATAAAGAGAAAAGGAAAAACTTTGAAAATGTTGTGTGCGGGTTAGTAGGAGAAGGATCAGAGCAATAAGAGAGGAGCAAAAGGAGCTATACACTACATATTTTCATTCCTCCATCCCATATTCTTCATTATCCCATCAATCCCTCTATTTATGAACTCCTCTAGCTCAGTTTACACAGGCCCTGTGTTTTCTACAGGATTCCCTGAAAACCTATAGGAAGATCCTATAGGAATTACAGTGGCATGGGAATCCTAAGAAAAGAGACCCTAGAGAAAGGGGATGACCAGCCCATATAAAAAATAAAAATAAAAAATAAAAAATAAAAAATAAAAAATAAAATAAAAAATAAAAAATAAAAAATAAAAAATAAAAAATAAAATAAAAAAAATAAAATAAAAAAAATAAAATAAAAAAATAAAATAAAAATTACTTAACCGCTTCACCACCATGCCTCTCACCATCATGATTACCCCTACATTCATCCAATAAGTGAGTTCCGAAAAAAAATAAAAATTAAAAAGATAAATAAATAAATAAAATAGAAGAAGGTGAGAAAAGAGGAAAAGGGGACAATACCTGAAGTCTATACGTCTCACCTACCAATCACTACACCCCTTCTCTACCCATGATAACAATCCTCATGCTCCAGAAGTGAAAAAAAAAATGAAAAGTTTAGGGGAGAGGCAGCTCCAGGACATCCTGTAGGTTTCCTGTAGGAGACCCTATAGCAGCATATCCCACAAAACGAAATTTCTCAGGTGTATAAATTCCCACTGTAGATCACCTGATAATGCAATGTACTAAAGCAATATACTAGATCTACTTCTACAAATAAACTTGCGAAAGCTTAATAAATTTGAGCACGATCAATTTAGAACACATATAACTGAGAATGAAAAATCAATCACACATAACACAAAACAATAATCTAGGGAAAGCCTCAGCTAAAAACCCTGCTATCTGTATTATCAAACAAGTGGAAATATATCAGAGATTACACAAAGCTTTAGCTCACAAGCTATCAAGCTCTCAGTACAATCCCTCACTGTTGCTCATAGATAGTCAAAGGCTCTCACAACCTTCTCCTCTGCCCTCCAAGCCTCCTATTTCCTTACGCAGTTTCTCTTGGGGTCCAGAAGCTACCACCTGTGTGAATTACCTCTCACACACTCTCTGACCTCTAATCTAACTGCGCAGTCCTGAAGGAGATAATTCCTTCTGCATGGATGAGTTTCCTATATAGGAAAAATCCTCCAACTGATTGTACACTGTCCCATCATCTAATCTCAACTGGGTCTCTGACTAGACTGACATGCATGAGTTATTTATGAGAGAATATTTAGTTATTTGAAGTACACTAGTTACATGCATACATGCGTTAACTAACTAAACTCACAATTACTTCCTCCAACTGTTGGAACTAATCTAACTCGACTTAACTCAGTTAAATAAGCTAACTAATTTCAACTCAAAATTACAACTCAACCTTATCTACTTAATTGGTGGATAACTTCCTCAATCAAAGGGATAACTGTTGCATGTCTCCACATAGACTTCATGTTTGATTTTCTCCGACTAATTAACTCAAAATGAATTAAGTAATTATTTTTCAAACAGCTGCTAAGATGAAATTCGAATTTTAATTCTCAATTTTAGTTCAGGGACTAACTAAAATTGGAATGTATCCTGAAATGCTATTTATAGCAATGCTATTTTTAGCATTTCTATTTTATCATTCCTTGTTGCCATGTCCAACACTGGTACCTGAGATGTTATTTATAGTATTTCTATTTTTAGCATTTCTTGTTGTTATTTTCAACACTCCCTCTCAACAAGAAAGGCATTCAACCTGAACCCGATTGTTGAGCCTCAAAACTACTCTTTCCCTAACAACTCTTCTCATCCCTTTTCTTTGTTTTTCCATGAAGAAAATGCATTCTTATCATCAATGACCCAGTATATATTGCCCTAAAGAGGACATTTAGTGATTTACATGTTATGATTTTATGTTTTGTTGTTGGAATAAGTTTTTTCATATTAGCTAGGAACGTAGTCTATTCTGCAGTTAATCGACTATTCCGCAACTACCTCCATGCTTTAACAGGTTCCAGGTGTCAGAAGGAGAAACTAACTACATGAGCAGCTTGGAAATCATCATGACATGGACTGTGTCCTATTCACCTAGCCCAGGTTGACAAGGAAGATGGTACAATACTACGGTCAATGGAGAAGTCAAACGTAGAGACCGAAGGTAACAAGATTTTGTTTCGTGGATAACCAACATGTTTCACAATGATGGGAAGCATTATCCGAAACAAATTCCTGAACCCATGGACTCCAACGACCATCTGTGCAACCGAATCCAATAGCCACCATCTTGGATTTATGTCTCCGACAAGCGAGGAAGAAAATTTCATGTGACTGTCTTCTACGTGTTTTGGGCTGTAGCTTATTTTTCTCCACAACTAGTTGCATGATTTTCTTATAAATACCTGTGTAAAGAACTCGGAAGGATTTCAAATTTCCTCATGTATTAAGCTCAGACTTACTGTTCTGTAATTTTGAAACTCATTTTCTTGTTTTTAATATGAAGACCGCATGTTTTATGGATATATGAAAGAGTTTTTTAGAGATTGATTGAGCACTCATAACCTGATCAGTTGCAGAGGGCCCCTACGCTGAATGAGGTTTTATTTCATTTCGTTTTGTCTTTTCTAGTTAGACTGTAAATTCATTATTTCCTCCCACAGTCTTCATAATCATTTTCGTACTAACCTTGTTTATATTGCAATTTTTATCATTTCCTTACTAATGTAGAATATCGTCCTTTTTGTTTAACTTCTTTCTAGTTTTTATCAGTAGTTAGAAGTTGAAATTCAGTAGTGTAATTTGGTTTGTTTCATTTACTGTTTTACTAGTCTTTAAATTTTCAAATAGACTGATTAGTGCCATTACTGTTCTTGCCATTTTATTACTAGTTCCTTGACTCATGGTGTACATGAATGTTTCTGAAAATCCCTTCTAGTTGATAACTCATCTTAAAATAAGTGGTTGAATACTTCATTCATGCAATGAGTCTTTTTTGCATTCCTACATTTATCTTCTCTTAGAATAAAGAAGTACAAAATTCCTTAAATGTCATCACAAGGAGATTTTTTGTCCCAAAATTGAGAGGCACGGTAAGTAAGTATTTCATTTAGTTTTTTTTCTGTAATTGATTAGACAGTAGTTGCAATTTCACTTTTAGTTTTTAGTTCATGATTTGGAAATAATGATAAGAACAGGAATAGAAACTCTATTTTCATTTCTTGATTAAACTTTGCTTCCAAATCTTCCTTAAGCTCTTTTAGTTCTTATTTTTTTTAGATTCTTAGCAGTCTTTACAGAATTTAGATTTAAGATTTTTATAGTTACATTGTAAATCATTAGGGATTAAAAGACCAAAAACCCCCAAAACAACATAAAACACAAAAACAACAAAGTAAGAAGGGTCATCTAGCACAAACAGTGCACTACACTTTATCAGTTTACGATACCCAAATTGATAATTTATGTAGAGTAATTTAGGACACTAAATTGACCAAAATTTTGGCGCCGTTGCCAGGGAAGTGTAACTAGGTAGCCTTATCTCTTAGATTAAAAAAAAAAATGACATGCATAGAGAAAGAGACTCTAGGGGTAGATTTATAGCTAGGGGCAGAAGTTCAATTCCTACAACTCCACCTACTCCACCAAGAACAAGAAAAGACACACCTCCATCCCAAACTCATACTCCCAGCCATAGGACTCCTGGAATTCCAAGGGCAGAAATCCAATCAACAGAATCTCCTACCTCATCTACCAAGGTAGTCTTAGGAGAGAAAAATTTCAAATCTCCAACAATAGGAAGATCCTTTTTCACCTCCACAGGAGAGCACATTGTAATTGAAGAATTAGGAACACCTGGTGAGGAAGAAGAAGTAGAACCTCTCTCCCATATTCCATTAATATAAGAACCAAAGGAGGAGGAAGTAACCTTGCAGGTTGAACCCTATACTAACTCTGAAGAAACTATAATGGTAGAAGAAGAGAAAGATGGATAATTCTCACTATTTGGAGGAGGAGGTAGAGGGAGAGGTAGAGGAAATGATGGAGGAGGTAGAGGAAACAATGGAGGAGGTAGAGGAAATAATGGAGGAGGGAGAGGAAATAGGAAAATAGATAATTCTTTTGGAATCCCTATAGTGGAAGAGGAAACAAATGCCACAATGAAAAAAAATCTCACCTTCTGTCCCCCCTAACTTCCATGGGTTGAGAAGTGAGGATCCTAAAACATTCTTATTTACGCTTGAAGTCTTATGCAAAACCTATGATTATCTATAGGACTCAAAAACTAAAATTGTTTCCTTCAACATTGAAAGGAGCTGCTTTGAAATGGTTTATGGGGTTAGTTACTCAGTCCATTAAAACTTGGAATGACATGAAAAAAACGTTTTTGGATAGATACTTGGATTATTTAATGCCTACCAATGACAAAGATGAGGTGTTCAAAATGATGCAAAGAGAGGATGAAAACTTAGAAGATTTGATTGAGAGGTTCAACTATAATTTGAAAAGAGCAAAAATGAATGATTTAGAAGAAGAAATCTCGAAAGCTCTTTTATTAAAGGCCATTAGAGATGAGTGCATAGATATCCTTAACATGATGGGGAAGGGAGATATTTCTCAACTTCCATTGAATGATATAGGAGAATTGTGTGTTCATCTCTCAAGAGGGAAATCTAAAATAGGGAAAGGCCCAAGAGATCCTTCTCTTGTTAGAGTAAACAAATATGCAACAGGATCTATAAGTAGGGCAGAAATTGGTAATATGCTTGATGAATTTAAATCTAACATTCTAGGGAGCCTTAGTGAGCAACTAGACACCCTTAAAATTCAAAACAATCAGAAAACAAAGGTTGATGCTCTAGCCATCTTTTGTCCAAAATGCAAAAAAAACATGCTCTAAGGGAATGCCCTTTAGATGCAAAAATTGTAGAAACTTGTATGACTTGTTCAAAAAGTCATGAGACCAAGGGTTGTCCCTCAATCCCAGGTCTTAAGGCTGTCTTTCAAGAGGAAACAGTCCCAAATTATGAAGAAACTCTTTGTTTTGTTGCTAGAAGACCTTGGCAGGGGCCATAAAATCAGGGATTTAACAATCAAATGTATCTTCAGCCCCCACCAAACTGGAATCCTTGGTAGAAACCTTGGCCTCAACCTCAATCTCAATTTCAATCTCAACCGTGGGCACAAGGAGTACAAAATCCTTATGGGAGATTTTCTCAATATTATCAATATCCTCCATCTTATCAAAATTATCCTCCCCCACACGTTTAGCAACAAAATCAGCAGCCACAACTTCAAAATTAGAACCCTCAACTTTCATTGCCATTTCCACAACAACCTCCACAACAAATCCAAAATCCTCAGCTCTTGCTGCGATTTGAGTAGAAACCAAATCAGCTACCTACCCAACCATTACCAAACGCAAACAATAAAAACCTTCAGAATGCTTACATGGTAGAAGGACAATAATTTCCAACTTACATGATTACTCCTCTAGATCTTAATGATGTTCAACTAAGATCTGGAAGGATATTAGAAAAGGAAAGACCTTCTATAGTTATTCAAGAACAAGACACTTCTGAGGAAGATTCTCTAAAAGTCAATAAAAGTTTTGAGGAAACATCTCTCCAAAACCAAAACATTGAAAAAGGAAAACAAAAAGAACCAGTGAACACAACTCCTATCATTGAGCAACTAGCATCTACTTCTACACCTCCTTTTCCTGAAAGACTACAAATCGATAGAGGGGTAAAAAAACAGATATTGTTGCTCAACTATGATTTCCTAGATGAATTGAATAATGTTTGTATCAAAATTCCTTTTCTACAATCCATTAGAGAAATTCCTATTCTAGCCAAAACAATAAAGTAGTTGAGCATAAAAAGACCAGGAAGAAAAGCAAAAGAAACAAAAAGAATTCACTTGGTAGAAAAAATAGCAGACATAATGATGGGAAAAATCGCCTTACAAACATATGTGGATCTAGGAAGTCCAATTGTCAAGACACATATAAATGGAATTAAAATTCCAAATATATTGATTGACTTAGGGGCAGGAATAAACATCATGAGTAGACAAACTATGGAGCAGCTTAAACTCCCTAATCTTCTTTACACACCTACCTTACTGCAACTTGCAGATAGATCAGTAATAAAACCAAATGGTGTATTAAAAGATGTTTCAGTATCCTTAGATTCTTGGGAATATCTTGTTGATTTCATGATATTAACTCCCAAAAATAATCTATGAGGACACCCACTCATATTAGGAAGACCTTGGCTGGCCATAGCTGATGCTTTTATTAGCTGTAGATCTGGTGACATGTACATTTCTGATGGTAATTCAACAAAGAAATTTACTCTGTACCCTCCAGCAAAAGCAATCACAGAAATGGATGACAAGGAATGGATTGATGATGAAAATGATATTCAGCCTCTCTTTACTATTTCAGAAATTAGTGAAGATAGTCAAATTTTGAATACATTGGAAAAGTTTGAAACATCTTCAGAATATGATCATGCACAATTTCAAGAAAAATCTAATATTGAATACTTGTCATCTAGGCAGATGTCTCTCTATTCTATGGAAGAGTTTGGTAGCTCTACAGTTGAAATTTTCCCAGGTAGGACAATGAACATAAACAAAAACTTGGAGAAACTACAACAGGAAGAGCTAACCAAAACACTACAAAAAAATTCTACTACATTTGCATGGGAATATAATGACATGAAAGGATGAAAATGATATTCAGCCTCTCTTTACTATTTCAGAAATTAGTGAAGATAGTCAAATTTTGAATATATTGGAAAATTTTGAAACATCTTCAAAATATGATCATACACAATTTCAAGAAAAATCTAGTATTAAATACTTGTCATCCAGGCAGATGTCTCTCTATTCTATGGAAGAGTTTGGTAGCTCTATAATTGAAATTTTCCCAGGTAGGACATTGAACATAAACAAAAACTTGGAGAAGCTACAACAAAAGAGCTAACCAAAACACTACAAAAACATTCTGTTGCATTTGCATGGGAATATACCGACATGAAAGGTATTGATCCTAAGACTTGTATCCATCATAACTATATTGAGGAAAACAATAGACTTATTAGACAACCTCAGAAAAGGATGAATCCAAATCTTAGGGAGATTGTAAAAGAAGAGCTCCAAAAATTACTAAATGTAAACTTCATTTACCCAATATCAGATAGCCAATGGGTTTTTCCTTTGGTAATTGTGCCTAAAAAGAATGGTAAATGGAGGGTGTGCATTGATTACTGAGAATTGAATAAAGCAACCATTAAAGATCAGTTTCCTTCACCCTTTATAGATCAAGTGTTAGATACATTAGCAGGTAAGAAGTATTTCTCATTCTTGGATGGTTTTAGTGGTTATAATCAAATGCAAGTAGCACCTGAGGATCAGGATAAAACCACCTTTACTTGTCCATGGGGAAATTTTGCCTACCAAGTACTTCCTTTTGGATTATGTAATGCACCTGCAACATTCCAAAGAGTAGTACTAAGAATTTTTTCTGATCTAATACCTGATTGTGTAGAGGTATATATGGATGATTTTACAGTCTATGGAAACACATTTGAAGAAGATTTGGAAAATTTAGAAAAAATTCTTAGAATATGTAAATAAACAAACCTTTCACTAAGCCATGAAAAATGTTTTATGATGTTTACAGAAGGTATTGTTTTAGGACATCACATTTCGAGAGATGGGATTAAAGTTGACAAATATAAAGTTGAAGTCATCTCTAAATTATCAATTCCAAATTGCCAAAAGTATGTTAGAAGTTTTCTAGGATTTACAGGATACTATAGAAGGTTTATAGAAAACTTCACTAAAATAACATCTCCACTCTTCAAATTGCTTACAAAAGATTGTGAATTCAGTTGGAATCCTGATTGCCAACTAGCATTTGAAACTGTGAAAGCAAAAATTTCTAAAGCACCTATTTTAAGAGGTCCAAATTGGAAACTTCCTTTCCATATTTCAACAGATGCTTCAGATACAGCTTTGGGAGCTGTATTGGGACAAAAAGATTTGATTCCTTATGCCATTTACTATACAAGTAAGAATTTGACTCCCACTGAGTTGAATTATACTGTGACTAAAAAGGAATTTTTAGCTGTTGTTCATGCAATTAACAAGTTTAGACATTATATAATAGGCTATGAAACCTTTGTTCATACAGATCACTCTGCAATTAGATATTTGATGAATAAACTTATTACTAATGGCAGAGTTACAAGATGGCTTTTACTTTTGCAAGAATTCAACATCACTATGCTAGATAGACCTGGAAAACAAAACACAGTTGCTGATTTCTTGTCCAGGATTCAGAATATCAAAGAGGATTCTCCAATTGGAGATAAGTTTCCTGATGAATATCTTTTTGCAGTAACTACTCAAACTCCTTGGTTTACAGATGTTGCTAATTACTTGGTCACAGGGAAGTTAACTTCACATTTGTTTCCTAGAGAGAAAAGAAAAATTATTCAAGAAAGTGCAAGATATTCATGGATCACTAACGAATTGTATAAAACAGGGCCAAATCTTATGATTAGAAGATGTGTTAGGGAAGATGAAATGCCTGAGATTCTCAACGCATGGCATGATGAGCCGTGTGGTGGACACTTCATTGACAAAAGGATAACCTATAAAATCCTTTCTTTAGGATATTATTGGCCATCCATGTTCAAGTATGCTAAAGACTATGTCAGAAGATGTGACAGCTGCGAAAGGGTAGGAAAACCTGCTCCCTCAAATGAAATTCCATTACAAACTCAGGGACTTATCGAACCCTTTGGAAAATGGGCTTTAGACTTTATTGAACCAATTAATCCTCTATCTAAACAAAAAAAGTATATATTAGTATGCATTGATTATGTCACCAAATGGTAGAAGCCAAAGCATTACCTTTTGCTAATGAAAAATCTGTAGTTAATTTTCCTTTTGAGGACATCTTCACTCGTTTTGGTGTTCCAAGAGAAATTGTGACAAATCAGGGATCTCAATTCACATCCAACATGGTGGAAAGGCTTGTGGAGGAATACAAGATCAAGCATAGGAAATCTACTCCCTATCATCCACAAGCAAATGGTCAAGTGGAGTCCACAAATAAAGTGATTTAAGGAATCCTCACCAAGATTGTGCATCTACATAGAAAATAATGGACAGAAAGGCTTCCTAAAGCCTTATGGGCCTATAGAACTACCTAGAGGAACACAATAGGTCATACACCCTATGAACTTGTTTATGGCAAACAAGTCTTGTTCCCTATAGAGTTCCAAATTAGAACCTTCAAGATAGCAGTACAATTGGGGTTGGATTTATCAGAAGCTCAAAAGCATAGACTAGAGCAATTAAATGAACTTGATGAAATTAGGCAAGAAGCAGTTCAAAGGACTGGTATAATCCAACAACACAGGGCTAAATGGCATGATAAATATATCAAGGACAAGAGGTTTCAAGAGGGAGATTGGGTGTTGTTATTTGATTCAAAGTTTAAGGATTTTCAAGGGAAGTTTCAAACTCATTGGCTTGGGCCATATGAGATTGAAAAAGTCTTTAGTAATGGAACAATGAGGATCAGAACAATAGATGAAAGTCAAACTCCTCTTCTTGTGAATGGTCATAGATTAAAAATATATCAAAAACCAATTTCAAAGGAGGAGTTCATCAAGATCTTCCAGAACAATTCTGAAATGAAGTTAGTGAAGAAGAATCCTTCTTCTCCACCAACTTAGTCTTTATTTTTTCTATCTAAAATAAATAAATAAACTGTATAAGGTTGAAAACCAATCATTGATTGGCATGCTTATACAGAAAATATAGGGTGAAAATCAGAGATTCCTGACACACTATATTTTCCATTTCCTTTCTGTAAGTGGTGACAAAAAGCCAAAGTCACTCTATATTCTATAAAATTCATTATCTCATCTCACTTCACTTTGTTTTATTTTTACAGTTTCACTTCATTCCAATGCCATGTTTCACCAATAAATTTTCCTTTTTCAGTATTTCTTCAATCTCCATTTTCATTTATCATCTTGTCTTACATCTCACTTTATTTTCACTTACACATCCATTTCTATTTCATTCATTCATAAGCCATATTTTACTTTATGTTTCACATTCTACAGTTGATTCTGTTCTGCATCAAATCTAATTCTGCAGCAACAATTTGTTTATAAGTTCAGGCACAAGTGTACAGTTCATAATAAAATCATGTATGCAGGGAATTGAAGAAAAATATATTTTGAAGACCAATCATGCCTAAAGTCCCTGTGGATCAACATCAAAATATTAGCAAGCGAAAGGTAAAGGTTACAAAGGCAAATGCGAAAAGTTATTTCAAAAAGAAATTTGAAAACATAAGCTTGTATAATATGGATGATCACATGTCTCCTTAACCAAACATCATTTGGTTTGACCGCAACGATGCATCCGCCATATCTTCCATCTTTAATGACAAATGGTCCCAATGATTCTCTCATAATCAATCTCTGCTTCAAACTCCATAACTTGTACTCAAACGGTCCTCTACAACTACACCTGTTAACGGTCAAGATGATGAGGTGACCTACCTATCTACGACTCTCTAAACCTTGACTGTCTATTTATTACATTCCGACTCTTAAGTTTTTCTCTCCTATTCACGCAGCCATTTCATATACATAGTCATTCTGTTTCCATATCCACCGTCATTCTGTTTCCATATACATACAGTTTTTCCATCCTCATATTTACACAGTCATTCCGTTTCTATACACACAGCACTCATTTTATAAACAGTGAGAGTAATTTTGAAGGATAACCGAGAACAAAATATATGGGTCTTATTGTCAGAACTAAGCCCGTAGGAGTAAAATATATGGAGGGGTATCCACAGCTTAAAGGGATTCTACAGAAGGCTGGATGGTTACATTTTATTGAAAAATTTGACAGCTACCATGAGAAAATTACTAAATCTTTTGCAAGATCATTTGATGGCACAGAAGTGGAGATAGGGGATATCAAATTTGCAGTCACAGAATCCTTCATAGCAGAAGCAACAGAGCTCCTGAGACTAGGAGAAAGATGGTTTAAAAACAAGGAATTTCATGATGAATCTTGGAAGGTGATCCTTAAAAACCCAGGTATGGATGTTACAGTATTTAGAAAGGGGATTCCAATTTCAGCACTCAAGAACAAATGGAGTAACATGTTGTTAATATTGCAAAAATTCATTACATGTGAAGGAATATTTGGGTCTATGTATGTTTACCATACATGCTTGTTAATGAATTTTTTAGAGAATGGAACCATCAATCATTCCTTTTTCCTTCTCAATAGTCTGAGAAGGATGGCAACAAATGTCCAAAAGAAAATTGAATCAATAGAAACAACTCTGTATCATCATGGATTAGTGAAGATTCTAGTTGAATTCCATTTGAGAAGTATAGGGGATACATGGGAAGATTTCTTGGTAAGAAATTTCTTCCAAGATGCTCTAGATTTATCTGAGGTAAGTCATGTTAAGAGAAGTAGAAGGATAAATATCAACATTAATATTCAAAGCTCCTCACAAAAAGATGATGCAGAGATAGCTCTTAAACCAGAAGTTAGGAAGCAGACTAAACAGAAGATGAAAATGAAAGAAAGAGCTAAAGAAATCAATGAGGACATTCCTAAGCCTTCATCACCATAAGAAGATGAACATCTACTCTCTGAAAGACTAACCAAGATCAAAGAGCAAATCAAGAAAAATAAGGAGAAAGGAAAGAGGAAAAAGGACACAAAAGAAGAAACCATAAGCTTCCAAAACTTGTGGAGGAGCTCTAGACTGTGAGGTAAGGTGAAGAGGGTGAAATCAAAAGAGGCCCAGTTTATAAACTTAGAGGAAGAAGCCCCAGTTTAGTCTCCTGATAGTATTCCACCTAAACACAATCCACAAGACTCTCCTCAACAAAATTTTAAAGGCAACCCAAGTAGAGCTTCTCCTGGCATAGATCTAGTACAACAGCAAATCTATGACTATGTAGAGTCATTAGATAAAAAGAATACCTCGATAGATCTAGGAACTTCAACTAATCCAGAGCAGCCTATCACCCCACAAGAAACTCTAACTAGCTCTCTCAAAAAATAAATCTTTGAGGTAGAAATTCTAAACAGACACATCCAAAAAGAAAATGAAACCTTGAGGAAACAGAAAAAGCTGGATAGAGCTATTCATGACAACACAATGCTACACTTGGGATTATGCTACAAGAAAAATAGGAAGTTGAAAAGGAAAAATAAGAACCTGAGCAGAACACTTATTAACCTCAAATACAAACTTCTTATTAGGAAGCCAAGGATGGTAGTTAGTGCAAAGAAAAGTAAGAAGAGGAAGTTGGATGTGTTGGCAAAAGTGTCAGAACAAATGCAATAGGAAGAAGAGGTTCACAATTTTGATTGCATGTGGACATGCAATGGTTTTGCAGTGGGGGTATGTTGAGCCTCAAAACTACTCTTTCCCTAGCAACTCTTCTCATCCTTTTTCTTTGTTTTTCCATGAAGAAGATGCATTCTTATCATTAATGACCCAGTATATATTTCCCTAAGGAGGACATTTAGTGATTTACATGTTATGCTTTTATGTTTTGTTGTTTGAATAAGTTTTTTCATATTAGCTACAGAACGCAGCCTATTTTGCAGCTAATCGGTTGTTCCGCAGCTACCTCCATACTTTAACAAGTTCCAGGTGTTAGAAGGAGAAACTAACTATATGGGTAGCTTGGAAATCATCATGACATGGACCATGTCCTATTCACCTAGCCCACGTCGATAAGGAAGATGGTACAAGACTACAGTCAATAGAGAAGTCAAATGTAGAGACCGAAGGTAATAAGACTCTTTTCGTGGATAACCAACACGTTTCACAGTGATGGGAAGCATTATCTGAAACAAATTCCTAAACCCACAGACTCCAACAGCCATCTGTGCAACCGAATCCAGCAGCCACCATCTTGGATTTATGTCTCCAACAACCGAGGAAGAAAATTTCATGTGCCTGTCTTCTATGTGTTTTTCATTGTAGCTTATTTTTCTCCACAAACAGTTGCATGATTTTCTTATAAACACCTATGTAAAGAACTCAGAAGGAGTTTGAATTTCCCCATATATTAAGCTCAGACTTACTGTTCTGTAATTTTGAAACTCATTTTCTCGTTTTTAATATGAAGACCACATGTTTTATGGATATATGAAAGAGTTTCTTGGAGATCGATTTAGAACTCATAGCCTGATCAGTTGCAGAGACCCCTATGCTGAATGAGGTTTTATTTCATTTTGTTTTGTCTTTTCTACTTAGACTGTAAATTCATTATTTCCTCCCACATTGCTCATAATCATTTTCATACTAACCTTGTTTATAATGCAATTTTTATCATTTCCTTACTAATGAAGAATAGCTTCTTTTAGTGCAGAATAGCTTCCTTTTTGTTTAACTTCTTTCTAGTTTTTATCAGTAGTTAGAAGTTGAAATTCAGTAGTGTAATTTGGTTTGTTTCATTTACTGTTTTACTAGACTTATTTTCAAATAGACTGATTAGTGCCATTACTGTTCTTGCCATTTTATTACTAGTTTCTTGACTCATGGTGTAGCTGAATGTTTTTGAAAATCCCTTCTAGTTGATAGCTCATCTTAAACTAAGTGGTTAAATACTTCATTCATGCAATGAGTCTTTTCTGCATTCTTGCATTTATCTTCTCTTAGAATAACGAAGTACCGAATTCCTTAAATGTCATCACAAGGAGATTTTTCTTCCAAAATTGAGAGGCAGGGTAACTAATTATTTCATTTAGTTTTGTTTTTGTAATTGATTAGACAGTAGTTGCAATTTCACTTTTAGTTTTTAGTTCATGATTTGGAAATAATGATAAGAACAGAAATAGAAACTCTGTTTTCATTTCTTGATTAAACTTTGCTTCCAAATCTTCCTTAAGCTCTTTTAGTTCTCATTTTTTTAGATTCTTAGCAGTCTTTACAGAAGTTAGATTTAAGATTTTTATAGTTACATTGTAAATCATTAGGGATTAAAGGACCAAAAACCCCCAAAACAACATAAAACACAAAAACAACGAAGTAAGAAGGGTCATCTAGCACAAACAGTGCACTACACTTCATCAGTTTACGATACTCAGATTGATAATTTATGTAGAGCAATTTAGGACACTAAATTGACCAAACACCAATTTTGAACCTTTGGAATGTTTTACACACAACACTTCTCCCTAATGTTGTTGCTCCAGCAAATCTGAAACAAAAAATATCCAAGTTGAATCAGAATGATGCCTCTGTCATCAAAGTCTCTGACTGTTATTGCCTCTGTCGACTGAAAAATCTGCACCTTTGTGCTCTTAAGTGTCTAACTGCTCTATCCTTTGTCATTTTGATCTCTGACTGCATCAATCACACTGATTCCTCTTATTGCATCTATGTTGTTGTTGGTCCTATCTCCCAGCATGCATCCGCATTGCACCTCCTCTCATCGTGTTGCATCGTGCCACCCACTACTGCACTGCAACTCAGTTATTGAGAAGTAAGTAACTGATCTCCCAACTGACCTCCATGTTGCGCTAGAAACACCCTTTGATGCTGAAGCTCCCTCTATCGCTCCATCTACATCTGTCTCTACCCACTCAGCCAATCCTACTACTCCTCGTCGGGGCTCTCGTAGTAAGGTCTAATCAAAGAGGTTGGGTACCTGAAGGATCCTGCCCCTATTTCAGCTTTCTTGGGATTGTCACTCCACATCGCCCCACCTCCTACCTAGAGGTATGGATGCATGTGATCCCTCTGCCCACTTGGCTCAAAATTTCCCCCTACTGGAGGTCTCTGCATGAGTGGATGCCTCCACTCAGTCTCCTCTTGACTTCTCCAGTTCTGGCTACTCCACAACCTTTTGAAGATGCTTCACCAATTCTGGCTCCTCCACAATTTTATGAGACTTCTTTTGGAGCTGCATGTTGAGAGGTAACGTACTCTCCCTCTCAACCACCAAATCTCCAATAGTTTCCTTGCTTCTCAAGGCTTTGCATGCATCTTGAACCTCAAAAGCATACAAGTTCTTGACTCGTGAACTGATCTACTTCACCTGTCTCGTGGTGATGTGTCTAAGGAAAACCTTTCCCTTACTGAAGACTACATCATAGCCTTTGTCTTCCAACATCATGATCGATACCAAGTTCTTCTTTAGTCTTGGCACATACTTCACATCTGTCAAGGTAATGCGAGCTCCATGCTCCCTCTGAAAAGAAATTGTGTCCACACTTGAAACACTATACTTTTCATCATTACCCATTGCTATGAGTATCTGAAGGTCTTTCTCCTCCAAGGTACTGAACAAACTCTTATCGTTGGTCATGTGGAATGAGGCTCCATCGTAAAGAAACCAATGACAACCCATCATCGATGAAACCATGCATTCGATGAGGGTAAAATCCAATTCGAATTGAGAGCCCAATGCCTCACCTTCAGATCCTTTCTAGGATCCCTTCTTGGATTTCTTCAATGGACAATTCGTAGCATAATGGCCCACCTCATGACAATGAAAGCATCGCACTTTCGATTTTTCAATCTTCTTCCCACTATGGGAAGAACTCGATTCAGGATGAGAATCCTTCTCCTTCCCCTTCTTTGTGTTATTTGCTAAGGTGCAATTTTCTTCATCCTCCTTGGATGAAGAACCATCTCTGGTGCTTCTTCTAATCTCCTCCTGCATTAGATCCGATCACAGTCATTCCCAATCGGGTAGTTCTCTCTTCCATTTATCGAGTCTTGGTAACTATGCCAGCTCTTAGGAAGACCGAGGAGATTAAGACTCACCATGTCGTCATCAGTTACTGTGATTCCTACACTTCCAAGCTCATCCCTGCAGGTGGTGAGCTTGTTCAGATATGTAGAGATCATGTCGCCCTTTTCACACTTGATTTTCTGAAGCTTGTCTTTCAGCACCAGCTTCCTATGATTGTTTTTGTTCTGATATAGATCTTTCAATGTTTTCCACATTGAAAACGATGTCTCCTTCTCATGGAGACTCGAGACTATGTGGTCTCGAACTCCCTCCAGAAGGATTCTCCTCGCTTTAGCCACACATTTCTTCCATTCTGCCAATTCTTGGGCATTAGCTACTGCTGGCTTGGGGACTTCTTGATCAATGAAGTCCTTTAGACCATTGTCTTCTAATACTGCTTCCATGCGATCCTTCCGGGCGATATAATTCGAGCTGCCATCTAGGCCATACTTGAGTCTCAAACTGTTGAATGCCATTGGTGAAATTTTAGATGTGATAAGAATTCGATTTCTATAATCAGGAACTTCAAACTTCAAACTTCTCCCTTCTTCGTGTACTATTCTCTGCTTTGATCACCTTTGCTCTGATACCATTTAGAAATTCCCACTGTAGATCACCTGATAATGCAATGTACTAAAGAAATATACTAGATCTACTTCTACAAATAAACTTGCGGAAGCTTAATAAATTTGAGCATGATCAATTTAGAACACATATAACTGAGAATGAGAAATCAACCACGCATAACACAGAAGAATAATCCGGGGAAAGACTCAGCTAAAAACCCTGTTATCTGTATTATCAAACAAGTGGAAATATATCAGAGATTACACAAAGCTTTAGCTCACAAGCTATCGAGCTCTCAGTACAATCCCTCACTGTTACTCCATTTGCTAGAAGTAAATGTTAGAAATTCAATTGAGTAAATTAAATAAATTCAGTTATAAGAACAAAGTAAAAATTAGTTAGGTTAAAATAATATTAAAGAAGTTAATTAGTTGGGAAAGATACTAAATAAAAACTATAAAAAGAACAAAATAATTACTAATATTAAGGAACATAAATAACCATTAAGAGAAGGTCAAAACACATAAAAAGAAGGTAAGTAATTTAAATATTACTATGTGTATGAGTTAATATTTAAACAAATAATCATATTATTAGAAAATATTAATAATGTTAAATAATAATAATAATAAATAAATAAATAACTAAAATAAAATAAAATAATAATAATAAACAAATAAAAATTTATATATATGAACCACAATATATGGTTCGAAACGTTGACTCCAAAACAACGATGTGATTATTCCGAAATTCATTTTGATAATGATTGAATTCATTTATTTTTATTTAACAACACTATGGGAGAAAGAAAGAGTGTTGAAATCATGGTGTAAGGGGGAATACATAGTAGAATTTCATGTTTCGTGATGAAGATGGTATATAGTAGAAGAGTGCAGCAATAAAAGGCCTAAAAATTAGATCAGGTCCACAAGATCAACTCTCAGGAAAAATATGCATGGTTGCAGATCATACGAGAAGAGTGCATAGACTCAGGGGGAGTTACACAAAAATAGTAGAAGGCATTATTCATTGGTCTTAGTAAGAGTATATTGCTTAGAAAATGAAATATTTCTGTGTTCCTTGGTTATCAATTGGGATCTCTATGTCAAGTTATAGTCTTTAGTTCACTTGGAGCAATCTTTTGTATATTAGAAAACTCTTTTTGAGAAGAAACCATGGGCGTTTTCCTAGAAAATTATCCAATTCATATCAAACCATTGGTATATTTGGTGTTTTTAAAGTAGGTTTCCCTATTTGGAGTGGCATGATCTTAGGGGAGAGAAGACAAATGGTTAGTATGGTTAGGAGGAATGAACATAGTCACCCAAGAAATAACAGGAGTAGTACCATTTGATACAAAGATGCATTGGCATATGGGAGTGGATAGTCATTGGGTCACACAAGAAAAGGAGAATGTCAATAGCCACAATGTCAAAAACGGGATGAACGACCAAATTAGATAGTATATGTTTAGGGGGATCATATAAAGTATATATCCAGTACTCTAAAGAAGAGGAATCGCTACAAGAAGCCAAAAGGACATATGTTCTTTATTGTAGGAAATTGTAATCTCTTGAAATGGATGTCAAAGAGGTAAGTTTGTCTCCCTGGAGAAACAAAAATCTAATATCGGGAGTTTGGTTTACTAATTCTTGTTTTGCAGGAGTCTCTAGCCAAGATTTCAAATTATTGTGGTTGTAACTAATACTCAAGGGAATAATTCAAATGTCTCCCGATATAGATGTGGTCACATGTATATAGAAAGAGATATATAATTTATTGGGGATAAAAATAAGTTTGCAAAGGGGGAAATGAGAAAACATTGGTTGTTCATAAGGAGAGTGAACATTAGTGGAGATATAGATGCAACCCTTTTCCATTGATTTCAAGGGGGGAGAATGATCCAATATGATTGTTGGATGTAACATGCTAGGAGTTGCCATCAATGCTAAAGGGGAACATTATTGGCATTGTTAAGTTGGAAGTTGGCATTGTTGTGTTGCAATTGATGTCAACCTTATTACAGTGATGTTCACCTTAGTGCATGGATGAGATGACTATGCCAAGAAATGTGTTGGAATGGTTACGTGGCATTAATTGAGAATGTTCTCTACTACATTTGAGTGATGAAGTGTGATTCCTTCCCAGTTGGAGTTGGATCTTAGTTTTGGAGCTGTAGTCTGGAGCCTCGTGAATTTAGAGCCTTAGTCGTAGTTTTGAATTGATTTTGTTGCCCTAACTAAGGCTATGGAAGGATTAGATTTGGAGGAACTTTCAATGCAAGATATTAAGTTAGCTACCCTCGCAAACTACACAATTGGATGGTTGTCTTAGAGACCTTTCCAACAGTGAATGACACAAAGAAAAATTCTCAATGGTCAAAGAAATATTGAAGTTTGAATTTTGGCAACATCTAAGGCAAAGAAGTTTGGGCACCTTATGCAGATGAAGAAAGGCCAAACTCCACATTTTTTAGGGATATTTGATTGTTTGATTTAGTCGAGTAATTTAGGGTCATCTAGTTGTTGGGGTCAAGTGAGTTTGGGTCGTTCGGGGCCAAGTGGTTGGTGGAAGATTATTTGGACCAGGATGGGACCCATCCTGAACTAGACCAGAAGCCTAGAGAATTGTTAAGAATGGTAGTGTAGTGAGCCAAGAGACAAATACCAGGAAATGAAGTTATTGACAGTAGTGTCAATTAAAGAAGATATTTCTCATTCCATTCATTTTCAAATAATGAAGTATTTCAATGAAAACACAAATCATCAAGCTTATTAATCCACTAGGTAGATGATGTTGCATAGGTATAGGTGGTGTGAACCTATTAGCTAATAGAGGTGATGTGGAGAACAAAAAAATATGACATGGTAGATGTACATGTGGTGCGACCCTATTAGCTGACAGAGTTGATGTGGAGTAGATGTAAAAAATGATGTGGCAAGTTAGGTGGAGGACATGTGGCATGCTAATTTGGTGTTTTTCAAGTGGCCAAGTGGGCCAAATTGAGTCACACTTTGCACCTCACATTGGTTGAAACATGGTAGTTGAGTGACGTATGATGATATCATCTTGCCCTAAGAGGTCTAGGTAGAGGCATATGTTAAAAAGGTCTATGGTTGTTGGAGGCCAAGAGACAGGAACTCCTCCATCAACAGACATGAAGTTTCATGTCCCACCATGGAAGTGAAAAGGAAGGCACAATATTGAATAGGGATATGGTTTATAGATCCAAGGAACAAAGAATTTTTCATTAACTAATGATTCATCAGTCACTAAAATCCATTCTCAGGGTGTGTTGGTAAACACTTTCTAGTGTAATCAAGTTTCGACATGAAAGTAAGAAAAATACTAAGGGGTCTCTAGGTTTGTTGTGTGAGTGTATTGATAAGAGAAGGGTCCTTTAGTCTTGTGGCATAAGTGGAACGATACAGTTCTAGGCTTCAAGCCTTCAAACCATTTGAACAACACTTATGGCATACGTTGGAGGAGCTTTGGGAAATCATTGATCAATAACTTGATTTTTTTAGGAATTTGGTCCCTGGTTTAGAATCCAAGCATGGAGGATATCACTATCAAAAGAAAGGCATGACTAATAGAAATTAATGAGTGAAATTAATACTCTAATACTAAAACAAAGTTCTCAACTTATTGACTACAAGAGTTAAATAAAGAACTAAAAATATTTGTAGAAAAGTAAGTTAATGTGTCTCCTCGAGCTACAAAAGAGGTAATGAAGCCCATCCTAAATCAGCTATAAGGATTATGAAAGACAGGATGAGTCAAAGAAATAGTTGGTGATCCCGTCAATGGGTTAAGTAAGTCTCATTGAATAATAGAGTTTTTTATGCTTTTGACCTGTGAGAAATCCAGAATACCATAAATACGAAGAAATATAGCCCAAAACACAAAATTATCACATAAAATCAGACAAACTGCAAGATATTTTATTATTTAGAAATAGATTAAAATGTTCACTTGCCTCTTTGAGGCGAAAATATCCAACATAACAGAGCTAAATTACAATAATACTCGATGATATTTCCCTTACTAGCTAAGACTATTTATAGCTTAATGACATCCAAACCCCTAACTACTAGTGGTCCCTTGCATAACACAATTTAACCACTTTATTTATTAAAAATGGCCCATTTACAACTAATTGTGGTCCCTTTTCTATAATGTAGGTCAACCACATACAATTATTAATGTAGTTTTTATTGTCTCTTTAACTAATTATGACTCTGACTCAGCCCCTTGGGATTATTAGATAGATAAAGGGGTTAGGGTTGGACCCTAACATGCCCTCCCCCATCAAAAGAATCCTTTTCCTCAAGGTTTAAGTTGCGGAAACTGTTGAAAAATAGTGGTTGGTTCCCAGGTCGCATCTTCTAGAGAGGTGTATTTCCACTTGATGAGGACTTCCTTGATCGTGCAGTCGTGGAGATGTATTTCACATGTATCGATGACCTATTATGGTTGGAGCCAAAGTGAGCCTTCCTCATCCAATTTGGATAGAATATTTTGAACCCTGAAACTATTCCCCACCACTTTCTTGAGGCACAATACATGGAATACCAGATGGATTTTTGAAGTTGGTGGCAAGGCTAGTTTGTAAGCAATTGTTCCTATGCACTAAAGTATCTGATAAGGTTCATAGAATTTTGGTGCTAGTTTCTAGAAACCCTTTTCTTTGAGAGATTTTTTCTTATATGGTTGGAGTCGTAGGAATACCTTATCCCCTTCTTGAAATGATCACAGGGAACGATGTTAGTCAACCTACTGCTTCATTTTGTTTTGAGCTTGATGTAGATTATCTTTGAGATTAGTTATCGTGGTGGCATAGTTCTGTAGGAGGTGATCAACTCCATATACGTTAGAACATCCAGGGATATAAGAAACTATAGAAGGTGGGAGTTGGCCATACACTACCTCATATAGAGTCATCTTGGTGGCTTCATGATAGTTAGTATTATACCACAATTCAGCTAAAGGTAGCCACTGTACACATTGATGATACTTGTCGGAAGTGAAGCACCTCAAATAGGTCTCCAAACATTAGTTAACTGCTTCTTTTTGACCATCAGTTTGTGGATTAAAGGTGGTACTTACTTGGAGTTTCATGCCTTGTAGCTTGAAAAGTTCCTGCCAAAATTTGCTAGTGAAAGTGGGGTCTCAATCAAACACAATGGAAGTTGGCATGCCATGGAACATGAAGATATGGTCCAAGAAAACTTGAGCCACCAAAGTGGGGATAAATGGGCGTGGTAAAGCATAAAATGACCATATTTGGAAAGTCTATCAACAACCACCATGATGACTAATTTGTTTCTTGACTTTAGGAGATCAGTGATGAAATCCATGGAAACATCCATCCAAACAAAAGCAGGGAGTGTCAATGGTTGTAAGCTTTCTAGTAACTTGACTATTTCCCCTTTGTTGTGTTGTCACACATCACATTCAGCCACAAAAGTATGAATGTCGTTCTTCATGTCAGTCCAAAAGAAAGAATGACATGCTTGAGCATAAGCCCTTTGAAAGCCTGAATTTCCTACAATCGGAGATGATTGCAACTCATCCATGATGTGGGTTTTGAGGGTGGAGTTCGGGGATATCACTACTCAACCCTTGTAGTGGAGAATATCATCCTTTCAAGAGTAGTCTACTAAGCAATTATGATATTCTCTTAAGTTATTAATGAGTTGGGACAGAGAGGGGTGGGGGAACCATTCATTGTGGGCCTCTTCAATCCAATTCAGTATGGATGGAGAGAGTGATGGAAGGGTGCTCTTATCCTCAAACTGGCATGATAAGGCATCAACCACTATATTGTCACACGCCTTATTGTAAATTATCTCATAATCATATCCTAGCATTTTGGAAAGTCATTTATTTTTTTGTGGCCATTATAAATGACTCTAGAAAATATTTTAGGGTATGATGGCCCGTGTGGATTTGGAATCTCGCCCCAATAAGTATGGTCACTAAGTGTCTACTACATGTAAGATGGACATCATTTATTTCTCATAAGTATATTGACCGAGATGTTTTCCAATGAGTTGTTTACTGGTGAAAGCCAATGGTCTACCTTCCTGCATTAATATAATTCCAATACCCATACTTGAAGCTTCACATTAAATCAGAAAAGATTTGGTGAATTCGGGTAAGGCCAATACAGGAGTGGAGCACATGGCCTATTTAAGAGCCAAGAGGCCTACTAAGCTACAACAATCCAGAGAAATGAATTTTTCTTGAGAATATTAGTGTGAGGTTTGGAAATGCAGCCATAATTACGGAAAAGTCTACGATAGTAGCCAGTGAGACCCAAGAATCCCTTCAAACTCTTGAAATTTTTTGGTTGTGGCCAATCTTGCATTTCCTGAATCTTTTTCAGATCAACCCTCACTCCTTCACAACCCACAATGTGTCCTAAATACTCTACTTCTTCCACGCCAAAGGAGCACTTGGATAATTTGACAAATAATTTGTGATCTTGGAGCAATTGCAATATCTAGTATACCTATTGAAGATGTTTGTTCCAGGTTATGTTGTAGAGGAGAATGTCATCGAAGAAGACCATGAAATTTTTTAGGAGATATGGTTTCAGAAGTTGGTTCATGAGGCTTTGAAAAGTAGATGGATAATTATAGAGACCAAAGGGAATGACCAAGAATTTATAATGGCCTTCTTGATTTCGGAAGGCTATCTTGGGAATGTCTACTTCATGTGTATTTGGTGATAGCCTGAGCAAAGGTCTAGCTTTGAAAATAATTAAGCACCATGCAATTTATCAAGCAAATCATCAACAACTAGAATAGGAAATTTGTCATTCATAGTGACCATGTTAAGGGCCCAAAAGTATTGAAACATGTGTCATTCTCCATCTTTCTTTAGAACCATGACCACTGGATATGAATAAGGACTGATTTTGGGACAGATAACACTGACTTCGAGGAGTTCCTTGATGTTTTTTTAAATTTCATTATTTTGGGAAAAAGGATATCGATATGGGAAAACATTAGGTGGTTGGGAACTTGAGACCAAAGTGATGCTATGATCATTTTCACCCCTAGAGGGTGGAATCTCTTTAGGTTTGTGAAAGACCCACTGGTGGTGGTCTAATACCTGTTGCATCTCAGGATGAATATGAGGGGTAGTGGATTCAATGGTTTTGATGGCATTAAACTGGGCGAATACTCCATGATGGCCCTCTTTTAAAAGATTCTACATTAGATGTGAACTGGTGATAGTAGTAGCACCTTCTTGGAGTCCCCTAAATATATGAATGTAGTTTTTTTGCTTAAGGATCATATATAACTCTTGGAAATCAATTTTGATATGGCATAGTGTGTGAATCCATTTAGCACCAAGGATAATGTCGCAACCACATGTTTCAATCGAAAACATGTGGGTCTTTAGGTCATGTCGACTCCCATCTAAAGCTTAATATTTTCATATAAGCCTTCACATTTCATGGTCCCCCCCATCAACGATAAGGACTTGGACCACCTGTACAAAGCAAAGAACAGCTTCTGCGTCTTATGGATAAAATTATGAGTTCTACCACTATCAAACAATACCACTACTTGCCTATGTTTAATAAATCCGTGGATTTGGAGAGTATAAGGTGAAGAAATTCCATCCAAGGCATGTAGTGATATAATCAGCTCATCTTACGTAACTGTGAGATCATTGTCTTGGTTTGTTTTGGTTTCACACGCTTCTTCCTTAGGCACCTCAAGAGATGGATCTTCATCTACTGAGTTGTTATCTGTAGCATTAATTTGAAATAATTTTTGTCCCTTGCATTTATGTCCAGGGGAGGACTTGTCATCACAGTAGTAGCACAATCCTTGTTTCCTTCTTTCGATCATTTATGTTGGCAACCCCTTTTGAACCTTAAGTGTTTGGTTGGGGCCCGAAGCATGGGTGAGATGTGCCTTGGTGATGAAATTTGGACGATTGGACTAGGAATTTAAGGAAACCTCCACATCTAAGTCCTTGTGACATGCATCCAACCAAGTAGTTGGGTGGTGCACCCTAACACGGGCTTGGATGGATTCCTTTAGGCCACTGATGAAACATTTCAAGTAAAATTCATCTACTAGGTCATAAGTTCTAATGGAAAATTGTTCAAAGGCTATAATGTAGTCCTTTACTGCACCAGTCTGTTGGAGTATAGTGAGACGACCCAAAAAATTAGATTCCTAGTAAAAGAAATCACATATGGCTTTTGAGAACATGTTCCAAGTTTCTCTCCCTGGATAACATTTTTGATGCCATTGCCATCACTTCCATCTCTCTTGGTCCAAATAAAGGGCTCGCACAAGTAGTTTAGTCCCATCTTTGCAGATATCATTAAGAGGGAAATATTGTTCCATTTGTGCTACCCATATGGCAGGGTTAGAGCCATCAAATTTGAACATGTCCATCTTGGGTGTTTGGTAGCTCTAAGAGTGGTGATTTCCATGGAAGTGAATGTGATGGTTTGATTCTCCTTCTATGTGTGCATCAACACTAGGTGATGAGCCTCATCATTGGGTAACTATATGGACCTTAACACACCTCCAAGCTTATTTAAATCAACTCTTCTCATAATTCCTTACATATTTTAATCATATTTTTCTTAATGAGATGAGTAAAAGTAAGATGTTATGTCTAGTGGACTAATGTGCATTGATTGCAGGTTTTTGAGAGAAAATCATGGCAATTTTGGCTAATTAAGGGCAGAAACTCAAATGAGACAAGGAGGAGAGATTGTATGAGATAGATCCTCCTCATTTAATCCTCCCTCATTCAAATATTCCTCCATCAAATCACACTAGCTTGGAGTTGCAAGCAGCCAAGTCATGAAGATCAAAAGGTAGCCGAGTCAGTGACAGTTAAAGAGCCAGTTCATATTGAGTTTGGGAGCCAAGCCTCCCTATATTTAAGGAAGTCATTGGAGACTTCAGTGGTATAAATAAGGAGGCCTAGAGCCTCATTAGGATTCAGATTTTTTATGTTAAAGCACTAAGCATTTTCAAGTTCAAGACTTGTGGAAGAAATTTTTATGTAATTTTTCTGATATGATAACGAGAATGAGAATTTCCTTGATCGAGCACTGATTTGACTCAGAGGGATGCATCTCTTGGGTTAGGTCCCAACCCTAGCAGCAAAGGCTCCGCTTCTTGTATTTGTATGCTTAGTTGATTTCTGCAGATGCAAAAAGCCTTCAACAAAAGGTATCAAGACTACTACAGGTCTAAAGACACTAAAGAGGAAATTTTTAGGATGGCCTTGGGGCATGATGAATCCCTAGAGGATTATGAAGAAATATTCCACCTTAGATACAAAAGGGCCAGGTGCACACTTGATCCTGAGTCACTGAAGCTAGTCCTACTCCGAGGGGTAAGGGAAGATCTTCTAGACACCCTAAACTTGTTAGCAGGAGGGGACATCTACCATCTACCCTATGAAGATATCAAGACTATCTTTAGGAATCATTCTAGGGTAGCTAGGAAAAAGGGTAGGGGTAGTCAACCAATGGCCAGCCCATCCTCTTCCAACACATCCATAAAAGGTGAAATTGGAAATATACTAGAAGATTTCAAGAGTGAAATGCTGCAAACCCTTGCCCTACAGATAAACACTATGCACATCAAGAGAAAGTAGGAAGAGGTAGAGAGAGAATTGGCCATCTTATACCCTAGATGCACAAGGAGGCACCCTAGGAACGAATGTACATTAAGCCTGATTGAAATTTGCTCGGTCTATGGATAAAATATCTCCACAGAGAAGTGCCCTTATCTACCTGGACTAAAAGTTATGTATCAGGAAATTGAAGGGGCGACTGAACAACTCTGCTACATAAATCAAAGGAGACCCCATGGGCCTTGGCCATACCAGCATGGCATGCAAGGGTCATCCCATGCATATTACAACCCTAACCAGAACACATCCATTCCCTCTTGGGGGGGCTGCTCACCCCTCCTAATCTACACCTCCTCCTTGGTATCTTGAACCTCAGTACCATTCCTAGCCAACCAGCCAGTCATTTCAGCCATATACTTCGCCACAGCCTCATTGGAATGCACCACCCCAAGGGTGGAGGCTCTCATACAACAATGATCCAGCTTTATTGCCTTCACCACCTACTCAACCACATATCTTATACCCTGCCCCACTTAAACCTTCTCAGATTCCTACCCAGCCAAATCCAAACCCGAACAACAGACAAGCACAACAAGTATATAGTGGAAAGGCATCCTATCTTGCTTATGCTATGGAGATTCAGGAAATCAACCTAAGATCCGAGACATTACTTCCGAACAACCAACCTCCACCTCCACCTAGGGAGAGTGAGGAGGAAAGAGAGGAAAACATCTCTAGAGTGAATCCACCACCCTTTCTTGAAAGATTAACTCATTCAGTCCAGCCCACCCCAGAAGAGAATGAACTTCTGGGTGAATTGAGAAATCTATTTGTCAAATTTCCACTTCTCCAATCCATCAAGGATGTACATATTTACAACAAATTGATTAAAGAGAAGTGTTTCAAACATCCAGGGAGGCGCAAAAGAGACACCCCTACCATTAATGTCATTAGACAATTGTCCTACTTAATGTTGGGGTAGGTAATTTTCCCAAGTATTTGGACCCTGGAAGCCCTATAGTAGATGTGCACATCAATGGCACCATTGTCCCACACACTTCGATTGATCTTGGGTCTTCCATTAATGTAATGACTAAGGACACCATGCTCAAACTCAATCTTGACCACTCATTAAGAAATACCACAACATTCTTGCAACTTGCAAACTGTTCCACAATAACCCCTGAGGGGATTGTTGAGGATGTGATGGTCTCCATTGACTCCCGGGAGTACCTTGTAGACTTCCTAGTTCTCCAGCCTAAGGCCAAGCTTACTAGTTATCCTCTCATACTTGGGAGGCCCTGGATAGCCACTACCGATGCTTACATCGGCTGCAGGGCTGGAAACATGACTAACAAAAATGGGCATCTCTCCAAGTAGTTGGTCTCGTACCCTCCTTCTCAGCCATCTCTAGAACATGAATTACCTTTATGGCTAGAAGAGGAGGAAGAAGATGAAATCTACTCAGCCCAACTCTATACTGTAGAAACTGCCATGGAAGGAGGACAACCAGATGAAGATGATTTGATTGAATACATACTCCAAAGTTCAAATTCCAACACCTTGTCCTTAGAGGAAGTAGTAAAGGAAACCAAGAGAAACCATCAGATTGATCTATACTTCTCTGATTCAAACCCTACCCATGTCAAAACAATAGAATTCGGCCTTGAAAGAACTTTGAAAATCAACCCCTCTCTTTCTTCACACTAAGAAGAAAAGTTGTGCAACATGCTAAGGGAACATCTGGATGCCTTTGCTTGGATTTACAAGGAAATGAAGGGAGTGCACCCCTCGGTGTGTACTCACGACATTCATATTAAATAAGGTTGAAAACTAGTCCGACAATCCCAAAGGAGAATGAATCCAGCTCTCAAGGATATAGTCAAAGAAGAATTGCAAAAGCTGTTGGATGCAGGATTCATTTACCCTATCTCGGACAGTGAATGGGTTTCTCCTTTGGTGTTGGTTCCAAAAAAAATTAGGAAGTGGAGGATTTGTGTCGATTACGGTGAGTTAAACAAAGCAACAAAGAAGGACCATTTCCCTCTACCTTTCATTGACCAAGTGCTAGATGGTCTGGCAGGGAAGAAGTTTTTCTCTTACCTAGATGGGTTCAATGAGTACAATCAAATCCGGATTAGCCCAAAATACCAGGATAAAACCACCTTCACTTGTCCTTGGGGTACTTTCACTTATATGGTCCTTCCTTTTGGCCTATGCAATGCCCTTGCCACTTTCCAGAGAGCAGTCCTAAGTATCTTTTCCAAGCTAATCCATGATGCAGTATAAATTTATATGAATGATTTTACACCCTATGGGTGTGATTTCTAAGATGCTTTGTCTTACTTGGGTAAGGTGCTAAACAAATTCATTGAAATGAACCTGTCCCTTAATCCTGAAAAAAGTGAGTTCTTGATGACTACAGGGACTGTTCTCGGTCATTCAATATCCCAGGAAGGACTGCAAGTGGACCCAAATAAGATATCCATCATCCAAAGGATCCCACCTCCGCAAAAACAGAGGGATGTCAGAAGTTTTCTAGGTTTAGCTAGATACTATAGGAGATTTATAAAAGACTTCAGCAAGTTAGCTTCTCCTTTATTTGGGTTATTGGCTAAAGACTCTGAATTTTTATGGTCAGAAAGTTATGAAGAGGCCTTAAACATCCTAAAGGACAAGTTGACCACTGCACCTATTCTTCAAGGCCCAATTGGGCCCTTCCTTTCCATATACATGATGATGCCTGTCACAAAGCCATAGGAGTAGCTCTACGCTAGATAGATGACAAGTTACCTTATGCCATTTGCTTCATTAGTAAGAATCTGTTAAAAGCTAAACTTAACTACACAGTGACTGAAAAGGAGCTCCTAGTTGTTGTGCATTCATTGAACAAATTTAGGCATTACATTACAGGTTACCAAACATTTGTACATAATGACTATGCTACAATTAAATACTTGATGAATAAACCTGATGTAAATGCCCAGATTATTAGATGGTTTCTTTTATTACAACAGTTTGATATAACTATTATTTATAAGTCTAGAAAGGAGAATGTTGTTGCATATTTTTTATCCAAATTGACTTTCCCTGCAAGGGAGGAAGGAATGGTTGATGATCAGTTACCGGATGAACACTTATTCACCATTTTAGTTCTGTCTCCGAGGTTTGCTGACATAGGCAATTACTTGGTGTCTACACAGTTTCCACCAAATTTTTCCTATAAAGAAAAAACAAAGATTTTGAGGAAGAGCACCCCATTCACTTGGATTGCGGGAAACCTCTTCAAACTAGGCCTGGGTCAAATTCTGAGAAGATGTGTCATGGAGGAGGAAGTCTTTGACATCCTTCTGACCTGTCATGATGGGCCTTGTGGAGGTCACTTTGCAGCTAAAAGGACAGGATTCAAGGTGCTACAAGCTAGTTATCATTGGCCCACTCTTCACCAAGATGTGAGGAGGTATACTAGTCAGTATGAACAATGCCAAAGGATGGGGAAACCTACCCCAAGGGATGAAATGCCTCTAAAACCTCAAGTGACTTTCGAGCCATTTGATAAGTAGGGCATGGATTTAATTGGACCCATTGACCCTCCATCTAGGCAAAAGCAGTACATCATAGTGTGCACTGACTATTTAACCAAGTGGATTGAAGCCAAGGCCATCAAAGCAGCAACAGAAGAGAAAGTGGATGAGTTCTTAAGGGAAAATGTATTTTATAAGTTTGGGTACCCTAGAGAACTGGTCACTAATCAAGGCCGCCAGTTTGCATCTCACATGATTGAAAATTTGTTAAGCCAGCAAAAGATCAAGCATATATCATCCACTCCTTACCACCCACAAGCTAATGGGCAAGTGGAGGTAACCAATAGAGTGCTGGAAGGTATTCTGACCAAGGTGATTAGCAATAATAGAAAGGACTGGGTAGATAGGTTAGTTGAGGCCACTTGGGCCTACAATACCACCCGAGTGAAAACCTCTTTTGAGGGACCTAGAGCAACCAACTAGGATAAAAATCTCTTGGAGGCAGACTAGTTGTTAAAAAAACAAAACCAATATATATATATCTATATCTATATATATATATATATATATATATATATATATATATATATATATAAAAAGAGAGAAAAGGAAAAACTTTGAAAATGTTGTTTGCAGGTCAACAGGAGGAGGATCAGAGCAATAAGAGAGGAGCAGAAGTTCCTATACACTCCATATTTTCATTCCTTCATCCCATATTCTTCATTATCCCATCAATCCGTCCATTTATGAACTCTTGTAGCTCAGTTTACACATGCCCTGTGTTTTCTACAGGATTATCTGAAAGCCTACAAGAAGATCCTGTGGGAATTACAGTGGCATGGGAATCCCAAGAAAAGTGATCCTAGAGCAAGGGGATGACCATGCCTCTCACCATCATGACTACCCCTGCGTTCATACAATAAGTGAGTTCCAAAAAGATTACAGTTAAAAAAAAAAAGTGAGAACAGAGGACAAGGGGACAATACCTGAAGTATATACCTATCACCTACCAATCACTAGACCCCTTCTCTACCCATGATAACAATCCTCATTCTCCAGAAGTGAAAAAATAATGAAAAGTTTAGGGGAGAGGTAGCTATAGGACATCCTGTAGGAAATCTTGTAGTAGCATATCCCACAAAACGAAATTTCACAGGTTGCAGTCATCTTTAGTCATTATTCTTAAGCTCTCTCATTAGAATAATATGATAAAAAATGTAGGATTGTGTAAGAGTTGGTTTTATAAGTAAATGTGGCCAATAAACTTGTCCATATTTGACTAGTCAACGAGGAGAATACAATTAGATCAATCCACACTTGGAAGTAGTGAAATCAAAAGAAAAAAGAGATGAGGCCGAAAATGGTTAAGTTACAAAAGATCGAAGTGGGAGATGATTATGAGGTAAGGAGGAATGATGGAGTGGTAGTGGGACCAATGGTCCAAAAGTGGGTGCTCATACTTAGGTATCCAGCACACCATCCACACAATCACCCATATGAGGAAATAAAACATTGATTTCCATGCAAAGGAAGCATTCACAATCTCGAGGATTCATCAAAGCAAAGTTTCTCCCAGCCCTTGAAGCAGCATCTACAGGAAAACCAACAAGCATTTTTCAGTGCAGGAGCACCTACAGGATCTTACAGAAAAACCTACAGGATACAAATCAACCATCTACAGGATTATCAGTTGGCATTTAGAGAGGAAGAATCAAAGGTTGGCTTCATCAGACAGTAACCAGGAGGTAGGAGCTACACCTTCCCACATTTTCCAATTAAATAATATATATATATATATATATATATATATACCCTCCATTTGGTTAAGGAATTTGCAGTTAAGGGGAATTATATCACAGGGTTGTCATTTAAAATCTCTCACCCACTAGAATTTGGAATTATACCCACACAAGCCTTGACAATTACCAAAGGAAAAATGACAGGGGGATTTAACAAGAGGGAACCCACAAACACAGTAAGAATTCATCAACACCCTCCTATAGTAGAAATATTCACAAGGCACAATTGGATGGGTTTCTTTGAAAAATGAGGGGATACGATGATGAGGTGGCCAGAGACTTTTCTCTCTCACTCATACCACTAACTAGGACCCATTCCCCTACTATGGTGAAAGGCCTCTCAGTAGAAATCACCCCTGAAGTCATAGGCAGAATCACCGCACTTCCTTTAGTGTTGCCTCGGATAAATGAAGATAAGGGTAACATCACCCTTGCAAAGAAGAAATTATTTTTGGAAGGGGAGGAGGCAATGGAGGACAAAAATGGGGTCAGAAGAGAAAGCCTTCCATACCCTTGGAATGAAATTAGATACCACCTCATTAAATATATATCATGTGAAGGGAGATACAGTGTGGTGTATGGATACCATTTCAAGCTTCTCCAAGAACTAATATTTGGAGCAGACACACCTCCTCAAAATAGACTAAGTATACCCTACTTTCTTCTTCAATCAGTGATAGATATGAGCATCAAAGTGCAAGAAGGGAAACATCAATAGCTAGCCCATCATGGGTTAATCAAACTTATCCTAGAAGATGCTCTCCAAAACCTAAGACTCCCTATTACATGGACAACTTTCAGAGACATGCAGGCAGAGGGAGAAATAAAAGCTCTTGAATATGACAAAATCCCCACTACTAGTGAGAGGGATGAAGAAGAAACAGAGGAGGAAAAAGAGGAAGAAAAGGAGGAGGAAAATGAAGAAGAGACAGAAGAAGAAGCAAAAGAAGAAACAGATGAACAAAGTGAGGAACTAGAGGAAGAAGAGGAAGAGAAAGACAAGGATGAGAAGGAGAATGGAAAAGAGGAAAAAAAAGGAAAGGAAGAATAGAGGTCTACAATTCAAGGCAAAGAAGGGGAAGAATCACCAAGGGTATCTCCAGAACCCACTGAGAAAGAGGCAGTAGCTGCTCTTACTGCCCTAAGTACACCTATCAAGCAAAAAGGGAAGAGATAGAGACAAACCCCATTGTACTTTAGGACAAGAAAAAGCACAAGAATCAGGCAAGGAAGACCTCAAACACCCACCAAAATTCCTATTGTCATTGAAGACTCACCAAAGAAGCAAGAAAGGTTATCTCCTCTCAAGAAAAATCATGGAGAAGGATCATCAGGACAAGCCTCTCCTAAATCTCCCATCACTTATGTTAGGAGTCTTGTCACCAGGTTTGCCTCATCAAAGGGAAACGGTATCCTACATGAGACACATAAGGACCTCCAGGAAGAAGAGGCCATCCTATAGGAAACTCTACTAAACCTACAGGAAACTCAGAAAATGGACCAAGAAGGTATCACTCAGCAAGAAACAAAGAAGGAAGACCCAAAACTGAGAGAACCTAGTCCTCAACCCAACCTCAACTCTTACTACAGGTTCATTGAAGGGGGTAGGGTCATCCCACAAAAATTTTCCATCCCCTTATTCTTTGAGCTTGAGAAAGAAAGGGCAAGAACACACAGGTGGATGAAAATTTCCAAGTCCAAAGGAGTGGAGGATGTGGGCCACATGGAGGAGAAATTAAAGGAGATGGGTAGAGAACTAAGTAGCATAAGGGATAGAGAGGCAATGATGAAAGCTTAGTTGGAAGAAGAGAATGCATGGCTAAGGGGACAGTTACAAGAAAGGGAAAGCCAGTTGGCAACTATGGCCAGTTTATCCTTAGAGGTAATCCATTGTAGGATGTGAGCAAAGTCTTATGCCTTGTATCTTAAGGAGAAGTGGCTACAGTTCCAAATTAAGACTTTAGCACATAGAGGCACTATGCCCTTCCAAGACTATAGAAAATTCATTGATCTCTGTGATCAAAGCACCTTGGAGGATAGAGCTAAAATGTCTAAGTTTTACCTACACAACTTGGCCTTGACATATTTGAATGTGTGGGACCCAAATTCAAAACTTGGGGACTTGCAATTGATGGCCTTATCATCATGGATGAATCATGACGAGGTAAGAGTTGTAGAGATGAAGAAGTTAATGGCGAGAGAAGAGACAAAACCCCTCATGATAAGAGTTGAGCAATCTAACCCAGTGGCTATCATCAGCACCCACAACCTAATTGCAAATGATCCTAAGCTTGCACCTAGGTACCTTGCTGCCCAAGAGCAACCAGTCACACACTTTGAAGACATGTTCAGGTTGTTAGGAGATGACAAAATGCAAGATTGCCAAAGGATATGGAACACCTTGCCTTACAGCCCAAAAATCATAGAATACCATTCTCCTCAGAGAATGAGAGAGGCACTAAACAGAACATCCATGTACAAGCAAGCTCTACAAAGACCCAAAGTCAATTGGATTGGCTTGAGACTCAGTCCACCACTGCTCTTAGGAATGTTGGAAGGAAGGAAGGAAGAGGAAGAAAGAAATCAGTGGGAAGAAATAGAGAGGAAGGTAGTATTATATTCACGGCAAGAGGAAACTACAATAGAAGCATGGGATGTTAGGGAGACCACTAAAGCAATGAAGGACATGGATATAGATTGAGTTTCTTAGAGGATGAGCAACACTTTCAGTAGCGGGGTGATGATGAGCCTTATCATTGGATAACTATATGGACCTCAATACACCTCCAAGTTTATTTATATCAACTCTTCTCAAAATTCCTTACATATTTTAATCATATTTTGCTTAATGAGATGAGTAAAAGCAAGATGTTATGTATAGTGGACTAATGTGCATTGATTGTAGGTTTTTGAGAGAAAATCATGGAAATTTAGGCTAATTAAGGGCATAAACTCGAATGAGACAAGGAGGAGAGATTGTAGGAGATAGATCCTCCTCATCTAATCCTCACTCATTCAAATATTCCTCCATCAAATCACACTAGCTCGGAGTTGCAAGAAGCCAATTCATGAAGATCAAAAGGAAGTAAAGAGCCAGTTCATCTTGAGTTTCGGAGCCAAGCCTCCCTAAATTTAAGGAAGTCATTGGAGACTTCAGTGATATAAATAAGGAGGCCTAGAGCCTCATTAGGATTCAGATTTTTTATGTAAAATCACTAAGCATTTTTGAGTTCAAGACTTGTGGAAGACAATGTTAAGTAATATTTTTGATATGATAATCAGAATGAGCATTTCCTTGATCCAGCACTGAGTTGACTCACAGGGCTGAAGCTTTTGGGTTAGGGCCCAGCCCTCATAGCAAAGGCTCCTCTTCTTGTATTTGTATGCTTAGTTGATTTCATAGATTAATGGTTGAATTGGTTTTAGCATTATTTCATTGCAAGTAGTTGTGGATTTGATTAGTTTGCTTCCATTTGTGCATTGCTTTAGCAATAGCTTAGAAAGATAAATGAATACCAAAAAGCTAATAGTAGGTAGCTTTGGCCTCACTCCTCCCTTCAGGGACCATGGTTTGAGGAAAGAACTCCTATGCAACCCTAAAAAGACAAAATTCTGATTTCTTATGGAATTTAGGGTTTTCTGCTACTTAGGCTAGTATATTTTCAGTTTTTAAGAATAGGATTCAATTGTCATTTCTGATATCTTCAGCCTTGTATTAGATCTCATAGTGTTTCACATTATTCTACAGGTGTTTCCTTGCATGAACTAAGTAACTAGATAATGAAATTTTGATTTCTTTAGTTGATTGAAAATCTTTCTTGTGTGACATGATTGATGGATAAATGCCAGTGATTGATGCAGTGCAGGAGTTTCAAAAGTGCAGGGAGATCTCATGACCAGCAACCCCAACCTAACCTCATCCATCCATGATCATTAAAAGCCACTAAGTCCCTCACCCAATTCATCATTTCATAAGAACAACTTTCCAGGGTTGTTGATTAAATCCAACCATCTTACAAACTCTATTTTGAGCTCTGAAGGAGTCCTAGCCACTCCTTTGCCTTATTTCTCCCACCATTCACCTTCCCTAAGCCCTACACTACCTTCCAAATCACTCTTATTGCTCTCGATCAAATCTTGTAGGAATACAGGGGATCCTGTAGGAGCATTAGGACATCTTGTAGGAGCATTAGGATATCCTGTAGGAAGCACTAGGACATCATGTAGGATGACCTGGAGTGGCCTATTTTGAGGCCGAATTGTGGAAAAATCATCTAGGAAGATAGGAGAGGACCCAGGCTTGCCTCCCAAGTCACCTGACCTTTCACCACCATCTCTAACCCACCTGCCACATTGCCAAGAGGATTAGCATTCACATTTTCACAAAAAAAAAAGACAAAAAGGAGAAAAAGAGTTATTGTGTTCATTTACATGCATGGAAGTAGAGTGTTTGGTTATTTCCGATTGTATGCCTAGGACAGTAGGATTACACATATGTTAATTAACATTCTTTTAAAGTAAAGCCTCTTAGCAGTTAGTTAGATGAATGGTGTGTTTAAGGATTTGATTTTAGTCTTTCCTTACTACAGTAGACAAGATTTTAGTTAGTGCAAATTCCCCTTTTCTTCATTGGTAATCAAGCTTATTCTGAATCAATAAAAGGTTGGTTTGAGAAACCATAGTGGTTTATCGCCAGCTTAGTAGTGACAAAGAGTGGACCCATCACATCTGTTTGTGTATACAACACTGTCACCTCCAAGTTTGAATGAACCCTGGGTTGAAAAAGTAAAGTTGGTAGCCCCGGGAGTTGTAACATTCTTGCTGCAATACTGGTCCTCATCACTAGGCTCCTACCTACGAGATGTATTTATAAGTTATGCTAGTTGTGAGATATGGGAGGAAATTTTTGCCTCGAACTCAATTTTTTCTCAAGTTTTTTGACCTTCTTGAGTGCCCTTTTCACAGCCATAACTTGATATCTAGTACCTAGCATACACTAGCCCCAGTAAAATTTTTGAGCTTACTTAAGAGTAGTTTTCTTAGAAAGAGGGAAATCTCTAGTGTCTAATGGAGTGGGTCACTTGAAGCCGCGTTGATAAAAAAATTTGGGACCGCTGAAAAATTGGGGGGTTACAAGTGAATGGTACCACTGTGACCAACTCATTATCTTGAAGATTATGGGATAAGTCTCTTGCAAGCATCCTAGGATGGCCTCAGACTTTTTTTTTATAACTTTGAAAGGAGTTTTACTTCCAACTCATCAATACTACAGTGGCTAAATCCCAGAAAGCTTGATACTGCAAAATATCCCACGAAAATCAGCCTAGACTATAGTAACAGAAACCTCAATGTCTTGGTACTGTAGAATGTGTTGTGACAATTTGATCTGGACTATGACGACCAAAACCCTCATTGCACAAAGAGTCTGATCTACGCATTGAAAACCCCAACTACTGAATCTAATTTGTACGGTGGCAGCAGAACCCCAACTGCTGGATTTGATTTGGATGCTGGTAGTCAAACCCCAACAACTAGATCTGATTTGGAATACAAGGTAGAGTGTGATATTCAAATAGTAGAGGGAACTATCATCACAAAAGAGTGTTAGGTGCTACAAATTGCAATATACTCAAGGGTCCAACAATAGTACTTGACCCAATCTTTCAGGTTGCTAACTATGGAGGATTGACCTTACCGTACTACCTGACTAAACTATTGTACATGCGAGTAATCTCCTCGAGTGATCTTTGTAGTGTACTGTAGTAGCAAGATGGTGGACGATCTATCTAAGTTTAGGTTTCAAGTTATCCTAAGGGGCTTCTGATATACCCAAGGGTATGTGGAAGTATAGTCTATGCGTGGTTTTGTCTAATTCACAACTACTCGATGGGGTACCCATAGGGGTTACAAGGGAGTCCAACAGGTGTGACCACCTCTTATAGTTCCTACGTGCATGCCTCCCCAAATCCCCAGATTTATGCGCTCAACAATAGATATCGTGGTTTAAAGATGTTGGAAAATACCTCTATCCTAAAAACTTTCTTTGAAAATTGGAGGCACGGTTGGCCTTGGAAATTTCTCTGATACCACTTGTTATTCTCTTGACCTGTGAGAAATCCAGAATACCAGAAATACAAAGAAATATAGTCCAAAACACATAATTATCACATGAAATGAGACAAATTGCAAGATATTTTATTATTTAGAAACAACTTACAATGCTCACTTGCCTCTTTGAGGGGGAAACCTCCAATAGAGTAGAGCTCAATTACAATAAGACTCGATGATCTTTCCCTTACTAAGTAAGACTACATATAGCTTAATGACATCCAAAACCCTAACTACTAGTGGTCCCTTACATAACACGGGTTAACTACCTTATTTATTAACTATGGCTTGTTTAGAACTAATTGTGGTCCCTTTTCTATAATGTAGGTCAACCACTTACAATTATTAATGTGGGTTCTATTGACTCTTTAACTAACTATGACTCTAACTCGACCCCTTGGGCTTATTAAATAAATAAATGGGTTAGATTTGGACCCTAACAAAGGTTGAGAAAAAGCAATAAGTTGGTTGAGATGGTGCAGTGAACTGAAGGTAGTACTAGTGAAGCCTAAAGAAAAAGACAAGGAACCATTCTGGAGGCTTGTCTAAAGCCGTAAGACAATTAGTTGTGACTCTTCTTGATCCACGTGTATTGAGATAATTGTAGTAGTACAGTGTGGTTGTCAGTCTAAATGTATATGGAATTGGAAGCTACAAAATATGGAACCATAGTGAAGAAATAGTTGGTTAGTATATTGAAAATTAGAATGTTGAGTACTATGAGAGTGTTGTGTGAATAAATGAAAAAACAACTGGAGAGAGAGAGAAAGTGTGGGGAATGCAACAGTAGTTGAACGAGTGTGTGAAAGAGTGAGCTACTAAGAAAGGTTATTTTAGCTTATGGATAAGAGAAGATCGAGAGTTGTTATTGAGCAAACTCAATGGGAAGAATGGTCGCATGAGTGTTGAGCTACTGAAGTGTAGGTTGTTGAAGTGTTGAGAAGGCCGAGAGTAGTGTGGGTTCTGTAGAGAGAAGAATGTTGAGTAAAATAGTAGGCCATAGGTTGATTTGAGTTGTGCATTAGGTTGCGTTAGATCCATAACAACAAACAAAAAGTTCCTTATGGACAATAAGTTGGTTCCTACATAATAGGAAGTTAATACTTCCATCATAGTGTGTGCTTGATATACAACTTGGGGGTTAGTGCCTCCTATAAGTGGGTGCTTGCAAGAATCAAGGAATTGGTGCTTCTTGTAAGTTGATCATGTGCCTAAAAAGAGGGAGTTGGTACTTATTGTAAGTTGATCATGTGTCTATAAAGAGGGATTTGGTGCTTCCCACTAGTGGGTCCTAGAAACACATATAAAAGATTTGATGCTTCCTACTAGTGGGTGCTAGCAAAACATTTAAGGGATTTGGTGCTTCTAGTGAGTGGGTGCTCATGAAGCTTTGGTGCTTCCTATGAGTGGTTCTCATGAAACTTGATATAATAAGAATAGTGTCTTTTGATTTACATCATAATACAACCAATGTTTTGCGGTTTTTCTCTTAGAAAGGTCTCCATGTTAAACTCTCGGTGTGCAACGTATTTGATGTTTTTAGTGCAGCCATGATGTTCATGTGTTGATTCATATATGAATGCAGCCTTCTATGGGTATAAATATTTAAAAAGGAATCTTCTGGATCCATCACATAATTGAATAAATTGTCAGCGCATTTCGAACCTAATGTGGTTCATCATCGGGAGGATTTACATGAAGATAAATAGATTCGGAAAGGGTGTCAAAAGAGATGGGGAAAAGGTAAGGTCATAATTAAAATAACTTAACTTTTCCCCTCTATTTTTATACCCTTGTAGTATCTATTTCTCTTCATCTAAATTTTCCTAATGATGAACCACATTAAATTGTTTGAAACCATCGACGATTTATCAATTATGTGATGGATCTGGAAGACTTATTTAGAAGTGTTGTTTAATGTTTTTTTTTCATATAATATGTTGTGGAGTGTTCACATGAATAGTTTCCAAGTAAATGAATTTATAAATTTGCAGTAATTGTTTAAATTAGCCTTAATATTGATTCACCCCACAACCCCAACCCCCCCCCCCAACAAGTATTAATATTTTTTCCAACATTATTGAAGTTAGAGACATTAACAATGGGGTCAATACTAAATTTAAACAATTAAGTGACGTGTAAATAATTATGTGAAATTATAAATAAAATGTTGGTTCATTATATAGAAATATGGGAACCAACACACGAGTATTCAGGTTGCTTTGTTTTCAAGTAATTGTTTAAGTGGTTGGAATCCCTCGTAGTGGACAAGTAAAGCTAAAGATTACCACAGTTATAACCTCCCATGATTGCCCAATATTACAAGATGAATTATCACCATTAAGAGGCAACATAACTAGAGAAAAAGGTTGTAACATAACACCTACTATCCCTAACCCTAACTAAGGGTAGAAGGAAGTAGTTACTAGACTAACCCAACCTTCAAAGTCTAGTTATGGAAATGGGTTATAAATTTTTCAACCCTTTTTTACTTCCTCAAAACCCAAAATGAATGACATCATTGTGTTTGTCTCTTTGAGACCTTTCAAAAAATATAAAATTTTCCCCAATCCGACTCCCAAATCAAGAGATTTGGCCATTTAGAAACTATCCTATCAGATAGTGCCATGTCATTTGACCTGCCACGTGGTGCCCACATATTCCCTACATGACACCCACATGGTTATCAAAGCCAACCACCACGTTTCCACTTGTCAATGTCACCTTAGTTTTCGACATGTTCATACTGGAGTCACATATTAACATGTCCCATGGCATACCCAGTCCATCATATATATATATATATATATATATATATATATATATATATATATATATATATATATATATATATAGATATATATATATATATATAGATAGATATATATATATATATATATATATATATATATATATATATATATATATATATATATATATATATAATGTGTATGGGTGCATGCCCACGCAAGTCCACATCACCATAGATAAAATCTTGGGAATTACTAATGGTGTCCCCTGTTGAAACTATCGAGGACAATCCTTTTGGGGAATTACCTGGATACCCTTGTGCACCCCCCTTCATGCATTACTTTGTTATTTTTTGTGGCTTCTTACATGACTCCAACAAACAACATCTTCCCAATCCATGTTATTTATGCCTTCATTCATATTTGTCCATTTTACGTGGGAGCATGTCACATGTATTTCCACTTCAACATGAATCAACCAATCGCTTTTGCCACATTCATCCATGCCTATGTGTGTGGGCTCTGCTCGCCACATTACCCCGAGGATAAAATCCCTATGGTGTTGCACCTGACTCTTCGAGAAATCATTGGGGACAAAACGTCAGGGTGATGTCACCGACCCTTTCTGTCGAATTGATGTCACCCTCCACATGGCTCCGTTCCAATCATTCCATGTGTCAGTTGCTTTCAGGCCACTTGGGCCCCTCAAACCTTCAAAATTGGTTAACACATGTCTTGCTCTTTAAATGCCACATAGCTACAAGGCCACATGATCCACCACACTGAGCATGGGTCCCACCTAGACCTTTGCATGGTAAAATCAATTTTTCCACATTATAAGGCTTTTGGGTTTCTCGCCTTGTTATTACACCAACCATTTACCAACCGGACCCACCTATCAAGTCAACCTGGGAATAAAATCTCAAGAATTTCCCTTGGGGCTCCCCTCAAAATATTTGGGGATGGGGTTATGAGACACTTGGATGGTGCGAGTGCTTTCCCTCCACTATGGCTCAAATCTATTTGCCTTCGTGCTTAGGCATGGGGCTTGGTCACATGGTGCTTAAGCACAAGCCTCTTTCTACTCCTTTGGGCCCTAATTTCCAGCCCTGCGACATGAGCATATGTATATGGTATGGGCCTTTTCACCCTCAACATTTGGTCACAACACCCCCTCACATGGACTTATTCAACACGAAGATCAGGGCCTATGGCTCAAACCTCGTGATAACATAATATTGTAATATTATTGAAGTTGAAACATAGTTAAAATGAGTACCACATATCCCATACCTTTTGATTGATCGCTCTGAGCAACGAGTAATTGAAGTAATTAACCTACATTTACGTAAATGTTAAACATGAAAACTTTATTAAAAAAGAAATAAAATTTTCCATTTCAAATCAAAAGTAGTTTTAAATAAAAATACATATTTTTGAAAGAGATAGGGTCAGTTACTTTGCAACTATCCCAATTGTTGTTCATTTATAGAGAAATGAGCATATTGATTTTATATTCCAACTTGCTGATTTAAATGACAAACAGAATTTGTTGGTATCTTTACTTGTATAGTTTATTTGGTAATGGAAAATATTAAATTGGAAAGGTGGAGATATAAACTTGTTTTCAAAATTGGGATGAGAGTATCATCCTAAAATTGAGAGTATGTCTTAAAACTATTTTTGTTTAGCTAAAAGTCTTTTTTTCCTAATGTTGAAGTATGTCCTAAATTTTTTCTTTTTAGCTGAGTTTCTGTTAAGCTAAGAGTTTGTCTTCTTAGACATAAGAAAACAGGGTAGTCACAACATTGGATAATAATAGCCCTCAATAATATTTCTTAAACAACTATAAACATATCCCTTACAAAACATCAGCTAATAATTCTATACAGAACGATTTTCCTTAAACAACTATAATATAAGTCAGCATACATTGATTGAGAAGCCTAGGATAACAATCCTTCATTAATAATGACTCTCCTTCCTTATTAATTTGATAACTAAATCAAGATAAATCCCAGACTACATAAATAAACCCTATTTTCGAATTCTAGTTTGTGGCACATTAATATATTGGAGAAGAATTAATAATATATATAGATATATACAGGCATACAACTTCACGTGCGATCTATGTATATGAGGTTAGGGGGACGAGAAGAGACCACGTGAATTTGGACTATTAGGTGTGGCCTTTATAAAATTTTGAACGGAAATAATTGATTGATACTAACAACCCAATCCAGTGATGGCATCCTGCGAATTCGCTCTCCCAGTCATCGATCTCGATCATCTCCTTCATTCATGGAAATCTGGAGGAGGCAGTGATGAACTGCAGGAGCTTAAGAAACTGAGAGAGGCTTGTAGCCAATTGGGCTTCTTCCGTGTCATCAACCATGGAATTGAGCCAGCTCTTATTCAAACACTCGACTCAGTTGCTCGAGATATGAGTGCGCTGCCCACTGAAATGAAAGAAAGGGCCATTTTTCCCCTTTATTCTACTGGTTATTCCCCATCCAAAATCGACCTTCTCGGAAAAGATGAATCAATTCCTGAGAGCATGAATTTCCCCAGTGGCCATATAGTTGACGAGATCTGTTCCAAGTTGGGTCCCCAAGGAAACCATAAATCTCTGTAAGTTATTCTTTTTTCCAAAATTTTAGAGCAGTTAGAGATGACGAATACAAGTGGAAATTTTTTAAAAGAATGGCCAAAATTTAATGTAGAGATTGAATGGAAACGAAACCTACAATAAAAATGAAAATGAAATGGAAATCATATTATCTAAATGGAGGTTTTTATGAGTAGAGTTATTTAGAGATTTGTCTTTCAGATTCATCCGATAAATCATAGTCAATATGGTTGATTTTTATCCTATTCAGATTGAATCATAATTTTTATCCTATTCAGATTGAATCATATTAACTGGTTCTAAACTGTCCTGGATTTATGTGATGGTCCAGTTAAGAGATATTTAAAAATTACATTTTTATTTAATTATTAAAACCTTTGCTTCCAAATCAGTGAACACATTGATGCAACTACTTGCAAATCTATTCTAAACCTCAAAACTCCAAAAATTAAAATTAGTAATATTAAAATCTTGAAAATTTTAAATTTTTTATTATTTTTTCATTTTTTACTCTTTTATCTTGCCTTGCAGAGAGACGATCCAGAAATACATGGCCGAGATAAGTGGTCTGTCACATAAAATGCTAAAACTCATTATGTACAGTTTGGGTTTGGACGTGGGTAAGCACTACGAATCATCCTCTTTTGATGGGAAACTGCGCTTCAATTTCTATGATAAACTCGCTGAAGCAGCACCAGATCATAAGGAGATTTTCTACAGAGCTCATACAGATCTCAGCTGCTTTACCATTCTCTACGAGGATGACGTGGGTGGCCTCCAGATTCGAACAAAGGAAGGAAATTGGTATGATACCAAGCCCTTGCCTGGCTCATTTGTTGTCAACATCGGTGACTCTTTACAGGTGAGCAATTAAGCCTTTTTTTAATTGTTTTCCGTCAATTAGGTTTACTCTTTACAGGTGAGCAATTAAGCCTTTATTTTATTGTTTTCCATACACTGCGTGCCAGTCAATTAGGTTTGGGTTGTAGAACACAGGTGGTATTATTGTAAATCTATTTGAAATACGAAAATTTCAAGGTTTGAGTTGGTGATAAAAATAATATTGATTTTTTTTAGTTAATGTTAGTTTGAAGGGCAGATATAGATTAATGGTAGGGTGGATATTGATTTTGTTAGTTAATGGAACTCTGAATGGCAGATGTGGAGTAATGGTATATACCGCAGCTCAGAGCACCGGGTGGTTCATGGCGGATCACAACGGAGTAGGTTGTCTATAGCGTTCTTTTTGTTTTTTGCGGAAGACTCAGAAATTCTTGCTCCTCAAGAACTGATCAGTGAGGAGCATCCTCAGCTGTACAGGGCAGTTACAACTAAAGATCTAAGGGTGCTCAGAAAGAAAGTTGGCCCAAGTTTAGGCGGAGATATCGCTTACGTTCGACTCTGAATTCATCGATGTAGTTTATTAGTTGTGCTTCCAGTTTTACCTTCTCCCGGTCTCCCGGTTTCTTTAGTGTGATTGAATTCTGTAGGTTTAGAGGCGGACAACGTATCAATCAAAATTAAAACATAAAAACTATTGTTTTTTTTGTCGTTGATGATTGAAATTAACCATTTTTCTATTATTGAGAGTATGGAATCCATTTTCATCCATAGTTACTGCAACTAAATTTCACACCATACCTTTAAGCTATAATAAGTTTTACTTTTGTGAACCATGCAATGCTAAAATGTAATAATTATACAGCAGCAGTGCTTGGATTATTGTGCATGAAAAAGTTAGAGAAATATGGTTTAGTTTTTACTGGGTCTATGACAGGAATATATAGATTATTTCTGATGTTAGTAAGCTAGGTTGACATTATACAAACCTTGTATCAGTATGGACAATCAGGCCCATAAAATATCATAATCTTTTATGTGCACTATTTACAAGATATTGATTGGTAGCACTTTAGAAATAGACATTATGTGCACTATTGACGAGATATTGATTCTTAGGGTATGAAAAAATTTATGATGTAGTTTAATGTATAGAAAAAAAAATAAAAAAAATAATTATTGTCAAGATAATTTTAAGAAAGTATGTGATTTTTTTTATTTAAAATTTATTTTTAATACATAATGGATTTAGTTTGGGCATTGTAATTCTACAAATTAAACAACTTAAATTTAAGTTTTTAAAAATTTTTGTTGGATTTTGATTAAAAACAACTAAAAAAATTATTATAAAAAATCATTTCATCTATAAATTAAACTACGCCCAAATTTATTTTTCTTCTATTTATAAATTAAAATAATTTTAATAATAAATTTATATTTCATTCAAATTATTTGAATATAATAATAAACCAATAAAACCAGATATAATAATAAACCAATAAAACCAGATATCCACTCTACTTGTAAGAGAGACTTGGAGATCATATGATAGTTGGATCCTAAAAATGACAATCTTGATCAAAAATTACATGATGAATTGAATGACAACTGGAAGTCATTTTACAAAGCCTACTATGAAATGAAATGATAATTGGAAGTCACTTTACAAAGCCTCTTGCTAAATAAAAACATATGACTTTGATGAGATTGGATCTTATACCAATGGAAAGATGCAAGAAACAAAGCGATAGCTAAGGCCATTTTAGAACGCTGTATGCAATCTTCTTATTCTGAAACTGCCACTTCCATATAAAAATATCATAATTTTTTGTAAGTTCGATCTCAGGCTTATATTTAATTATTATTATTTATTTTCTTTAATTATATGCTTTTTTTTGGTTTTATAGTGTAATTTTTTTCGAAATTTAGAAGATTTACTTTTTATTTAGGAAGACTTTTATATTTTTTTGAAAGTTTAAAGGATTTATTTTTTATTTTGGGAAATCTTTATGTTTTTAGAAATTGAGAATTAAAAAAAAAAACTCTTTACTCTTTTGAATAGTAATGATAATAATTATGATTAGCTTTTAGGGGTGCAGTTTGGTTTAATAGTGAATGGTAGTTTATAATAGCAGTCGTTAGGTATTGACCTTGTGTTTCATGTGTACAATAACCAGGTCATCAGGTATTGATCTTATGTTATGTTTTGCCAGTACAATAACATATAAAAAGAAATGGTAAACAAATACATTTCAAATGTAAATTTTATTATTATTATTAATATTGTGAATTTTAATTGAAATAATAATAAATATTTTTTAATAAAATAAACTTATTAATAATAAAAATAAATATATGTAGCTCAAGTGGTGATGACTATAGGATGAAGTCTCACTGAACTGGAGATCTTGGGTTTGAATCTTATACTACCTTTCAGGTGAATAATAAACATGTAAACCTGAAAATTGGAGAATCCTATTAAACTTACAAAGAAAACATAATAAAAAAAAATTATAATAATAAATCTATATGTTAACTCATTATTATAATAATAAATTTATTTTTTAAATAAATAATAATAATAATCTATATTAACTTATATGCCTTAATTTTTAATCACATTTATTAATGTGCTAGGTAAACATTTTGTACTTTTCTATTAATCTCTGGTTCTAATCTATTATTTTCCATCTCCACTCTTGTCCGTTAGCTTTTTGGTTCACTTTTTAATATTATCTTTGCATTAATGGGAAGTGGCTTCTACTTCTACATCTATCATTTTATTTGCAAATGACTTTTTGGTTCACTTTTTAATTTTATCTTTGCATTAATGGGAGGTGGCTAGAGCTATCATTTTATTTGCAAATGAAATAAATATCCATGGATGGTGATGTTTATGGTTCTATGGTGTATAGTTTTGTGTGTTCAACAATTCTATTTTATAGTTTTCTGTGTTCAAGATTTGATTCTATATTTTAATTATTATCCTTGACCCACGGTCGTTGATAATGGTTTTTTTTTCAAATCCATATTAATTTAGGTCTGATTTTGCAAAAAGTTTTATAGTATAACATTGCAGATTGAAATATATGGTTTTTTAAAATAATTTATTTTATTTATATTCAATTTAATTCACAATCAAATTGAACATGTTATTGCCCTTTCCCTTTATTAATGTGCCCATTACGTTTATTAATTAACAGAAATACATAATTCACATCAAAGTGTAGGATGGACATTTATGATACAGTTTGTTTTGGGAAGGTGATAAAATTATTGCTAATGAGTATAATCATTTTATATTCCTATTTATAAAAACGGTTAATGATTAATATAATCTAATAAAAAATATATTATTTAAAATTACATATATAATTTAAAATGATTATTCAAAATCACATATTGATGCAGAAGTATCCAGCTATGGGCACCATGACCGGGTGTTGGTCTCTGCCAAGGTGGAAATATTTATCAGTGTTTGGTTTCTTTATGTTTAATTAGTCAAAGCAGAATGTAGGGACTTGTTTTTTTTAATTTCATTATTAGTTAGGGAACATTATAGTTAGTTAGGGTCACTGTCAACATTGTCTGTCTTTTAGTGAATAACTGTTTCTTCCATTTAGAACAAAGAAAAAAAAAGACATCGATATCAATTGTAAAATCTTGCAGCACAAGAAGGACCGAATGAGTTAATAGTTATGTAACTAATAAAAGAAACAACTGAAGCGTAACTGTGCACAGTTCAGGTAACTGTGGGTAAACAATACAAATATGAAATGTAAATCATTCTGAAGGGTTCAGCATATGAGAACAGAAATAGAATACAGAGAATAATTTTCTTTCGTTCGAGTCCATCTATAACAGTCATTGTAATAACTATCTACTTTTTCCCTAATCATTGAATAAACTAAAATAAGCAGATACTGTGCATGCATATCCTTTTCATTTATTTTCTCTCCTAAAGAACAGAAAGCAGACAAGGAAAATTGCACAATAACTTCCAGTACGAAGGTTGGCGAACAACAAATAGAGTCCACGACTGAAAGAGCCAGGCACATTTCGAACAGTTCAACCAAGAACGAGCATATAAACGCTGAGTAACAAAATCCAGGACAGAGGTAACAAATATAACTGAATACACTATATCTCTTTTCATTCCAAAAACAAAATATTTGTATAGATATGACAGTCCAGGGATAATCCATCGAATAGCGAAAGAACGAAACGAACCAGCAAAAAGCTAAGGTGAGGGTTTTGGACGGCCACCCTACAACACAGAGTTTTACAGTTACAAATCGAGAAATACAAACAAGGGTTTGTACCAACCAACCTAGGTCGCATAGCGATGATAGAGGAGTACAAGCGAACAAGAACTAGGACTCTGCCCAACAAAACCGACAGAGACCAACTATTAAAAGCAAAATGACAACAGTAGCAGAGCCTATCGGGACAAAGCCGAAGCGTTTACACTAACCACGCCAAAGAATGAACCCCCAACCTGTGCAATCAAAACAGGGCAACATTGTCAGCCCAAACGAAGAGTAAGGAATAGCAAGAAGCAAACGAAGTGTAAGGAATTATCTGCACAGTGAACGAATCGATTACCTGGAGGTTTAGTCATGTGGGAGGAATGCAAACCCACTGAGCCACAGTCCACGGTGACATCCTCAGACCAAGGAGTCGTTCTCATTAGAGCCGGAGGAAGACAAAGAGGGAAAATAAATCATGGAGAGATAGCTTACCTGAAGAGAATTGCAAGCAAAAGAAGGCCACCCTGACTGTGACCTGTAGCATGCAAACCCATAAAACAAAATTAACAAGTAGAAGAACCTCCTTAAAATGAGAACAGGGTAACAAATACAAGTTTAGCAATCGAACAAGATAGATACCGTAGCCATTTTCTTACACAAACGAACAGAACTGTCACTCTGTGCTTAAGGAACTGAGCCAATAAGTCACCACGACAAACACAGGTGCCATACCCACAAGCAGCACAGTCCATAGCCGACAGACATAGAGCTGTGGCTTATCACCATACATTTGTAGCATGAAACCTTACCCCCAGACCAAACCCTCAGCGCAGCAAAGTCACAAGAACAAAAAAATGAAAGAGAGACAATAGAATGTAGGGTTTTGGCATAGAGAAAAGAGTGGGAAACGATAACTGAGGCACATACTCCCAGCACTATAGTAATAAAGTCCAACATAAATGCCATCCAATGCAAATCCAGAACCATCTGACTATTAACCTCTAATCATCGGAGTTAAAAACCAAATCATTGTTTAATTATATAATTGTTGATTAAGAAATCATATTATTGTTAACTATCAGAGTGTGGAATTGCGGGCTGGTCCCATCATAGTGGTATCAGAGCAGGATTTAGAATTGGCCTGAGAAATGGAGGTAGGAAGACGAGGTCGTGGAAGAGGTGCTCGGAGGATAGTAGAGGAAGGATTGTAGGAGGAGGTCAAGATCCTTACTGCCCGTTTGGAGGCAATTAAAGTAGGAAGGAGAAGGGATCTAGAGGTAGGAGATGACAGCGAAGAAGAAGCCATAGTGACAACAGATGGATCGGATGAAGAAGGGCCAGAAATGAGACTGTTGAGCTCGGTCCTATTAGTGAGCAACAAACCTAAACCAGAAATCCTGAATTATGATGGCAGCTTGTCCACAGAGGTTCTATTGGACTGGATCAATGAGCTGGATAAGTATTTCGAGTGTGAAGAGATCAATGAAGATTGGAGAGTTAAGTTCGCTACAACAAAGTTGAAGGGACACACAACCCTGTGGTGGGACAGTGTCCAAGCAGAGAGGAGGATGAACAAGTTGCCAATCAAGAAATGGTCAAGGATGGTGGCCAAGTTGAAAGGCAGATTTCTGCCTAAGGATTACCAGATTGCACTACATCAGTAAGTGCAAAATCTGAAGTAGAAAGGGATGATAGTAAGAGAGTATACTGAAGAATTCTACTAGGTAAATTTAAGAGCCGGTTATACGGAGGACACCCTAGAGAAAACAGCAAGGTATGTGAATGGTTTAAGGTTAGAAATATTAGATGAAATCAGCATTCTTTCCCCAAAAAACATAGAAGAAACATATTAGAGTGCTATGAAATCAGAGGAGAAGATCACTAGAAAATAAAATACTAGGAGAGGATGGGGAACCAGCAAAGGAAGAGGACAGTCTTATGGCAGAGGGTGAACTGCCAGCAATAGTGAAGAAGGCAGTAGTTCCAAAGCTTCCGGGACAGCAGAAAAAGGTGACAACATGAGAGGTGGCAGGCCATATCAGCGAGGAAGGGGAAATGGCCGAGGCAGAGGAGCTAACTATTAGTGCTATAGGTGCCATAAGTGGGGGCACAAATCTTTTGAGTGTCCTGAGGTGGAACAAGCTGGACAGAGGGGTGCGTATGTTGCACAGCCAGAGGAAGTAGAGGCACCTCCCTAAGAAGCAGAAAATGTGCCGGAAACAAGGGAAGCCTTAGTTTTGAACAAGGTGTTGCTAAAACTAGCCAAAGAAATAGCTGAACAAACTCAAAGGAAAGCCTTGTTCCGAACAGTTTGTAAGTCACACAGTAAGTGCTATAAGCTAATTATCAATAGTGGGAGCATAGCCAATTTGGTTGCCACAGAGATGGTGGAGAAGTTGGGGTTGAAGCGGTTGAAACACCCCGCTCCTTACAAGGTATCATGGCTGCAAAAGGCCATCAGTTGTTGGTAGATGAGCAATGCGAAGTGGAGTTCCATATTGGTAGATATAAGGATAAATTCATTTGTGATATGATGCCGATGGATGTATGTCACATACTACTAGGTAGGCCATGGCAATATGACAGGAAGGTAGTACATGATGGGAAGACAAACTGTTATAAGTTTGTCAAAGATGGGATCAAGCACACGCTTGTGCCCATCAAGGAGGAAGAGACAATGGGAACAAGTGGGACGAGAGTGTTGTTAATGGGCAGAAAACAATTTTTAAAGCACATTGAAGACAATGAAGTCAGCTATGCTGTTGTAAGAAGAGCAAAGATGGTGCTGCTACACACAGAGGTGTCAGATTTTCCCACGGAAATTCAACAGATGCTGCAGGAGTTTAGCGATATAGTGGTGGATGACTTACCAGATAAACTACCCCCTAAGAGAAGTATAAGTCATCATATTGACTTTATACCCGGAGCAAGTTTGCCGAATAAGGCAGCATATCGAATGAGCCCCAAAGACAATGAGGAGATCAGAAAACAGGTGCAGGAATTGCTAGATAAAGGGCTGATAAGGGAAAGTTTGAGCCCCTGTGCAGTTCCAATAGTTCTCACTCCCAAGAAAGGAGGAGAATGGCGAATGTGCACAGATTCGAGGGCCATCAATAAGATTACCATCCGGTACAAGTTTCCACTGCCACGGATGGACGACATGATGGACTGCCTGAGCGGGGCAGCATATTTTTCAAATATTGATTTAAAGAGTGGGTATCATCAGATTCGAATCCGAGAAGGGGATGAGTGGAAGACAACCTTCAAAACTAATGAAGGACTGTATGAGTGGTTGGTAATGCCATTCGGACTGAGCAATGCACCCAGTACCTTTATGCGATTAATGAATGAAATGCTGAAAGAATACATTGGGAAGTTTGTAATAGTGTACCTGGACGATATATTAATTTTCAGCAAGACGAGAGAGGAACACTTTCGACATGTTTAAAAAGTGCTGGAAAAATTGCAGCAGAATAAGCTGCTGATAAATCTGAAAAAGTGTACTTTTCTACAAAAAGAATTGGTTTATCTAGGTTTCGTGATTGCAGAAAATGAGTTGAAGATGGACCCAGAGAAGATTGCAGCAATTGTCAACTGGCCATCCCCGAAAAGTCTATTTGAGGTACGTAGTTTTCATGGGCTGACAAGTTTTTGCCAAAAATTTATAAGAAATTAATCTGTGCACCTATGTTGGATACTATAAAGAAGGAAAGTCATCCTTTTCGTTGGACCGAGGCAATGGAGGGGAGTTTTCAACTACTAAAGAAGAAGATCACAGAGAGACCGATCCTGAGATTACCAGATTTTAAAAAGCTTTTTCAAGTTTGTTGTGATGCAAGCGGTACGACCATTGGAGCTATACTTAGCCAAGAAGACAAACCTGTTGCATTTTTCAGTGAGAAGTTGAATGAAAGCAGGTAGAAGTATTCATCCTACGACAAGGAATTCTATGTTGTCGTCCAAGCACTGAAGCATTGGAGACACTATCTGCTGGGGAATGAGTTTGTTTTATTCTCGGATAATTCTGCACTGCAATATGTGATGCAACAACACAAGCTGAATCACAAGCATGCTAAGTGGGTTGAATATTTGCAGAGTTTCACCTTTGTGTTGAAACACATCAGCGGGCAGGCCAACAAGGTGGCAGATGCATTGAGCAGAAGAGCCTTACTCTTGCAGGAGAGTACTATACAAGTGCTGGGCTTTGAGCACTTGAAAGACTTGTATCAAACTAACACGAATTTCAAGGAGGCTTATGAAGCGTGTCAGAATCCTTTGGTGAGAGACAATAGTCCGTGGTTGGACTATAATTTGCAGGAGAAGCTGTTGTTTAGAGGAGGACAGTTATGCATTCCTGACTGTTCAATGAGAGAAAATATCATTCGGGAGAAGCACAGTGGAGGTCTAGCTAGACATTTCGGCATAGACAAGACATTAGAGCAGCTCAGCCATTTTTATTATTGGCCAAAAATGCGAAGGGATGTATAGAGATTTGTGACCAGATGTAAAGTGTGTCAGTTGGCAAAAGGACACAGTCAAAATATGGGACTTTACATGCCATTGCCCATTCCAAGTAGACCGTGGGACTCAGTCAGCTTGGACTTCGTCTTGGGTCTACTAAGGACACAGCGGGGTTATGATTCAGTGATGGTAATAGTGGACCGATTTTCAAAGATGGCGCATTTCATCCCTTGTAGAAAAACCAACGATGCCACTCACGTGGCCCACTTGTTCTTTACAGAGATCATCAGACTACATGGTCTACCTAAGTCCATTCTCTCTAACAAGAACGTGAAGTTTACAGGGCACTTTTGGCACACCCTGTGGAAGAATATGGAAACGCAATTAAGTTTTAGCTCTGCTTATCACCCGTAGACCGACAGGCAAATAGAGGTGGTAAACAAAAGTCTAGGGAACCTGCTACAAAGTTTGATCGGTGAAAATTTGTAAATGTGGGATCGAGTACTTGCCTAGGTGGAGTTCGCTTATAATGACTCACCCAACTGCAGCACGGGATACAGTCCTTTCCAGATCTTGTATGGCATGCATCCTCGCGGAGTGCATGAATTGCGAGATATAGGACAGCAAGAAAAACAGAGTGCTGATGGGGAAGAATTCGCTAAAGCGATGAATGATTTGCACGAGTAGGTGAAAATAAAGTTGCAGGACAGCAGTCAAAAATATAAGCAGCGAGCAAATCTGAAATGGAGAGAAGTGCAGTTTAATGTGGGGAATGAAGCCCTCGCGCATTTGTGCAAGGAGTGTTTTCCGAGAGGTGCATATAACAAGTTGAAGTACAAAAAGATAGGCCCCTACAAAGTTCTCCTGAAATTTTCAGCGAATGCTTATGAAATACAGTTGCCACCAAGAATAGGCATTTCGCCCATCTTTAATGTGGCAGACTTGTTTCTGTACACTACTGATCCAGAAGAAGACAGTATAGCACGGCCTACATGGGACACCTAAGATGGAAGTGAGACTTGGATGAGACAAATGCCTTACGTTCAGCCCCCCAATATTGAGACGATCCTCGACACTAAGGTGGCTAAGCGAACTCGGCAAAAAGACTATCTGTAATATCTGGTCAAGTGGAAGAACCGTCCTATTGAGGACAGTTCGTGGCTTGACGCCAGGCAGATAGAGCAGGCGGGTTATTCAGTCGAGAAGCTCATGGGCCGGAGTCATGATTTCTTCTTACCCCAAGAGCCTGATGTAGGAGCATCAAACTAAGGGCACCATGACCGGGTGTTGGTCTTCGCCAAGGTGGAAATATTTATCAGTGTTTGGTTTCTTTATGTTTAATTAGTCAAAGCAGAATGTAGGGACTTGTTTTTTTTTTAATTTCATTATTAGTTAGGGAACAGTATAGTTAGTTACGGTCACTGTCAACCTTGTATGTCTTTTAGTGAATAATTGTTTCTTCCATTTAGAACAAAGAAAAAAAAGACATCGATATCAATTGTAAAATCTTGCAGCACAAGAAGGACCGAATGAGTTAACAGTTATGTAACTAATAAAACAAACAACTGAAGCATAACTGTGCACAGTTCAGGTAACTGTGGATAAACAGTACAAATATGAAATG